>CM054783.1:5000000-6250000 GCA_028984075.1 Pieris mannii
CCGATCAGTGTGATTTACCGGCGAAACATCGTGACAGGTGCACGGGATCGATCCGGTGCAATCGATACAAATTCGATATTATGTCGATAAAAACTAAACATTGAGACATCTAATACTATAAGTTTAGTCACGTTGATTACCTAAAAATCGATTAGACAAGTCGTGAACAAGAACCGTGTCAGCCGTGTGAATGTTTTAAGATCTAAATACGTATGTTTGTAGTATCCAAATCGTGTTAGTTATACCAAGGTACTTCTGATGCACATTGTCAAGAACATAAGAAAATATTTTTTTTAATTTAAGAATATTTACACAAGTTAAAATATGCCGGATACTATAAAAATACCCATGCACGTAGTAATGGTAATTATTAACAACTTTAAAGGCCTTTCACGGTTATGTGTAAAATCCGCTATGATATAAACTTTTAATTAATTGAAAGTGCCCTTTGGAATTTACCATAAATACAAGGACTTTGCAAAGCTTAAATATAATTTTAACTTACTCACTGTGTTCACATTATTGTTATAAAAAGCCGCACAAAAGCTCTTCGTTAATATAATATAGGATATAAAAGCGAATTTATGACAGTGCATTTCCATAAATTTATGTTATATTTACACGTATAAACCAAAGACAATAAATATTAAGACATAACATTTACTTTTCTTAACGAAAAAGATTATATATGTGACATCAACCGTCAGTAGCATTATACATAGATTATAGAGAATTTTTGTTGTAAAGTGACTTGACATTTATCTTAATATACACTTTATTTATAATATTATAATACATTGTAAGATCAGCGATAATTTTAGTTTTTCATTTATATACGAGATAATTTTTGATTTGTTATATATTTATTATATCATGGCGAATGGGAACATTTCGCGTTTTTTTATATCGACAACAACCCAAATTATAAACATTAAATAAATAGATTGTATCTATTAACACATGTTAGTTTTAAGATTTTTATTAAAATTTTTTACAAAAAAAATATGGTGTATATTTTTTTTTATGTTTATCAACCTTAATCTATTTATTACAAGGACTAAGTAGATAGTTAAGTTCGAAAGGCACACAAAGCTTCATTCGTACGTTTCTTGTCGAGGATAATAACTAGGCTATTCCTGTCTTATTTTATAATTGTTCCCAGAATACAAATAACGTCCCGAAGTCTCGCGGGCAACCGTATAAATGACCTGTTTAAACAAACCTCTTTGTCACTTTCTCTTACTAGAATAAAACTGAAACTGTTGCAATACATGCTTCTTAATACGTTTTCTGTTAGGCTCGTTATCGGGCTGTTGTAAAGTAAAAGAGCAATGGACAACAAGTGTTAACTAACTGAGATGTTAATAGAAGAATTTTCATTCACTAATTTAAACTACTTGTAAGCGACGTATCCTGTTGTCTGATTTCCTGGCGTTATTTCTACCATTCGGATAAATTAGTCATCCATTTAATACTTTGATGTTATGATTGGCGCGATGTGTTATGATATTGACGGGGTTTTAATATCATCAAGATAGGTAATTCTGAAGGTATTTTGTGGGCTTGGTAGCCAACTATGAATCATGTTCGAAAATAAATTCTCGCGACATTTTGCAAGGCCGGTCTTCGACCTGACTTAAATGAATGTATTTGTCGCGGCATTAGGCGCGTTGAAGTGCTTATAATCTGTAACCAAAATTAAATGCGTAGTTATGTATTATAAGCTTACGTCCCGCCCTCTGTATTAGAACTTATTAACTGCGTTATTCAGATATTAAAGTTTTAGTGCGTTAGCGTTTAGCGTTTGTTATGTTTTTTATTTAATTATGTGCATTGTGAATCAATTGATGCGTTCTTGGTAACGCAAAAATATATACTTAATATAAGGTAATACCAATAATTACGTATAGAAAATACTTCAAAGCTTGTAATCGTTTTTGATTCATTTCCATTATTTGTATACTGTACGTACGTTGTTTGTTTTTCAGTCAATTTGTATATGGGTGGCGTACTCACGAGCCGAGAGTTGAGTCGTTAGAATCCTGCAAAGTTTACTTCAAATTACGTATAAATATATTTACATGATAAATCATAAGATAGGTGTGAAAAAGAATATCATAACTGATTTAATATTAGCTTCGGAAATCAAAAATTTTATTTATATTTTTGCAGATATGTGTAGAACAGGTTAAAGCGATGTAAAGTAGAAATCTAGAAGTTATTATTAATTACAACGATAGCCCTTTATTGGATTAGATAACTTAATCGAATTGGAATTGTAGCCTTTAAAACTTTGATATCATGTTAATATTTGCCATTGAGAACGAGTAGGTCAATATGATTCATGTAGAATTTAAGTAACAGGTGCGCTAGCCCACTGAACAGAAGATCCGGTTCCTAAATCTAAAATTTGCTACTTAGGCTATTTGCAATGCTATTTTCTCCTACGGATAATGTTTGTAATTAGAGCACACCGTGGCTTAGTAGTTTATCTATAAGGCGTATAAATTATTATGAGGAAAACGTATTTTGAGAATATAAAATACAATTGTATTGAACTGTCAAATCATATCAAATTGATTTAATCATATTGGTAGCTATGCACATATAAGACGACCAGTACCCAAATCGAGCGTTGTACATACATAATTAGAATTATTTAATTTATATACGTGACATTAAAATAATAAAAACAATTAAACGTTATAACTATGTAATAAATCTTACCTAATTGGCTTTTGTTTTTGTATTTTAACATACTATGGGAATAAAATTTTTAGATAGATTGTTTTTTACTAATTAATTTTTCTATATTTTTCTGAAGCGTAGGTAGGTTACTCATACTGTACATCTTTCATTCTTCTATCGTCTCTTGCTGCTACAATGACCGTCCTTGACATATTAAAAGAAGATATAAGTATGTATAATAGTTTTGAAACTTGAACTAATTTTTAAAAAATTATATAAAATAATTTTAAAAATTAAAAAAAAAAACTTTTTATTCGCGTCTGTACTCAGGAGGCACATAATATACATAATTATAAAAGGAATACTTACTTTGTAATTCGGTTGAAGAACAAACGAGCATTTGAAAGCCTTTTTAAGATGCCGATTTTTGTTATTTTTTTTAAAGAAAATATTGTATCGAAGTGATTATGAAACAAGGCATCTAACAAGTCCCAAAATAAGGAAAACAAATAATAAATTTCATTTAACTCCAATGCATTGTTCACCACAAAGAGCTAGAGTAGATGATTGCTCAATTATGGAGACCTCCTTAGTAGATGTCTGTGGTGGAGCTTCTATGATAAAATCAACCTTGTGTCATTATAAATAAAAGCTAATTTGGTAAATTAAAGTCGTAATATCAGTCGGCTTAACACAAAAGGTGGTTCCATTCCGCGCTTTGTCATTAAGGTACGATCAAACATTATATTTAGTGATCGCCGACAAGTTAACTGGGGTTTTTCATCCATTTTATAATTTATTTTGGATTTCGAGTTGCGATCCGCCCTGACTGCACTCGAATACTAATTTTCTTCTAAACTGACAGTGATATGTACCTTAAGTATATTTTGCAATATAAATGTTATAGGTTAATTATAATAAAATAATTTATTAACTTTATTCAAAACATAAAAATATACCTAATAACTAATCTTAAAATGTAAGAATTAAACAATATTATTAAAAGGAGTCCCTTTAGGCAAGGTTCCGAAGATACTGGCAGCGTTCCTTTGAATGGCTAGACTAATTCTTTGTGCGAGGTAGCTGCCAGCTCTTCGTTCTCCTGTGATGTCGACAGGAGAAATTATATGTCAAATGTCTCTTTGACATATGACATTCAAACTTGAAAAGGTGCGTTACTCAGCTACGTAGTATAAACTTTCTTATTAATTTATTAAAATATTTCTGAATGATTTTTCTCCGCTTTTACATTATATTAAAACAATGTATAATTCGCGTCTATAGTTTTATAGACGTATAAAACGTCTAAGTCACTCGTATTATATGTATAGATTATTTATAACCTGTAGGAACGTGCCGCAAAGCAAATATTAAAGAGTCGAAATCACATAACGATGAACGATGACCACGTCGTTATATTTTTTGCAATATTAGCACTTTGTTTTTTTTTTCTCTTTTTCACACAGCCGCCATAATTAAGCTAATTGCGATATAAAATTAGTATTTAATTTGCTAATTTACTTTTTTGTTGATTATTTACATAAATTATGAGATACAACCAAATTTATTTAGGGTAAATTTATATTAACATTTAAAGTAGTTATTCAAATGGCAGACACATTTTTGCGTTAGTTTCATTTCTCTACATTGATTTTTCATTTATGAAGGCAGATTCCCGTACCAACCGATTAAAAATGTAACTGATTTTTATATAGGAAATCATCATGCTGATCAGTATCTATAAGCCACCTGTTTTATTTGTCCAATTGGATAATATCAAGTATTTTCCTTAACTTAATATATACGGTTAGGATTCTCACGCTACGGTTATGATAAACTTCATTAAAAATTCATTAAGTAGTAAATCATTACCATTGTGATTTCATCAAAAATAATTAAAGCGTATACGTACAATTTGTTATGAAATGCAGTACAGTTACTAAGGTTAATAAACTTAATTATCATAATGTAAAATCGCTTCTGCATTATCTCACGGGATTTATATGCACATGAAAGTGTAAAACAATATTGTTACTATATTAGAGGTGTTTTAACTTATTGGTGTGCCATTCTCAATCTTCACGCGTTTTAACCATGGCTGTTTATTTTTTTTTAAGAAGGGGCAAACGGGCAGCACGCTCACCTGATGTTAGGTGCCCATAGACAATCTCAATGCCAGAGGGCTGTCCACTGTGTTTCCGGACGTTTATTAATTGATACGCTCTTTTCTTGAAAGACCGTAAGGAATTGAGGAATTAATAAATAGCTGGTTCCACATAGTGGTGATGCGCGGTAAAAACGGTCTTTAAAAACGCTCAGTTGGTCGAGGTGATACGGTTGGAAATTTGTATTCTGCCTTGAGTCTGAAGATGATTTATCCGAACAACTACTGACATTTTTTTTTATAGAACAGGGGGCAAACGGGCAGGAGGCTCACCTGATGTTAAGTGATACCGACTTATTATATGATATTGTTAAAGTTTTATTTCTATGATACACGTGTATACATGTAAAGACAATATAAATTATTCAATTTGTGATGATGAAATGCAGTTTCGTTTGCGTTATAGTCTGTAACTGTGACCGGACAGTTACAACTAAATCTGCATAAAATTGCGTAGTGCGTGTTGTCCGTAGAATAAAATACCGTAATCGGTTTGTTAGTTCCACCACATGCCACCGGGAATCTATGGTCACTGCTCTGCTGTCACGGTTGAAGGATTAATTGTCAACAAGCTTGCTAACCACAGACGAAATACATTGATTGTGATAGTTCTGAATTCAGATCTGGAATTTATTATATTATTATTTTAGTGAATTATTTTTTATAAGGTAACTTTCATACTTAAATTTGGCACTGAGTTACACATATTAGCACCCTGAAATATGGTATATTTTCTCTTGTACTGCAATAAAATGGCGCCACTTAATAAATAAAAATAAAAATCTTCAAGCGATAGTTACCTGAAATATGTGTTTCCTTTCTCATCGACATATCAAAGAAGGTAGCATCTTCAAATATCGTTATTTTATAAGTGGTGCAAATACTATTTGCGAAGCGTTTCTTGTTTAAATCTATTTATCAAACAGCTAATAAATACTTTTCAATACGTACTCTTACTGAATTGTGTAGACAAATACTGTACACGAGTTGGGCATCAATTGGCCGCATAACGCAGCTGATTCATTCCGACAGTTATTGCTTCCAAAATTGCAATTTGTAAACATTTTCAAATCAACAATGGCAACACAAAAGAGAACCCGGATCTAGGATCTCTACCTGCTTCCGAAAGCGCAAAAAACTCAATGCGACGTGTCACAAAAAGCTGCCCTGTATTTAGCGTTGATGTTTCATCGTCCGGAATACGGATTATTGGTTTTCTGGCTTAATATTAGAAGACTCTATTGAACTTGGTTCGCCGTAACAATTGACGATCTAGTTAACATTGTTCGATGCGAAATTGACCGTCGACCTGATTATGTTCCCGGAATATGGGTCAGTGTTAGATCGTAGGAGTCGGAAATTGGAGACAGGATGAGGGTAATGACAGACATTACTCGCCTACGCTAATGTTAACCACTTATATACTGCTGCATCACAAGATTAGCAACTAGATGATTTAAACTTTCCAACGTTCAATTTCGTCGAATAAAAATATTTAGAATAACTTTAGGAAATGAAAGGAAATATATGTATACACGCACGAATAAATAAATGTTGATTAAGTGAAAGTATATCTTTTGATAGGTCTTAACTACCGTCTACTAATTACCATTAATTTGTGCATTATCTTACCTAATGAACAGTAATATCTAAAACTTCTCTGTAAAATTTAACCCTCTAAAGTCTTATTGCACTATTATAATTAAGCTACTCTATACTGTCTATTTTCACCACAACGTAAATACAATTAAGATAGACAGAGATAAAAGAGTACTGTAGACAAAATAACGCAATTAATTTGATTTCGTTTTTTTAAGAAGGGCATGAATGTGACAATCAAATATGCAAGACATTTAACTCACGCATCAACAAGCAACAATGTTTCATAAAAGTCATAGCGAAGTATAATATGCTATTATAAGTCGAGAACTCATTAATATTGCAAGTGGTAAGAAAAGAAAGCATTCCTTACACGGCGCGGGCGCAGGCGCGTGCTGCAATGAGGAAATACTTCGGATGTCCACTTAATGACTGGGCCCCAACACATGTATAAGTCATGAAGCAAGTGAATTCAACGGAATGACGCACCGTCCATCTTAATCACGTCACCATTTCATTTGATAAACCGTGCTATGATCAAATACAATTTCATAGTAAACTTATTAATAACCTATAAACGACATTGTCGTAATGGTGACACTACGGTACACTACTAGTGGCTTGCGACTCTCAACCCTAAGATTCTGTGTTCGAATTCTTACTGTGCCAACTTCATAAAAACCAGAAGAGGCTATAGTATGAGACAAATATGGTTAACACCTCTTAGACCCAAGAACCACATGTGTTAAACCTAGAAGGCTGTCTGATCTATAAAAGAAGAAGAATCACAGATGATATGAGGGTTGTAGAGCCACATTATTATTATTCATAGCCACATTATTATTATATATTATGTTCAATGTAAATTGTTTTTATATAGAAGTGAGTTTAGGAAATTCTATACGTTTGAGCTGATCCGATAGACGAGTTCATGCATTTAAATATTAAGAACTTTTAGTAATTACAATTTTAATACGATATAAGATAAAACCTTATTAATAAACCTTGACTATAATAATTAGTAATCCAGTCAAAACCGTTTACGACATATTTTAGAACAACATACCGGTTATATTGACCACAGTCAAAGGTCCCGGCTGAATTTGTGACCACTTTTTGTATGAAAAAAATCATCCAAACCACAAAAAAAAAGAGTTTAATTTAAATATGAAAATGATGATGTTTTTAATAATTTGGTCGTTCAGACAAAGTACCCGTACTTTTATATTCATCAAGTGAAAATTAACAATATATTTTTGTCACCGTTTCCGTTGTAGACTTCCATAACTTTGTTTGGGCTAAGAATAATTTTTAAGAAATACTTTTAACAAGGATATATCCATCACCGCAGTGTTAAAATTAATCTTGTCTTCCTTTGGCAACTGAGCGCTTTGATAGAAATTATAAAATATTTCTTTCACATTTAATACCAGCCCCATGAAAATATACACGTACTGTCATAAAGGACGGGAGTCAAACGAATAAACAAACCACTTTTTATAAGATCTTGTACTATATATTACTACTAGAGTTTTACAGTACATAATAACATTTCCCTTTTATAACTGCATTCAACATTTTTAAATGTATGTGTTTAATTACTTACTGTTAATGTTTTGTACTTATAATATGTGTATTTTAATGAGAAAAAAAAGAAATATTATTATTTATAACTTTAATGTAGATGTATTTATGATACATGAATCTCAGAAATGAGAGAAGTGATCACCTAGTGGCTACAGCGTCACATCCCTGAAATCATAGATTGGTCGTAAGGTGAAAGTCATGTCTCAAATTAAAAAATCACCAACATGTGTCAGACAGAACACTGAGCACCTATTTGTCTATGAAATTATTAAAGAAACAGATGCTTAGATTGCATCCATGGCCATCCATGGGCGGTAATAATGTTTGCCATCATTTTCAATTATACTTTTTCCTATTAATTATTCCAATGAGGCTTTATTAATATAAAGCCTATATTAATAAAGCCTCGATTGAACTATCCAAAACAAAGATAAGGTTTTAATTTGAGCCGAACAAATTCTACCATACAAACAACTGTCTTCAGCGTTCTTAGACTGACAACATAACATTAAAAAAATATTTTTGTGACTAACATATAACGATTATACAACAATTTGTCTTCTTTCAAATACATATTTTTATTTAGAACTAGCTGCTCCCGCAAACCTTTCGCCTTAAGGCGTCTACACAAGGGTGGTGGGACAATCGGATTGTAGTTAGAATCGGCATTGTATAATAAAATTAGGGTACGATTTGCCTACACACAAGGCGATCTAGGGTGCTCCCCCTACCCCCCACTCCCCACACCCCCCAATTACCCAATATGCCTCTGATTTTAGGGCCGTGTTTAGCCGCTTTTGATATGATTTTTTACGTAGCCTACCTTTTTAATAATAACCAACATGTGGAACATTTTGCTATGCCATAGCGACTGTTCTATAAATACCTATGTACTACATAAATGTCTTGTTTCAATATTCTACATCTTCCTCAGAGTTACCAAGAAATAAAATTACTCGAATTGGTCGAGCCGTCTTCGAGATTTGCGCTTAGCGACATAATTTAGATTTTTATATAGATTAAACTTTTCTTTGATGAGCATGAATGAATGTTCCGTCAAGAATATGTGGAATAAACTTTACAGCTGATATTAAGAATATCAAATATGAATAGGAGAATGTTCTAATTGAATTATGTTATGGATTCAAGGTATTCGACGGCGCCACTGGTTATTGAATAATGAGCCAATCATGCGGTGTCCTGGCTGAATAAATTGATTGATTGTATGATTGCTCGTTGTCATAGCTACGCCGCGTGCTGTATCCTCACAATTTAAAATAATAAGTAATAGACCTAATTTGATATTTATTAAAAATACAACATATACTTAGAATCAGACAAGAATTATTGATTGTATTTTTGAAACTTTCGAAAACTGGTACCGTTACCATATACCACAAACATTTGACATGGTAAAGATGCTTTTTATTCCAGGTTTTTAATTCACATTAAGTCTAAGATTACAAGCGTATTCTTTGTCACATGTGAGTTCAGCTACAAATAGCTAATGAACCTTTTGTCCTTATCTCCTCAATGTAAATAAACGTGACAAAACATTCTACAACTATTTGTGGTTCGTTTACAAATAAGACTATGCACAACACTATTCGTGCAACCCTATGCAACACACGATGACATAGCTCATACATTTATCACTATACAATGTTATTACTTATTAGTAATCCTGACCTTTATTTAGGGCTTGGCCGCCGAGACCATCATTATTCAGCGATTGTTTACTACGTGTAAATTATTTATAGATTATATTAGATACCGATCAGATTCTAATTTAAGTCTGAGAATCACGATCGTGCCGTGGTTACGCAAGCGTATTGCACTAATCTTACTGTTTATTACCAATATTGCCATAATTTTGCCTTCTTGTTTCGTTATTATACTCATTATCACAGGCGCCAGGTATATGAGTAATCTTATGGCAACAAGGTACAAGTTCAATTTTTTGCATACAAACCGAGGTTACAATAAAATAAATCAGTGCCCCTACAACGTTTTTAGGTGTAGGCCTCACATTTTTGTACCTGTTTTCTCATCATTCGTAAATCTAAACATAAATAGAACCTTCAGAAATAACAGCGTATCATTTCACAGACATTTATATAAAAAATAAACATTTGTGCTTTTGAATATCGCAAATTCATATTTCTCCTGTTGCGAATTGCGTCTTTTCCGTTTTTTAGTCTGTTTTATAATTCAAAGGTAGGTAGGATCAAAGGCCTTTAGTGAGGTAATTGAGTGGTTCGCTATTTAACACCGTTAGCAATCATCACGGTATTTTTGTTCCTAGAAAACAACTTAAAAACACAACATCACAAATTTTTTTAGTTCCGATAGCAATGTGTACGCTAAATATAGTCCAGATATCCAAATCTGGAACTGTTAAAATTTGTGTTACAATTAAAAAAATAGCTAATTTAAAATAAAACAAATTAGTTTCCTAATCTCTGAAATAAAAATAAATCAGTTACCCTACAATCTTTTTGGGTCTGGCTTCAGATTTCTATATTTGTTTCATAATCATTTGTCAATTTAATAGGCAATTAGGTATGTGATCAGCCTCCTGTGCCTGACTCACGCCATATACTTTTTTTTCTAATGCACCTTTCGAGCGAATATAAAGGCGCATATAAAAGGAAGGTCATTGGTGCACAGCGGGGGTTCGAACCTACGACCTCAAGAATGAGAGTCGCACGCTGCAGCCCTTTAGCCAACCCTGCTCTCTCTCTTTAAAATCTCGTAAATTACCATATGTTCAATCGTATCGATTAAAATATTGACAACGAATATTTGAAATAAGAACGAATCTACTTCTGTTTATTTGCCGTCACAGTTTCCCATAAACTTTGAAAAATATACGTATTGGTTGTACGCGGTAAACTGTCAGCGCAAACAAGTGGTCAAATCTTTTAAGTAGGCAGTCGGTAAATATTTTTGTTAATAATTTAGTGTGTTTCCCACGATCGGTAATGGAGAAGCCCTGGTTACAGATCACACCCTCCGGTTAGGGTTATGTTTGAACAGTGATCCGTTGATATTTTTCCTGGTAAAACTTTCATTAATACGAATACAACTGATTTATAAATTTTTTAGTCGAAATTGAGTTCCGTGTCCCAATAGCATCAATTTAATTTTTTTAAACAATTAATGCAGTGGAATAAGACTTCAAATCATTGAGAATAGACAAATTGTAAATTAAAAATAAAAGTTTTGACAGCTCTTGAAAAAATATTTTATCTGTATTACATTTTGAAAGTAGAATCAATATTTTACATATTACATTGAGTACTAGAGTAGATCACGACAAAATGCGAAGATAGTCACAACAGCTTATATGTCAAAGGGAAAATGAACTTTAGAATCGCTTTTCTGTCTCCACTGTATACAACATTCCACAACCAATAGATTTTATAGTATATACTTAGTTTCAAATATTATATAACACGATTTGAAATACAATGACATCACCCAAAACCCAGATGACGCCAGGACAATGGATCACGTATTCACAGCTTAGAAAATCATTTATCACTTATATTATACGTATTTACATACAAAATTATTTCTCTATTACACATTTGTAAACACGGAAGTCCATGTATATTAAATATGACTCTTTCACGAAAACTTAATTTTATTTATTTATTACGCACATAAGGTGTGATATGTGCACAAGTTTGGTCTACGGAATTGTCTAATACCACTAGATAGGTACTTATTTCATCGACTATGGGTTGTGAAGAACTGAATCGATTAATCTTTTACAAGGCAAGTACAGTCCAATTTAACAGTTAGGTCAAAGACGAAATATGGATTAGCAAATTTATTTATTTTTGTATTGACACTTCGTTGCAGTACTTATAATACTAATAAAAAACACAAATAACACAATACATAAATTTTACAAGGGATGCAACGGGCGGCCTTATCGCTATTCAGCGATCTCTTCCAGGCAACCCTAAAAATAAAAGAACTTCCTTTGGTCATTATTTTAATGCCACTTTTGAAATGATCTGTGATAATGTGAAATGTCCGAATCTCTCTCGCAATCGCAGTTTTGGCGTTGAGTGGAGTGGCGAAGCTCCGTCGGCGCCAAAACTCGGTCAATGGACCAATTAACAATAGAAGTAGAAAACAAAAGAAACTGTTGACGCAATAATATACAAACTACGGATTTTTACCTTTATTATTAGTTAAATTTATTTGTTGTGTGAAGGAGATTATTTCTAAATGGATTTTTTTTTTCATAACACAGGGGGGAAACGGGCAGGAGGCTCACCTGATGTTAAGTGATACCGCCGCCCATGGACAATCTCAATACCAGAGGGCTCGCGAGTGCGTTGTCGGCCTTTTGAGAATTGGTACACTCTTTTCTTGAAAGACCCTAATTCCAATTGAGTCGGAAATACTTCAGTGCGCAGCTGGTTCCTAACTACTATACTAACTACTATACTACTAATACTAAGTGATAGTATAATGTAAAGATTAATAAAAAACAAAACCAGTGGCGCTACAACTGTTTAGGTCTTACATTTTTGTATCTCTTTCGTAATATCTGATAGGCAACTTTCCAAGGCATGTCAGTTTAGTCACAATGATTTTGACAAGTATTAAATGGACATAATATAGATAGAAAGTCCATTGGTGCATAGCCGGGTATCGAATCTACGACGCCACTGCTCTTAAGATTTTTTTATTTTTTATAAAAGCGCGTCAAACGGGCAGGAGGCTCACCTGACGTTAAGTGATACCGCCGCCCATGGACACCCTCGACGCTAGAGGGCTCGCGAGTGATAAGATTAAGAATAATTAATAAATATGAGATTCACCGTAAATTTTTAATTTAAAAATGAACAAAATTATTTTGGTTATTTTTAATGGGATCTTGGAAAACTTGGAAATTGATGGACCTAATTTTAGGACACGAATACGCTGAAACCTTGGATTTGGACGAAGGATATTACATAATATCCTTCGTCCAAATAAGATTTAATTATAACTTTACTTGAAATCAAATTTACAATAAGTTTTATATATTAAATGTATACGATGTATATGTATAATGTAATACGATATTTTCAGAAGGATATAATGATAAGTTTGGGTGTCCCACGTCAGCCTTGCTACTAGGAAACTGCATTAATAAACTTATTAAAATAATTCAATTCAAAATCATTTATTCATGTAAATAACACGATGTACACTTATGAACGTCAAAAAAAGAAATATACATTAAATGCTGCTAATTTTACATTTGCTGCCAGTTCTCAAATCAAGGGCGTAGAACGGAAGAGAAGAACTGGCAATAAACTCTGCGCCACTATTTTAATCGCCAAGTTTTTTCTTTTACACAACGTTTGTAAAGAGCTGCAACCATTACACCATGTTCCATATGACATTTTCAGTAATAAAGAATAATAAAATTAAAAAAAAATATATTTGTCCTCTATCAGCAGGAGGCATGGTGAAATAGGAGCACGCACTTACATACTCGTGAGAACAACACGCAAATACGTAGTAAAAACACTACTTAAGTTTTATGGTATATTGAAAATTGGATAATGTATTAGAATGGTTTCGTGTTTATTCAATATTTTGTTACTAAAATTAATTTATTAAATTAATCCCAGATTACTATTATGCAAATACCCGTTCTTCTGAGACCTGTTTAAAAATGTAATCTTACTCAGCCACAGCGACCTACATTTCTGTTAACTCTCACTTCAGTAATTTATTTCGCCTAATTGGCAAACCTAATGCAGTTAAAATGTTAACTGTGTTAACATTGCATTGTCATACATGCTCGAAATCGATCAAGGTAATATTTGTTCGCACGCAACTCCCCGAATACCGCATGTTTACACAAGGGTGTTAATTGTATTCAAGTATTTTCGTAAGTAGTTTTAATTATTGAGAATATTTGTGTTTCAATTGACCCAATATCTGTAATGTTAAATTAATGATTATATATCAAAGAACTGGAATGAAATTTAATGCTCGATTAGTTCGACTGATTTTAGGAGGCATTATTCAAATGTCCCCACCGAAAAACATCTTGAGAAGTGCCTTTTTACTCAATTAAAAACAGAATAATGTAGGTTATGATTTTACCGTGTAATTTTTTGTTTATTTACCCAATTGTATATATGGAGAAGTATTCCTTAACTCTTAATTAGTGACTGTAAGGATTTGGAATATATGCACATTGTATTGCTTTTTTTATATTAAATTTAAAAATGATATTTCATGATAACCACAAAATTATATAATATAAACAAAAAATAACTTATTTTAATGAAATGATGGAACAAGATTACGAGAAGTTTTTGGTATCTTAGTTTGGTTTGTTAAACATGTGTTCACGATAGTAATAGAATACAAAAATTTCACACTTTCAATTTCAAAAACATGTGATGCGGTATCATTGACCGCGAAATGAATCAGCCTCAGCCTCGGCTTCCGACGGATATCCTTCGACTTCAATGGATGCACTCTAAAATACTATGAATGAACACAAAGAGCGTCGTACCAAAATGAAAAAGCCGATGCGCGTGCGCTGCGTACATAAACCTTGACGAATTGTTTCGTACGACTGTCAGATTCACTAAACAGGTTCACTTTAGGCACCTTATTGACTCATAAATACTTTTAAATTAATTAACAGACAGATTTAGAAAGGAATGTATACTGGCAGGGTTTATTCACATGAATTTAGTATGCAATGATTAATTGGCTGATTAAAACAAAACCCGTGACGGAAGTCAACGAAAGAAACAAATTCCATAATTCATATTCAATGAATCAACACATAAAATAATTAAACGAATTATGTAGCGGTATTACGTACAATATCTTTAAACTCTAAGAACTTTTAAGGCAGTGGAAATAAGGCCTAATATCCTATACGCTTATCAGATAATAACGTGATACCTGTGCGGATATTGTAATGAGCGGTCGCCGGAAGGCCGTGCGGAGAATGGAACGGACATGAATGACGTCGATACGCTCATTACGATATTATTATTATGTCAAATCGTGCGCCTGATTAAGCATATAAAAACCAGTTACCAAAACGAACCAAAGATGAACCTGTATACGGCGTACTTTATACAGGTTCGTACAACGTAATTGCTCCAATTCGCACACGCTTATGTAACTCGTAGAAATGTATTATGCGGTTATATTGGACGTATGTTTCAAGGTAGTGGTTATGTTAAACAAAAGCACCGCGATTTTACCAACATTCTACGTTGCGAACTAGAGAATCTGCTATTTGTGTGTAAACGTTCATTCAACTACAATCTGTCATTCATGTCGTTGTTTACATTTCACAAGCGTGTAGAATAGAACAATAGCGGCAGTAAACGAAACGTAACGGGGGTCCCCTGGCGTTTAGTGTTTACAATAGATACGGAACGTGAGAATGTTGTTCTAAACCAACTTTATCCCGAAGGAAGGTGAGCCTACGTGCCCATTACAAAGCCGGCACACGACAGAGCTTGCCTGCATTGTGTGGGCGGCCTGCAAAGGTGTAATAAACAACAGCTATTAGCCACACTGCTAGTTTTAAGCCCCAAAACTGAGTAACAATCACGATACTTTTAGGCAAGAAATAATTATATGAGTTAATTGTTCCGAGCGTGGGAAAGAATTTCGAAATTTCGCCTTTTTGTGATACTTCCTGTTACCTAAAGCTACGGGTCGTATGTATGTTGACCTCGTCCGAACGATTATATGCAAATGTTGGTGTGATAATATTTTGCTACGTGACCGCAATAAGTGATCATTAGATAAAGGTTCGTCATCAATGAGGCCCGGTTCCTGTGAATCGGTACTCCAGAAGCTTTGCCACGCGGCTTCCGCCGGACATGGCTGAACTTCCGCGCTTCTATTGTACTCTCCCCTTCATCATTAACTACATTAACCTCAGCAATATGCCATTAACAATGGCTTTTGTGTTTGAACACTAATTATAGAGGTGCTTATAGATGTAAAAAGCTTATAATGCAATATATACTCGGACTGAGATAAAACAACAACAAACTTTTCGTAAGGCAATAATAATAAATCTTTTACGTTTAGATTTAGTCTAAATATTATGGAATTACTATTTTTGTGATCACACATAAAACGTACACACGCACACGACCAAAGATACCTCGCAAGCAAATTTTTAGCACATTGCCTGTGTTAGTACAAAGTCTATTTCGTATATATAGTATGGTGTAACCAGTTGTGACTATATATTTAATGTAAAAATTGTAAATATTACCTGTTGAAAAATTAATAAACTAATAAACTTAAAAAAAATAATTAAGATAATCCGTGGTCGGCGAAAGGCTGTAACATGAAATGTACCTACAGATATTGTGACCATTATAAATATAAAATAGTAGTCAGTACTTATTTGAAACGACGAATAAATAAAATTAAGTAATAAAATATCGCGCTTAACCAAATTGTGTCTAAATATACAAGAATATGTATTAGTCTCGTTTATGTTAAAAGTATCGATCATCATACTATATCATTCGATTTATTAAGATTTTGACGTTCATAAGTGTACATTAAGTTACCTAAATGAATAAAATTATTTTGAATTTGAATCTGTGGATTTTTGCTTAATTTAACACGTAATTAAAGAAATTGAATTCGCGAGCATCCTTTAGTATTTGACGCAAAAAATATACCGTGCACTTAAGTCGTAAATACGTATTTTTTAATTATGACAGGATGTATCAATACAGCTAATTGATGTTAAGCGCTTCTTTAAATGGTTGTTAAAACTAACTGCATTGGTCGTTAAGTAAAGTGATAACCGCCCAATTTATGTCGCCCTTATTTGCGATAATTATTGATTATTTTAAAGCATCCGTTTTGGTTTACTGACCGTACTGTATTTATTTTAACTAATGTAATATAACATCCTAAGGGTTTACTCCTGTTTCACAATGTCCGGATAAGTTCCAATTTATTACTTATTGGTAGGATAAACAGTATTTTTGCGTTTCACGACTGTCAGAGCGTTATTCGTCATGAAACGCGAAGTATCTTATTCGGAACCTTTTATTTTTCGAATAATTTATGTGTTGCATAGCTATTTGGTACTTTATCCATACATTGTGAAACAGGCCCTAAGACTTTTGCTTTAGTTTAACCTTTGATGATGCCTTTTTGTACAAAAGACACATCATATGGAAAAACTAATCACCTAGCTTTATGAAATGTAAATTTTAATATGTACACATAATAATTATATTTTTATGAACAATATTAAATAACTATTCGAGACGTACTTGAAAAATTAAACAAAAATAATGCAAGTACTAATTGTTTAATATTTGTATGAACTTGTGAGTCATCCAACAGGAGAATACAGAATGTAAATGAAGGTAAATTCATCTGACGTGATACCGCAGGGACTTAGAGAGGGGCGGCAGGTGCGCGGACGCACGTGCGACGCAGCTTTGCCACCCCAAATTGTGGATTAAGCAAATATAATTAAGTAGCTTTCAAATTTAGATCTTAAAATATATTTTGATCTTTATCACGTATTCAGAGCACCTCAAGTGTTTGTGGATTCATTTTTTAATGATTTAGGTAAGCTGGCCGGTCAATGTACTAAAAACGCAATAGGTTCACTAAAGCACCTAGATAAATGACACAAGAGGGTGTGATAATATTGACGTAAATACTTGCTAAGTGTTAAAATGGTTCTAGAAAGGACTAGGGCCGAGTTCGTAATTAGTTATAAGCTGATCACAGTTTTATTGCCCGGTACATATTTAACTATTGAAATAAAAAAGGTGATTTCTTATTTTTCAAAAGTTTTCGCACTGCCGGCCATTTAAGAATTGGTAAGCTCTTTTATTGAAGTACCCTGAGTCGAACTGGTTCGGAAATACTTCAGTGGACCGCTTACCTAAGCAATTTTTTTTTTAATTTTGTTTTTCACATTGAACCTATCGAGCACTTCCGTATTCTTTATTTCAAGCTATAGTGAATTTTACGAACACCTAAAGTACATAATATAAATGTGCCATTGTTGCTTTAATATTAATTTATATTTTGTTATATATGAAGAGTGTTGTATGAAAATTAACAACAACTCCGAATATTTTAACAGGCGGTCCCTTTGGCACCGTTATAAACATGTGAGACACATAATGCCGACTGCTGCAATTCAAAGTCACCTACCGTAACAGAGAAACAATTGTCAGAATATCATGTCATATGACACTGGTCTCATACCATGACCAGTGCTTTTCCGGTGACAGCACACGAAACCTGTCCCAGAACCCGTAATTTTTCTTCTCTTACAGTTTTGCAGACCTGTCTGCAATAGTTTGGTGTTCGTTATTATTCATATTTAAATAGATAGATTTAATTCAATACTTCTCGATTTAAAGTATTTGTTAATAATAATTACTACGTTTAAAGTGTGTTTACGTCTTAAAGTATGTGTTATTTGTTTAAATGTTTAGTTTAGTTTCCTTTCTTTGTTTCTAGATGTAGGTTTTTATCGACATACTCGTAGGTTACGACAAATGTGCCAGAGAGGTTGGCCGTATTGAAATTATGAGGCATATATATTATATATATATATATATAAATATATATATAAATATATATATATACTATAAGAATAGTTATTATAAATAAGTCAATAAAAGTCTTATAATTTGAAGCCAGCATGTGTACAAAATTTTCCATATAATCGTGCATCAGTATGCGCCCTAATCTGTGTCGAACAGACACAGTCAAACGCTCTATTTTATTTGCTTGATAGTCTTAATTTGTCCGCGAAACATACCCTCACCTTGCAATTATATCTGACTTCGCCCCTTGCCACTGGTGATTTGCTACGATTGTCCTAGACTAAAACAATAATATTTTTTCTTAAATTATAAATTCCGTCCAAACAATTCGATTCAATGGCCGTGGAACCTAGAACAAAAGTCTGCATTCTTGGGGTAGAAAATACCAATTGAAATGTACCCTTAAGTAAAAAGCCACAATCAGCCGGAAACGGAAGGCGGGTTTCGCGATCTTGGAGAAATTCGGCTGGCAGCTGCTCTTGCGCCAGCTGTTGGTGTCATCTAATGTAGTAGGTAATTTCCGCCTACGCCAATATGTCCTATGCTAAATGGCACTCGACTCGCGTATAAGTATTTACTATGTTTTACTGCAAACGGATTCTCAGTTTGTTTAAAGGCAAAGTGAAACTCTATGTTTAGCGGATACATTTTAAATTATATTCAGAAGGATAAATGAATGAGGATGTTTACAATTAGACGCCTTTTTTTAAAGGAAATGGATCATCAAGAAGAAATCCCGAAAGACCTTGTGGGTCTGTTTGATGGATTTGGGTTTGGAAAATCTTAGTGTGTATGCTTATTTTTAATTACTTATTTTAATTTATTTTATTATGTTTAAAAAAAAAACGAAATGTGAAATAATTTGTTAAATATGTACATTGTACTTAAATAATTATTCTTAAATTTGTAAAAAACGAAATACATTTTTTTTAAATATAAAGGTAAATTTTTTATAGGGTGTTTATTTAAGTAATTTTTCTTTAAATCTTAACGTCACCGAGTATTTAGTTAAATGATTGTAAATATATAACATATATTAATAGACAAATTTAAAAAAAAATCATAGATACATAGGTTAGGGAAGGTCTGCACGCATTGCACGTGCGACGTTATATTTAGAACAAATTAAAATAGTTTTGATAAAAAAGTATTATTTTTAGTTATGAGGGTGCAATCACTTCCGAGACTTATCGTTTTAATTTATTTCAAACAGACATTTAATATTAGAATAAAGATTCAATCAAACCGATGTATAAACAAAGAAGCAAACGTATCCGTACTAACACAGATAACCGTCGTCATTTGACACTTTGTTTGCACCCTGAGTTTTTTTGGACATGTAAGAGAGATACAGAAAGTTTAGAAAATCTCATCCTAACTGGCAGAGTGGAGTGCTCCAGTACTTCAAGGCAGATCCTCTACTTGCTGGACCTATCAAGTAAAGGCCCTTGCAGTCCTCTCCATCACCCAGGTGCAGAAGCTTGCTGAAGACAGGGAGAGTAGTGCCACTAACATGACCTTCAGAAATAAGAGTGCGACTGAAGAAGAAGATGTATACAATAATTAAAAATGTTAACCCTTTTTAAACAAAAAAATCTTGTACCTTCAACGATTACTACAATTATGAGAACGCAGAGATTATAATAAAATACGAAATACTTCCCTTTTGGTCGATAAAAAAACAGGTGAAATGTAACTTTCTTCATTCTAAATTCTAACTTAAAATAAATATAATGACATATATTAAGAAACTAAAAACTAAGACATACATTAATAAACTAAAAACTGAACGACTACTATTGGTACCAAAACAAGAGGAATCAACGCGATGTGTAAACCAAAACTTGAATAAAACATTCTTGTATTGTATGTTATAAAATCGACCCGCAAGTATTTTTAGTGTATATACAAATTATGTGAGCATACGGAATGTAGGTAAATGCTATGTACAATCAGATGGCTCGTACATCCTCATTAAAAAGCTAAGAAGAGGAAATTAAATAAAGCCCCACTATTTATGAACACTGTTCTAGAATCTTGACAATTTGTAAGTAGGTTTTTTCTTATTAAATATATAGGTAATTTTTTTTAACTAAATAAATAGACATCTCTATTTTATCATGAAAGGTTTTAGACAAGGATATATTATATCGCCAATCCTATTTAACATATATAGTGAACATATAATGTGATGGATACTGGTTGGAAAGGAAATGGAAATGATAGAGCTGCTGAACCATATGTATTCAGTGCCATCGCCATTCACCTAGCTGGACATCGTCAATATGGTAGTAGCAGTTCGGTAATCCATAACGGCAGCAGCAGATGTTCAGCAAGTAAAGAGGAAGAATTATACAATGTATATTTTTCTTGATAAACATATGTCTACTTTTCTATTCTACAGATACATTGTAAACTTAATATAATAAAAGAACCTCTTCTGACACTTGCACCTTACACAATTATTTTTATGCTATAGGAAAGCGAGAGAAACAAGCCGAGAGGACAGCTATTATAGGCAGTTACCGAATAGACATTTTCGTAAATACGTCGCCCGCCTTTGAGTAAGCTCTCTTTTAAATAAAAGAAATCTGTATCTTATCTATCTGGAAGCTTCCACAGTTCGCTAAAGACAATGCCTAGGGGGGTGGACAAAAGACTTCCAGGCAAGGTTGATGGTATTTTAAAAATGTATTTCTATAGTTATATTATAAAAAGTAAAATTTCTTCTAAAATATACATTACAGAACATTAGAGTGTATAAACGTAAGGACCTATTTTTTTATATGTTTCTACCTTAGCATAAACTGAAGGAATGCCAGTTGGACATTCACCCCCGTACCCAAATGAAAATAATTATAGTTCAATTGCGCGTAAATAATTTTCAGCAGCTTTCATACAGCTGTTATTGAAGCCCTTCGTGTTTAATTTAACAAACGACAAAAAGCACGAGCCCAATTTCTTTTGTCAAACCCACTTCCGTTTTATGTAAAAGTATTACATATATATAATTACGTATGCTGTTTAAATACTCCAGTAAAATTCATTCACACAGCGTTAATCGATGACGGTATGATAGGCTAGGCTATGTACTCATAAGAAACTGTTCTCTTGAAGATAGATGGGAGCGTTTTCCATTCCCAATGCATTTTTTTTCTATGCCTAGTTGAAGTGATTTTAAATGTATATTCCTAGATATCTTTTACTTTCTAACCATGCATGCAAAGTCTCACATACCTCTAAATTAATAATTAATCGTGCATAGTTTCACAAAATATTATGTATACCGAATCATTCAAATCTCGTGATTAAAAATTCCTTGTTATTTATTATTGTAAAACATCTGGTGCACTCTTAAGTGTGAATCTTTGAAGCTCTGACACCACTTCAGTAACATACAGGTCACAGAACAGCTGTGTCTTTGAAATATTTCTCAAGTTTTTAACTACTTTTGTTTTTCATTCCGCATTGCACTGTTAACAATTGAATGCAGATTTTTTACCGGAATTAATTTGTTTATTTCAGCTCTATGAAATATAGGGCAGTTATATCACTTAGTAGTACAATAAGATTAATTAATATAATTATGAACTTGTTTATTGATATAATTACATACTCGTTATATATAGATAAAAGTATAATTCCACGAGTGGAGTGACATCACTTCACTGTATGTTTCGCGCCACAAAATGTTAATCTGTCAATTTCAATTGTCAACACCAAAACGTCTCTAATAACACAGATTAGCGATAAAAGCTCGAACAGTAGTATGTAATCTTATTACGATAGTTCGAGGTTTAAAATAACACTTAGCGCCTTACTGCAATGATCCATTGTATTTGCCGTGTAATCCTATTGTCCGGGGTTCCTAGCGAAACTGGCTTATCTCGCTTATCTATTTTATCGTAACCGAGAAAAGCAAATTATGTAATACGATAGAGGTATCTCCTGATCTATTTATGATGTTTATCTAATTTTGTGCTTGTATACCTCGTTCCTATATTGAATAATAACTTGAACTTCCCTTGAAAATATATTACATATTATTAGCTTATTTTTTTATAAAAAAAATGAAAGTGAGATTATTACATGGTTAGATGAAGAGAAGTTTTATTAATAATTATTAACGAAAAGTTGCAGTGTTTGCCTAGTGGCTTCAGTGTACTCTCATCCCTGAGGTCGTATGTTTGATACCCGGCTGTGCATTAATGAACTTTCTTTCTATGTGCGCATTTAACATTCGCTCGAACGGTTAAGGTGAGAAAACCATTTGCCTTAGACACTATTGCCTATTACTCGCATATAGAAAAATGATCATGAAACAGAAATCTGAGGTCCAGATCTAAAAAAGTCATGACTAACGACGAATTTCTGATATATTTGTTCTAATAGCTCGCGCTTCTTCATACATAATTCAATTATATACATTTAATATTGGTCTCCAATGCTCGTTCCAAAGATGTCGTGTCCATCATATACATTAAAATTTGGACGTGCATTCATGCTTTTAAATATGAGCACTTACATTGTATTTCAAATCAATTATTCACTTTGTGTTCGGCCCAGTTTGATAAACATCTGTTTGCAGGCAAGGACGGTAAGGTGTCTATAACTATTGATAAATGAAATTTAACACCCGGATATTATTACTAGGTATAATTTCGGAACAGTACATCTGGAATTATATGTTAATACGTTTTGATTTAGGATATAATGAAAAAGGGGATTATAGAAAGGGTTTAGTTGTAAAATATGAAGGCATAACAAATATTCACTTAACGTGACTAGGTACTTAAAAATATATAAAAATGATAATAATATCAATAAAAATGACAACAAATGCTAACTGAACTACTGATCAGAATTTATTGATTATGTATACGCACATACATATAAAATTTCATTTAGATATCTGTTGCAACAACCAAGGTTGTACAATAAAATTAAATATCATTAATGAGTTTTAAAATAGATGTAAGAGATTAATTATATAATTTATATATTCATACAAACAGTATTGGCGCACTTTTTGTATTATGGTACAAGGATTTTCTGTACCATTAGCTATTTAAGTAATTTATTTTATTTATTTATTTATTTACACTTCGTTGCAAAGAAACACAAATAAAACAATACATAAAAATGTTAACGTTACAATCTACAATAACCATAATTGTCTATTCTTTATTATTTATTATCTTTTGTCGATCCGAAGTGGTGGAGGTCTGATGACCTGTAACTCAGGTGCTTCAACCTTTAGCAGGCATCAGTCTCACATAAACAATAACTATCCCTCAAAAGAAGAATGACAATTATTTACATACATTAATAAATAGTTGTAACTTATCATGTATGAAGTTTTGTGAGAAAATAAATTATTATTGTTATTACTTTATTAACTATGTGGCACAAAGTCAATGTTTGTGATTTGATCCCGAGGGACTATGCCTTTAGGGAACGCTAAACGCTTTTAGACGTAAGGGTGTATCAATCTGGAGCATTAGCCGGGTGTTAATATATTTTTTCTAAGACATGTGTTACTACTACTGGCAATTTGCAAGGTGGTGCTGACGGCCGGCGCCTCTACAGTGATTTGACATTATTATCCAGTTCGTATACATTGGAACTACACACTATACCTTTTATATTACTTGTTTATTGGTTTACAAAATATGCACATATAACTGCGATGGTTTTGCTTATCGAGTCTTATAGGTTAGAGTTAAAATTCAGTTAGTATTCAGTAGTGCAACGAATTGTTATATCAACAATTTTACTGTAGTGGGTATCCAATAGCTTTTAGTGACTTCATAAAAAGTTTTTTACATTTTCCGTTAGGAATTAATTTATCTTTCAATATAAATTTGAATTATATTTCGGTCCGATAGCGAAATGAAAAGTACAAAGATAAAGATAAATGTACGCACTAGCGTCTGTTATAAAATTATTCAATATTATTATAAAACCTAAATTTATAAAAAAAAATAGAAATGTAGTTAATTTAATTAATTTAGCTTTGCAAAGTTTCGTATAAAGTAAAACTTGTACTCTCATCCAATTACACAGTAAAATAACTCTATTATAGTCCTAGTTAAGTAAAATTAATGTAATTGTAGGGTAATCCATGTAACGACCACTTTAAAAGCTATTCAGGACCGGAATAAAGGAATAGGGAATGTCAAATTTGAATGGGACACGAGCAATTAAAGTTAATCGCGATCAAACACGAATGTTTACAAAAGCTTTTAAAAATAA
Source organism: Pieris mannii (assembly GCA_028984075.1). Classification (NCBI taxonomy): domain Eukaryota; kingdom Metazoa; phylum Arthropoda; class Insecta; order Lepidoptera; family Pieridae; genus Pieris; species Pieris mannii. The sequence goes on from CM054783.1 coordinate 5,024,907, forward strand.
TAAGGGCACTATTTAGTTTGTTATTTTTTGCAAATATTTTTTTCTGTAAATTTTTAATTATACAATGTTCGATAAAGTTGTCCGAATGGTTGGCTTGAGTATGTGCATATCATATATAGTATAAGTAGTAATGCTAACAATCCGACTAAAATAGCTTAAAATATGTATTTTGAAATGGATTTGCGTTAAAAAGTAAGTGAAGTGCTGAGAATAAAGCTAAAAAAAAAGACTTTAAAAATAAATATTGATCAATTTTTACAGCTCGCAAATCGTGTAAAAAACAAATTAGAAATATGATGCTAGAAGTCCGATTCTTTACGCCTGATGTTAAACCTATATTGTTCAATAAATCTACTTTTCTAGACGACACATTACCCCGCAGACGGCCGCCTGGCGCCGACTTGGCTGACATCTAAAATCTTAAGCAAACGTTTTAAGATTCCACTACTTGTGATAGTGCCCTATAAAATTGATAGGACAACAATTATAGGTTGATTGATCTTTTTAGTTTGTTACTTAAAACGTAATTTGGATTGATACTGCACAAATAGATAGATCCAGTACATTTAATTCGTCGTGCATATGATGGCCTTATCAGCATTTTTTTCCATGTTGCGGCGGTATAGTCTTTGATGTTCGACTTAAACTCATCAATAAATCATGGCGTGCCCAACTAAGTCAATTTAATATAATATATTTTGTAAAGTTACTGATATAAAAATATAACGTTGCCAAATGAACTTCATCTATATCTTGTTTAATCTAATTGAACAACAAATATTGTTGTACAAAATATGTGTGGTTGATCAACCGGAAACCTGACAAAAGCGGAAGAAGTCGCGTCAAGCCCTCTCCCCTCCGAATTTATTGCAATTCGATACTACACACTTAGGGGAACAGAATATCGCTAGCGTAGAAATATTTTAATCACTGTCTACGGAATTTTTGTTTAAAAATCGCTGCAACTAGTTACAGTAAATATTATAAACAAAATTTCTGTTCTTATTACCTTAGACTAAATATTAATGAGTGGTATAAAACAGGATTTAATCACCAGGATATGAAAAGTAATACTTAAGTGTTGCTTTTATTATTTTTGATTCAAAGTGGCGTTTGTGTTTTGGATGATGATATTATTACGCTAAACACAGAAGGGTTAAGACGCAAGGAAGAAGTTGGTATTTCATACCTTCTTCGTTCCTTGCACTTTGTAGCTTGTTACACGGACAAAAGTACTTAATTTTAAATGGTTACAATACACGTTTTTTAATTTTTATAAATTACATAAAACAAGTGATGACATTAGTTTAAGAAATGTTTGACGTCAATTTTTAACGTCAACGCTGGCCTTTGTAGAATTGGTAGGCTCTTTGCTTGAAGGATCCTAAGTCGAATTGGAGTAGCAAAACCTGGAGTCTCAGTCCCAGAATATGGAGATGGAAGGATGAATGAGAAGCTGCTTACGAGTGGGATATACAGGGCGTCCGTGAGCTTGTATCGGGCAGGCCTTGTCGTACATACCTGGCACAAATCCAGGGACAGTTCTAAACCGCACATAAACGATACACGCTTGGTGAATAATAATAATAATAATAATCTTTATTTATTTTCTCACATAACTTCATACATGATAAGTTAATGAATCAATGTGTGTATATGTATATATAAAGCAACACATATGTCAGGATCGTAGTAGGTGGTGATCCGTGGTCTCTGCTTACATCTTCTGGAAAGTGCCGTGAATGTGGAAATAAATGAACAAAATTATACGACTAAATTAACGCATAAAAATATTATATACAACCTTTTCATAAAACTTAATGACTTAGTAGTACATAGAACTTATTAAAAGGCGATGTTATTATATTTTTTTATTTATCGTAGCGTATGCAATCTTTTAACAGTTTATGGGTTGTTTTAAATTATGATACAATATACTAACTGTATACTTATGTAGCTTATCACGCCTTGAAAGTTCACATTACGGGTATCGCGACACGAAATAATAGTTTGCATGTTCAGACGCAAGTGGTTTACTGAATATATTTCTATAGGTCTAAATATGACGGCCTGCGTGTTCGACGGTCAACGCCTTCCGCTCGATAAGCTTAGAATTTAGTAATGAACATTAATGTCGCAAATGTGACCCACAAATTTATGGAATATCCTAAAAATGTCATTGCGTTTTAACATAAGCAATACAGTGATTGCTGCAGATTTGCAGTGATACAGATTCGTATCTACACTTAAATTGTATATATATAAATACTTGTCAGATATTTGAATTTGGAATACCGAAGAGCGATGAGGCGACAGTGCAGATAACATAAATGTGAAAATAGACTATTGACGTGCCAAATCTCATTCCTATTTAAGTTCGTTTTTTAAAACGAAGCTTTGAAACGAGGCCTAAAGGCCTTGTGTAAGCCACTCAACTTTAAGGTATACAATTTAGGTATTAGAACTTCAAATATGACTTTTAATTACCCTTAATTAGATAACCTAACATTTAAAGACTATACTGCTATAAGATTTATCACTCAAAAATACGAAAATAAAGTCGACATTTGCACAAGTATGTATAAATGCATCGTCAAGCAATGCAGCAAAATATAACCCAAGTCTAAGAATTGCATAACGTTTGCAGGCATATTATGCCGCATGTTTTTCATGGAAAATTGCCGTATAAATTACCTTTGAAACGAACGGTTTGTGATTCATATTATTACCATATTCAATTGCTTTAATTGGGGTAAGGAAATTATTTTCTTCAATTCACTAGTAGGTTTTTTTAATTATTTGTATAGCTGATGTAAGATTGTTTTGATTAGTACGTAAATTATCTTAGGATATCTTATGTCGTAAAAACCTTACCCTGTAACTTCCAATAGAGATACCGACGGCGATCCCGATCTCAATAATGAGTATTTGTAACTAGCGATCTCAAAGTTGCATCAGCGCTGCGAATCATACATAGTTCATACATCGCATACATAGTTCGATAGTAAAACGTTGATTACGTCGTCTATTTTTTTAAATTCAAACTTATTGTTTAGTCCTTGTTTCTCTCGACATAAGTTGCATATAAAAAAGCATTCTTTACCTATTCGATATGAAACTATTTAATTTTAAAGCTTTAAAAATACAAACTTAAACTGTTAATTTACAATTAAACATACAAACATGTTTTACGATAATTACAATGGCGGTTACATAAATTTTTCGGATAAGATATAAGGACATGCGGGCTATCAATTATTTGATAATAGTACATTTTACGACTATGAATACTCAAAAACATACAACTATTCTTAAGAAAATGTCTATAATTATTAAAATTGTCTATGAATTTAGGCCGTAACCATGAATAGTTTCTGTTGACAAGTTGCTGCCTTCACAAAAACCTTCTTACAGATGTCTACAACATAGAATTAAGCTACATGATATTAAAACATAGACAAATCAGACATTCTATTTACAAAGTGTCTCTAATATTGGTTGCGATTTATAATCTATGGCCAAATACAGAAGGAAAATATTAGTCATAGTGTAGGTGTATTGGCAATACTAATTCATGTACAATAGGCATCTTTTATTCAATGTATGCATAACAGATTATTGCCATTTCTATAGGTGAAAGCTTTTGAATCGTGGGAGACGTCGAAAGAAAGTAAATAGATTATTACCGAGATGGTATTACAATTATCAGATTTCTAGCACCGTTTTTTGACATCGTTTACAATATAGAAGAATCGTGTTTACAGAAAGAGAAATTTTAACTCAGGAATTAAGTCGGCACGATTTGGAATACTTATCTACTGATAATAATATAATCGCTAAAGTTATATTAAAGGTGTTTATTATAATATTTGTTTATCTATTGTTGTCTTACAGTCAATTGAATGGTTCAATTATTATGGAACTATAACTTTCCACACAAACTCTTGTCCCATCTAAATCAATAATATTTCACAGTATCCAATTTAAATTATATTTTTTTAAACATAATACCTATATAATATAAGAAAACAGGTAAATTAAAAATTTCATTATTTATTTTATTAGGATTCCAAAACTATATTTTATTCTTAATAAAATCATAGGTTCTATAGAAATACTTAATTTTATGACGCCTAAATATCATGATTTTTCTAAAAAAAACGTACCCAACCGTCTTTTGTTCACATTCTTTTCTTTTAGTAGGTTGACAAGAGTTCAAAATATATATATAAAAAGCGCGAGTGTTATGTGTAGTGAATATGAGTAAACACCTGCGTATAACAATTTGGGCTGAAGCAGGAATCTTTCTTATACATTCCGCATTGCGTACCTACTGTGTAAAAAGTAAAATCCTGCGCATCTCGATACTGCGACAGGAAACTGTTAAAAAACTAGTAATGACGAGAAAATGTATTGAATATCAATGTACTGTGCCCACCTGCGCATGCGGTCCTGCAAGTGCTGAATGGACGACGCGTGCGCACAACCACCGCAAGAAATACTACGTTATGTCCACCGCAGACAGGGAACTTCAATTCCTACAACATTTTACAAGATATTTTTAAAATTTATTTGCCTTAATATCTTTTTTTTTCTAGTGTTTTCTCTTAAACTTCTACTTTAATTGTAACCTAAAGCATACATCACAAAAACTACGACTACAGTTCGATCAAAAATTTTCTTGTTTAGTGTTCTTGAATTCTCATTGAACTGTTTATAAAAAATTAAATGTTGCGTTGCTATTCATTGAGTCGATGCTCGATTGACATAAACATACATAGACCGCAAATTTAACACCAAATTCGGGGGCTTCAAACAAAATCACTTTTCCACCATCTTCACCAATTAATGCCAAACTACATATAATTGTATGAAAACGGTCACGTGACAAAACGTGAGCTATTGTATTAGTTTGGGGTTAGTTGGATAAGGCATTTCAGTTTGAGACAAAATCACTTTTCGACAGGCCTGATCCAATGTCTGGTGAATTTTCTACAAAAATATTGAATATCTATTTAAGTTACCGCTGTCTCTTAATGAATCACGTGTCTTCGATGAACTTTAAAGTGTATAAGTATAATATTGTGAAATGGTCAATGAGCTTTATAATTGACTTGCGAGCTTTCTGTTAGTTTCATGATGTTCATCAACTCTGAATGAGTTTAATTGTATAATGGGGTCGCAATAATTTAAGGGCTATTAATTTTATAAAAAACATGTAACATAATTTTTCTGCCTTGCTGTTGCTTCTTTATTTCTTTACGATTTTTACGATACATAGTTCAATAAATTTTGCGATAGAATATAGTTCATATAACCTATGTGTTTCAATAGATTTCCGTACGTTTTTTCATAGACAAGTGCCTCTAGAACTTCCGTTTTTACCATGAGAATGAAACTTAGAGCTTCCAAGCAAATTATAATTAGGTAATATTATAATATATATAACATTACATTCTTTTTAATAATCGTTTTTATCTACAACTTAGCGTTAAACCCCGAAAAACCAAATCAAAATTATGTAATCACAATACTCCCAAATTTTACTTTATTTAAGTGAAGTAACTATCAACTCAAAAGTTACCATAAATTATATTTTATCATACCACAATCAATGTAGGGACAAGAGAACAGTTAACCTCGTCATGCTTTCTTCACATAGTAATTTAACTAAAGCATTTAACATATTCAAAAGGTATAAAACGGCTCTAATGAGAACTTTAAATGATTAGCAAAATAAGCGCATTAATTTTCTTAATTGTTAAGATCAAGCTATCTGCCACATAGTAGGCTAAGGGTCTGTTTCACAATGTCCGGATAAGTTCCAAATAAACTATTTATTACTTATTGCTAGGATAAACAGCATTTTTACGTTTCACGGCTGTCAGATAGCGCTATTCGTCATGAAAAACGAAGTTTCTTATCCGGAACTTTTATCTTTCGAATAATTTATGTGTTGCATAGCTATTTGGTACTTTATCCATACATTGTGAAACAGGCCCTGTGTACATATGTAGTTTCAATTTTACTTATAATGTAGTACGTCAAGTTCGACTACAGGACAAATATTGGGCTACCTCCACAGAGAATAAAAACTGAAAAAATCATTTTATGTTGACTTTCAACTTCTTTTTTATGAGAGATCACAATTAGAATATCCTCGGGACATTTAATATATACAAGTAGAGAATTGTTTTACAATCCAGCTTATAATTTAATCGATTAATAACATTGTTTATTTATGTAAAAATAATGAGCAGATTTGATGTACTCCAGATGTCGTCTTGTCCGTCAAATCACCGGCAAATTGGATCGCGTTTGAATTCATCTTGAGCAAGAAATAATCCATCATTTTTCTTTGCTAATTTGTATGTAACGTCATATTTTCTTGTATTTTATAAGTATGCATGTTGTTTTAGAACTTATTAATGAAGTGGTCTACAGCTACAGATTTAATTCAAAAGCCTTTCATTAGAAACATACATTAACATATCAAAAATTAGAAAATACAATTGTTATAGTACTGCGGTCCGTGGGATAGCTTTAGTGAATACGTGTGAACTCACCTCCACAATAGACCCTGCCTGATAGAAGCCTGATTTAGAAGACATATTACATTGAACAATGCTAAATAGTCTGGCGTAATCGTACAATGATTACAAATGTAGGCGGTCGTATGGGAACGGTTTGCTTTAATATGTATATCTGTATTACTTCTTTGTGTGTTTCTTTATTGCGACTTGCCTTTGCAGATATTTGAAAATGTAATGGACAAACCGTACCAACCGTTTGTTAACGTGATGGTTTGTAAGAGAAGTGAAATTTCGTCTTTTTTTATTGGAGATTATTAAAAGTATGATAGGTATGTTAAAATGGTTTTAATTATATAGTGTATTTTTTCTTAAGCAGAAAAAATAATTATTATAAAAGACAGACAATACACAAAGCCAAAACAGATTAAACTGATAAAAAAATATACGAAAGAGAAAACATATGAGTACATAAATAGATATAAAAGAGGAAACTGAAATTAAACTTAAACAAACAACACCTTAATTTTTTTAAAGAAAATACTAAATTGTCACAACTGCTAAATAAAGTCAAAGTAATCCTGCTCCTTAAAATATTTTCTCACACCCAAAGAGGTCAATATGTGTTCTGTCCCGCTTTAACGCGTATTGGCCACATTTATATTACGTCATCCTGTGTTAAGTTTTTTCGTTACGGGATTTCTGGATTCTGTCGCCGCACTCAGAGCCCGCGATAAAATCTAGACGATAGCTTAAAAATACACGTGAAATGTAAACCTCGATCAGGTAAGGTGGGCAAAAATATGCTCGATATCTTCATTAGTAACACCGCGTTGGTAATTTATTATTATTTAGTACATTTGTTAATCGTAATATGACCCACAGAATGACTTCACCAATCTCAGATATAGCACAAACATATTTATATTCATCCTACTTTCCGCGTTCTTTATTACAAATAAAATATAAAGCAATGAGGACATTTATTGTCCTTCGTATAATTTAGACATCAGAGGATCCTTGCCTTTATCCTCACTATTAATGCACCGCCCACAAAAATATTCAATAAATTGTCGTTACTAAGCTGATATGGATCTTGCTTTCATTGTTAAACATTCAAATTGAATATTCTAAAATCTTTGAGAACTTATTTGATTTTGTGAGCTGCATGCTAAGGCAAAAGGAATGAGTAAATTAACAAAAAGTTGTCATTATTTCCTAAAATATTTTTATATGAATGTTATTTGGAGGTAATGGGCTCACAATCTGTACAGTAGGAGATCGTACTAATTTATTTATAAAACCCATTTCATTTTAGCCCTGAATTCGTCTAATAGAGATAATATTGACATAGTTCGGAAAATGTATGCAATTAATTTAAGATGAATTAACGAAAACAAAGTCACTTGTCCAATATTTCATATTGTATTTGTATCCCTCTCATTGCTGGAAAGGAAATTTTAAAATCCTGAAATATTTGAACTTATTTGGACAATTGCTCAATTGTGGCGTGTCACACGCAAACACTCGCTTTGCTTTACTAATTACACATTTAAACGATGACATTCTTAAAATATTACTACATAATATGATAAGGTTTATCTTTTACCGCCATTTTATATCTTATGAGCATTCCCTAATTCGGATTCGTTAATATGTAATCGCGTCTATATAGAGCATAGAGAGAATTTAGCTCTATAATTATAATATTGTTTTTTATATTTCAATTTTGTTGATATTTTTTGAAATGGTCTCATTTAAGTCTATACGAGCACATCGTACAAGTATCGTCCAGCGGACGCTGAACCAAGAATGCGTCCGTCAAAGACATGTAAGTTTCTAAATTTAAATCAGACGAAACATTTAAAATTGTTCACCCGTGACCTACAAGCTACAGTGTTTCATGAACGCACGCACGATGATTAACCCTTACCTACTACCGTAAAAAATCTCGGTACTCTGAATCCATATATATAAGCTAAATAATAATGACGCGTAAAACTATCTTACGATATTTGTTGTAACGGCCCGTAATGTAACAAATATGTGTATCAATATTTTTATTACAATATCCTTATATGGTACTTTAAGACAAGATAAACAAAGCTTTTAACAGACTAAAGTTATACATATTTATGACATCTTCAAAGAACTCAGCTCCATACAGATCACAAGAGACTAAAAGCATGTTAAACAGTTTCCTAAAAGAGTAAAGCAATAGCAAGACGAAGCGCCATCGCAAAGAGAAGTATAAAGAGTCGGCGACGCGGATGTTACCGGATTTAGAAAGGAACTCCCGCGCGCATAGCCCTCGTGTTGCGAATTGTCTGAACTAATTCTGTCCTTTGAGCGCTTAATGGACGGAACACTCTTAAAGCCCACATTTCTTAAGCCATTACAAGTAAGTTTCAATTTCAAAAATTCTTTATTCAATGTTCAACAACAATTAAAAGTGCTACATGTCCATTGTACATTTTTTCTTGGAATGTAACAAAATTATAACTAAACACGTTTTTTTTTAAAGCCGTATTGCTCTTTTTAATAACTTATAAGAAAAAATCAGATAAAAACTAAAGTTATACTTTTTCGAAGTTTCGAACATTAATAATGAGGTAAACTGGGAACTATGCAATCTATAGATGAGATTTCCATTTTTGACATGTAAAGCAAGCAATTAAGAATTGAGTTTATTCTAAACTAAATGAAAAAGGATAAAAAAACGTTCGTCAGTTTTCGATTACAGTTTTAAAAACAAATGAGTCTGTTAAACTGTAATAAAAATAAAATAATTAAACATCCTTACTTATATCAATTATATTTATACCTAATTACTCGGTATTAGCACCTTTTTATGGATTAGGTTTATTTATTTCAAATGTACTACTAATAAATTCTCATCAGGAATTAGATATTTATTCGAGCTGAACCTATAACATATTTTCAACAACGTCGATTAAAATATTAACATAACAATGTCAATTACAAATGAGTTTTATTAAATGATACCGTTTTGTTTCAAATAAAAAGGAGATGTTCTTTTTTATTAAATATGATGAAAAATTATAAACGAATATAAGCGGTATTTAAGTAGCATTTTAACGATGCTGAAAATAGCTTGTAAATTACATCTTTAATTATGCAGGTGATATCTTTGTCCTTGGAGGCACGTGTCTCTTCGGCCTTGTGACCTATTGCGTGGCCTTGCAGATGTCGTCTGCAGGTGAAATAACACTTGATGTTATTGTACAGTTTATTGCGCTATTTCTAGTAGATATTCACGAATAGATCATTATTTAAATCTGTATTTAATGTTACATCATACTTATGCAATTAAATACAATTTAAAGCATTTATCACGCTTTTACAATTATAAAACGGTGCCGACGTCAGCTGGCGCTAACAGTAATTTCTATTCCAATGACTTTTAACACCTCAGTCAACCCGTGACCGTGTAAGTTACAGAGCACGCTAAACATCTAAATAGTTTTAAAAAAGAGTGTGTGTACTTATGTACACGCGTAAGAAATTATACTTCTTTGGCGTATGGAAAAAATAACTAAAATGCAGTAGTTATTAGCGATAAATAATCAAATTAACTAAAAACATTTTATTTAAATAAATAAATTATTAGTAAATACTATCACCGTCGTATATGAAATTGACTTAAAAATACCAAAATAAAATTTATTTATTCACACTGTTTAATTGTACCTAGGAAACATGTGCTCTAAATATAAAATTACTAGAATATACAACTTGAACATAGTTATCGATTTTCATGCCACCTGATCCTAACTTTACGATGTCGAATTCAGGTGTCGGTGTGCGCGTAAAAATTCACTCACATCATTTTTCTCCATCGTGCTAAAAGAAATATAAATTCAAAAAGTATACATCTTCAAAACTGTAAAGTAGGTATAAAATGCTTAAGAGAAGTTTTTCATAGTTGGACTAGCTTGTATCCACTAGAATGAACCACTTTTTTTAATACAATCTAATTGGCTACCTTCATAACCCAAAAGGATAATGTGCAATTAGACGCGTATACTTTTGTATCCATTCTTGCCACATAAATAACATTCTTAAGTAAAACTTATTGTTTGTGTAGACCTCAATGACGTGCATTTTCACTTGAAGCCGACGATAAGGGATCTCGTCGCGTGTCAGCAAATCGTATCATGTTCAAGAAAATACAGATTGACAGTTTTGATTGCGTTCAATTGCATTCTTATTGACTAGGAGATAAGGTCTATTTTTGTATTTCAACTGACGCTAGTCTGCGAAGTGTGCTTCGGCGGTGTTTGAAACAAGGTGTTTGTATGAGATAATGGTTATCGCATGGGAACCTCAAACAGGCAAGCCTATCCGCGTGCCGCAGCCACCGCCGCGCCTGCGCAACTTGCGCCACGTTCGGGAAATACCACTTAGATAACGTAGAGATAAATCCCAGTACAACAATCTGTCTTGTCGCTCCTTGGATCAATGGATAACTAAACACCGTAATATACCAAAAAAAATCTATATTACGCTTAAATAAATATAAATAGCTACTAGGACGATTTTCTGATTTTAATAAATAAACCCTAATACCTTATCCACTCAAAAAGCTTCCTTTCACACATTTTCGGAGAACACAAAACCTATCTTTATATACCTTTATAGAATAATTTGGCTCAGATTATAGACGGTAGTATTTATTAGAATCATACAATGAAAGCTTACACCTCTGTTTATAATATGACTTCAACTGACTGGTTCTTATAACGTTTTCATATTTCATGAGTTAATATCAGAGGATATGATCATGAGTTAGTAGTTGCACTGATAGAATTAATTAGACGAGCATCGGAACTGCATAGTTTTGTATGCAACGCGGTGATTGGTTCATCCGTTACCATGGAAGCAGTTGAACAAACGAGTCTATGATTAACACCTCATTTTCTTATAGCCCACGTTTCCTTTTTTGATGAATACATTACAAAAAAATAGTACTTTTTTTTTTTTTAATCTGAAGTAGTAGTGTAATTTTATTAATATGGTCAAGCCGCAGTTTGGTAGGTATTGCACAAAATACTAATACATACTACTTATTATAATTATTAATAAATTCTTTCTGACTTTCGAAATAAACGTGTACCAAGACTTTTTAAGTTTAAACATTCTCTTTTCAAAATTGTTTAGAATCATGGAAACGTCATAAACACCGGCCAAGTTTTGCTCATGTCATTCGATGACTAAAAATACTTAAAAATATTGCAGATATTTTGTTAAATTTTGCACTACTTACGTACTCTACTTAAAATAGCATTTATGTTCTATAAGAAAATTGTATTTGCTGATTACACAGCCAGAGCGGGTTCTCATTAAGTACCTAAGGAGGCATGTTTGAAGAGGAATCCTGCCGGTTATCGGCCGACACTTGCACGTGGAATGCAACAATCGACAGGCTACAGGTGCGTAGCCACCTGCCGAATGCCGGCGTATCGATACGAATGATCAAAACTTTGTTTATCGATAAGCTTGTTAACGATTGTACCTTTATTTCGCAAAAACTGATTTTTAACCTCACGATTGTGAGATGCTTATTAAAAATGCCACAGATATTATGGCATTTTAGGCAAGAGATATATAATGCAGTAGAGATTGTCAAAGTGCAGGTAAGCCAAATATAGTTTTCATGTCAAAAATTTAACAGTTTACTAATAAGTATTATGAATACAAAACACAATCAACACTATCTAACTCGCCATAGCGCTGCGAGAAAGAATATTAATTATATTAATACAACCTCCTTAAATCGGACAATACATTTATTTTTAAGCCTTTTTAAAAAAAATCATAAATAAGTTTAATCAACTTGATAAGATATTTGTTATATTGTTTGATCGACCTAAGTATTGACTATATTTTTATTATTAATGTTTTCAGATCGGAAACACATTCTTACTTTACTTTGAAAAAAATACGAAATAATTAGAATTAGCTGATTTTATTACCGATATAAATTGCCTTTAACTAACAATTACTGACTAAATAATTAGGAATTATAATTGAGTGTTCATAAGAACAAAGCGGACTTTGCATATTTTTAAAAATATACACCTACACTAACCGTATAAGTAGCGATTGAACAATTAATACAAATGGATCTGTCATTTCCTAATGCGTTATCATGTCAGACATTCTCGGGTCAATAAGCGAAAAAGGCTTGTCTGGGATCGCCCCCGCGCTAACGGATCATCTTTGTAATCTACGATTGTTAAGTAGGTTCCAATGATCAGGTTATTTTTATGTAAGACATCTATCAAAATCATTCTAATTTTTATCGAGCAATTAATGTATGCACCTCATCTTAGAGTCTAATATCAACTAGATATACGTATTAGTTTCAATATATTTTATAAAGTAAAGTTGTGGTTTAGTTATTTTATATAAAACAAGCTCCACGTAGAATATAGTATTCGATTTAAATAGCGTCTTTTAATTGACTTAGCTACCAAACTGTAATTTTATACTCGCGCTATAACAAAGGTTGTGAAAGATCAAGGTATCTGTTATCTGATATTTATGAATCTGAGCTAATTTTAATGGAGAGGTCGTTGCTAACCTGCGCCGGCGCCGCCCGTGAGAATAACTCTGGCGAGTCGACCGTGACCACGATTAGCTTAACCGAACTGTACTGGATATCGAACGAATCGATTCACGAAACCGTATTACAATCGCTAACTTGGCAAAAAATTGCTTTATCATAGCCAAATACTTAGAACTGGAGCGGGAAGGAATTTGGTAAATATTAGTTACGGCTTAATTCTGTCACTAGAGGTCGCTAATTATGGAGCACGGTATTTAGCTTCGCTTAAAGTGGTAATTTGTTTTTTTTTTATAAAAATGGCTCGGATAACAACAACCGTTTCATAGTTATAAAAACAACGAATTTTTATTATGTTCATTTGTTCCGAAACTAGGCAAGTTTCGGATATTTTTCCGTGTCTGGTTCATTGATAAGTTTATAATCAAGGAGGGTGATAGAACACGTGTTTCACTGTAAATTGAACCTAAGATCTCTAAAAACTAAACGAAGCGAAAATTATAACACAAAAAACCTATGACATTTATGTCAAATTGTGTTGGAGTTTTAATTCATAATTTAAAAAAGTGCGCAATTAAACAAAGTAAACATGTCAGAAGTTTAACTTCTTTATAAACTAATTATTACTAAGGCCCCAATAGATGATCATGTACCAGTATATGATTACTCCATGTATTTGTATATCGACTACATTCACAATGTTTTTGCGCACTGAATACCTGCTAATGATAATATGTATAAGATCTTAACTACTACTAAGTACTAAACGAAAACATCTACCAATATCGTGTATATTTTATCGATCTCCCTTTCTCATTCTCTCTCAATCGATCTCAATTGCTCTCTCCCTTTTTTGCAACAAAAACGCTGCACATCTTCGTGACGTTCCATTCGTAAAAAATTTACCCTCATCCGCCTAAAGAAGGTTCACTTCAAAAATACTCAGCAGTAGCGAGCAGGCGTGGCGCCACGCGGCTCGTCAGTAGTTTAGAACAGTTAAGGGTTAAGCTGATTAAAACCACTCAGGCACGAGCCCTGAGGCTCTGCGTATATCACATTCCAATATAAATTAGTTTCGGACGGACCAGCTCAAAAATAACTAATGGCCGACCATAATTATCCTTTTATTATATAGAGTGTTGGTGTATGCAGCTTTATCTGGTTAAAAAAATTGTATACTACGTTATTTTCTTGCTGTCCACCTAAATGTTCCTCGAGAACTGAAATTTGGGAAAAAAATATTTCGCGTGATTAGCAGTCATATGTCTTTACAATGATGACACATACGGCATAGAAGCAGAAACGGTATATGCCAATATCTCGCACATGGGAGTCATCGGGACATCAATCAAACATCAGAGTAGCGGTAATAATATTAGAAAGTAATAACGATTAAAATTATAACTTAAGCAAAGTTAAATAAAGAACTAAAGCTTACTGGTACTATCAGAATTTACGATTGATAATTGAAGAGTGTAAGATGCGGTTTGTGGTACCTGTGCTCGCCACGCGCACGCGATCTCCGCCAAAAGTTTGGTCCAAGTCATGTTCGTACTGTTACACGTAATAATATATTCTTTCCAACTTGTGTCACAGACTAAATTCATATATCGCTAGACACTAGGGAGGCCCTGTGTTGTGGGTTGTAGAAAACAATTATTCCGCGGTACATGGTACATGTTTAAAACATTTTAAAAAATTGTGTAACAAATTAAGAATGAGTGAACAAGTGAGTGTGTGAATGGGTGTGTATGCGCATATATTTAAGAGTGTAGCTGAAAGTTGTTATGATCGTACAGTGTGTCTATGTTAGTTTTTGAGACATCAGAGTCATACCAAGATATTATCTAAATCATAATATGTTACATTTGCATTCCACTGTGGTTTGTATCAATATAATAGCAGTCATGATTAAAAGCGCGAAAAATGCATATCAAAATAGTTCTTTATTAATTTAATCAAAATGTCTACTTTACATAATTCTGATATGCTGCAAAAAAATTATATAAAATCGACAAAATATATACGCAAAAAAAATTATACGTATGTATTTAATAATGTAAAGGGGAAAGAATCTGTAAAAATATTATACCTTTAAAAAGCTCATCAAATATACCTGCACTACAATCACTTATAACTTACATACACACTAGACAGCAAGTGTTTCTTTAAGAACGCAATTTTAATATTCACCCTGAGGGTATGGCAAAATTGCAAGAAGTTTGAGGGGTAATTGTGAATTTGTGACCGCATCCATCTGGAATATATATTCATTTAATCCCAGTATACTAGAGTGCTGTGCTACGTGCTACGTGCAATACGTAGCATTCGTAGACCGTACTTCACACGTTGCGTCCATGAAAATGTAAATGTAAATATTTTTTCAAATGACCTTGTCTCTTAACTATGAACCAATTTTTATCGCTATTAAATTTATCAGTTCAACCAAAACATATATAAATCTAAATAAAGTATATATGAAAGGACTAAAATTACTGAATTGTATGACAAATTAAAAACAATTCGACGTTTTAAGAAAAAACACTTTTTTAACGGATTGAAATATGTATGTAATGTATAGGGAAACTTATAATTATTTAAACATAATTTTAAATTTATCCGACGTTTCGCGTGCTTTACAGCGTGCGTGGTCAGTGACAAGTGTTTTTCTTTAAATGTGTAAAAGTTTTTGAAATAAAAGACAATACTATGAATAATTGAACGTTTAAAAAATATTTTAAAACTGAAAGTTAAAGATTATTCTATATGTACGATTGTTGACGTGTTAAAAACAATGATATGGTTGTTTTAAGCTAATCATAGAGTATTGACAAAATCAATTGGTTGCTGATGTATTACATATTTTTGTTATTTATTTTATAATACTTACTACAAAATGTAATTTATTTTTCTCTCACACACTGTTTTATCGTTTTTTTTATTACTCTTTAATGTATAATATTCTACGGTTTCGATATTTGTAAATATATGAGGAACAAGTATACTAACAATACAATAATACACCTGGGGGTCTAGTCAAGACGGCTTAACAGCATACCAACTACCAACTACTAGCTGTCATTTTCATACAAATTTAGTTTTTGACATTCTACATACACTACTGTTAAGCTGTCTTGACTAGACCCCCTGTATAGTAGTTTTATTCAAGGAGTACATTGTCATAATGTAAATTCTATTTTAAATGAGTAAGTGTGGAGTTTCTTGCCCATTTTTCTCCACAGGAAACTACCTTTCAGGAGGGGCAACTCGAATCATCTTTATATTTTATTTCACGTTCAAAAGTTCAATTTTAGGTGGTCTAATTGGAATAAATGCTTCGACTTTTTTAATTTTTATATTAAATTAAAATTTTAAATAACCTTTTCTTTCTTTTCGCATAAATTAAAAATCAGTTGTAATCGATTAGGTAATTGATGACAGTACTTCATAGGCATTTATTTGAAAATCGGCTGGTATATAGCACCTGTTGCCTAATTCACCATTATCGTGTAAAGAGAAAGGGTCTTCCCACGAGGACCTCCCCGGTGCGCATACATTACAACACGCATTGTCGTCGACCGCGGCGCCGCCTCTGCCCACCCGCAAGCCTCGCCTTACAATTTAGGGTTACCATACATGGGTTATTCCTATTTCTGTACAAATTACCCATACATGGAGGTTCCTTTGGTCCACGTCAAGATTGCGTCTGTTTCTATTACACTATTAATTTATTCAGCGACTATAGTGAGAAAACATACTAAACAAACAACTAGAATGTATTATGTCAGTGCTTAATAAGAAAATTCACTACAAAAAACGTTTACATCAACTTTAATTTGCAACATTCAAGAAATTAATACCTTAACATACACTAACTTTAAAATATAATAACTAAAATGTATTATTAAAAGGAATACCCCTTTAAATAGCTAGTAATTCTTAGGTAGGTAGTATTCCGAGGTAGCTGCCAGCTCTTCGGTTTCCTGTGATGTCGACTAATATTTTTGCTAAAAAAACCTTAGTGCTAGTGTCACGAACGAAGGGTCTCGATAGCAAATAGGACAAAATCATGAACGGAGCATAGACCCATGTATTTGCAAGCTTTAGCTTTATTTTTATTATATCAATTATAATATTTGCAAAATGTGGAACAAAATCAGTTCATATCAATCAGGAATTATAGTTCTTTTGTTCACATAAATTAACGTTTTGAATTTTAGAAGTTGAGGGATTTTGTGTTTAACATATGGTAACCCTTTTCACGCCTAACTAACTGAATTTGGTTTTAATTACAAAAGGCGTAAAAGTTACCTAATCGATTATTTATTATTGCCAATAAAAATATAGTTATTGTTTCATCTTAATGTTTACACAGTACCTTTCTTTGGCGCCGCTTCTAATGCATTAAATTATTTAATATCTTTTATTTTCGAAGCTGTGTCGAATTTCGAATTGGCCTAGTTGATTTTTAGAAAGATGTTCTCAACCACAACAACCTTTAATTAAAGAGTTGCTTTTAATATTTTATTTGTTGACTTGAGCTTATTTTTACAAATGGTCAATCCATTTGATAATTTTGCTCACGTGAAATGCAAGCAAGAAAGCTGCTGACAATTTAGCTGCAATTGTAATAATGATATTCCTAATAAATGAGTTATGTAAAATGGTGTTAATTTTATATAATTTCAATAGGGCTCGACCGCATCATCAGAATCAACATTAGCATGTTAATGAAGGGGTGTGGCTGGCGTGATTCCATACAAATCACGTCCCGTGTCTCCCACGCGGTCCCGATGTGATATATGCATTTTTTAATAACCAATTTCATTGTCCACTTAAACCTTTCCATTCAACAATATTATTTTGTTTACATGATGACGTGATTCCTACTGTTGAAGCACGGTTTCGCGATTTGGCACATCAACACATTTAGTATTGGGTTCCCGGTTGAAACAATATTATTATATTCCTAGATAATAGATATATAATTAGAAAAAGAGATACAGTATCGGTTATCTGTTTATTGTTGTACCATGATTGTATGTTCCGCTACACGCTTAGCCAAAAGTTTAGACTTGTGTGGACAGCTAGGCGTAAGAAAGGATTGTTTAAAGGCTATTAACATAGTAACGAAGGGGCGTGTCTTGACAGTAACTCACGGCTGCCCAAAATAAATAATTTAGCTGAGGAATGTGCCACTATAATTAACCTCAATTCCACCGCATATTTACAGGTGTATCTTTAAGGATATCGCAAAGTGTGCGCCAGTTAAATATGTTAAACATTGTGTCGAAACATAAACCTTCTTAGTGTTTTGAAGCTTACAGATTTACAACTAAATATTACATACATTATATTTAATTGAAAACGTAATACTAAGCTAATGTCAAAGTTACTTACTTTTAATTATTTTTAAACTTAAACACTACTTATCTGTCTATCTCTCTACGCAGGCTTTAATTCCTATTACACATATTTTACAAAGTGGAGAATGTAATAAGAGAAGATATATTTCAAGTTCAAAATTTCATCCTCAAAAGTCCACCTCAGTCTGCGCAAGACTGAGAACTGTGGAATTAATTGCCGGGGGTCTTCCCTGGTAGATACGACCTCCAAAAAGGGCATACTCCCTCAAAGGCTGGCAATACACCCACTAAAATAGATGTCCATGGGCTGCGGTCTCCTTTTTGAGCGTACCGTTTTTAACCTATAAAAATAACTTTATAGAATATAGTGTATATCAAGTCGAAATATGGTAGTTTTCGTGTGTGCAATGTGTTGCTTATACGTTCCTGAGTGATTTACATCGGGTTAATTAAAACGATCTTAACTGAATGTTGGAATACTTTTACATTGTCTCTAATTTACACCCGCCGACCAATCAAGTATTGGAATAAAAAGGCGATGGAATTTGCTTTTAGTTTTCGCAGTGAGGAATGTTAATTGGTTATAAGTGTTTTTGGAAGCACTGATAAGTGAGATCACTGATTGTTACTTAGCATCTAGAATGCGCCTTTCAAGCTTTCTCATTATGTATTAAACCCTAATGTTAGATTTATAAATAAATTCTCGTAAAACTGGCAAAAGCGAATTTACTTAACTTAACTTAGTAGACCTGTTTTAGTCAAACTAATAGCTAAATTTACAACAAAGCTTAAGTGATAATCTGTTAACTTCGATTACATAGGGTTACATGCAATTGCTTTGGTAGTCTGTGTATTTTTTTTTTAAGTATAGATAATAAGGATGTGTGTTATAATATACCTAGATTTAGCTGTACATGAAGTTGGTTAAATCTGAAATTTAAATAGCGATTAGTCATATAAGTGGTGGGATTATTGCATCAAAGGTTAAAATCTGTGATGTTATTTGTAAACGAGCTGATAGGTAATATTTTTAGGCGACTTCAAAAAACTCGAATTGTAATAACTGAATTAGGTCGTAGGTTCGAGCCCCGGCTGTGCACCAATGGACTTTCTTTCTATGTGCGCATTTAACATTTGCTCGAACGGTGAAGGAAAACATCGTGAGGAAATCGACATTTCTGAGACCCAAAAATTCGACGACGTGTGTCAGGCACTGGAGGCTTGCCTATTAGATTGAAAAATTGATCATGAAACAGATTCAGAAATCTGAGGCCAATACCTAAAGAGGTTGTAGTGCCACTGATTTGTTTTATTTATTGTTTGTAAGAATTTCGACAGTAAGCAGTAAACAAGTAAAAAACTACTGATTTTCCTGTCAAAGGGTGTATGTTATGTATATGTACATTTCACAATCAGATTTTTTTGTTATTTATTTATGTTCCTAGATTAAGCCTATATTGTAATACCTGTTGGCAAACCTTTTTTTAAATAAATAAAGATATCCATTAATCAAGCGCAAAGTTAATTAGAAAAGACATGTGATTGATGAATTTGATCAAACAAATAAGAGTGGTTATAAATAAATGTCGTATTTGTTGAATCGCGGCCGTGGAGTTGTAATGTGGGTGGGTTCTACATTTGTCACCGTTTACCAGAAGCTATGTTTAAATATACAAGTATTTGTAGAATTAAATGAAATTTATATTAAAACTATAAAACAAACCATTAAAAAACCTACAGAGATCATTAACTATGATTAGTTAGTGTGTTATTTTGTGTTCGTTTTTGTAATAGTTATGCACTTTTGTACTTTAGGTGTTTCTTTTTTATTATTACTTATATAACCTGTGTTTTTCTGTATTTTTTTGGTATAAGCTAATAGAGTATGAAAAAACAAATGAATAATTTAAAAAGTTTTAAATAACAATAATAATATTAACTAAAGGCACTACTGTTACAGGTGAAAGTATAGTTACAGATTACACCTAAGCCTAAAACAATTGATTCGATTTTACACAGTAATAGAAGAAATCTAAATTATAAGAGACCAATAAAGCTTTGTAATATGCCACGACAGTTTCTAAGCAACTGCTTCGAAACGTCAAGTTTTATAATAATGTATAGTTAAAGAGTTATATAGCTAGCATTAGTCGATAGCTATAAAAAGTAACAGTAACAGCATATTTATGTACACTATAGGTACCGGATAGTGAACAGTGTTGGGCTTCAGCGTACGAGTCTCTTCGCTGAGGTTGAAGACTCTATCTCCGTCCAATGGAGTGTCTTTCTATGTGCGCATTTAATAATCGCTCGAACAGTGAAGGAAAACATCGTGAAGTAACCGGCTTGGCTTAGACCTAAAAAAGTCGACTACGTTTATCACGCACAGGAGGCTGATCACCTACTTGTCTATTAGATTTACAAATGATCATGAAACAGACTCGGAAATCTGAAGCCCACTATTTACCTAAGGGATTTGTCACCTCCATAGTTTAGTAACTTCCACATAGCGAGTACCGCGGTGGCCGTTATCTTGGCAGCCATCGGGTTCTATGCAAATGTAGTTTTTGCGTTCCAATTGAAGAGCAAAGCGAACTTGCATGTGCTCTGGGTGGCCATAATATGCATATTATGTGTGACATAATATAACAAAATACGAATTATACTATTCTCTTATAAGCTTTATTTAATAATAATTACATTTATCGTCAAGTCCATTAATTATTGCTTGGAATATTTAATACAAAAGTGCTTTGGAACAGTAATTGATTTTGATTATATGATTCGATTTCTAACTTAAAGTAATCGTCACTGACTCTGCCGGATATATGACCCAAAATGTGTCTCAGCTTCCAAAACGACAATATTCCAGATCTCCCTGTACTGTGCCATTCCTCCTAATTTCTGGCATAATATAATCCTGGTTAAAGAAAAACCCATACAAGCTGTTATTGGGCTTCTAATAGTCGATACATTTCTTCATATTTGTATTATGTTTATTAAAGTGGTGTTTATTTCAAAAACTTTTTACCACTTTTCCAGTAACTTATAAACAAAGTAGATCACAAAATTATTGTACAATAATCGTCACTAATTGTATACATAGAGGACAACGAAGGGTTCCAGAACAACAACTAGTTTACATATTATAATATTCAAAATTGCTCTCAACGACTGAGTCATTCTCTAAGAGAATTGTGTTTTCTTAAGGCACAGTTTCTTCATTCCAAGTAATGTAATGTTTTTATCTATATTATTTACAGCTAACCTAAAATTTATGCGATATAATATGTTTGTTGGACAATTATTTCATACGTAAAGATCGTCCAATCCCTGACTGTAGTAAGATTTCAGGTTCATTTGCTATATACAAAGAATACGCGGTTGAGCCTGAATTTGAGGCTATTCTTTTGTAAAGGCCTTTTAAACTTGGTCGTAGTTAATATATACTTCACTGTTTCACGCCATATATAATTCGAGTTATGGAAGATATAATAAAAATAATATATGTATAATTCATATTGGAAAGATAGTAATAAATCCGTCTCATATATTGAAAATATATAGGATATAGTAACACGTCGCCTTAAGACAATATTTTTTGCGCGGCACATCTCGATGCGACAGCGACACGACAATAAATTAGATGCGTTGAAATGTTTGTGTTGTAGCCCCGTGGCCGCCGCCGGCGCGCGCGCATACATTAGCGCACAATACCGCGGGGGGCACCCATTGTGTCCCACACTTCACACAACACCCCTCCCACCCCCTACCGGCCTCCCCTAATGAACAATTCAATACCAAGACCTGCAATTATGAGATAAAATCGAGACATGTGTGGTCAAAAACCACGTCAAAATAAGCCTCTTAACGCACTTACCGGAACAGAGAAATGTTCGGATGTACGATTAGGGTAGCGCACGTCCGTAATTTAAGGTTTCTGCGGGTTCTGCGCCGACTAATGACCAGATAATTGGGCGGCAGGTGCGCGTGAGGGCTGCACGCTAAACGCGCACGCCATCCGACGGATCGATCATCGAAAACTTTCAACCGAACTGCATTTCCACAGCAAATAATAGGTTCACATGTAATGTATTCATATTGTGGCTTTAAAACGTAAATCTAAATTATAATGCAAATGAAGGTACAATGAAGACGTCATAGCGGTATCTGGATGAGAACAGTTGCACACCATCAACTTTCCAATGGGGTGAATTCGTGACAGCTGTCTTATGAGCATGCTACAGTTTTTCAGAATATTTACCGTAAAAAAATCTACATTCATATGCACATTTTAATCATACATAAAGTACTTCTTTATATTATATTGAATAGTTTGCATTAAAAAAAAAACAAAACAATTTAGTTTCTTAGCTGCGTTGTTTTTTCGTCTCGAATCAAACTCAGATCCATAGACGTTTAAAATACTCTTCTAATTTGGAAAAAAAGTATTCTCTGTTACAGACAGAATCTCTGTTCTTTTCTTATATACTATATTTCTTTCAGAGAATTCTTTTTATATACTAATTACTAGTTCATCTGAAACTACATGAAATGCAAGCTGTTTGGGTACAAAGTATCTTTTTTGAGACCACCTGGTACGCAACCCGCGCCAGTCCCGGACAAAAACTTAAAGAAAAAACGTCATAATATTTGAATATTGATACAAAAAACAATTAAGGGCAGCCGCGCGTCACCTGTCGTGGGCACGAGATACACATTTGCATAGAAACTTATAAAAACACAATGCCGTAGATAACATCAACCAATTTCTATTTCTATTTAAAAAACTTAAACTTTGCGCTTTACATCTTATCCCATTACCTATATCGAACAGGCTTCGAAAAGGCCATCAAATTTTTAAGAAGATACTTAATATAAGGATATAAAAAGAAACGTGTGGCACCCGAGGACTGCCACGGTAAAGCTATTGCATCGCATTTTTTATCAACTTATGCAATTATAATTATTCATTTATTTTCTGCGCCGCTCTAACGCATATTGGCCGCACCAATATTACGTCATCGTGTGTTAGGTTTTTATTTTCGTTACGGAATTTCTTGATTCGGTCGCCGCGATTAAAGCCCCCGATAAAAGCTACGCAATAGCTTAATTTCCCTATTGATATTATTATTTTTCCTTAATTACAAATTATAACGATAAAAATACTTAACGATATAAAAAACCTAAATTCTCTTAGAATTTTTATGGAGTGGCAAAACAGTCTTACTAATGTAGATTAGTTTAGTTTTATATATAATTAAATAATCATAACATCACACTACGTTTCATGAGTTCACGGTGATATGTATTATTTAAGTTGACATACATATCCAATTAATAAATAACCTTTCACACTCTAAATAGCGGCGGTACGGGACTTTTTTATTATAAATGAATGCAGTGATTTGTACAAAACATACAATAGGTGACACATCTTTTGTGTAATAGAAAGCTAATCAAGAAAATGTCTGTGTAAATATCAACGTGCGTCTATTGTCTTCGCAGACAATTCTGTTATGAATTTTCCAACGCTGAGGTCATAGATCAGAGATACCTATATTAGGAATAATAATATCCATATTTATTTTTATAAAAAAAAAGTAAAAATAAATATGTATTAATCTGTAGTTTCAATAGTAAGCATTTGTAGCACTTTTAAGAGCCGTTTCTATAACAATATGCTTTAATATGAACGAATAGCAAAGCAAGCAATATATAGATTAACATTTTTAATAGTACAAATTAAATTCATAAGTGATGGATAAAAAACACTTATAAATATACATAATTTTAAGTTCACGAATAACAGCAACGTTATTAAGCAAGGCAGAATTTTTTTTTTCAACAATCAAGTTCACAATAGATAATGTGCATTTCTGAACAAAAAGAGAAGCCGTAACTGCGTAAGCGCACGCATTATAATCGGTAGCCTCGCCGTAGGCGCTCGTGCCATTCGCGTTCCAATTTTGAATGCAAATCAGTTCTAAAAATTAATCTTACAACAACCTACTTAATTGAGGATTTTGACCGATCGCGTGCCAACTTAAAACTCCCTTTGGATGAAAAGCTTTTTTAACCTCGATATGCAATATATCAAAACAAGGTCTATAAACACCGGAAGCTTCCGTTCTTCGGCTAATATATTATAAATTCTAAATAAACTTAAGCACACACAAAATAAGATCATTTACAAATTATACATTTGAAATGCCTATATTAAGGTTTGTTGATAAGCATACCAGACACGGATTAAGAGTGTTAATATCAAAAAAAATAATTTCTCATATCAACACATTCAGTCACAGGGGAAAATAGTAATACGTTAAGCTTATAAACAAATTGTACACAAGGAAAAAAAGTATAATAGTACCCAAGAAACAGAAGATTTACACATTAGACAGAAACACAATTACAAATTAAAAAAAAATAAGATTATATCACAAAGATGTTAATCCATCCGTGAAAACTTTATATAAGTACATATACATATAGAAGTAAGCATCGCAATATAGCGACGAAATTCTGCTAGGGACCAAACTTTAAACAAGGTAAAATATGTATGTATATTGTATGTTTGTGTGTCGCAAATGAAAATGTAAAAAAATATTATTATTATATATGTGTATAGATATATTACTTAGTAAAGTTCGGGCCCGTGATTCCATCTCAATTGCTAGACTTCAAAAATATATTCGAGAGATACCATATTACCTATTATTACCATTAGAAATTGCCGTAACTCGGTTAATTAAAATTCACACGTATAAGTTTCCAATATCAATTGCTGCAGTAAAAACTAGAATTTGTAATTCCGATTTTACTATACCATTCGTTGAAATCATTATGGATGTCTACTGAAACGTGACGTTCAGAGTAACACGTCATAAAATCAGATGCATAGCTAGTTTACGCTTACTAGGCAAAGTATATTCATATCGTGCTGTTAAAAAATCTAAATTAATTGAAATGTTGTTTCTTAAATATACATATATTTTATGTTAAAAAAAATACGTTTATTTTGGAACATAGGATCATAAGTGTATCACTTATTCCACGTCATTAAATTCGAGCCTGTTGGCATCCCTACTCATCGGCAAAGAAGACAGAGGGTGTTGGCCGAGAGAAAAAGCCGGCCTAAAAAACTCCGGTACTCTCTTAAAAAATAACGTGCTTTTGTGTTTCCTATTAGTAGATAGAGAGGCCTTCCTAAGTGCAGCACAGACTGCGTCTATTTTATTATTTTAATTAGTATAGACAAGGGAAAAATAGCTAGACTAATGTTTGAGAGTTTAATAAACCTATGAATATCTTTGAAATTTGAAATATTGGTTGACATAAATATCGCACGCAACAGTATTTAGCGTATTGACCGGGATCGCTGTCTGGTAACAGTATCTCAAGTTCGGCCGAGCAAGGCCGGTCAGTCACACTGGCGATCTATCGCGTAACATTGTGTAACGTATGACTCACTAGCAAATGTGAATCACTTTCACATCTTACAACCTTCAGTGACCTACTAACTTAAATTTCGTTTCGAATCATCCGAACTAATATTGCGGTATTTTATTTCAGAAATCAAGTCACCATTGGCATAACAAACACATTTGCAAGTGTTATTAATATCGATTATATAAGTAAATAGAAGTTGTGTCATTATTATTATACTACTAAATCAAACACTTTTTTTATCTATCTATCACGATAGACAGTGAAAAAGTCGACTATGTTTCAACGTACATAAAAATATGTAAAAATCACTCAAATATTTGTAACGTAATTAATAAGTCGACAATTCAAATTAGAATATTATACCAACCGCTTACAATATAAAGAAAAAACTTTAAACAATACATCGGAACGGTAAAAAAACGACCCAGACATAGTTTCAATCAAAAACACTTGTAAAAATATCGATTTCTTTGAGGAAGGCCCAATTTGTTGGTGCTAATAAATCACTTGGTAA
The DNA here is from genome assembly GCA_028984075.1 of Pieris mannii. Classification (NCBI taxonomy): domain Eukaryota; kingdom Metazoa; phylum Arthropoda; class Insecta; order Lepidoptera; family Pieridae; genus Pieris; species Pieris mannii. The sequence continues at coordinate 5,051,358 of CM054783.1, forward strand.
AAGCGCCGACCGATCTCAATCGATTTGTCTAAATTAACTCGGCAGCCTGTTTTGATACGCTTAAAAAACCGCAACTGGCGTCATGAAGGCATGCTTGGAGAGCCAAAGGATGGTTATAAAACCGTAATTTTCATTAGAACACTTCAATGTTCATATAGGAAACTCAATCTAACCCGTTAAATAATACAAATTTAATCTATCTATTTACTGACTAATACTTAACTAACACCATCAGACACATGCATGAATAAAATGATTTTTTTTAAATAGAAACAAAGTAACTTGGGACTGCCAACATAAATTGGTTCGCACCCATATGACGTCTGTCTTGTAACACTTATGATCATATAATAATAATATTCATAACAGCATCGACAAAATATATTATTTTGTATGGATCAGTGGGTGTGCTTCTAGAAAATTTTATCTAATATAACAAAATGATTTCTTTTAACGATTTGTAGCTTTATAGATTAATCTGTTTTATAACAGGTTATTACATAAATAATAAATAGATTATCTAGTATAAGATTGTAATAATCGGAAGCCTTACATTATTTTTTATATTTAATTTTCCATAACCCATGGCTCATCCAATTTAAAACTTAGGATAATTACGATAAAATCCCTTTCCTACATACATTTATTTATTTTAACATTATTTACGAAAGCATATATCTCGAGGTTGTGACGTAAGTAGTAAATAAATTTTAGCCTTACTTTTTTAGTATAGTTGCGTGTAATTTATTTAAGAGAGTTCCAAAGATGTGGTTCAGTTGGTCTTGCGATTTGCAAGTAGGCTAATACCATACCAATAAGACTCTTAAATCTATCAATAGATTTTTTTAGTATTAGATTTTTTATGCATACTTGCCGTTTGACAATGTTTTCTCTCCATATTTTTATAAATATATATATGTATAGCTTTCTTAGGCTAACATTATATCGGTAACATTCTAAACAAAATCTATTGCGGTAAAACTACCCCAGAACAAAGTTAAAAAATGCCTGTAGTGACTAGCTGTTTTAAGTCGATTTTTTGTTACTGGCACCCCCACGCCATATGTTAGGACGTTTACCGGTTCAGTTGTTAAACGACCTTTATCACGAGATAATTATTACTTTTTTTTAATCAGTCACTTTCTATATAAAACGAACATACAGTTTCAAAAGGTCACTTTATCTATTATCCTTTTTATGTCAAAAATCACATTACATACATATACTGAAAATCTCAAAAAACATCTTGTTAACCTGTCCGATGCTGATACAGAATATATTCTTATTGTACAAAAATAGTTTAAATATGTGCTATGTAAAATTATTAAGTAAAATACTGTTTACATGTGAAATGGAAGAGCCTGGCTGCCCACAACACCTAATCCTAGTGTGGGGCCCAGTGCACTTTACTGTATCTAAATATTCTTGTATATTGTGTCTAATAAAGTTTTCTTTCTTTCTTTCCTTTCTTTCAGGATTAAATCACCAAACCTATTTCGAGGTAGGTATATAACTGGTACGATATAGAGACAAATGCGTTGGTTAAGTTTAAGTTTCAGTGAGTGCGGTGAACAGCAATAATATTTTCCTGGTAGGTGGATTGTCTGCGATATCCGAATTTTGGAAGATCATGAAGTAATTGAATTGTTTCCTCTTCTTTTATATAGAGAGGACTGAAGTTGTTGCCACTTATCAGATTTTGTTATTTTTAGTTCAAAACCAAGAGATTTCATACCGATTTTTTGAATATTTACTGAAAGACAAAATGACACATCTTAATATATAGGTATGTGTAATCTCCTGTCACGATGTTTGTCCGCGATGGATTCCTAAACTACGGAACCGAAATCAATCAAATTTGGACACCGTGTGCAATCTGGTCCAACTTAAGAGATAGGATTATGATATTTGTTTATTATTTGATATAATTCTAACAGATGGCGCTGTGTTAAAAGTACCAACGTTTCACAAAGCTATCTACTTATCACATCAGTTCTCCTACAGTTTCCCTTGAAGAGCTTACTATTATGTAATACATATAACAAAAACCTTATCCACAGCAACGCTTGGCCGAGTCAGCTAGTATATTATATATGACATTTCATACGAGACGTTTTGCGGAACTTTTCAAGAGGATTTTTTTTAGGGAGGATGAATGATATTGTTATGTAAATGTAATATCATCGTATGTAATGAAAAAAGATTCGGAATATTTATTTAGAAACAAGACAAACATTTGTATGTTATTACATACAAATGTATTTTATTTCCAAATACTAAAAAAATTGGCCTTTTTTATAAACGGGCAGGAGTTGTATTTGATGTAGAGTGTTTAGTGTGCCCATAGACTCTCAATGACAGGGCTCGCAAGTGCGCTGCCGACCCTTTATTTAGATTTTTCTTGTTTTTTTAAACTTCTATTGGTTTAGTTTTTTTATTATTGTATTCGTGCCTTTAAGAGAAAATAACCTAAAGTATGAAATTTGTCAAAATTAGTCAGCGCGTTGTATTGTAATACATGGGTAACGTTACGACTTTTTCAACACATATATGTTGATGTTACTACTGCAAATAAACTCACGTTCACAAAAAATAGCATCAACCAATTCTGAAGTCATTAGTAGCAGCGCTTCAACAAATGACCGACTATTTGTGCTGACACCATATTGCTATAAATATTGTACAAATTAACAGACCTCCTGTCGACCACCTGCCCTTTGCAATCCCCTGGTACAAATTGCAACTAACCGTGAAATGTCATTAAAGAATGGTCCAAAATGCGTCGGCATCTGTCCATAAGTGGTTTATTAGCCTGCATTAGATTCTGTGACACGATTCAATGTATCATTTTATTTTTAGCCTATGTTATTCCCATCTTTGCTTAAGGATCCGAAGGATTGCATCATTGATCCGTTGAATTTACCAGTTCATGAATTTTAAAGTTATGGGCATTTCGAACAAATGGGTTGGTTATAACAAATGAATATTCGCCTAAATATATATTAGGTAAAACTTGATTTTAATACGAAAGGTTATATTAATTTTTAAATTATGTTCAATTAACATAATTTTATATTAAGTAATCTTAGGCAAAACATATGGAAATGATTAAGGCTATTACCGTAAGCCAAAACAGATGTTAAATCATAGGTAAAAGTAATTCTAAGTAAACCTTTTGTCTTGCATTAACATCTGGCAATGTTGTCTGCAATTTTTATTTTACCTGGTAATATCGCAACTTAAAGTATCTTCTAAAAATCTAAACTAAAATATGACACTGCTTCGCCTCTAAGTTTGGTCATAAAATATGAACTAATATAGCACGTAAAATTATTTACCTACATTACCGTTTGATCGTGTTTAGTAAGTTACACCTTTAATAAATAATAGCTGCGTGCGACATTATTCTATAATGGCCATTCTATAACGAAACGATTAAAAAGAACTGTTAGAGTTACTTTGTATATACATATAAGAAGAATATAAGAATATTTCTTAAAAAAAACTTACAAGAACTTTATTCAGAAACACGATGAGTTATAAATTATTAAATTCGCAATTCTTTAATTGCTATTGATACATATAATGTAACTGTTTACGTATTTCACCCTGTCAGCTTAGTTGAAGCGGTTGTCTAAAAAAGGCACGTTCGATTTAGAACCCCTGAAAGAAAAAAAATAAGAAAAAGCAAGTCCGGTGTCGGGGCGCGAAGTCGGAACAAAACTTGACGACTTGAAATTCGAATAATTTTCAACTCAGTCTGCGGCGAACGTTCGTGCGGGGAGGTTGTGTCGCTTGTAACTTTGAACGGTTAGAACACAATTGCGTGTTGAATGTCGAGTGAAAGATATAAACAAATCGAAGATTATTAATAAAAATCTACCTCAAATAGTATTAAAGTGAAGTTATACAAATATATTAGACGTCTGCATATAAATTTGATTAATTACTAAGTTTTGTTTAGTTAAATTGAAACATGGGTAAGTACCTCTTAATAAAACATAAAAAATCAAAAAATCTCTTTAATTTAAATAAATTCTTAACTTAATAACTTAATATACGTTATATCGCAAGATCATATTCTTAATTCATATATCTTTGAACTGCTGTAACACTAAGTTGGAAACTTAACCTAATATTTAGGTTATTATTTATATTAATTAAGAAAATTAAAATGAATACGCTACATTACATCTGTAAAACTATCTCACAAATATTTAGTTATTTGTAAACAATAGGAGAATAAGCTGAAAACAAATAAAAAACCTTCACTGTATCAAATCACATGTCAATTGTCATTTAAGGTACATAGGGGTTTTTGTAGGTGCCAATAATAGTTTTAATCCTTTTGCTGTAGTAATTTTAATTATATATACCATTTAATGATAAAGAGTAGGTGTCCTATATTATTAATAATATTTTTAATTAAGAACCAAAACATTTTTAATAAAAGTGATGTGTTTTCTAGGTATATTCTGATAACTATTTAAATTGAAATGAATAATCTTCAAGATTCTGTAGGCTAGATTAATTATATTAGGATGTAAACAACCATATCATATTATTTCCGAACTAGTCGAAACATGTTTCGACTGAGACATGCCAAACATTCAAACTGACCTAGTAATCGTATATAATACATAGGTGTACGTGGTTTACAGGGTGTGTGTAATGTGATGAGACATTTTACGTATTCATAAACGTAATAAAACCTTAAAATTTAACAACAAATTGGTACAGCCTGTAACAAAATGTACATGACATAATTATGTGTGTGTTTATTAAAGATTATAAGTTAGGCATACCTATAGCTCAAAGGTAATGTTTTTCCCTAAATCTTAATGTAATTTTTTTTGTAAGTCAAGTTATAAGATAAAGATATAAAGATCGATATTTAGAATAGCAGTAGCATAAATGTAGCAACTTTCACGTTTAATTAATAGCGCAGAAAGATTTGAAAAGATGCGACAGTGATTATATATAGAGATAGAAGTTTCTACGTGAGAACTCTCCCAGTGTGTACTATCGTATAATGCCATTCTATCTACAGTATTAACAAATCCAAGATGTAGATATGTGTACTATTTTTCTAAAACGATTAAAATACACATACAAGACTATTAGATTAGATACTATTTTAGATTCGCTTAGTTCCTTCTCTGACTTCCTTTAAATTTTTTCTGTACAAACATTACCTGTCCACATGATTTCCCTAACTTTCGTACTAACTACTGACTGACGTGAGACTGATCTTGATTTAGATTTTCGTGATTCATGTGCACTTTTTACTTTTTGTTTTTCACGTGTCCAGTATCAGTTTAGTTTATTTTTTTTTGTTCCTGTTTAGTTTCTTCTAAATAACTAGGTATATGATATATATATTTTTGCCCTTCTTGCTTACCTTATGCAATTTAATACATTTTTTTTCTTAACGCACAGTATGTAGTTGCCTGGAAGAGATTGTTCTCCAGTTGCTCTCTCTTTCATTTAACTTATTAAATTTTTATATTGCAATGTAACGAAGTGTTAATAAATAAAACTTTTGAATTAAAACATAAAGTCAAATCTTCTGTGAATGAACTTTACAAACAGATCAATTATGTTTCCATTCATACTACAAGTATGAATCTATGCCAGCACCTACGCTCTTAATTCTCCAATAACTAAACCCACCGTCTTTCAAGATTCTGTTGTGTAAACCACACTAATAAATAAAGTTAAAATATTAAATCGGTTTCATCATTGCTATTCGATATCCATCACATCTACAAGTAAAAAAACAGATATTGTAAGTAATACGTATAACATAGAAATAAGGCAGTCATAAAACTCGTTTACTAGTTTGTCAATTAATTTACAAAAAACTTTATAAGCCATAAATAATCGCTTATTATAATGATTATCGCATCGCGTAGGCTCGCGCGCATGGTTGATGGGCAATAGGAATAGAGCCTAGTTAGTGGTTCCGGATATATATCGGACGTGTCGGATGTCGGGCTGACTCACACGGCCCATGGCGCCCACGTCGTTCGCACCGCGCCCACTGGCGCCCGGCCCGCGCAGAATCTGCGAAAAGTTTATGGACTTATCGTTAAACAAGTCATTTATATACAGCACTACCAAGCTAAGCTATAAATTTAAATGTTAAATTTTGTATCATTCTATTTTTTCCAAATCAATTCAGTCAAAGTATCAAAACTAAGGCGTCACACAATCTATCGCTAATAATCTAACCTTAGTATATTACTTCTGTGGGATTAGTATTATCTGTAATTATCACAAATTATCAGTATTTTAAACTACATTTGTACATCAATAAACATGTCTCTTCGTTTTGTGATATATAGTCGCTAGGACAGATATAGCTGGCGTCTGCGCCGCGTCTACGCTATTTGAGTTTTGGCATTGGCAATAGCCGTCTCGTGGGAAACAAGAGTTGAACGACTGCGGGGACAATGCGATGGTCTAATGGATAGTCGCAGCCAAGTCGTTGGGTGCTTACTACCTACAACCACCACCCACCTTCGACCTCAAACTACTAGCCATTAAAATACCTTAACGTTGCCACATAAGTCAGGACAAAAAATTATAGGTATTTAAAAGTCACTACAGACCAACGGTTTTCCTATTTTGTAAAATAATATTATCAAAACATTTTGATTACAATTAAAATGGCATATACGAAGTAAGCTAATAATTTCACTTATAGTTCAGTCATATAGTTTTAAAAATGTAATATTATCTTAACTGTATTTACATATACAGTACTCTAGGGCTTGTTATTTGTGTACTGTAGTTGACCTAAGTTTTTCATCGATTCAGCCGGCGGCCGTCGCATGGGGTGGCGGCCCTCGGTCGATAGCCATGGGTTTATAGTACACGGATGTACAACACTGAAATGTACTGATTCAGATTTTTTGACTCATCTCAAGATCTTAATCGAACTGAGTAATGTATTCTAATAAATAACTAGCTATTAATTCTCTGTAGTCAGTTACTTATGTTGAAATTAATAAAGCGATTTGAGTGTTTAGAAATTGAGAGTAAATTACTATAGTAATTATTATACATATTAAAATTAATATTATACATACGTTAGTGTTATATTAAAAACTGTAGGCTACTGCTTGTTTAATTTTGAGTAACGATGCAAGAACACTTCCCTACTTAAATTTAAAGTATTTTTTTCTAAATTAATTAAAATGCCATGTGCTCAATTGTATAAATCACTTTTTACGGATATTTTGTACTAAAACAATACACAGTTGTAAATATTTACATAATACATAATATCATTTGTTAATTGATCATTAACATTTTCCTTCCTACTCATATGTTACTTTTATGGGTTCAATTTAAAGTCGAGCTATATTATTTAAATGATTTAATCTTGATAGATGAAATGTTCTAGTGCCTAAGCCGTATCGATACTGGAACCGAGCCAGCCTCGATTTGTGCCGCGACACATCAATCCACCTCGCGACGCTATATTGCCTATCACCATGTTCTTGCCAAATCCACCAAACGATATTACAATGACTTTCAATGTTCTATTAGAAAAGTTCGCACAATTAACGTTTACATGTTAATTTTAAGTAATTATTTTGTCATGGGAAAGCTCTTACATTATAACAATAAAAAAATTGGGTTAATCGGTGCTTTGCATATTAAAGAAAATTTTACAGCAACGGCTATTTTGCTTCATTATAAATGTATCAATATTAATATACGATTTTTTGTTACAGATGAGTGGCAAAAGAACTCGTAGTTATAGATGCGCAGTACATCAAAGAGACCGAGAGGTCAGCTCCGAGAACGACTTCCATCTTCTTCTTGAGGACCCCACTCTATTCGCCAGGTAAATTCGAAATTGAAATTGTTTTTAACGAGATATAGGCAATAAAGAGGCTAAAATGGCACGTACAATGCTATGGGTTCGAAATTTGAATAACTTTAAAACTACAGCCTAGGCAATATAATTGGCAATTGTTTTAAGATGTGTCATTAATCGTGACAATGTTTGTCATTTCTGTGTAACCTTTATTTACTAACGTCACCGTCCCATTACAATGTCGGGACCGCAAAATTCTCGTAAAATGACTTAGCAAATATTCTATATCACCCAATAGTTACAAAATTTTCTGTGTATTTCCACGTGAGTTGAACGAGATCGCTAAATTTTTTTATGTTTCTTTCTCGTGTCAGAGTGACATGTGCTGTGCTATACCGCAATAAAAACTGTTGATAAATTGCTCCAATACGCCGATATGCGTTAAGAATAACGTGAAAGTATAGAATTACGGCATTTCGTTGCACGCATAGTTACCGTACACAACAAAATACTTTTATTGTAAAACAAGGAAATAACTTTGTCAGGTAACGTATAGACTAATGAGTAAATCTTCATATTTTCAAGTGTAACCCTAATGGGCTCATTTGCCTAATCAAATTTAATTTCTCCGCTAAGAAATATACTTAATTCCAGGATGGTGCATTTAGTAGCAATGGAAGTGCTCCCCGAAGAGCGGGATCGCAAGTATTACCAAGAGAGGTATACGTGCTGCCCTCCACCACTGTTTATCATCTGCGTTACTCTATTAGAGGTTAGTATATTTTTATTCTCGTAGTTTTAATTCTGCGCTTTTACTAATTTTCTAACTGTCACATGTGTGTATATTATTGATAAAAAAGTCCTCGAAAGTTTCAACAGTTAACATTGTATTAACTATATTATTTTGTTTAATCTGCATAAAAATCCTTAAAAAACGAAATACATACGTAAATGAACCACTACTGAAAGTACATTGCATTTGGCGAAGCTTAAAAGAAAATCACTTTCGTTCTGTGACGTTTCTATCGTATTTATAGACGCAAATATTGTATTCGCCGTTAGGACGAAACTCATCACTTTCTCAACACCGTTCTATCCCCGCTCCAGTTACGTTCGCTAATTAAAAAGTGTAATTGCGGATTTCACATCCGCACAAACAAGAGCTTTACGTGAATCATAACAATTACATTGATGCGCGTGCGCAAGCCGTCACACATTGATTCACCGCTACACAAGCGATTCTTCATATTCTCTACGGTATAGATAAAGTGTTACTCTACCGTTTTCCTATCTGAACATTCTGAATTTTCCAGTCCATCAGTCTGATTATTGAAATTTTATTAGTAATTAATGTTTGTAATTTTGGGCTTTTACGGTTATGAACCATTTTAAAAATGCTATAAATCTATGTATGTAAAGTCTAATACGTGTGCAAAGGAAAAAAACGGCGTAAACTAAATTGTCTACAGATCGTAGTAATACACAAATGTACTAGTGGGGAGTTACGCTGTGTAATTGTTTTGAATGCTACAATATGCGAGTATTCATTTCAAGAAAGTCATTAAAGAGAACATTTCTAAGTTTTTGCATGTAATGTAGAAATTGCAAACTTGTTGTTACAATAACAGTTATTCCCGTTAAGAATGCATTTTGTTACGTCTTCTATTCTAATGTATCCGGTATTGGAGAAACTTAACAAATTTACGTGCGTAAGCGAATACAACAGATTTTTTCCTGTTTTCCCATAGATTTCGCTTTATAGGTTAAGTATGTTTAGGTAATCGATAAAACCTAGATAAATAACGTTATCCATTTAATTTGAAGTTAAACTCTGAAGCAACGTTATTTTTGTAAAAGATATTTTCTTTTCTATAAGGAAATGTCCGCTCTTTTCTTTACAAATTTTAATTCCTTCCGATGCTCTTTTTATTTATAAAAGGTATAAATGTTTTTATGTTTCAGCTGGGTGTATTCGCGTGGTACTCTTGGGGTACAGGAGGCGTGGCTGCAGCGGCTGGTCCCGTGCCCGTCGACTCTCCCCTGGTATATCGCCCAGACAGACGCCGCGAACTGTGGAGGTTTTTCACCTACAGTGTCGTACACGCGGGCTGGCTTCATCTCGCATTCAACCTCCTTGTACAACTTGCGGTATGTATTAATGTAGACGCATAGTAGTATACCTGGTAGAAATTAGGCCGACTCTATCTATAGAAATGAAGCCATTTTCCAATAGATACAGATTAATGATAGAGTATTGTTTAACACCTACTAAGGCTTCTTTATATCATACGTAATCCACCACAAAACACGCAATGTTTAAAGTATCATACATAATTGTATAGAGATAAATATTAAGAATATCTAATGACTTTGTATCTTAAATGTGGTAGATGTAACTAGTTATCGAAATGCACGCAACCAGCACATATTACATAAATAATTCATTTATTTCTTTGAAACAATAAGAATAAAATAATTGGAATTGATTATGAATTACATTTAATACAAATTTATAGAAGTCTAAATTTTTATTCCAGGTGGGTTTGCCGTTAGAAATGGTTCATGGCGCAGCGCGTTGTGGGGCCGTTTACTTAGCGGGTGTCCTGGGTGGCTCTTTGGCCGCTTCAGTACTAGACCCCGACGTCTGCCTCGCGGGAGCTTCTGGTGGAGTTTACGCATTATTGGCTGCTCACTTGGCAAACGCCTTGCTGAATTTCCACGCTATGCGCTATGGCGCTGTGCGATTGGTAGCCGCGCTGGCGGTTGCCTCGTGTGACGTCGGCTTTGCCGTTCACGCTAGATATACTAAAGTGAGTACATACTTTAATGCCATTTGGAAAGTTTTCAATAAATATTTTAAGGAGCAAACAGAAGAGAAGAGAAATAGATAGATGTTTTTCAATTAACGTTTATTAAAATTTAAAAGATTAAGCTCTCAAAAAAAACAGCTTTTTGTAAATATTTTATTTGAGTTTAACGACATATTTTTCGTTTTAGGAAGCGCCACCCGTATCTTACGCGGCTCATGTAGCAGGTGCTCTAGCGGGGCTGACCATTGGTCTCCTCGTCCTGAAGCACGCTCAACAGCGTCTATGGGAACGCTTGCTGTGGTGGGCGGCGCTCGGAGCTTACGCGGCTTGTACCCTGTTCGCCGTCCTATACAACATATTCAGCGGGCCCGTAGATGAACTGCACTACATGCCTCCAGACCCACCACCCGATGTCGCTGGCTTTTGATCACACAATACTCAGAATGGCGCAAACGTTTTCCCGTCCATATGAATAATAAATTAATTTAAGGGCATCGAATTATAGATGCGTTTAATCGTACCGAAAGATAAAGTAATTTTTGATTGAGTATTAGAGAATGAGTGTTTAGGATGGGATTGCTTCGTTTGTGCCAGTTTCGTCGCGGTACCAGTGACCGGTCACAAACGCCTAGTCAATTTACCTTAGTGTGATACGATACGAGGGGTGCTGCTGTCCATCTCACGCACCGTCTTTGTTTTCGCTGATGCAAGTTAACACTTGTTGAGCTATTTTTATAGTAGGTAATTGCAGTTTTGTTTCTCCAAAGCCCCCTCGCGATACTTAAGTGTTAAGTAGTCCTAATTATATATAGGTGAACTATTTTTGTACCTATCAGCGTCCGTAGTATTAGGTCGAAGGCGTTACCGCATATGTTCCCACGTGGCGTGGCGACCGAGCTAGATTCAGTACAATACGGGGATAATCTAGCCGGCGCCATTTTGTCAACCCATCACACCAAAGATTAGAATAAAATGGCGTCCGTACTCCGCTGGTGAAGTTACGTTCTACGTATGTCTGCTATTGTCCAATTTAATTGCTCAGAAATTATCAAGTGATATTAACATTTGATTGCTCAATCGCAATGTTTTCGATGATTACGCTCAATAGTGAGTTTTTTGTTTTGTGGGATCAATAATTACATATAAGTTTAGGGCGGGTGACTGTGCAGATACTTACATTTCTTTTATTTTCAACTACTTAATGTATTTTACTAAATATTATTGTTTTGAAATAAGCCAGTTTAAAGTCCAGACACGATAACTGTTAGTAAAGAAGCCGCCCGCCCCACTAGCAACTTTAGTGTACCGGCATGGTATGCTTTTAATAACTTGCTTCACAAGTACATAGATTTATTATGAATGTGCCTGATTCCTATTATTATAAAATTGTATAATTTTAATTGTATTGTAATCAAATAATGTCAGAAACCGACTGATTTTGTATAAATTATTGCAGAATGTTTTTGTTTAATTTATTTTAAAATTATTTTAAGTGCGAATTGAAATAATTATAATTATGTGATTATAAAATAAGAATACGCATTATAAGTGAATGATTAATGAATACGATTTTTATTTTGTATTAACCCACAATAAAACTCAATTTCTAAATAATACTTTATAAATCACAATAAACTCGTTTATAAAGCGTCATCAGTTTGTACTCAGAGACAATAAACAGCTCAAAAATAATACTATTAAGCTAAAAACCAGGTTTCAACATAACTGGAATTATAACGACAAATGTCTATGACATTGTTATGCCTAAATATCTATAAAGGCCTGTTCAAACAGGCCTTTATACTAATTTCCAAGCCAAGATTTCCGAGTTCTTTGGTTTTTAGAAGTATGTCCGGAAAAGCCCAACAGTTGCTCGTACCCAAAGAGGCACCTGCCTCTCTTGTAGGCTATTACTGCATTCTGTTGCGTAACTATGCAGCTTCGAACATTCATCGTGAAGCCGTTTCTAAAAAAATACATAAGAATTAACACTTAAAACATTATAACTGCGTTGTGCAAATTCATGCAGCAGACGTTACTGTTTAATTATATTTCTAGAATTGTTTCATCGGGACTAGAACCCGGATCCTATATTATGTGATTGAAGAAAATACTGACGTCTTGACCGCTGTCAAACATGTCAAACGTCATAAGAAATAATTGTTTTACAACTATTCTAACTAGACTTAAGTATGATTGATGTTTTAGAATATGGGCCTAAGCTCTGTGTACAATCTACATACAATATGTAATGACCACAAAAATTAATATAAACAACATTTTTTTCTATGTTCATCACTCATGGGGCACTCGCTCATTAGTTCAGTTTTTTTTTTATACAATCGAGAATTAGTGTGAACCATGCTTCCTGTATGTCAAAATCAAATACGTTTGTAACACACTAATTTCACTAGAAAAAATAGTCTCGAATTACAATTAGAACTGGCCATAAGATGTACTGGACTTAACATTATAACTGTGCGGAAAGAGAACCGGCATGCCGCTTAGGCGTTATTTAATTTTCTACGATTCCAATTTTTTACATCAAGTATCAACATTACTGTCGAATTATGTTAGTGTCAACATGTTAATGTTAGTGACCCTACACGACGTTCTTCTTTCTGCACAGACAACCAAAGAAATACCTGCAAATCTATGGATGAAGTAAATATAGCCGCTTGGGCTTCTAAGTCACGTTTAACACTGCGTTCGCCAAGATTCGCTGATCCCACAATCGTTAACCAGGGAAATTCTTTACCAGGAGGGTAATACCTAAAAGCAAAAAGATATAGACACAATTTAGTTTTGGTTTTACTTACGTCGTATTTGAGCTGATACATATTGAAGTCGTATTGCTATTCATAATTACAGTAAAAGTGCTACTAACATACATTTGATAATAATAGGCCTTAAAAATAATTTAAGTTCAAGAATGTTCAGTCACGTTATCTTCTCAAATTCTAATCTTTGTTTCTTAAATAATAATTTTAATATTTTTTAATATTCCTACTGGCGTCCACCATCGCAACTTCCAGCATTCGGTAGTCGACACTCATGCTGCTCTTCGTATTTTTGGGGCAACTCTGCGCTCAAAAACTTAACAAATTACAAAATTCGATCTCGGGGCAATGGAAAAATGCACCGAAGGCAACCCCTTCCACGCTCACTGTTGACTTTACCAATATTAGTTCTCGCTCCAAAAGGTCCCGGTCCGTCCGAAATCATGATACGTGGCGACTTACTGTGGCTACTCGGTAGGTCTTTTCATGACCAATTTGGCATATTATGATCGCGTAATGATACCAAGTATTTGATGGTCACAAACTCTATCTTCCTTGGACAGTCATAAATCGAGCATTATCATAGTCGGATGGTATCCCCCATTTCTGCTGCGTACTTGTGGAAGACCGCTTCGATACATACGATCCAGCAGACCGGTCTGATCTGTCCAACTTTTACCAGTAAGGCGGACCTTCTTTTAGATCTTACACATGGAGGGGCAGAGGCAATTGAGTCCAAGGGATCTCCCCTTTAACTAGCGGTTACTTTGGATATAGCGAAAGCCTTCGATCAGTTGTGGCATAAAGCGTTCTAAGCCTTTCAGGTCCAGCCTCTTGGTTCCCCGAAAAATCATACAATTGGATCGCTAGCTTTTTTGCCGATAGGGCGCATCACGATGGTCATTGACGGAGCATGTTTTGACAACATACTCGTGAACAACCTCAAAACGTGTATCCTATACCCGACCCATTTCATCTGCATATCAATGATCTCCATCTGAAGTCTAAACTCTACTACGCGAGTCTCAAATTGAGGTCGACTAAATCTAATTTAATTTCGCGCTAAAAAAATCGAACCACGTTCAGTTTGTGTCATTTGGTGGTGAAAAATCAATGAGCTGCCAAGTAGCTTGGTGTGTTAACTGTAAAGCGCTAATACGGCTCCACACGAAGTACTCTTCTCACCTAGGGCTAGGTGGGAACAGTACCAGCTCCATCCACTTGACCATATGCATTGAAAAGCGGGTCGAATTTTGCGGACAACCAATAACATTCCTAGCGGCTTTATCTTGATACTCTGCATCTTCTATCGCATTTACCATGGATATTGTTCAGAGGAGTTATTCGGATTAATACCTACAGCTAAGTTTAATCGTCGGACAGGCCGGATTACAAAATTTTACTAAGATTTTTATACTATAAAAAACGTCCTTATACAAATACTGAAATAAATCATTTTCTTGCTACCCTTTTTGTTTGTAATTTCTGTGTTTAAATATAACTTATGTGTATGTGTTTTAAAATTTTAACATCATATCTTCTTGTTGTTTTAGAACTTATAAATAAATTAATAGGGCTCAACCAAAATACCAACCAAAGTCCCTTTGCATGGAATGTCCATCCTTGTCTCTCATATTCCAACATCCGTACTCGGCTTACTTGATTATATTCTATTACTTTTTGCCAAAATCTGAAATTAATATATTTATTACAAATATAAAAGCAACTCAATTGAAATATTCATTTTATATAATGTGAAATTGGTTATGATGGTTCTAGCGAGATTCCAAAATAGGTTTTAAATTAAAGTATAAAAAATCAGAAAATCTTATAATATAATATCATATAAATAGTATAAACACATTTTGTTATAATTATTATAAATAGTAATCATTGTTCCAAGATTTAACCTTTCTTATTTATTATTAGAGTTATCAGCGAGACTAGACTTATAAACAGTTTTATAACAGTAAGAAAAAAATATTCAACTTACTCTCTAGCTATTAGTGAATAAGCATGAGGGATGCCTCCTGCAGGTCCAGCTGCACCCATAAATCCATTTGCCTGAGAATTTAAGTTTCTTGGATTGATACTAATTATTTAGTACTTATGGCAAGCAGTTCTCAATTCGGTCAGTTGAAAATAGACAGTGTGTTCAACCAACAAGTGAAGGAAGCTCTCAAAAGAAAATATTTTTTTTAATTTGCATTAGGGAGCGATTAAGTATTACGTAACGAATCTGAGGGAAGGGGGGGGGGTTGGGATAATACGTTACGATGCTTTTTTTTTTTTTAATGGAATGTCGCTGTTGGCCTTAAGGGCCTTTACAGCTCAGCACGGGCTGTTTTGGATCAGCCGGAATGGGTGGGGTTCCCGCGACTCGCGCAAGGGCGTCTTCTGTGAGACTCGAACCTCGGCTTGGGCCGTCGCGGGGGGATCAATCGCCTGAAGGGCAGGACGGAAGCTCACTGGAGTGAGCGAAATGCGAAGTAAAAGTCCTCGCCTTCCCCGGAGATGGCGGTTTTTAACCCTAATCTGTTTATTGCTACTGCTATTATTATTATTGGCCGCGCGGGCGGCTTTTAATTTATTGTTAGCTATTGTGATTGGATCATCCGGATCCATTAGTACGTGTCGGGGCCTCCTGCGAGCCTTTTTAGTCGGGAAGGAATTTAGTCGGGAAGGCGTTACGATGCGGAGCGGGGATTGAATTATGTATGCGTTATTGTTAATATTATTTTCGACTTTCCGATACTTTACACAATATAAATGGCAACTTTAAGGAGTAATTAGTACCTGGGTGGTAACGAAACGTTTTACTATTTGGTACAAAAGAAAGTTACGGCGCTTTACATGGGGGGGGGGGGTCAAGAATCTCCTTAAATTGCGTGACTTAATACTTGTACGCTCCCTTAATTAGATAATATTATTTTGTAATAAGGTACATCCATATATATATATTAAACTTCAATATTAAAAAAACCTAGTGGTGGTACAACCTTACAGGTCTCAAACTCAGCTTTCTGTATTGTTTATAATCCTTTGTCGAACTCAAACTTAAAATAACTTTATTCATATAGGTAAACAAGTACACTTATGAATGTCAATAGAAAAGATTGTCTTTCCTATTAGGGAAATAGATAATCAGTCTTCTGTCTCTGACACAAGCAGTCATCTACATGTCTTCTTTTACCATACTAGTGAGTGTCAAACATTACTATCAATAAAAGAGCTATAGACAAAGATTTAAAAAAAAATTCAAGTAACTTACATTTGGATGTGCCATCAGTAAACTAATATTTGATTTGCAGTTTCGTAACAAAGTCTTAGAATATTTTTCTGTCAAGTTGAAGTATCCTGTAGCTAGCCTTACAAAACCACCCTTTGGAACCGTTTCAAGCATAGTACAAGTTGCTTGCTCATCTACATTAATGTTAAATTCACCCATTTGTATTAATGGAAAAATCCAGGTATCATTTCCTTGTAAATCTATAAAGGAAAGGTAGATTATATTATCATACTCATAAATAGTAAAAGATAATTGGACAGAAAATATTTACCTAGCGTTAATAATTTAGAATTCTGTTGTTCTTTCCACTTATTGATCAATTTATTGACATTTTGATGAAGATTCTTTACCACAACCTCTTTTGAAGATTTATCAATTTCTGAAGAGACCTTTCCAGTCCGTTTACTAAAGTTTGTTACCTCATCTAAAAATATAAAAAACATTTTTATTTTTCATAAAGTCCACACGGATATATTTTATTAAAATAAAATTTAACAAATAAAACTTACAATTTTCATACCTATAAGTTCACAATAAAAGTTAGCTAAATCTTCATCTTCTATTTCAATATATCGATCCTGTCTCTTGTCAAAATAGTCATTAGAACAATTTGCACCACTTAAAATAACAGAATTATCTGATATGTATAACTTCATATGCTGAAGACCCACAATTTCATTGTATCGTGAGGGCAGTACTTTCGACCAAGAGCCTTGTAGCCGAGGAGTTTGGTATAAAGCCAACTTGCATCTATCATTTAAGCCGTTGGTAAAATCAGTAAATAAACTTAGAGAATTAACTTCACCTCGTGTTCCTCTTTGGTAGTCCAGTAAAACATTGAATTTAACATTATCATTATTTTTAATATTCTCAATTGTAAATCCCAATAATTTTCTTTCCAATTCACCTGTACCGATGTACAAACTAGCTATTGATATTCTACGTTTTGCTAATCTAAATCTTTCCGATAGGGTTTCATAGAACTGTTTTGGGTTTGTTATTATATTAATTTTAGACGCACTTACAGGAAAACATGGAGAATCTTTAAATATCCAGTTAAAAGACTGTAATTCGGGAGGTCGAAAGCGCAGACTCATTTTAGAGAAAGTACTTTTAGTGTAGCTAGATATCAATAATTAAATTTCAAAACATGGTTCACTTTGTAAATAATATAAATATGAATTGAAAATTTGTGAAAATCAAATTTGAATTTTAACAAATTTCAAAATTCAAGTTCTTACATTTTCTGACGTGAAAGCTGACAATTAACATATAACTGACAAAACTATTGTTATTATTATATTATATATATCTCCCATCTATATCCTACTATATGATATATCATCTGTGGTAAAGATATTATAAGATATTATATATTTGAAAATATAAGGTGCAAAGTGCGTACATAAAAAGTTATAAACAAATATATGATATAAAAATAAACTGTAAACTGTAAACTATTTGCCAAACATAAAAAATCACCAATCTTAATTACAACTTAATTTTAACAATAACTTAATAACAAATTAAAAATCAATTTTCCGTATTCGATTGATCGGACCACATTGAATTATTAGAAGACTTAAATCGACCTGTGGAGCAGATCATAGAATAAAAAACTTTCACTAAAATAATCTGCTATCGTTCGGCGATCTCCAGCAGGTCCTGACGTCTGTGAAAATCTTTGCGGGTAACTTAAAAATATAAAAATGTATTGTTACTGGTTGATAAGTGATTTCTCCATACGATCTCTCGATACCTATTTTTACGAATTACTTTGGAAATTATTTGAATCATAACTAACGCATAAATGCTTAATCTATTTAGAGTGTACACCTTTGTCAATAAATATGAAATTATTAAATTTATCCATGGCAATGATTGTTAGTTATTGCACTTTCACGGTAATGTTAGAAGTCAGAATTGTAACTATAATATTATGTTTACGAGTATAATATATTTTGTATCAATAATATTTGCAGCTGTGTAAGTTTAACAATTACAGTAAAATCTCTAATTAATATTTAAAGTTAGAACTAACAACACACACCACTTAAACGAATTAAAGATTTAAATATCTAAACATTGAGGTGCCATCTCATTCATTTCACATTGTGAGCAAAAACAGTAAATAAAAAAATAAAATTGTGTTTTCATACTTTCTGTAAGACTTTTTAGTTAATGCAGCATCACATATTTTGAGAAACACAAAAATATTAATAATATAAAATGTTTACTTAAGAAAACTAAACGGACTGTAGGTACTTGTATTTATGATAAGATAGAAGTTAATAAATATTTATTTGTTGGTTGATAAGACAATGATAAACTCAACTGTATGTACACCAATAATAGATGAGTTACTCAAATCTGAATTAACTGTTCAGACAGATTTGCTTTTAAGGTTTTATTTTGAAATTTGGGTCCCTGATAAATTTTACACAAAAAATATATGTGTATATTTTATTTAGATCTTTTAATTTGTAGAAAAATGGAGCCAATCATCATAGTTCACGGTGGTGCTGGTGATATACCAGAGAGTCGCGTACAAGGCAAACTAGATGGTGTTCGAGTTGCTGTGAGAGCTGGAAATAAAATATTAAAAGAGGGAGGCACTGCCATGGATGCTGTTGAGGCTGCTGTGGTTTCCATGGAGAAGGATGAATATTTTAATGCTGGTGAATATCTCCTTTGGTAATCTTAAGACCAATGTCTTATACTTATTTTTGAGGAATCTGCTATGAAGTAGAGATAGTAGTTATTCCTGAAATAGTTAAATAGGGCATATAATTTTATTTCCATAATAAGTTCAGATTAAGTAGTTCTAGTCTCACTATATATTATATTCTACTTATTTACCTAATAATATTTAATTAAGTTAACTTCAAATTTGTAGTGGCTGTACCAGACTTTTCTCTTTGTGTTATTTGGCTAGCTTTCCTCATAACGACCTAGTCAAACTTGAGCAATATTCGCTGCGGCTGTAGGTAGAGGTACATACCGCGTCCATACTGTTACGCCCAGGCCTGAGCGAAACTTCCGCTCTGTGTGAATATATTAATGGCTTTATATTAACCCTCTCGGCTTCGCCCGTACACGTTAGCTGCTACCGCTTAGATTTGCTTTACCCTTAAGTTTGACTCCCGATTCCCGTACGTCACAAAGTACGGAATTTTTAAATCCGGGAAGGTGACAGTGTTCACAACCTGAAGCCAGCCAACAATCGTACCAGGGCCGAAAAATTATCGTACATGGATGAAAATTATCGTACAAGTCAGGAAAATGGATAAAATACTTTTAAAAATCATATGAAACGTGACAATAATATGTTGGAAATGATATAAATATAGTATAGTTTAAATCTTGTAAACTTGTGTTTTTTAAATTGAAAAAATAACAATTTAAATTAAATGTTCGACGTATGGCAAGACCTGAGCTGGGAGTGGACGAGGGCACTTCGAGTGTGATGAACGTGCCAACATTTCGAATTTATATTGACCAACAGTATCAACCAATGAAACGATTGCGCCACGAACCAACGTCACGTGACCCTAATAAAACAATGAGCCAATAGATGGCACTTACACTAAAAACTGTAATTATTATTGAGCTGTCTGTGTAATCATCAAATTTTTCATGAGAACGGAAATTATCGTACAATCTGCGTACGATAGTCGGGTACCATCGTACATCGTACGAAGCTATGAAATTATCGTACATGTACGATAATTATCGTACGGTTGTGAACACTGGAAGGTGACAATTTACTAGTAGGTAGTTCAAAAGTAATAAGGGTTAACCCAACACAATGCTTTTACAGGCTACGGCTCGGTATTAAACCTACGTGGTGAAGTAGAAATGGAGGCAAGTATTATGAGTGGAAAGAACCTTGATGTCGGTGCTGTCACATTAATTAAGGATTTTGAACACCCAATTAGCATTGCCCACAAAGTTTTAACTGATTCACCCCATTCATTGCTTGGTGCAGAGGGTGCTAAAATATTTGCTCTGGAGAAGGTAATATTTATTTAATTTCATCATTATTAAGAGAATTTTAAGACAATTTGAAAAAACTTACAGTATTTAAATTAAATATATAACAATAAAATATTCAAATGTATCATCAGCACGTAGAATAAATATGATAAATGATTTATCCAGATCGACCATAGAGTTTCAGAAATATTTGTTGGTATGTTGAGGGGTTAATAGTGCAATAGAAAGTTTAACAATCATGTGTGTTTCAGTTAAAAGAATTATTTATTAATAACATCAACCGTCAATTAATAGCTTACCCGCAAAAAATTAAAATGTTTATCCATCTATCTTTTTAGGGATTTCAAACTGTGCCGCCAGAATCACTTATCAGTGAAAACGCTAAACACGCCCTCGAAGAGTTCCTGAAACACGGCGAATTTGGTAGAACCGAAATAGGTTTGAAGAATGTGGTAAGTATCAAAGTAAACCTTGGTCATGCGTTCGACCTAAGGGTGAGCACCAATAGCTTTTTCTACGTGCGTAAGAACAGTAACAAACAAACAAAATAACTTTATTCATCTAGGTAAACAAGTACATACACTTATGAACGTCAAAATATTTAAATTAATTGTAAATTAACGTTTACTGCCAGTTCGCGAGTCCAGGGCGTAGAGCGGGCAAGTACGTACGTTGAAGGAAATAATTTTAGAAACTGGCAATTCTAAGGCTTAATATCCGAAAACGTGTGTTAGGTACACAAGGATCATCGCCTAGCAACAGTGACCACTTTTGAACGTATCTTATTTAGACTTAATGCATACATATTCATTATTAATGGGATTTCTACTAGGTCTTGCTTAAATTGGAGCAAGTACAATACACAAAGACAATAAGCAAAGGATTTGGGTGTAAAGTCTATTGATGTGTATGCGTTAGGTAAGTTTGAATTATAATTCACACCTTTTAATTAAAAAATAATAATACCTTTTAAATGTTACAATAATCTTGAAACTTATACTTTAAACTGTTCTAGGGAGGAGTCGGAACAGTAGGTGCAGTTGCAATCGACCGTAATGGAGATATAGCGGTAGCTACTAGCACTGGAGGAATGAGTGGAAAAGCTGTCGGTCGAATTGGAGACACGCCGCAGATAGGTAGCGGCACATATGCTGATAATCATGTTGGAGGTGTTTCTACTACTGGTAAGACACCTAATATTTAATTATTATACCTAATATTTAGTATTTAATTTCGATCAGCATTTTTTGACGTAAATAATTATCATTAAACAAATACTACAAAACTAAAATCGAAATATTGGTTTATCGTAGAGTTCATAAGGGATTTAAATCCTGCAATTCTGCAAATACTTGGTCTAAATAAATAGTTTCTGTTACTGTGATCGTTTGTTTTTTCTAATAGGTAATCGGCCTTCTGTGCCTGACACATGCCTTTGCCTTTTTGGGTCAAATGTTCCTTTCGTAATTTTACTTTATCATATGACCCGCTCATATATGTTAAATGCGCACCAATGAAGTATTTATTAATTCATTGGTGCAGAACCCGGTATCGACTTCAGCAACCAGACACGCACTAGTTCACCACTGCTCGCAACTATTCAGTATTTTAAATTTTCAATTATACCGTCTCTATTTTCGCGTTACAGGTCACGGTGAATCAATATTAAAATATTGTTTGGCTCATAGTATTATTAAACTCATGGAGGCTGGTATTGATGCAAATACTGCTACTACAACTGCTGTTGATGGTGAGTGAATTATATGACCGTTAAAGTTTCTCTAACTTCTCATTATTACATATACATTGCTTTATTTTAAGGGAAATTTTACAAATTAAGTTTACCTTCGTGATCATCGTAAATCAAACTTTATAATAAAGGGCAAATTGGAGTCCTTTAAGTCTTACAACTTACGAGTTCATAGTCTTCTTCGTAAACGTTAGCGATTGAACGCATTCGAGATCGTATCTAACATAGCAATCTTGTAATTGATGCAGCGACTAACGGCTGATGCACTTTGCATCTATTTTATTGATATTTTTTCAGGCTTATGTGATCGATTAAATCTACAAAAATCGATATTTATTTTCCTGCGAAAATTTATCTAATGTCTTCCAAAATAAATAAAGAGAAATTATAATTTATCTACAAATGCCTAAAAGTGTATTGTGTTCGATGCCAAATCAATTTATTAATTACTATTCAATAAGTATTATCAGTGACAATGAAAAGTAATAATAATAATTATTAAAATATTTTCTTGAAGGTATGACGAATCGTTTAAACAATACAGCAGGAGCAATAACTCTTTCGAAGAATGGAGATGTAGGAATACATTTCAGTTCCAAGAGAATGGCGTGGGCATACATTAAAAATAATAAACTTCTCTATGGAATTGAACATAATCAACGACTTGAGGACTAGTATGAAGACTGATTATTGAAGTAAAAGATTTTATTTACACAAAAAGTATTAATATGATTGATGTATAATATAACAAAAATATACGTGATAAATACAAAATTATAATATTTTATTATTTATTATTGTGCGTTTACATTTACAAAAACCATACAAACCAAAGGGGCTGTTCAAATATTACGTAAGCAGATTTACTGCAATTTATCCCCCCCCTTCCTCTTTTCAGCAAAAGTAAGCAACGCTCCATACTTTTGACGTAATTACCAAATAAGAAAACAATATATAGTGCTTATCAAAATAACATTTTTCATTTATGTAAACAAGTACACTTATGAACCCAACGATTAGGATTAAGGAAATATTCGACAAATTTATAAAAAGCTGTATTGATTAATTTACGTTTAACGAGAGGTTTGAATTTTTTTTCTGATTGGTAATTCTCCTAGGTTAGTCAACCTAACGTTCATATTTTTTGTACATACAACAAGCCTTCAAGAATATATTGACCAAATAGTGTAATAATATTTAATTCCTTAAACTTATTCCATACCGACTTGGGGAGACAACAAATGCCCCGAACAGCCCGCTTCTGCGTTACAAGGACGTCTAGAACCTCTGCAGTAGCACCCCGCAGTAAAATACAGTACGATAAAACGAGGTGAAAGTAGCTATGATACACAATTTTAGCCGTGTCCTTATCAGTAAACTGTCGGTTTTTTGTACATTATATGCTGCAGAGCTCAGCTTCAGCTTTTATGCCTAGAATACAGTTTTTTCAACAAAGTTTAGTTCAGTGTCCTTAAGTTTACCCTAAAATTGTAAATATTTTTTTAAGAAATATGAAAGGCAATCTTATAAGGAATACCAATATAATTATCAATGCCCCGATCTCATTGAAAATACTACTTAAATTAGTTTTATTCAAGTCTTATAATCCTCATTCAATTCGTTTAAAGCCTGTCGTGACTTGGTCTCAAGCGCCTGGGGGTCTAGTCAAGACAGCTTAACAGTAGTGTATGTAGAATGTCAAAAACTAAATTTGTATGAAAATGACAGCTAGTACTTGGCTATTTATTATTATGGCTTGGAAATGTAATAGTACGAGATCCCGCTGCAGGATTGGTGCGTTCATCGAGTTTTTGTTTAAAACCAAATTTTTATGTTTATTTATAATTAGGAGAATATATATTTACTAGGATGCCTATCAAAATTTGGCCGCCATTATTTTTAATTAAATTATTGAATTGATTTTTGGTAAAAAATTACGTTCATTTAATTTTTAAATAAAATAACGTCTACATCACGGTAATTAATATGAAGATTCTAAAAAATCACGGTTGCCGTTGCGCACATGGCCGCACCTCTTTGCAGCCAAGTGTAAACAGGTATGATTTCGATATATTTATACGTTTATAACGGTTTTCTATTAATTATATGTCAAATTGAAGCTAATTTTTTTCTATTAATTTTCATATAAGGTTGCCTAATTAAATCTGGCCGCAAATAAGGGTTGCTGGCGGTTAAAGATGATAAATATTTGAGGTAGAGTGAAAGAGAGTTAGCGCGTTACGTCATTTGTCAGACAAGGACAGCGGTTGCCGACTGTGCGACGCTTTTAAGCCATTGCGCATGCGTCGAATGTTAGTGTTCTCAACTGAACAGATGCGGCATTTTTATTCTAACATAAAAACCACGCTGTTTTGGAGTTTGTAATAAACAACGTTTTATATTTACATTGTTGTTTTATTTGTGCATCTAAAAATTATTATATTAATTAACGTAAAATAAAATTGATAAAGAGTCGTGTTTTTTATGTAACGAAAAAAGCAATGTACTCGACATTCCAAAAGTGCTGGCTAATGTTATTGTTTCGTCGTAAAAAAAATATAAATATCATGACCTTTTATTTACAATTGACTCTACTAATGATTTTGGTTGCGGAATGGATTTAAAGCGTCGCGTCACACAGTCGGCAACCGCTGTCCTTGTCTGACAAATGACGTTACGCGCTAACTCTCTTTCACTCTACCTCAAATATTTATCATCTTTAACCGCCAGCAACCCTTATTTGCGGCCAGACTTAATTAGGCAACCTTATATAAAAATTAATGGAAAAAAATTAGCTTCAATTTGACATATAATTCATAGATATCCGTTATAAACGTATAAACATATCGAAATCATACCTGTTTACACTTGGCTGCAAAGAGGTGCGGCCATGTGCACAACGGCAACCGTGATTTTTTAGAATCTTCATATTAATTACCGTCATGTAGACGTTATTTTATTTAAAAATTAAATGAACGTAATTTTTTACCAAAAATCAATTCAAAATAATTTAATTAAAAATAATGGCGGCCAAATTTTGATAGGCAACCTAGTAAATATATACTCTCCTTATTATAAATAAACATATAAATTTTGTTTTAAACAAAAACTCTATGAACGCACCAATCCTGCAGCGGGATCGGATCAGACCATAAGCTGTAAAGCCGTCTTGACTAGACCCCCTGTAATTGTCGCAAAGTATACTCTGTTATTTGTTAACTGTGCGAGAAGCATGGGAATCTGAAAGTTGACATTTCCGATTATCAATTGTCTAACCATCAAAAATCAAGAGTGAATTACGATTTGAGAATAAATTAAAAATGGTGGCTTAATAATAAATTAGGAATTGAAACGAAATAATATTTTTAAAGAAGAAGTAAACAAAAAATTGTGATGTTAAGTTTATAAAAAATATAATGTCAACTCCAGTTTCGAATCGTAAATATGGAGCGCAAAAAATACGACTTACGAGTAAGTGATCACACCTTTCACTTATGTATTCCTAAAGTTTATTTAATAATTTTAAAATTAATAATAATTTTATTTTTAGTTCTGTGTGCCAGAAACCTAGTTCGGCGGGACTTATTTCGTAAGTTTACTGATACATAATTATATTTGTTAGCCTTATGTACAAACACTAATTTAGCAACTGTCAGGATATTCACTAATGTAATAGCAGATGATCATGAATTCTAATTAATGTTAACATCGCAATTTTTTCGCTTCTTTTTAATTTGTTGAAACTTAAACTTTCATAATATAATAAACCCCCTTGTATGCTTTACAAATGATTTAATTTATGAATGTTTTGATATTATGTTCTTACAAAAACTATTTTATATATAAAACATGCACCATTCTCCAAGAAATCTTATTGACTAAATACCTTGATTTAGTAGGTAATATTCAGGGTCCATCAATATACAATTATTTTTTTTTACGCACAATGTTAACCGATTCTGCATATTTGCTTCTTAACTTTGTATTAAACATTCCATGTAAATAGTTATAGATACAAGAAAAATACTATTCTTAGAAGTGATGACTTTGTTTACAAGTGATTGTTCATTGATGACTGCTATTCTTTATCCTATATTTCTAAGAAAATGTATCATACTATAAGAGAATGTATTTGTATACAGGGCTGCCAGATCCTTTTGCAAAAATATCTGTGGATGGTAGTGGCCAAGTGTATTCAACAAGTGCAGTAAAAGCTACATTAGATCCTAAATGGAATACACATTATGACTTATATTTAACTAAAGGTGATGGAATTACTATAAGGTGCGTCAAAATGAGTATAATAATGACTTTAGAATATCTCATATCATATTCTTAAATATTTCAAAAGGACTATATCATCAAATTTTTGGTTAATTACAGTATTTGGAATCAACGCAAAGTACATAAACGACAAGGATCTGGGTTCTTAGGTTGTGTTCGAATTCAACCGTCCACTGTTCATAAATTAAAAGATACAGGATGTAAGTTTTATACTCATTGCATAGCATTGTATACAGTATTTTCTTATTATAAACAAGTTAAAGAGATATCTAACTTCAGATACATATAATATGAATTTTTATAATTATTTTAGATCAATGTCTCGAATTATGTGAAGACAGCTCTGGAGAAACATGTGGAGTAAAAGGCCAAGTAATTGTGTCTCTGTTGTCAAGAGATAGTACAAGAGGTGAACCAGCCTCAGCTGCTGGAGAAGGTTCTCCATTGGCTGTGGTTGGACCAGCAGGAGAGGTCAGGGCCCCACGGGAACCCCCTGTAAACAATGTTTCAAATTCTCCACTTCCCCCTCATTGGGAGGAACGGCTTACTTCAAGTGGACGGTATGTATTTGTTTAAACAAATAAATTGCAGTACTACAACTTCTTGGTTTCAGATAATATCTGTTGCTTTAAAAATATTTCACCTTATTACATGATAAACATGTATTATTTATATAAAAGTGTTAAGCTTTTAGCATTAAAACAAGAGTACTCACATCTAGAACACTCCCTAGTGAGGGTCTATAAATAGAAACCACATGTTGTTTCTAAAATAAAAATGTTATTATTACTAGTCTTGATATAATATTGTTACATTGGAATAAATAATAATAATAATGCAGTGTGCTTATATCAAGCATCAATACATAGTTTAAAATATAGTATAATCATATGTTTGATTATACTATATTTTAAATTGTGAATTACCTAAATTGTCTTGTAAAGTTGCATCATATTATAATTTTCAATATCATCAGATGTATTATAGAATCGAATCTACCTTAATGTTTATTTAATAGTTCTTAGTACATAGCAACCAATTATTCCATATTATAATTTCAAATATCATATTTATTTATTTATATTTTCTAAAACAATGTGTATGTCTAGAAAATACAAGAAATTATGACTACAATAATTTAACACATACCTATCATATTAGAACATAAGTAATCTATAAAGGAAAAACTTAAAACAAACAAATAAAAACTAAAAATCAAACATTCATAATAACTAAAATAAACTAAATAGAAAAATTTTTTTGTTTTTATGTTAATAGTTATTGTAATGCACCATTGGTGCGTTTTTTTGTAATAAAGAGTAATAACTATATAAACCCTTGACCCAAAAATAAATACTTTTTGATGATCTAGCATCAGTTATAATATTCAAATGATTGTACTTTATGAACAGGCTGTGGCTCACCTAGTTGCTAGGCTATTTTATTTCTATGTGCAGTATAAACGTGAACCTCCTTAAAATATCTCTGGTCCAACATTGGTCAGTATGCCTTGTTGTCTATACAATGGAACGTTTGTTTCCATATAACGGCAACTCTCGCTATATAGGATTAATAGAAATTTATTATAGGTGTAATATAAATTCCAGTCCATATTACGTGAATCATGCGTTACGGCGTACGCAATGGGAGCGGCCGAGCCCTGAAGCTACGAGTCCGCAGGTCTCCCCTCCGTCATCCCCCACACCTATGAGCCCTGTTTCGCCAGTAACACCTGTATCACCTGCTTCGCCTATATCAGACACGGACGTCAGCCATGGAAATTCCATATCATTAAGGTAAAATAACATATCATTACGGCAATTGTCATTCGTTAATTTAATCACACAAACTTCCGCGCTATTACAATGGCCTTGATGCCAGAGCCATGTTTTGAGAATTAAATTATTTAACCTTTAGCAATGAAATGTGAATTTTATAAAAGATAATATTTCACGGTATAGAAATATTGAGTGATACATGTAGAGATGTTCAATATAGATAAATTGTATCAATACTAAAGAAATATAAATTACAGGCCCGAGCCTCAACCCCAAACAGCGGTGCGGTCACGACCGCCTGCACTGCAGTCTTCCCCTACAGCTTCCAATTCTACATCAGCACCTATAGCAGCTACTGACCTTCCACCTGGCTTTGGTAAGAATATTCGAAGAAATAACAAATATAAACTGTATAGCAATTACATTACAATACGGCCGTTATATTTTGCAACAATTTGAATTGAATCATTTGTAACTGTACCGTCGTACGCTTAAATCACATTTCTGATCTTTAACGAGTTCCAATCCGTTAAATCCGTCACTTTATAATTTATGAAATAAACTGTAATATATATTACTATTAAGCCTTTATAGCTAGTATAATATATTTAAACATTTAAGTTACATAACCTAACTTAATCGAATACATCATATGAGCTGGTTTGGTAATCAGCAAAATCAATTATACATAGTCTTCCAGCTTCCAGCTGCTTCCATTTTTTTTTCTAATGTCAGCTCATTTTGTCTTAAGTTGTGCATCCTATTCTCTTTATATCGTCTGCCTATCTCTGGCTATATCTTCCTCTTTTCATTGTTCCATCTCGTGGTTGTCATTGTGTCATCATTTTTGTCCATTTCAACCTGCTATTTCGTTATGTGCTTGGTCCAGCACCATTTAAATTGCCTTATTTTGTTTATAATGTCCTCTACTTTGGTCTTTGATGATGTCTTCAGCTCTTTATCCATGTCTCAGTGTTAAATACATACCCAATTAAAAACGTAATTCTTTATAGTTTGCACGTAGTTTCTGATAATGTTTAAAAGCTTTATTTCTCATTAAAAAAAATATAATACGCATATACGAGAATCTTAATATTAATATGTATATACGAGCGAGATATACGTCGCCATTAGCCGTCTCAATTTTAGTCATCTGTGTTCACTCTAACATGCATCTTTACTGCCTTTTTGAATTTGTCAAACGCACCAATTTTGCGAATTTAGATGGTAATTGATTAAAGAATTAAACACTCTCATACCTAATAGACTTCTTCAAATAATGTGTACGCGGCTTCGGCAGGATAAGCAAACGCTCGAGCTACTATAAATTCGAGGAAATCCAAAAATAATCGTTTGGTGCTTTGTACATAACAATAACTAGCAATTTCAATTACAGAAATGCGTACAACGACCCAAGGTCAGGTATACTTCTATAACAGTATCACTGGAGCATCTACATGGCATGATCCCCGAGTGCCGCAGCACTTACGACATTGTGCGGCGGCTGCTGGGCCCTTGCCCCCAGGATGGGAGATGAGACACTCCCCTTCTGGCCGACCATACTTCGTTGACCATAATAAGAGAACCACCCAGTTTACAGACCCACGACTCGCTTTGTCTGCGCGATTAGTAAGTAACAATTACTACCATATTTCAAGTTAATTTAATTACTACCAAAGATTATTCGTCTTGGTAAGGAAAATTTAATGTTTATGTTCTTGCTTTGGATGTATCCCTGTATGAATTTAATGTTTCTAAATTACACTTTTATTTGTACAAACACCAAAATGTTTTTGTAAATAATTTAGTAATTTGCGTTTTAATCCGTTAAATAAGTTTTGAGTGATTTGGATAATAAGGGATTAAATGAACCTAATCCTTGCGATTGATTTGCTTCTGTTCTGTTAGAACTGAATTTGTGTCAAAACTTGGCGATTAAAAAGATGGTGGATAGATTATTGCTAGTTCTTCTAGTCCGGTCTACGCTCTTGACTTGCGACCTAGTAAATGGTAATTTAGAATCGATGAAACATCTCTTCTGTTGACGTTCATAAGTGAACTTTTTTACCTATATGAATAAAGTTATTGTGAGTTTGAGTTAGAGACAAGAATTTCATTTAGGCCCAAATTCAAAGAAAGAATAAACACATTTAAATGTTCGTAAAAATACACCTTAATACAAAGTCAAAATTACAAGTTTTTTTTGCTTTACGCAGAGCGTATAGCCACCGATGAAATTACAATTTAAAAATATATTAATAAAGGAATAGTTTCCCCTCCCAAAAGGTACTTTCAAATGGAGAATGTTCACGAAACTCCATACTTATTCTTTTAAAATATTTTGTTTACATTAATTTGATAATAATTATATTATTCCGTCAAATTGCGGCTATAATTAAAGATGTAAGCTATCCTATCTTTTAAGTTGGACCAGGCTGCTCACGATGTGCCAATTTAATTTAAAATCGGTTAAGTAGTTTAGGAGTCCATCGCGGACAAACATCGTGACAGGAGATTTATATACATTAAGATTAAAACTAAATATTACAGACAGTAGTTTTAAAGGAATTTTTATTAATAACGCCATTTATAATTTTACTTATTTTTCAGACGCCTCCACTAGAAGCCCCTACAAACCCGGTCCCCACCCCGTCAAGTGCAAGTGAACCTGCGGAAGCTGACGCCTTACCAAAGTACAAGCGGGACCTCGCAGCTAAAGCTAGAGTCCTAAGGGCGGAATTACAGGCATTGCAACCGCAAACCGGACATTGTAGGATCGAGGTAAAGTGTAAAAACGTATTGATTTTTCACATACATGTGTATGACATACATAGACCGCGTTAAGTCTCGTATATCTCAATCCGAAAAGAAAGTGTCTTCAAGAAAAGAGCGTACAAATTTTTTAAAAGGCCGGCAACGCACTCTCTCATGGGCGGTGGTATCACTTAACGTCAGGTGAGCCTCCTGCCCGATTGCCCCCTGTTCTATATAAAAAAATCAGATTTTTTTTACAAAGGACATAAGTACTAAAGATTTATTGACTGACGCCCGAACCCAATCCACAATCTCAGTTTGAAAACAATCTGAGATCAGACCGTGACAGTCGATCGATCTTATATCTGCGTCCCAATAACCAAACCCTACGAAGACAATCCATTTTTGGCAACG
This sequence comes from Pieris mannii, assembly GCA_028984075.1. Taxonomy (NCBI): domain Eukaryota; kingdom Metazoa; phylum Arthropoda; class Insecta; order Lepidoptera; family Pieridae; genus Pieris; species Pieris mannii. The sequence goes on from CM054783.1 coordinate 5,083,044, forward strand.
GATAGAATGCAAACTCTTCGCTCTTTACACTCATATTTCATAATCAATATAAACCAAATAAAGTAAATAAAACCGTACAAATAATATTAAAATAAACATGTCTATGTTTAAAACATATCAAATAGCTTTTTAATTATTTTAAAAACTGGTGTAAGATAAAATCTTAGGATATTGGCACAGTTGAACTGTCATTCTCATACATAGGTCTATCCACATACACCGATCCGACCTACCATGGATAGCTTGTATCGACAGATGGCTATTACAATCGTCTATTGGTTATTGGCACACTTTTTTCAATATTTGGATTAAGATATCTATCTCAGCTGGTCAAAAATGGATTTAGATAGGTTATTGGGTTTGGGCGTGAATACTATACTATAATAGTAGAAAAGATTCTTTCCATATTGACAAGCATTTATACTGTTAAAAATGCGCAGTAGTCTATAATGTGTAGCGACACTTTACGGCTACAGTAACCGTGATGACGTCATCGGTGCCATTCAAGTATTACGTAAGCACTTTTACTGCAATTTATCCCCCCCCCCCTCCTCTTGTCAGCAAAAGTAAGCAAAGCTGTAATATTATTAGTACGTATTATTTTTTATAGGAATCCTCGATTTCGTTTTCAAGCAGAGACAATGTGTGGGTATTACTTGTATATATATATTTACTGTCCACCAATCACCAAATAAGAACATCAAATCCTCATACTCTGAATCGCGGTAACAACTATTAAGTTTTTAGTATATATACAATTTCTTGACCCTAGAACCTTCGACCTACCTCAGAGGTTAGACTACTCTTCGTTTGGGTTAGAAGCCGTCACTTCCAAAATATATAGGAATACTAGCGGAACCGACAGACGTTGTCCTGTCTACACGTCTTTAATTTGAAAATTTCAAACTTTTTTTAATAAGCTAAATTAACATTCTGGACCATTTTGATGAAAATTATTATTCAAATGTTATGACAATATCTAATGATCCAGCACATGGTCGACAATAACACAATGATAACAAAACTTTTTTTTTAATTTGATCGCAGCGCTAACTGTAGGGATAGACAAAAATTAAAATTCGAATATTATTTAAAATTTGACACTGCGATGGTAGCGCCGTCTGTCGCATCTAATGTAAAACATTCCAAAATCAACAACTACTAATAAAATTAAAAAATAATTAAAAAAACATTATCCAGCGGACAAAATTGTGAATCTAAACCATTCCCAGATCCCCTTGAACACACACAAAAAATTTCGTCAAAATTGGTCCAGTCGTTTGAGAGGAGTTCAGTCACATACACACGCACAGAAGAAATATATATATTAAGATAATACATTGCGGTGTTCTATATTGCCTTTGTTGTCTATTGTAAGGAGGTATAAATTACGTATCACGTATTTTTATATAAAAAAAGCCGCTGTAATTTGTCGGACATTGTGAAGGTCAGTTCAAAATTATCAATATTATTAAATAAATTTTCCTATTTAGGTTTCTCGAAACGAAGTGCTAGAAGAATCTTACCGATTAGTAATGAAGTTACGCGGGAAAGAATTACGAAAACGGCTATTAGTCAAGTTTCGAGGTGAAGAGGGTTTGGATTATGGAGGTGTTGCACGGGAATGGCTTCATTTATTGGGAAGGGAATTGTTTAACCCGCACTATGGACTGTTCCAATATGCCAATGCGGGAGATGACCGATATGCGTTGCAGATTAATGCGGATTCTGGGGTATGTTTTTTTTATATTTTTTAAACAAAAAATCATGTTACAGACAGTTTTTTTCATATCAAAATTATTTAAAAACAGAAATGAATATGAAATGCTTTTAATTTTACATTTACTGCCAGTTCTCAAGTTTTATGCTAGATAACTCAATATTTTGTGTTTTTAACAATTATATACATATTTTAAGTGTTCATTATCTTTCAGGTAAATCCTGAGCACCTTTCCTACTTCCATTTCGCGGGTCGTATCCTCGGCGTTGCCCTATTTCATGGACATCAATTAGATGCTGCCTTTACCGCGCCCTTCTATAAGCAGCTGTTGGGAAGAGCTATCACCTTGAGGGATATCCGGGATGTTGATCCAGAATTACATAGATCGCTTTCTTGGATGTTGTAAGTATTACAGAAAATTCTTAAATTTTTTTTTATAAGTATCTTACGTTGTCTCTGTATTAGGCACGTTCCTATACATTTATTATACGATCTTATAAGTTATAATTTTTCAGGGAAAATAGCATATCAGGCGTTATAGATACAACATTCTCTGTGGAATGTTCATCTTTCGGGGCCGTAAGAAGCGTCGAACTCCGTCCAGGAGGTACAAACGAACAGGTCACGGACACTAACAAACGCGACTACGTACGCTTATACGTTGCCCACCGCTTCACGCGTGGTGCGGAACGCCAATGGCTGGCTTTGCAAAGGGGTTTAGCTGATATAATCCCTCCACAGCTCCTTCGACCATTATCCCCTAGAGACCTTCAGCCCCTTCTAGCCGGGAGAGCCGATTTAGACCCGGCTGACTGGAAACGACACACCCGGCTTAAACACGTTAACCCGGACGCGCCGATCGTCAATTGGTTCTGGGAAATTGTTGAGGAGTTTGACGCAGAGATGAGGGCACGGTTACTCCAATTCGTCACGGGGTCACGACGGGTACCGCTAGCTGGCTTCAGAGCCCTACAAGGGTCGACCGGAGCGGCAGCGCCACGCCTGTTCACCTTACACCTAGTGGCGGATGCCGCCCCAGACTCGCTTCCAAAAGCACATACATGTTTTAACCGCCTGGATCTACCATCTTACCCCACTAAAGAAAAACTACACGATAAGTTAACTCAGGCTGTTCTAGAAACAGCCGGATTTGCAGTAGAATAAGCGAATTTACAATTGGAGATATATAGAGACTGAAAGATTTATTTGACATGACAAAATTCTAAAAATGACGTTTTTAACTGAATTAAACTTGAGGTTTGCTGGGACAGGATGTTTATAATTTAACATGAAAGGGCTGTTCAACGTCAGTGTTATAAAAAATTCGTGTCGATAGCAGTACAAAATAATTTAACTTAAAATGAAGTTATTTTTCAATTACATCTTGAGCTCTTCCATTTAGATAGTGAATTGTACAAAGCAGCCTAAAATACCATATTTTTCATCTAGTTTTTGCATAATATAAAGGTCAGCGTTTTATTTAAATAATTTAAGAAAAACATTGCTAATGTGCACAATTTAAATAATTTTTACATGCTCAAATAAGTATACAGTATACATTCAACCCTGTTTTTAGGATTAGGATAAAAAATTACCTTATTAAGATGACCACAATTATTTAACCGAATTCAAGTATAGTCGAATTATTAAATTATATTCAACAAATTGACCATTAGTTCAGTATTACTTTTTGTGCTTAGAAGTTGTACTTATTGACTAATTACTATAAATATTTGATTTGTCTTAGTCTACCAGTCATAATATTTTGATTATGACATTGACCATTAATAGACGCTTTAATGACAGCACTTTTGTTTCATGTTGAATTTTACTTCCTATTTCTACCTTTATACCTTTATCGACTTATGCTTAGGTGGGTAAGAGGGTGTTAATCTTGTGCACAAATAATTATTGTATCCTTAATAAGTTTGTTAGATATAACCCCTTATTCTTAGAAACTAAAAAGCCTGTTTTAGCTCAAATCATTCTACTTATCCAACATGTTAAACCAATGATGTGTGAAGAGTTGCAGCAATGTTTTGGTTAAAACAGTGTATATAACTGATTTAGTATTTAGTAATAAGGGGATTAGTATATAGCATTTGTATTGACAAATCAACTGAAAATCGCTTTGTGTCAAATAACTTATCTAACTCATTTATTGGTCATTAAATATCTTCCAGAAAATGTTAAATAAACATTGTTGGTAAAAATTATGTTATAGTTATGTATATTTAAAAAATGTATTATTTTGTAAATAAGTTTTAATTTAGTACAAAGCACAGTACGATCTGTTAATGTTCAATCAAATATAAAGCATACTAGGGGTGCCTTATGTTTAATTTGTACAGTATATTTAAAAAAAACATTTTATTCCATTTTTATCAATAAGTTGACTATTAATGAATGTGGGGAGACAGTTTACATGCTTCTAACAATATTTATAACAAGGATGAGTGCCTTTCTGTTTAATTTAGTATAGTAATCATATTTAGTATTGTATGACTGTTAGTGATATGAAATGATTTAATAGATAGTTTAAACGTAGTTTCTAATGGAAAATATAATATTTTTGCACGATATAATCCTTGTTTTTATTCTAGTGTGTGTTTTACTCGGCTCACAGAAGTGGCGACTGGCGTCTGTCAGTTCACTCAGTGTCACGGTAACTGATTGGTTCTTTTCTACTATAAAATTACCCTGCGACTTGCAAGGCAAAATTGTCTGTACAACCAATATGCCGGTTTTATTTATAGAGGAATATATTTAATAATGATTTTTTAGTATATCTATTCTTAATAATAAGTTTCTATGGTCGTGATGATACGCTGGTCAAATGTCAACGCTTTAGTGAAATGCCACAATGTGAATTGTGTTGGAAAGTTGGAATTTGGAAACGTCAAATTGTCAATTATTGACGTTATCCGCGGACGGTAGGACGCTGCTGAGTGCTGCGTCGATGTATATTTTTTTAATCAAAAACGATTATTAATTCATTGATGCTGAGTCTGTTCAAATACTAGACGTATTAACAAACATTTTATTCTTGTGATTAGTTTGAGAAGTACTCATTGATGAGTTCGGTAATTTCTCAGTACTAGTTTTTCTTGTGATGTTTGTGGTACAGTGAAGTTGTTGTAAAGATTATTACGAAAACTGCCACCATGCCAACGAGTGCCGTGTATCAACCGACCACTGTTACTTATGAGCAACAACCAACAGACCAGCGTTGGAATTGCCCAATCAGCTATTTCTCACGGAGGGTGACAAGTAGTCTGAACCGGGCGATCTGCATCAGGCTAGCATTATGTCTTCTAGGCAGCACACTCTTCATTATTGGTAAGTTAAAAATTACTTTTTTTACAATATTGGGTTGATAATCCTATTAGGATCATGTTATCATGTATTCTTAAGAAATAAGTTTCACATTAATTTTGGTGCAACAATCATTTATAAAGGTATCAAGCTCGCCAGAATAACTTGCTTTTTCAATTATTTTCTATTGAAACTTTAATACTCCCTTTTCAACAAGACTCATAAATTCTTTATTCTATATGATTCTAAAATCTATATCAGCCTTATTGACACATTCACAAGTCTTTAGACTTTTAAGTGAAAACAAAGGAAAAAATATAAAGGCTGGTATTATGATTATAATTTAGTTAGGCATAAGGAAGATAAAAGTTATATTATCCTTCTCAAAGTTAAAATGTGCACTACATTACAGTTCTTGCACACCTCCTCTGTTGCATGACAATGAAAACAAAAGTGTAAATCTCTTATATTATTGTGATGATAAAAAGAAATAATGTAGTAGGTTCTAGAATTTATAAAACAGTATATATACTATATTCTGTAATATTATCTTATGTTGTGGTTTAGTCTTAGTCTGGTTAACCACAGATGACAAGTAATTTGATACATAACATGAAGTGATTTATATCATTAAATTTGTTCAATATATATATATACATAATTCCACACTGTGTTATAAGAAGTCCAAGATATAAAGGGAGACATTGTTTTCTAGAATCTAGGTCATCCAGTTTACTTACCATCTACATTCACAATTAAGTCACAAGCTATAAGCGCTGTTTATAGGACATACCTTAGTCTAAGCATTAAAATTAGCTAATGTTTACTTTATGTATTTAGTAGTAACAAAAAATTGGTTGTGTTTATATTTCCTAGAATGTCCCTTATTATTATATTATTTGATCCCTAATTAAAACATTATTGTTATTAATGCTAATGATAATATTTTACACATGAAATAACTAATCACTTATTACAAAATTTAATCAATTAAGAAACAATATATAATTTGCATAATTAATAGTTTTAATTGATTAATAAAAGATTTTTGTTTAAATAGGACTGTTTATTTCTGATGTTATAATTTGTTTATGAGCAGTGAAGTGAAATCATATAAATTAGAATTATAAAGTTCAATATAAAAATGAAATATTATAAGGACAAATTAAAAAGTTTTTTTTTTAAGTTTTTTTAGTTATTGTTGTTTTGTAAATTGTTGGTAATAATAATAATATTGTATTATGTAGCCAATAAACCATACAGACATACACAGAGATGGTGTATGAATACTTGGTCATTTATTGTTTTCATCATCTTTTCATACAATACTCTACATAATTAAAATAATCTTCTAAATTGTTATATGGATCAATTATTTTGTAAACTTCCAATTTTACCACTTACTATTTCCGTTATAGTATTAATTGCGCAGATAGTTTAGATATTTTCTCGAGGCTGTTAGCCTGGAAAATATACCTTGCCCATTTAATATTATATTATCGAATCTATTCTCTTTTGTGCATTCATCTTGATATTGAGTATTACCATTAATGGAACAATAATATTTTACTTTTAGCCTTTGCCATGCTATTATAGTACCTGTATAGTTTTAGTATTTAAAGTATTCCAGAATGTGAAACTCTTTCAATTTTATCATAACGTGTGACATATTATATTATTTACGCGTAACTTTATTCAATGACCTTATAGCTTCTGATTAATCTAAAAAAGTCTTTTTATTGTTCATAAATTTGGGATTTGAATATTATTTTCATTATGGAAATCTTACCACACATAATGATGTAGTAATGTACGATTTTATTATGCAAATAAATTATCTTTGTGGATGTAAAACTGGAAGTAAGAGTTACTGTATGGACTACGGAAACGTGACGCAGCGGACGAGTTGGATGACCTTCTCGTATTCAGTGATTGGTATGACTATACGAAAGCTACGCCGAGGCTGGTTTAACTTATAAAAATAGATAAAAGTACTATGAAATTATGAATAAGTCGTAAATATATTTATGAGTTGTAGTGGTTTCATGTAAGGTTTTTTTTTCAACATCTTGCATCACATTTAGTAACAAGTTTCCTAGAACGTAGTAATAAATTGTGTTAAATGTATATTCTTATAAAACTCGACGAAACTCTCTCCACCTTCCTACCCGCTTCAATACGACAGGAAATCGCCAATACGTATGATAAAAACAATTTAATTTGGTATATCTATTATTAATAAATAAATACATTTGATTTTATTTAAAATACATACTTATCTTATTTTATTATAGAAAGCTACAAAATATATTTATTTTAATAACAATTGTCTAATTCCACCCACTTACTTTTTTGTACTTAATTAGAAAATTTAATGTAACGAAATGACGTATCTTAAATACTAATAACTATTTTTCCTGCTATTACTTTTGTCTTATTCTATTGTTTAGTCATTTTTCTGCTTTTACAAAGCTTTTTTTGTTAATTCGCTATAATGCGGAAGTGACCTCGGCGCACGATTTTTTATTTCCGAACGACCCTTTTATGTTTTGCTTCGAAGTTCACCAATATGTGCCAAGATTTTGTTCCTTGCGTCACGAATGTCGCATTTATAAACAACCTCGTTAGGACTGAAAATCTTCGAATTCGCTTGTGTGGTTCTCTAAACACTTGTTTGTCGAATTAAATTATGTGTGTGTATTGTGTAAATTAAAAAAGTGAAGTCTTCAAAGCATAAGTTATCTATAATAGGTATTTATATCTGACCAGTTTGCGACTTACGTATCCCATTAAACTAGTTTTTCTATGAGACACAGCTATGAATCATAGCATTTACCTTGAGTAAAACTCGTATGCGGTCGCCGGGGTCAATCCGTAGAAAGATCGATCCCAATCATTAAGCATAGCGTTCTATTTTCCATCTTCCTACTAGGTCATATACTGACCTGAAGTCGTTTTGTACAAAATATTAACATGTGCCATACTGCTGACTTAGTTGGTACTATGCGTTTTCACGAATTTAAGAACTATGGAAATTGTCAACTGCCGAGTACGACTTACGCTAAAATCAATGACTTACGATTTCAAGTTGATATATTACATTGTAAAGAATTTAATAAAGTAATATCTGTGTTAATATCTCATTTTGAACAAATTAATGTTATCAATCAAGTCATTTATTCCAATTAGGCCACCTAAAATGACACAAGTGTCAAAAAAAAAGTGTAAAAAAAGTTCAAAAGAACGTAAAATAAAATATAAAGATGATTCTAGTTGCCCCTTCCAAAAGGTAGCTTTAAACAAAGGTAGTTGTGTAAATACTATGGTAATTAAAAAAAAATCTGACGTAACGTAGACGCCGGCACGGTCTAGCTAGATTCCCGAGTCGAATCTTCAGCGGTTTCGGTCTTCGCGCCTATAAATCTATGTAATTTCGGCATGAGTATATACGGGGCCTGCTATTGCTTGTATTCCTATAATATGAGCCTAAGCGTTGAGTGAAGTATGATTCTGAATCTGAAGGGGACAAATGAATCGGATAAATCTTTACTAATTATTAAGCTTAATAGTTTGTTTGGACGTGCTTATCTCATGTTCACAGTAGTTAACCAGTTAATTCGAATTGAAAAATTCTTTTGCAGATGAAGGGCTAGTTTCAAAAATAAACTGTCCCTTGATGCGAGCAATTTTCATAAAAGTTTTGTATTCGTGGAAACCAACGGATGTGAATTATTGTTTGTCAATAAGCAATGGGCCCAAAATTAACATCTTTACTTCAAGGATAATAAAAAAATCAGTTTGCATTTCCATGATGGTATTTAAAAAAAAATATGCTTATTTTTCTAATTCTATCGTTAAGACACGGACAACACATAAATTGTGTTAACAAAATATTCTTTTTACCTTTAGGTGAAGTTGTAGTAAAACCTCAACTACTTCAGTTTTGTTTATTAATTATTCATTACGCCAATGAGGCTTGCTCACACCGTCAAGGTAAATTGACTTGTGTAATGTATATTTAGATTTTACTATGTACGGACAAACTCAATAGTTATTCTAATGTTTAATTTTATTTTATGTCAGCCTGTCATTTTAAGTGATGTCGCATGATCCTTTGCCCCCTGAATCATTCTTTTACAAATTGAGGTTCATGTCAAGCCCTCCTAACTGCAGAAACATTTCAATAATATTTTCAGTCGACAATGAAGTGTGGAGATTAGATCTATCTATGGAAATTTGCGATTTGGTTAAGTTACAACCACGGATTACACAGTGAGAAATCAACATAACATTTTTCACATCTACTCTAGTTTATTTTAATAAGAAAAAAAGTAGTTCCTTTTCTTGAGTTGTATTAATTTTTTTTTTGTGTGCGGGGAAGTCTTACGAATCGTGTACCTTTTTGTCACGCCAACGTAGACCTCTGTTGAATCTCCCGTGAAGCCGTGGACCACATTGCGAATCAATGATGTACAGGTTAAATTAACACAAGCCGTTGCGTTAGTCTATAAAGCCTACATCAATTTTTATATTTATGCAAGAATAGACTACGGTCACTAAGACAATACCACATAAATGTAGACTTGCAAAAACCAATCCGTCTCGACTACTACCAAGTACGTAGATTATATTTTTTTAATACTAATTATCCTTTCAGGGCTAGCGCTACTAATTGCGGGGGGTATGCAATATTCAAGCTCGCCTGCACCCACGCCGACGCCACAAGACGCGGATAACGGTATCGGCGCACTCATCGCAGGCGGCGTCATACTTTGTCTGGGCTTATTATTCGCAGGTAAATATAAAGGGAAAATATCTCTAACAAAGTACGATATATAAGAAATACTCGGAAAATATGTATAAAGAATTATTTTGCCAAACATAAGCAGTCTGCGCGTTCAATGTTATAACCTGATATCCTAACATTTTATCTTGAAAACACCGTTTCAATAACAAATAAAAGCCTTATAAAAGAAGTTTTTCAATTGATTTAATTCTTCGCTCATTGTTTTTAAAACGGTATTTAGGTATTTCTGGTGGTTGTATCAGTATCTGATGATGCATGGACAAATTCTTAAAATCCTATAAGTTCACAGGAAGCGATTCGGTAGTATAAAATAATATTTGGTTTGATGAAAGAAATGCTTTACTCATAACTAAATAATTCGAGATATGTACTTCGTATCTACCATATTTATGCCACTGACGTATCTTGTTTTTGTTACTACCACGCCAAGTGCTAATTGACCGCGACTATGAATTTATAGTCTAAATCCTGATTTCACTGATTATATGGAACGGAACTCGTTTTGCCGATGTTGAATTTAGTCAACTGATTAGTCAGAGGTTTTATTGAGCTGTTTTTATACGACGGTTTTTCAATTATAGATCTTGAAACGTAACTGGGATAAATTCAATAAAATTTAAATAGCGGATACTTCAAGTACAAAAATGTTAGCCTCAGTGGATAATTCATAATATGTATTAATGTAAGTTCCATTTTCCACACAATGTTTATTCGAGTACGGTGATATCACAAACAATGTTATCAAATCAAAATTCATATTCATATTGGTATGTACAATTTTGAACGTCAATACTAAAAAAATACTACCATTATTAAATTTATAATAGTTCTGAAATCAAAGGGTCTAGAGCGGGCGAGAGGAACCGGCAAGAAAGTATCCGCCTCTCTTTTTAATCGCCAAGTTTTTAATCTCTTGATTCCCTTTAATTAAAATCTAAGTCTTTCTGCGACACCGACATGTCAATAGTGACATATAAGCTTCATTGTTCACGTTATTTAAGATAATTTTATATAATATTATTATTATTAAGCGGTATCATTCGACCTTCGCCCACTCGTCAGTTGAACATTGCAATGTTAATATAACTGAAATTATTTCCTTTACAAATATGGAAATCCGTTTTCATGGATATGTACTTAAAACCTATTGAGGCAGTCATGTCAACCAGTGACCTCGACCTTAGCGTGACATGTTTAAGTGACCTTTGCAAACTGTCCAATCTTTTAAATGCATGTTTTTGTAGCTTTACTTAACACATTATTGACATTTAAGTATAAAGTTTATGGTATTATTAACATTCAACCCGATTTGGTTGGCGAACTAAGTCGTGACAATAAAATTATCCCGACATTTTTGTGTGCTTTGCTAATTAAAACTTTCAGTCGTCCGTGACAAGTAAAGTGTAAATTTATAACGATTTTCTGATACACATGTTTATTTTGTTCAAAAAAAAAAAAATATTCAGAATATTTACGTGTAAAAACGGGTGAAATAAATGCTGTCCAATGTATGGATGGCGCCTAAGCAAATACTCTTTCTAAATTAGAGAATTGTAATGAGTTAAAAAAAATATTACATACATCTTACATTCTTTATTATGTAGTAAGGAAGGTAAGAAATAATATGTAATGTCTAGACATGTCACACCTAGAACACACTAAAAAGTGTATTCTTAGAACCTGTTCTTGAATCAACAGTAGCAGTTCAAATAGCATTTGATCTTATGTAATACGTTTTTTCTCTCCTACACTATCCATATACGACACATCTAATGCAGTAATCGTTAACTGGTACTGGTCTTGACCAAGTATGAAATCTATTTTAAATATGGTCATGCTATTTTGAAGCGGTTTGCTACGCATTTAGTTATTCATTGTTTAATCTGTGGCCGTACGTCGAACGTGCTTTGTGAACACGATCGTGTCTCAACGGAAGTGAAAAATGTATGGGCGGAAGGCCGATCATTATCTCTATCCGATACAATTATGTTATATGTTTTAAAACGTGATGACTAATAAGATATTGTATTTTTGTGTCTTTACTACGCGTTAGGTACAAGTAGCGGCACGAAACTCTAGCGCTGACCGTTATTGCGCAGACGTAAAAAATAAGGTACCTGCGGGAAAGAGCGGAATGAAGAGCGTCGATGGGCTCTCCAGTCGCATTTCGGCCCCCACACCACAGTACACAGCAATCCCCTCCACGTATCGGCCAGCGCTAGAATTACGTGCCTATAACAGTAGTTGTAACGATACTGAAAAACGTTTGTAATAATATACTCAAGTAATATATTGACAGTAGTATTAATGTTATGGTAATGCGTGCAATCATTCCTAACGAGCGAGTCGAAACCCGTCTGTGCCCCAACTCATCGTAGAAAATAATACTCAGTTTTTTCCCCATTGGGCGGTCATGGCACTTCAATAACATGTCGAGGTTGTAAAGTCCCATGTCACTTTATTAAGTAGAGTTGAAAACTGTGTTTTTTGACTACAATAAAAGTACTACTAAACATCTGCTTTGGAGCTCAGAGGGCAGGCTTTTGCAATTTAGTTTATGCATACGATTACATGTAGGAGTAAATGCGTGGGATGGCGTAGGCTTATTATGTAGGGCACTAAATAATGTAGTAGGCAGCTAATCGAAAGCGAATGTGAAATATTCTTCAAATTATTACCGTTTCTTAGGCCAGGCGTAATATAATTCATCTAATTGTATAATAATAAATGTATACAGAGCAATATCCAATTCCTTGTCTATCTGCTTGTCGAAGTATTTTTTTCAGTTTGCATTACGTGGTGCAGAATATATTTGAAGTATCCAGTATTAAGAATAGTTGAGTACTTAAGTCTTATCACGATAGTTGAAATCTTATTAAAAGTCTCCTCGGGTAGCGGGGTTGATTTCAAAAACTCTTTGTTTGTACTATGTGGGAGGTCGAAAAGTAAGCAATAACGTTTATTATTTCAGGTGTAGGTGGCTGGGCATGGTCTGCTCGTTGGGGCGGTGGTAAGGAAGCTCCGGCGGGTGGAGCGGCAGCACTAACCGCGCTTAACCCGTCAACTGATCCCTTGGTGGCAGCTCAGTACGCACCTGTAAGAGATGCACCGCCCGCACCTGATGATGAGATGCGAAATCTTATGGATAACAAGGAATGGTAAGAATATGCTAGTCGGTGTCATGTGTGTTCATGTAAAAGTATGAAACCCTTCATGTGTTGATCGCTCGTTCAATCGACTGCACCGGTTATGGTACTACGATTATGTTGAGCTCCTCTACCAACGAATATTACTTTAAAGATGATAATACAAACAATTTTAGGTAAAAAATAGAAGACTCGGTGCCACAAAATGGACTAGTCCAAACAACGTATGTGGCTAAATCGCAATTTCTTTTAAAACTTTTTAAACGTTTTTAAACTCTGATTTTTAATTCCGTAGCATTCTGACAGCTATAATTTTTTTGACATGTCAGAGATTGCTAACCTTTTTGGCCGGGCACATTTTTCAATTTCAATACGAGACTTCTGAGTCTATACATACATTTTATTTGTTACTGAATGTATCCATTTTATTAAGTGCGGTGCTCCACATTAAAAGTGGATTTACGGCGAGTGATAATTACGTCCCTTTTGGAATTGGGAAAGAAATGGAACTAGTCACTGATGCGAGCCAAATAATAAAATAAAGTAATTAGAGTTAATTTGATATATTGTTTGTGATCTTGAAATATTTGTAATTTTTGTATCTGTATTGAGCAAGTAAATATTTAGATCTATCTTTTTATAACTAAAACATAAAAAAATACGTAGCATTTTATTTATCTTTTTCTTCGCCTTCAAATGCCTCCCTTTTTTGGTGGAGAACATGTTTTAGTGGCAACACTTATGATAAATCAGAATTCTACTGGATGAAAAGCTAGTTTAGACTTCAAATGTTTGAAAGTTCGAAGCGAGCATCTTAAATTTTAAAACGTTATTCTAAATTGTAATCTCTTTACTGATAAATATGTGAAGTTTTCTAAAAATATATGCTTGTTAGTTATTTTCGGGGTTAGAGTAGGGTGGCATAAAATAAAATTCATCCCTAACTTTGATTGGAAAACATATATTCGTAGGTACATATATAAACGAAGCACCATAGTGTCACACAGTAAAACGAATATCTGGGTCACCTTACAAGATTAAAACAACTTACACTTAACGATATATCCAATTATATTTTTCATTGACTACTAGATGATACGATATTTCGTTTATGGTGTGCCCGTTGGAGCAAGATAAGAGAAAGTGGTATCATTATAATGTAATTTTCTGTGAGACTCGTCGTGTCGAAAATATTATAATGCGTTCATACTCGTTATTTGAGATTGTAACTTGTTGTCTAAGTTACATTTCATCTGCATGAGAATCAAAATTAAAAACCCTGTCCTTTATTATATTTGACCTCGTATATCAGGAAATTGGTTAGATTTTCAAACCGACCGAAAAAGAAGGTAATCTTTTCGACGTTCGTGTTTTTTTTTTTAATTAACTATGAGCGGCCTGTCGTCGAGCCTTTTGAAGCTGGGTACACATTTTTTTTACAGTTTAGACATTATCCTTGAGTGTATAAATTACCTATTACTCCCTCAATTATTACTTTATGAAAACAAATATTTTCTTCTTTATTTATAGACGAGATTCTTATAAGTCACGAGTTTGTTATAAGAACGACAAATAGTTCAACAAGCAAGTATGCCGTAGTTTATAATTTACATAAGCCATTGTGCCATGTTAAGTGATGTTATTTCAAGGAATTATTGTCATTAAGGAATCCTAGGATTTTAATACCTTAGAAAAGACGGTTACCTTAGAGTTCTGGGATTCATTGAACCCATTTAATATAATTATAGTGAAATTAAATTTGATGTGTTTGAACTAAAAAATGTAAATTTAAATTTTCTCGAAGAAAATAAAAAAAAAGCTTTTTTTTTTTTATTAATTGTGGTTGAATATGTTTTTTCTTGTTTTTCAGTTTAAGCAGTGCCGAAGAGAGCGACAAGATGTTGGATGGGCGGCCGTCCGTAGCATAAATTTGATGTCATAATTAAAAATAACAGATTTCTGTATTACGTCCCCCTAATCAAGACTTAAATTACGTTTAGAGTACCAATTCACAGGACGAATATGAATTCATTCATTTAAATAACATATTCCAATGCATTATTGCAATGTCGACTTATAATGGTTCGTATTTTTTCTTTCTATGGTAATAGACCATAGCAATTAAGTTAGATATTTTCGGTACAAAATAGAAAATCTTATTTTAATAAACATATTTTTTAATTGTACTTATTCGAAATCGTCAGCGCTACTCTGTAAAATCGATCTGCAATTATTTACACAATACATATTTCGGTTCTACTAATGACGTCATTGGCATTGAGTTACAGAGTGAGCCTGCTTGATATAAGGGTCCGTCAATGTGTTCAGGTCAAAACGGACCGTTAAGTCGGTAAACATTCTCCTAAGTTTTCATCCTTCATTATAATCGTGATCTAACACGTGGCCAAATTGTCGTCCAGAATAAGATAGATCTTCTAAGCATTTCTTGTCTAGATTTAAGAATTAGATTAGCTATAGGTCACTATTTAAAATGGACATACAATATTCTTGGTAACATTTAACGTAGGTGAAAAAATGTATTTACTGTACTATATCCTATTATTTTCGTACAATTATATAAGGTAATATTTTTGAACTATCAGCTATAAAGCAAACTACTGTTATTTTTATTTACTGTTATTTAAATAATATTACATAAATGTATTATTTTTTCTAGGAATCCTCGTAAAATGCATTTCGTTTTCAAGCATAGACAATGTATTGTGTAAAAAGTAAATGAGTACTGTTTTTGTAATCAACAAATAAGAAAAGCAATTTTTTTTTAAATATTTATTAGCTGATAGTACAAACAATATTCAGCATTGCAATTACAATTCGAGCTCTATAATCCAAATGCTATTTTAAATATGGTCTTGCAAATCGTTCTTGAGACTTACGTTAAGCGCGCCGGCGCTTATTCTTCATATTTACCGTTTGAAATGTGTTTTTATTCTTAAATTTGGTAGTCTGTGCGGAGAAAGAACCGTCGTGGGATTTGTTTTTTTTTTAATATGGCTTTTATTTGTGTCATCTGGGCACAAGGTACTTCGCCAGTGTCGTGTAGATGGAGAAGGCACGAAGGAGATTGATCGGTGAAAATAATAATTATGCACCTAAGAAACAAAATAGTTGAGGTTGCAGCTATGTTAAAGTAAATTTTGCTCTGTGGACATAGATTACCTATCGACAGTAAATTTGATACTTAATATGAATAATCAAAAAGAGACAACTATTTTTTATTTTATTTCTTAGAAATGCATTCCATCATTCCGCGCAGACTCTAATGAGTATTTATTTTATTAAAACCGTCCTTTTAGATATAAGTCATATTATTTTGCCGTGGTCTCTTTAGCTAAATACGAAGTTAGAGGTTGTATAAGCGAAATTTTGAATTTACTGACATTTTTGTCGATTTTTTAAAATCGATATCTAGTGTCGATTTTGGAAGAGATGGGCTATAGTAAGCAGGTGTAAGCTCTCTTTATGTTCTGCAATATCTAATAAGCAATTAGACATCACACAATATTTATAATATATTATTTTATTTACATGTACTTGTATAATCTAGTTTTGTTATGTACTTAAATATTCAATCTTCAGCTTAATAAAGTATTTTAAGTGTATAAAATATGTTTTTACATTATTATCCTCCTACTCTTAACTACTCTTAACTAAACTAAATTCCTGGTAGTATTAGAAAGTCTGGTGTATTGATAGGAACTCAAGGTTATAACCAACCTATCACTCATCATAGATTTTTGAAGTAAAACAATATTGATTTCAATTGTTGACTCTAATTAAAAATACAATCTTAATATATATAAATCTCCTGTCACGATGTTTGTCCGCGATGGACTCCTAAACTACTTAATCGATTTTAAATTAAATCGGCACACCGTGAGCAGTTTGGTCCAACTTAAGAGATAGAATAGCTTAGAGCTTTAATTATAGTCGCAATATTTTTTTTTTGCAAATTATTTGTTTATAATTTGATACAATTCTAACAGATGGCGCTGTGTTAAAAGTACCAACGTTTCACATAAGCTATCTACCTTTCACATCAGTTCTCCTACAGTTTCCCTTGAATAGCTTACTATTATGTAATATAACAAAAACCTTAGCCACAGCAACGCCTGGGCGAGTCTGCTAGTACAATATAAATTTCTTTGGACAAAAAAAATAAAAAATCTAATTTCGTTTTTATTTAATCATGGCTGAAACACAATGTTTAAAAATTCAATGAATACAGAAACAGCACAAAAAATATATTTCACAAATCTTCCCCCTACAAAAAAGAATAAGAAGTCATCGCCCAGAACAAGAAAGACGCTGAACAGAAAAAACTAGAAAAAATAAAGAGAAAAGATGAATTAAAAAAACAAGAAAAGCACTACAAAAGCTCAAAAATAGCCGATCAGCGAAAACAGCAAAACGACGAAGAGTCTCATCATCTGGAGATGAAAGTGATGACACACCATGTAGGTATTGTGAAGTAGGATATTCCATTTCCATTGAAGGGTGGATATCATGCTCATTATGTGGAAGATGGGCTCATAATAGCTGCGCAAGAATAGATGATGATGATGACGAAGTCACTCATGTTTGCGAGTTCTGCTAGATCAACTAATCATCTTTCTCTGTGATCATTTTCATCTCCCCATCTAACTAGCACCATGGGGCAAAACACCTTTTCTTTATTTTATTTCTTATCTCTTAAATGTGTTAAAAAAAGTTTGTAATGACACCAAATATTAGAATAATAATAATTAGTTGTTAATAAAAAAAAGATTGTTTCAGTATGTATTTTTTTTATTGCCTGCCCACTTCCCTGCTCACTATGGCTGAAAGTGAATGCGGTATAAGAGCTTAAGTTTCCATCTTGCCACCCAGACCCACACTGGTCTAAGATCCGGCTGCAGGTTTAATGCGCTAATCTTTATTAGCAAAACCCAAATTTTTATTTACATTTATGAGAATGTATATCTAGTAAGTTACCTATCAAAATTTGGCCGCTAGTATTTTGAATTAATTTTTGGGAAAACATTTCGTTCACTTGTTATTTAAATAAAATATCGTCTACATTACATAAAGACTTTAAAAAAATACGGGTGCTGTTGTCCACCTTGCCGCACTTCTTCGTAGCCAGGTATAAACAGGTATGATTTCGATACACTTAAACGTTTATAACGTACATTAATTATATATGAAATTGAAGCTATTTTTTCTAGTTGAATCTGACCGCAAATAAGGGTTACCTGCTGTTAAAGACGATAAATTATTAAGGTAGGGTGATAGAGATTTAACACATAACATCAGTTGTCAGACGAGAAACCGCCTATGCCGAATATGTCTCTGTGTTCTCAAACAGAATAGATGAGATTCAGATTTTTTTAGGCCTGTTTAATAAATAACCCACATGACAGTGTCATCTTTAAAAAATATTTTTTTACAATCGGTTTAGTAGTTATAGAGATTACTTACAAACTAAAAAAGTTTTAAGATTTTGTAATATTGATTAGTTGAGACAATGTTCGGCTCTAACAAAAACAAATACACTTAGAGCCAAGTGAATAGGTTTGCATATGGGGTGCTCCCCTTGGGGCTACTCTTAACACATGGTTAATCTGCCACTCGTTAAGTAAACTACATACCTGTTCATATTTTATCTAATTGTATTGCCCAGACCCTCTCTTATGCGCTCGAATCTTAACCTGAGGCCGAGAGTTCAAAAACAATGCACTGTTAATAATTAGACACGGAGAAGGCAAATTTTGTTTTACGGAAATCGGCATGACTAAAAATCTACGACATGATCCAGCACCAATATTGTAAAACTAAGTGATTTGTTTTGTTGTTCCCGTTAATCCAGGAATATTATTGATTAATACAATTAAATGAAAGCAGGAATAACTAGGCGCCATTTAAAAACTATACAACGAAATAGATAGGGCACATTATAAGAATAAAAAATAAGAAATTATTGCATCCAGGAGAGCAAAGGGGACGTCATGTAGAGATTGAGCAGGCTAGCCGAGGATAGAACATAACTAATTGACCAGATAGAATAAAGCAGGATAGAATATAATACCACTGGGGTAACACATAATAGTGCTGTTCATGAACTACGGTAAACACGTACAATAAAATCACGTACTCCAAATTTATTTTTATTAAGGTAAATACTTAGAAAAGGTACAGTTACACATGCCATAGTGATAAATAATATAAAAATACAACTAATCAGTCTCCGTTTGTGCGACGCCACCAAGGAACTCCTAAAATTTCATCCTCTTGGGATATTGATGCAGTAGTAGGTCTGAAAAATTATGTTAACAGTAAACATTCACGTCTAGTGAAAATTTATTCAATATTTTTGAGGGCATAAAGTGAGACTACACTAATTATTTAAACATAAATTAAATATGTAGTTAAATTAATATCCAGAGAGGTGAACTTATTGGGCAAAAAAAGTTATTTAGGAGTTGATTTTAAATTACCTATAAATTTGGCTACGAGGTATTGTGGACGGCATTAAGGGAAAAGCCGGTGCAGGTACTTCCTGAAATAAATATATGTATTGCAAAACAAAGTCAAAAAATAAAAATCACTTGTCCGTAGTATTTTAGAGTATGCTACTGTAATTTGGTCACCATATTACAAAATCCACGTAAAGTATTGAAACAGCTCAAAAACATTGCCTTAGGAAGCTTTTCAAGTCTACACTTGCGTCACCACACAAACGTACGAGGCTCGTTTCGATTACTTCAATTTAGATACTCTAAGCGTTTCTACACACGACGCCGTCAACACCGTCGCGCACGTTTCCTGTTTGATTCATTACCGGCCGCGTAATAGAGAAATGGAGGCGGCGCGGCGGCGGACTTCGCGCGACTCGTATCTAGACTCGTGTGCAAGAACGCTAAAACTCCGACGTGACTTCATTGATCTAGTTTATTTATATAAAATATTTAACCTTAATATTCTGAATAATCGTCTTTGGTATGTTTCTTCATGGTAATAGACTATGTAACTAACCAGAACAAATAATCAGAAAAATATGAGTGTGCCCTCGGCCTTTTTACTGTATATTATATATTAAGTTATTATTCATAATATTAGTGCCTGGACTGCTTCTTGATTACCATGCTGATTTATATCATATAATTTAAAAATAGCATCTAATTCAAAGCAGCTGTTTTTTATATGTATGTACAAATATAAACCTGAATTGAATGCATGGGAATGTGCATGTTAGTCCTTAGTTTCCGCTGTCTTATCTCTCTTCGAACACAACATTGTACTCCAAGTAACACTCCACAGACACAAGATGATAGACAACCTGCAAATTTTCTCTGATGTATAATCTACATGTTGTGGTCTAATTATAGAATTAATTGTAGGAGGCAAGAAAAATCTACCCATATTATATAGTCAAATGCTAATGAAATTATTGTTATGGTACTACATATATGGTTTGATGAAAAAATAAACTACAATAAAAACACTCACCAATATATACTAAAACTCCTAGATCTCCATTACGATTTGTTCTTCTTAAGACTATACCAGCAATACACAGTGAAATTCCAGTCAGAATACCCACTACAAAGATAACCTAGAAGAAATGTAATCATAACTTATTCTACATTATCCGAGTATCATTCGCATACATAAGCATATAGTTAGCACTAATACAACAATAAGTCAGTGTATTAGTCCTAACTACATGCTTAAATAATAAAAGTATACAATTTTTTTTTTATAAAATAGCGGGCTCTTGTCCTATCAAATGTTAAGTAACACCACAAACAAACACTCTGCCAGAAGGCTCACAAGTGTTTGACTGTTCTTTAATGAACATTATACAAAAATTGGTACTTGAAGGACCTAATGTATTGGTAAATATACCTTTACTGACAACTAGTTCCACAACATGGTTTGCACAACACATAAGGACTAAGGAAATGAAATTCTGCGACATACAATAATAGTATTTAACAGCCATTTATCCACTCTCCAAGCTCTGTGTAATATATGTATAAATTCTAGTTATACCTGTAAAATATAATAGCAAACATATTCAAATCCAGGACAATGTCCACCGCATGCTCCAATAATTGGCACTTCTGGGCTCGCTGATGGCAATGAAGGTATCTGTTCTATTCCTTGATTTAGTTCTTGTGGGTGTAGAGATAATGAAGAGGCACATGTTGGAAACGTGTAGGTATTTGTTGCCAACATCATATCCCCTCTCCTTACATTACTCCACATGGTAGTACCATATGGGGTATGATAAACTGGTGAACTGAGCCCAGTCTCTTTGTATTGAGGTACCTAGAAGTAATTGAATTACAATGTTGATTTTTAAATCACTAAGATATAAATGTTAGAATAATTTTAGATAGTCTTACATGGTAGAGGTGTTCAGGTGTGGATCGATCAGTACTCGGACCTATAGCTGTCGTGTTTACATCTTCTGCCCATGGAAATTTTGCTCTTAGTCGCGATGCTGTTGCAAACTGTTGTTCACTGCGAGGAACTACCGTTGTTTGATAAGGATGTACATTTCTAGACGAGATCATCGTACCAAACTGCGATGTTTGCTTCATCTTATAATATTAAGGTAACGTGTTTGATATTCTAAAAGTGTAAAAGCCAACACTCCATGTGATTCTAAAATCTATAGATTCCATTAAAATAAATATTTAATACCACACATGATTGAGGAAAAATATATTTGTAATAGTACATCATTATTGTATTATCACATATTATTTAGAAAGCATTTAAATTTCAAAAAACACCAGAGGAAATCCTTAAAACATTATTATTATCACAGACTAGAAATTAGCTGTCAAATTTGTTCCAATCAGTTAGGATGTCTACAAATTAACAGACTATTTGATAGTCTATAGTATTACTTTGTAATGATGTTAGTACGTATCAGCATTCAGCTGCCATAACAGATAACACTTGTCATTATCATTTTATAACATCATTTTATTACGAATGGTTTATTTTGAAACGACACGATTAGATAAATCTTGAGGGCAGTGAGGAAAACTTAATGAATTTTCTTCTGCAACATCACTAATGACACTGACAAATAATAAACGTTGGATGTTAAACGTTTCGCACTCGAACAAGATATGCTTAATATCTGCATTTTCCTTTGAACAATATGTACAATTATCATCAAGAATGATGTTCTTCCTCTTGAGATGTGCTGGAACACGGCAGTGTCTTACACGTTACTATTCAAACTTTAAGACTGCAGTGTTACCAGATCACCAATGGACAAAATTAAGATAGAAGAAGACAATGGTCGAAGAATATAATTCATGTATGTTCTCTAGTTCACATTTAATAATTTTTTTATTAAATGTGATCTAGAGAACATACATGATTAATGCTATTCGTTTCTTAAAATATTTTTTTAATTTTATTAATAGCCACTTTTCGGACATGACAGTATTTTCTTTATTTTTAGTAGATTGTTCTTTTGTTCCACTTTTGCGTGTCCGATTGTCAGGTGGTAAAGGCCTCCTCCAATCCATTTTGGCCTTTCTGGCCTTTGTACCCCATGTTGTTCCCGCGACTTCTCTAATAGTGTCGGGTGTGCGACAATGTTTTCTCCCATTCTTCTCACTTCACTCATGCCGAGAATATCTCAGTTAGTGTTTTGTAATTCTATTGACAATTCCGATAAGCTTTCATCTGATCTTAGTATTAATACGTTTAGGGTAGCAATGTATATTCTTGTGTCTGGATGTTGGGGAATGTTCTTAAAATCTACTGTACAATATTAATATTTCATCAATAAGGTCTATCCGAATATTTATTCATAATTTATTATTATATCATACTTCCACATTTCATCCATTCATTCATCTCCTTTAATTCGAGGGGATAGGGCGATATTTTTATGTTTCCTATAGAAAGTACAAAAGTGAGTAGAGGAAAAATCTGATTTCCAGGGTCAGAAGATTCAAAAACAATTTCAGTGGTCCAAACCAAGAAAGGTCGTCGCCATACTTGGCTAGAATAGCCATCTGCTTTCTTATAAGTCGGACAGCACATCAGAGCATCGGAGATTCGTATTCCGGTCTCCAACTCCCAAGTTTGATAATACGAAAAATTTAACGAACCACCCAAAATCGGATACAAGGAAGGTGCTCGAACAAGATATGATCATCTTATCATCGCTAAGGGCGTTAATAGAGAGCGGTATTACGATATTAAATTTCTTACATTTAAAATTTTTGTCTTGTTTATGCTCCAATTCACTTGTACTAGACTACATCTACGTAAAATACTACGTACAATGTCGATATCTCCATAGTAATATGCTACTTACTAACTAACTCGAAACTATAATATAACTATATGAAGATCTCGAAGTAGTGTACGATATTGTGTCGAAATTTGATACAAAGCTCATTGTGAGAGACATCAATGCTCAAGTAGGATGAGAAGACATATTCAGATCTACCATTCCCAGTTGATAAACAAAAGAACATGGACATCCTCGGATAGGTGAAGCGTAAATCAAATTAATCACATATATTAGACGTCAAAACGTTAAGAGAGATGATTGTGGATGACCACTGAATGAAAGGTATTCACCTAATTAAAACTCAAAATGAAAACAACATTGGGATGTAGTATTATATAAGGACGAATTAACTTACAAAATAACCATATAACATAAATAATTATTGTAGTACTTTCAAATGATTTTACAGTTTTAATAGTAGTCGATGGCATAAATGGGTTTAGGATAAAATTAAAAACACTGTCAGTAAAGTCACATTGAAAATGATGGGACGTAAAAAAAGTAAAGTAAAGTACTCATCCAAAAATAATTAATGAACTTGACATCATATTGATTAAGGTCGTTCAAATATGTATGAAATAATCCCTTTGTAATCTATTTCGGTTATGTGCATATAATATAGACCTTAGACCACGTGAGAACCATGCATGTATGGCACATACTCAAAATCTAAAAGAAATGGGATCACAATAAAAAATAACTACATACTTTGTACAAAGCCCTCAAGAAGGCTCATACATCCTAATGCGTCAATGAAGGTGAGCCTTCCATTGTCGCATTAGGATGTAAGTATATAATCAATAAAGCTCCAACATATCTCTTCGTTTGCTATTTCTGCGTTAGCTGTTATATTTGATGGAGTTTCCTCCGGAGAGTCCCCAGTCGTTTGACTGGGGCCGGAGGACATGAAATATGATCTCGTGTTCAACGCTACGTATATGTCTATTTATATAAAATTGTCGTTCCACAATGTTACTTCACATACTCCTCCGAAAAATCTCTACTGATTCTTATGAATTTTATCATGCATATTCAGTAGGTCTGTGAATCGGCAAAAGTAAAATCATATAAAGGCGAAACGAAGTTCGCGGGGGCAGCTGGTAAGTTAAAGAAAAATGAACTGAATATATCTTTCTTTTGTTTTTGGATCCCACAGTGCACTTTCAAAATAAGGAGTTCGAAAATATGGCAACACGAAATGCCTTCATTATTTTAAATATTCATAATTGTCCACAGATTTAATAGAGGTACAATTTAGTTACTAGAACTAGTAGTTACAAACCACGATAAATGTATACGGGAAAGCGAGTGTTTATATAATAACTACCAATGATCGTAATAGATATAAAACTGCACTTGATAATAAAAAAGTTTTATTTCATTTGAATATTTACAAGTTTTAAATATATTTTCTACACTATAATCAAATATAAAAATTTTCATCACATTTATATTTTTCTTTATAAAATTCATATCTTTCTTTGAATGCCGGCTCTAGAGTATTAGTACACCTAGGATTTGAGTGGGGACCAACTAATATTTCATAATAACTTTCATAGGCCTCTTTATCACTATAGGTAAAGTAACAAGCACGAAGCGTTGGTGCTACTTTACCTGGTATTATATGACCATTCTGTTTAACACGACCAATATACATAGTCTCTCGCTCATAATCTGTAAATCCAGCAGCAATGGCTCCAGCTGGTATAACTGATTTTTTTGTTGGTACCCAGACACAATCGTGACCACAGAGAATCTAGAAACAATAAAAAATGCTTTCCTTGTATATTATGTTCATTAGGTCAAAATAAAATGTAATATATTATAAAAATGTACTTATATTCACCTCAAAAACTGTTTTTAAATGTGAATGTCCTTCCCATCCTATAAATCCACTTTTCATGGATGGTACATACTTTCCAGGAGTTAATGAACCTTCATGTGGTGCTCTCATTATATAAAGAAATTCATTTTCATATCCACCTATTACTGCACCATATGGCAATTTACCATCATATGGCACCCAATACGGCTTACCACCTATAATTGGTTTTAAAACAGGTCTCTCAACTCTCGGTGGTACTGCAATATACAAATATTTAAACAAGATATTTTATTTTTGATTGATTTGTATGCTATCTTGGTTCTCAAAATAAGAAAAAATTATCTTCTGTTTGAAGAAACTTACATAGCAACTTCCATTGTAAAGTATTTTTCTGGTTACAACCAAAAAATGTGACATACTTTAAATTATGTTTTGTAATTTCTTTGGTAAATATTAATTCTGATTCCCCAAATTTGCTCAATTCAATTTTACTACCATACCAAGTAAGACAAAACTTATGAAATTTATCCTCGTCCAAGATTCCTGGTGTTGGTGTTTCAACAATAACTTTATTGAATTCATTAACTCCAGTCTTACCTTCTTTGTCTATAAAAACCTGAATGGTTAAAAAAAACAACATAGTAATATAATAAACATGTACAATATACTTTTATTATAATATCAGTGCTAACCATTTAGTATTTAGGGTATTTAGTTTCATTAGATAAGGAATGTGAATAAAATGATCACAATACAATTTGTAATAAGTACCACCATGTTTGTGAAACTAAATTGTTTTAATTACCCAATGGTCTATATTGAAGAATCCAATTTCATCGGCTAACCCAACCATAGCATATCCTGAATTTCCTTTAACAGAAAATATCACAGATTTACTGGTAAACTTATAGAATCTCCTTTGGTGGTTACGTATTGTAGAAATTTCTATAAAACATTTCAGTTGTTATATATGTTTGAAGACCAAAAACAAAAATCATGATATTGCATTTTATTGAAAAAAATTTATCACCAATAATTTCACCCATTTTGTCACGAACACCAAGTGATCTTATTTATGTTGAAACTGATACAACGATGTTTATAACATCAATTCGTAGGTGAATTTGTGTATAGCAATTACATTACAAAATGAATGTTTTCCACAGATCACTTATAAGCAATCCTTCCTAATACTTATATTACAATTTTTGTTTTTCAAAGAATTTATTTAAAAGAAAATGTAAACAACGTATGTACTATATAAACAATCTAGCTTCAAATTTTTGTCGGGCTAGGGGCCTTCTCATAATTATATTCTATGCTAATATCCTTGGCAAATGTGTAAAACTTCAATTTCAAAATGACAACATTATTTGACAGCTCTTGCAACCACAGATGATTTATTTACAAAACAGAAGATAAGCATTATTATCTAATTAAAATAGATTTAGCATTAGGTTAGGTAATATTATGTTTACAAATTGATACTTGTACCATTTGTGTAGACTGTAGATAACATTCTTCTGAATAAGAAAAGAAACGCAATGCCGCGGTGCGTAGATGCATTAGTATAAATAAAATATATAAATAGAGGTGATACAGAACATTCCATTAAAGAATAATTTTGATGGAAAACTATGAATTGTGAACCACGAAATGTTTACAGTATTTACAGTTTATAAGTTTGTGATTATTAATATAAAATTTATTTAGGAAATACAAAAAAAATAACCAACATCTTTATAAAATGAACAGCTCAACTAGGACCTAAATATTGAATAATTCTCATATCAACATACTGAAAACGAGAACAATGGTTGGTAACGGATCCTTGAAAAGTGATGTGTCAAATGCAATGGATGATTTTGAGAATTCAATTCCACCCGCAAGCAATTTTTGCCGGGACTTCATTAAAGGCCGATGTAACCGTGAAAACTGTAGATTTTTTCACGAAATTCCACCAAAAACTCATCTTAAGGAATTGTTTAAATTTTGCCACGATTTCCAGAATAAAGGATGCTTTCGATCTAATTGCAAATTTTTACATTGTACTGCAGCAATAGAAGAGCAATTTTACGCTACTGGCTTATTTCCTCGTGACCAAAACAATTTACCAATTTGCCAAGCCTTTAGTCATGGGAGTTGTTCAAATACTGAATGCAAGTTTTTACATATACCTCAAGACAAATCTAATGACATAAGCACAATTTGTAATAGATTAGTACCACCGCCAATGTTTGATAGGCCTCCACCATATTTAAGAGATGATACTTTACCACCAGAGGCAAAATTAAGAAGATATGCATTTCAAGATACAGGACTTGATAATAAAGTACTGCATACATCAAACATTTGTTCAAACTGTGAGCAATTAAACCATAGGGTTAAGTTACTGCATGATAATATAAGTGTTTTGCTTAAGAAAGTTGCTGATTTAACAGAAAAAAATATTCAGCTGACATCTATGAATGAGTTTTTATTAGAACAAACAAACTCGGTTAGAACAGATCAACCTTGTGTTATAACTTCAAGACATGGTGCTTCTGCTCCAGTTTCATTAGCAACTGTCAGTGTAACACCAGTAGTAAGTTTAGCTGGTGCTCTACCAACATTGGTTCCAGCAGCTGCAACACCAAATCTCACTTTGGCACCAGCTGCTTCACAAGCCCAATTGCTTACACCAGCTCCACAAATTCTTACAGTTAGTACAACTCAACAGTTAATGGGAAATTCAGGGGCTCTTATTGTAACAAGCGCTGGTGCTCAACAATTAATGCAAGTTAGTGATTCAGGTACTCTTATGGGTGGAGGGCAAACTGTTGTGGCTGTTACTCCCGCTCAACTAACATTAGCCCCTCCTACTCAACAGTTGTTAAGTAGTGGACCACAGACTGCAGTGCAGCACCTAGTACAGACCTCAGCTTTACAACCTCAATTGCCTCAACATCAAGCCTCTCAATATGCACAGCAATCAGTGCAACATTTAGCTGCTGCTCAACAATCAGCTCAACATGTTGCAGCTCAGCAGTCTGCACAGTTAGCAGCACAACAGTCTGCACAGCTAGCAGCGCAACAGTCTGCACAGCTAGCAGCTCAACAGTCAGCCCAACATTTAGCCCAACAGTCAGCTCAGCATCTTGCTGCTCAGCAGTCAGCTCAACATCTTGCTGCTCAGCAGTCAGCTCAACAGTTAGCAGCAGCTGCACAGCAATCAGCCCAACAGCTAGCTCAACAATCTCAGCAGCCACAATTAGTGCATCAGACTTCAACCCAGCAAATTACAATATCTAGCACTAGTCAACCTATGGCATTGCCAAATTCTCAGGCACAGTCAATTACATTCCCAATCATATCCCAAAGTATTTTACCCCATTAAAACAATATGAGCCAGTAATCATCTTATTTGAAAAACTTAAATTGGCGCTGTATTTTACAACTAATATATATATCTATTGGATATGAATTTATAGTATATTTGTATGTGTATCTTATGTGTTGTGGTAGCCCGTAAGAACTTATACAATAATCTTATCACAACTGTATACACTTGTGAAATGTAAAAAGCTGTGTTCATACTTTAAAAAGATTTTGCTTTTCATACATACGGAGCCACAACATTGAAATTGTCTAAAGCAGCAAACACAAAGTAATTCTAATTTCTTACGAGTTGGTATCTCATTTCTCCATTAATTAAAAATAGACATTTAATTCACCATTTTTTTTTCATTATTAGTATTTAAGATGCCAACTAGTATTTCATTGTTATATGTTTAAAATTTTCTTATTTTTAGTAGATAGACTTTCTTCTGTTTCTTTAAATAATGCCTCCTAAAATTACAAAATACTTTAAGTGATCCAGTTATAGGCTTTTCCCTTTATCATCCTTTAACATCTGTAAATTTTACTTTAGGTAGACTCTCAATGCGTGATTGTAATTAAGTAGGTAGAATTTAATGTAATTTATTATTAATTAAAACTGATTGTCTTTTAAAATAGCGTTTTTATTATTCATGTATTATTTCTATGATAGCACTCGGCATTCTTATTGTCATATTTGATTAATTTACCATAAGTACCAAGCACTAAATTACTAGCATAGTCAAATGCAATAGCAGTTACATTTCTTGGGACGTTATCTACGTTCTTCAGAGCGCCCGTATCATTTTCATGTAGGTACAATAATGTTTCACTGGCGACATACACTGTGTTTTTATGGAAAGAGATTTGCGCAAGTCCGTCGTATGTAAGATTTCCAATGAGTATTGGAAATGATAAATTCGATTTCAGAACGAACAGTTTTTCTTCTCTGATGAAATAAAAATTATTTTTATCGTCAACTGCAACTTCATTTAGGGCTTCCAAAGTTTTGAATCTAATTTTTTTTTCGCCCGATAATAAATACATCTGTTCTATACCATCAGGACTTTCTGTTATATATTTGTTACCATCTTTATCCACGAATAGTTCGTTTGGCTTAATATTCGGAGAGGATATAAGTTTTGTATCTTCGGAATCATAATTGTAGGCAAAAATTCCTTTACCCGTGCCAAAATATACCATAGAGTTTTTATTATCCACAGCAATAGAATAACATTGTCCAAGGGGAAGACCTACAACAAAAAGTAACTAGTCAGTTTATGTGCCTAAATAGTAGCCGATGCCATGGGCGGATAGTCAATTTGTGGGGTTCTGGGCTATTACGGGGTACATCCTTGTAAAGGTCAGAGCACACAAATCAACTCGGAAAGGGATCGTCACCATATCACCTCGAGCCGTTCAGTATTGTTTGTATAAAACTCCCTACTGCAACGCACACTAATCGGCATTGTAACGTAATCACCTCGTCTCGGAACGGACTCTGAACGCGATGCGGTTCGTGGTCAACTTGCAACGCTTTCGGCTCGTCGTCCTCGCTAGCCCCTGCCCCCATCCCGACATTCCTGCCGAAACCGAACCGTAGGTGTGTTGCCTAGCCGTAGCCGAATTGACGAACAGGAGCTGCTGATACGCTTTGGTTATGTGCATACGTTAGGTTGACGCCTGGTTGACGGCGAAGCGAACGGCGATACGGGACGATTCCCTTACGAGTTGATATGTGTGCTTTGACCTTAACAGACCAGAGCTCACGCGAAAAAATACACCGATCGAAAACAAGCGAAGCCCCTAGCCGATGCCCTCGTAGGGTCAACGTTGGTCGTATATAGGTGGGAACGTTAAAATTAATGTCTAGTTATTAAGGCATAAAATTATAAAAAAAACAATTTTTCTTTACATGTTCCCGGACACATAAAAACTATATTGAAACCAATCGCCTGAGTTCCCGGAGGCGAATGCAATTAATTTGTTCTTTTGTTTGAGTTGACAACCATTGCATTCACCTTGAAAAACTTAGTACCTATATAGTCTTACCTTCAATTCTTTCAGGCACAGTTGAATTAGCTTTTATCAATTTCGCTTGAAAAAAGTATCCGTCTAAATTTCTGCCCGATTCAATGAAAAATAAATTTCCAAATTTATCGTAATGAGTTTCCGTTGGAAAGGCGTCTCCTATGTTATAAACTTTCGAGGTGTTATAATGGTCCTTGTCAATGGTTAAATCAGATCCACATCCATCATTTGGTAAATCAAAAGTATGTGTTTGAACAAACCACAAGAATATCACAAGTACCCTCATTTCTTTTCTCTTCTTAATCAGTCTTTGCACATGGGTTACTAGTTAGCCAATGAGTCAACTAATGCTTTGTAAATATATTTGAAGAAAATAATGAAGTGAATGTCCCTATAAATTGCCATTAAGATAAGTTAATAGGTAAACACTACCGGGGAAGTTAACTATTAAAAATATTAAATACTAGTACTAAAATACCATGTCTTCGCACAGACAAAAAATGCAAAGCAAAAAAAAATTTAACCGACTATCTATCCTAATACATTACACAACGGAAATCAAATTTAACGCCATGATGCACAAATGACTTCGTTTAGTATTTTGAAATTGAAATTTTCTGTAACATTTTCACGAAAACACCACAGAATTTTTCCAAGAAATTCGTGACCATATACCATTAATTTTATATGAGATTATTCCATCGTTATCATTGACTGGCTGACTACTTGATTTCGTAGCATAAGTACGCCAATTTAGATCATAGGTTACCTAGGTGTTCATATTAGTAAGAACTTTTTAACTTATTTATGAATCAAGTATAAAATAGTGAAACTTAATATAGAACGAAAGGACTTTTAACATCAGTTAAGTAGATTTGAGTTAATACAAACAAATATACAAAATCAAATAACTTCTTATAAACATTAAATAAACACATTAATTAAAACAATATGGTCAATAATCTTCTTTATTTATATATTATCGGAAAAAAATTACAAAGTTGCTATCATCATTATTATAGGGCATATGAAAATATATAAAAAACAAAAGTGCATTATATAAAAACAATTCTAAATACGGGAAATAATGATTTTTGTTTTCATCTATTTATTGTGTAATTTCTATGTTCTTATATTATTGTTGTCTAAAATTTGTATTCATGTTAAGAACAACATTAAAAATACGTTTTTAAACCAATCGTGAAAGGAAAATTTAGCGACGGTAATACAAAACATTTTAAATTTTAAATGCATTTAATAATTCTAATAACTAATTTATATATACCCACTATTAAAAATGTGATAGTTTTGATTTCAATTTTTTGATGGAATTTAAGAATTCAGATCGTTAACTGTTCGTTTTACAGGCACAATGCACATACCATAGGAAGATAAGGAAACATAAAGATGTTTCCTTATCAAACGAATTAGGTTAAACAAAATATTTACGTATAAATAAATGAAAACGGTACTTTAAGAACAATATTTTAATACATATATTAATTCCTTTAGAAAGATAACGATAAAGCTCAGCCAGTTTTTATCAGGCTTTTGTAAAATATAAAGTAGAAATGTAAAATTGATAGATATTTTTACTATATTACCTACATAGTAAAAAAAAATTAAACAAATTATTTTACGCCCAAAGCAGTAAAGAATTTAATATCAGCCGTGCGATCATTTGATATTATGTAAAAATAAATCAAAATAGAACGCTATACTAAAAGTCGGTACACTTTTATTTCAATTTAACTTTATAGGTTTTAACCCCTAATTCATAAAAACTACATCAGTGTGATAACTGCTTTCACTTCTTATTAAAGTGTGTATTTTTATTATGTCTCAAAAAGTCATTTTTTGTTTGTTTGTCTCTTCATTACAGCGTCAACGCCATTTTACAGAAATACACCAAAGAGTTCTTAGTTAAAGATGCAACTAGAATGGCTTAGTTTTTATGAATAAAGGGATAGTACCGAAGTTTATAAAACAATATTAACCATTATCAAACATATAAAGTAATATTACTAATGTACCCTCTTGATTTCGATAATTCTGGGGCGTAACATAATAATATGACCTAAAGAAGCACAACCATTTCGGTAATCGTATAGTCAACGACTGTCTCAAATAATTTTATCTATTTACTTTTCGAGCTTTTGCAATAATATACATTAAAAGTCTGTTTTTTTTTTCAAATAAATATATTTCAGATAAACTTTCAACTTAAAAATACAAGTTAAATTATGATCGTATTTCTAAACGTCTTTAAGCCAAAACAATCCTCATAATTATAATTATCATGAAATCGATTTCAATATTATCATATGAGAGTAAAATATTTTTTTAGAATATGGACCCTTTTATATACTCTTAGATAAAACTTAGAAAAATTAAAGTAATCAGTTCTTTTAATTGGATAAATGTAAGTAATTGTCGAGAGGCATATCTTCACATGTGTCATCATTAGGATTTTCTTCAGTTTGACATTGGAGGTAGGACGGCAACCGACCGTGTCTTTCGCCCTTAATTTTATGAACTTTATGTCGATGACCTTGGAGTATTTTCCTAAAAAAATAGGTTATGTAACGTGTAACTATTGGAAAGACAAAAACTTATATTTCATAAAAAATTGCACCAAGTCTCGAATTTCCGACATGTCCTATAAACTAAGAGACAATGTTTTTAAATGTAAAACTCAATTCACGAATACTTCGCTCTTTGAATTATAAGCTAAAAACTTACTTAGTATTAAACTTTTTGAAGCAAATATCGCATTCAGCAGTTCCTTGTCTCAAATGTATGTCTTTGATGTGCTTGTTCATACAATGTTTTGTCGAAAAAGCTTTCTCACAGTATGAACACTGAAATTAAGTTCAACAATCAAGACATGGCACATTTTAATTTAATGTAATTATATAATTAATGAAAAAAATATCTTTTGCACAAACAAACAAGGAATCAAGAAGTAAGCACCGCAAGATACGCTAATATCCAGAGAGACAAGCTGGTTTACACAAGTAATGTAGCAGACTCTATATGGAAGTAGCTATTCATTAAGTATTTTTGAAACGACTCCTTAGTCAAAGGGCCCTTGTCCTTTAAGAAAAGTGTGTATTCTTAAAAGGTTGGCAAGGCAAACTCGAGCCTTCTGGTGGTGTGAGTGTCGAGGGGCGGCGGTATGACTTAACAACGGCTGAGCTTCCTGACCGTTTGCCTCAAGTTACATTAAAAAAAATTGTGTCTATGGATGAATGATCTATGAATGAATGAATGATGAAGGTCAGATGCGCCTCTAACACGTCAGATGCGCTGTATTCTTGTTCTATTAAACAAAAAACGAACATAGATCCCCTGTCGAAATACAGATAATATATTTATTGTAAATACAGACGTTCATTACGTTAATGAACGTTTCGATTACATTTTATATATGTGTCTGTGTCGGGCAATTACTTGACACACACCACAGACTAAAATACATGAGCCGCACAGACATCTTGGATGTTTTTTAGACCTCACAGCGTGTCGCGTGCTGCATCGCGATCGTAGACTTAAAATGACGCATACAATGAAATGTGATAAAAATGATGACAATGATAATATGAAAACAATATAAATAAATAAATACGTGCTCTGAATTCAGATTAATACTAAAACTTAAAGCCCGAAGGCTATATCTTCTCAATATAATTTTCGGCACTTCAATTTCCTTTAAAAATTAAGTAATATTACCTTATGCGGTCGAATTTTACTATGGACATGTTGTATGTGCTTGGCCAAATTACTAGAGGTGGTTGTAGCTTTGGGGCATTGAGTACATTTATATGGCTTATCTTTTAAATGGCTACGTTTGTGCACTCTTAGTAAATCGACCGTCCTTCCTCTGTACGGACAAACATCACACTTAAATGGGAACACATTTACGTGTGTGCTTCTGTAAATACAAAATTATTATTAAATATGTATAGCATTTAATATTTATCTAAAAAATATCTATAGTTTCTCGCTGCAGAACGCTGTTTATAACTTGAAATGATTGTGCTAATAATCGAATATTTGTGATATCATGTTGGCCAAAGACAATGTTAAATACGTTACGCGTTCATAATAAGACTGACGACGTTTTAAGAATTATATTTTATAGGGATAGCTTGTCTGCAGCTTACGCAATGGAAGCCGATTAAAGTTACATGTTAATAATATGGATGAACTTTTAATGCTGACTTCAAATAATAACAGAATATTTAATTCCAAAAAAAATTTTTTTTAAAGTTATACTTCTTTTGGCATGTTAGGAAAAAATGGCGAGAGTAATTTTTAAGATTCGCGCGCACATTGTCACTACTAACCGACAGCCGCATACCATCGCCAACAGACACCCTGAAGTTAGGCATAGTCAACATTTTAAAATAAAAAATGACGATTTATTTAATTATGTCGATTTTTTTTTCATAGTTATTTTTTTTCTTGAACTAGATAATACATTATAATAAAACTCAATAAAATACCTTTTTTCTATTGTTAGTGTCGTTTTTACGCCAAAGAAATATAACTTCTATCGCGTGTACATATTAAGTACACACACATTTTTTTTTATTTAATCCTAGCCAATTACTTTTTATGTGCGATAAGTTTATTCATCAAAGATAATATTATTTCACACTACTTCTACTTCTATAAAATATTTTTAAAGAAACAATTATTGTTATCATATCCCAGAGTTAAACGCCGTGAACGTTAAATAAACTACGTCGGAGGAGAAGCAGTGAGAACTTACTTGTGATTCAAAAGATTTGCCTTAGTCTTAGTTACTTTTCCACAGATATCACATAAAAATGTTTTCTTCTCTCCATTCACATTTTTACATTGTCTGACGTGTAAATTAAATAATTTCTAAAAGAATTTAAATCAAACAGTAGTTTAATCGAAATTATAACTTCAATTTTACATTACTATCTACGTGATATTTAAAAATAAACGATAAGAAATATTGTATGTGTATTATTTATTTCAATAACAAAAATTGCATAAGAAAATTTTACTGTCAGTTATATTAAGCTATGTGCGAATTTTGCCCTGAGCCCTAACTCCATAACCTCAAACGATCCCTCAATAATGAGTAATATACTGCGCGGTCTCAAGTTTGCGACATCAGCGCTACGAATATTGAGAGAACTACGCTAGATACATAAAAACGTTGCTATTGGAAGTTACAGAGTACAGGCGCTGCTCATAATATGGTTAAATAAAACATCATATGGAAATCTTCCTTTCTAAGTTAAAAAAAATAACAGGACATAGTAGAAATAGCTAGAGGTAGGAAGACAAAAAAAAATATTTCTGGATTCAGAAATTGCTCATTATATAAGATATTGGCATTTCAGGCCCATAAATATTGACAACATGCATAAAACATTAAAATAAATAATCTTACTGCATTTAAAAACTGTTTGTTGCAAATAGAACATTGCCAAAGGTCCAATTCATCATCAGTATTTGCAGGAGATGGTATATAGACATCTTCTTCATCACAGGTTGTAGGAAAACATTCTTTTTCATTACAAGCTATTTGCTCTATAATAAGAAAAGGTTCTGTATGATATGACTAAACTATGTATATTGCTATCAATTCAGTTTTACATTCTATCTAAAGTATTTTTATTCCAAAAGTCCATGATTAACTTTTGGTACACCAAATAATACATGTCTTAGAGGTGCATAGTACTTTAGTTAATAATATACTTATATGAAAGTTATTTTATTATTATGGTTTAGTTGTACCTGTTTTAATAGACACTTCAATTTCAAGCCTCTTATTATTTTTCTGACACATGTCCCGAAATAGAATACAGCTCTTTAAAAGTTGATAACAATTT
Source organism: Pieris mannii (assembly GCA_028984075.1). Taxonomy (NCBI): domain Eukaryota; kingdom Metazoa; phylum Arthropoda; class Insecta; order Lepidoptera; family Pieridae; genus Pieris; species Pieris mannii. The sequence continues at coordinate 5,119,457 of CM054783.1, forward strand.
TGACAAATGTATTTTGAATGGTCATCAAACTTACTAATCTGAAAAATTATTATATATTATATTAATTTCATCATAATGGAAACAGGTGGTTTAATATTTATTAATTTAACTCAGAAACACATATCCTTAGTTTATCTTCAAACACAACTACAAAAAAACGTTGCATAACTTAACTTCAACTAAAATAAAAATATTTAGCATGTGATATTGATGAACATACCAAGATATTTAAAATTCTAAAATATATACCTACCATAACACCAGATATTTTCTCAACTTCTTCAGATATATTAATTTTATTAGAATTATCAAAAATTTGAATATCAGCCCTCATTTTATTGCATATTCGACAATTCTCATATGTTTTCTTTCTTTTAGAGATACTGTAATAAGACATGTTATGTTATAAAAGGGTGTCTACTGTCTACCTTATTGTAGTACAGTCATTTAGTATTCAATACACTGAGCGACATACTATATTAAGCTAACTTTTACGAGTTGTTTTGAAATTAAATAAATATTAAATATACTTACACCTTGTTTACTTTTTTTTTCTTTTGAGTTGCATTAGCAAACAAGACAGATTTTAAAAAGAGAAGTGAACTCATAACTTTTATAATTCAATTTTATTACACTAAAATAATTACTTCAAAATTTAAAATGAGTTAAATACATTCCATGAAAAAATATTACACAAGTAAATAAACACTAATTTACACAAGCTTCAATTAAATTATAAATTATACACGATTATTGATTCTGATAAATATAGAAAGTGAATGGCACATCGGTTATTTATATTCAATACAATACTTTTATTTAATAAGTACAGTATTTTGATTTTAGAATACCTAAATGTAAAAGTAAATAAGTATCGGGATTCGGTAGTCCATTGACAATAGAACAGATTACAGAATAAAGATAGTTCATAGTAGGTAGTTACTGCTAAGCGGCAGGCGCTTATAAACTGTAGAGTAGTATCTTGTTAGTCGTCTGACAACTGACATTTAATCGTAGATAGAGTATGGAACCATATTATAGTCCGTATACGCATTTAATATTAGTTAGACCGTGTATTTTTTTTAAATAATTGTATTGCCTGGTAACGAGATCTTTGAGCCAAATAGACCGTGTACGACTGTGGCCAAAGACAATGTCACGAGACTTACTAGTGAGTTTACTATCGATGTCGTGAAGTCTGAAGAGTTAATTAAATGAGCCCATTTAGATGGAGAAAGTTACTGGCACTCGAACTATCACTATCAATAAAATATGATTATTGTAGTTATCGTATAAAAATATTTACATACAGGGTAGGTAAGGTCCCGTACAATTATATCACACGAGAATGTCATACAGTGATTTATCGCTGGGCGATAATTTCCTGCGTCTGCGCGTCTGTTGACATCGAAATTTTAGTGAGAAGATTCTTACTTGCGAGAATCTCGGCTAAAACATGATCTCTTATGACATTTTTATGTTCATACGAGTATCCAGTATTGTACAAATAGGTCTGAACCGTTTTGAGTACGTTACTTTTATTCGATTTTAGTGATTACTAGGGTTTGTTCTCAAAAATTTGGCGCTCCCGATAATATTAAGTTCATTGAACTTTATGGAAGTTACGAGTGTGTGAGAAATGCAGCTTTGAACGCAGCTTTACGAGATAATTGTGCGATGAAAAATATTATGAGAAGACAGTATTTACAAGAAAGAAAGAAATAAATCATCTATTGGGACTGGAGCTGGGGCTGAAAATATTTACATACCTAAATGGTCTTGGTGCAATTCATTCGACTTATTACTCTCTTAGTATTTTTTGTACAAACATCTCAAATTTGACTATGACAACTTTATGTAGAAATTCTGTTTACATGAACACTATAAATTTTAATGCCGCCAAAGCGACATGTGTCTGTTTGGCGTAGACGAAGAATCTGGTTTTATTCTTTCGATAATCGTACCTTCGATTAACTCTTCGAGAAACTCTCTCATCTGAATTGACCTTTACGATCTGTCTTAAGATTTACATTATAAATATACAGACTATCATGTGATATCGACCGTAGAAGGATAAATTTACTTAGGTGACCATTTTGTTTTGGAAAGGGGTTTATAAGTGTACAAGAACAACTTTTCATAAACTATTTACTTATTTAATCTTGACATGCCAATGACACATGAAATTTCAAAGCTTTAAGCGAGATCTTGACAGGCTTCTGTATTTTCTGTCTTCTGTTCACATTCAATCATATTTTCTTATTACATGACACACCCGCCTTAACCTCATCTTTATTTAGTTCTTCATTTTGGTAGCGCAAGTAATCAGGTATACGACCTCTTGGATGTCCCGTTTTTATTTTGTGGACTTTTCTAAGGTGCTTGCGTAAATAATGCCTGAAAAATAAATACAATTTCTAAGTTTTCTACGTGTTAAAATTGAAAAATAAAAACAGTACGCACTTTCCATTAAGTTACTAATTATTGAGTTTTAATAAGGTTCTCTTAAATAGTCTTAAAGACGCACCGCGCGGTCTATTGTTTTGTGATTTATTAGCAGCACATATTATATAGTCCAATGCGTAAAGCGCATGATCAGTTTAAATTTGAATTGCAATAAACGAGATAAGTATTGTTACATGAACGTTTGAATGTAAAGCATGAAAAAAATAATCAAACATGCAAACGCAAACAGTGAGTTTGTATTATATAAAAAAAAACCAATACCTTATTTTAAAAGTTTTACAACAAATATCACATGGGAAAGGCTCTTGATTCAAATGCATATCTTCGATGTGCTTTGTAAGGTCATGCTTCGACGATGTTATCTTCTCACAATAAGGACACTAAAGAGATAAAATATACAATAAAAAATAATTGCAAAGATTCAATTGTTTTTACAATACAGGTCCAACCCTCACATCTGAGAACAAAACTTTCTATTACTAATATTTTTTTACAGAAAAATGTTTACAGCCTGTGACGTATGTCATGCGAGAAACACACGTCTACACCCTTTTTCAGAGTAGATAAATCTAAATTGGAAAACAAAAGAATAAGCCAAAGTCATTTATCATTCAGTCATTATCTTAGATCATGGTCAAAAACACGCATCTCACGCCGCGGGCACATAAAACATAAAAGATGGACTTTAAGTACATGGGACATAAGACATATTATGGAAAGGACGATGGCCAAAGAGAAACGGGCGCCCTAGAATAAGGTGAATAGAATATAGCGATAGCAGGAAACGAATAGAGAAACAAAGTCACGGCAAAAGGAGGTTTGGAAAAAGTTGGAGGAAGCCAAGAAATAGTGCCCATCAATGGAAGTGAAGGAAGTTCCGACAATAAGTAATGAGCTGAACATTTTTGCCCTAATCATATGGTAGTAACTGGTAGAACTGGTTACATGTGTATATATTGTGCCCAGGAGCAACTATACATATTTATCAAATATTCATTTATTAATAAATATGAGAACGGAGTCTGGCCAAGCCGCCAACGGTATAGTCTGTTAGAGAATTAAAAAAAAACCCTTGACACATACACAGACCAATAGTGTTGGGCATTTCAAATTTTTCAGATTTTTTAATTAAAAGTTTTGTGGTAGGTAGGTAGGTACCTTGTATTGAATATTGCTGTGTTGACGGTCCATATGCTTTTTTAAGTTTCCATGAGTGGTAGTTCTTTGAGGGCATTGAGTACACTTAAAAGGTTTGACTTTTAAATGAATTCTTTTATGCACCTTTAATAGTTCCACTGTTCTTCCTCTGTATGGACAATTGTCACATAGGTATGGAAAATTATTGCTATGGCTTTTTCTGTAAATAATAAAATTTATAAGTACATATTTATAAATTTAAAAAAATATCCTGTGGTTGATCATAGAAAGCAATCTTGACCAACTTTGAGAAAATCAGGAATGTAAGGTTATAAAAATACTACTCATATATAAAAACTTACAAATGAAGTGTGAGTTGTCCAACACAAGCTATAGTTTTGCCACAAACGTCACATAATGCTCTTTCATTTTTTTCTACCTTAAAATTTAATTCTGCATTCTCATCATTTTTATTGCATTCGGTCCAGTGCATGTCATATGAAATCTGGAATAATATGAGTCATTTTGCTCCTTAGTCAACAAAAAATAGATCAAGTGTAGTTATTTCAAAGGCCAATTATTAATTTCTATAAAGCTAATTGCTTTGTAAGTAGTAAATCTTACCATGTCTAAAAATTCCTCATTGCAAGAGGAACAAAGCCATGTATCTACTTCATCATCACAATGATTTGCTGGGGTTCCCTGTTCAAATACCTGATGCCCATCAGTTTTCATATTTTGTTCTAAAAATACAAATATTTTGATCATATTTGTCACAACCAATAATACATATGTGCAGTCCAAAATTACAGGCTATTTATGTATTTTACATATATATATAATATAGTATTAAAAAAATTGTAAAGCCATAATGCAAGAGTGTGAAACTTATTTTATTATAAAAAAAATGAGAGAGTGAGAGACAAAAACAACATTCAAGAAATAAAAATAAATTTCCAGTAATCATATAAAACCAAAAATTTGTTTTTGGATGCAAAGGAAAGGTTAAAATTCTAACAGGATGTTTTGAATTACACTACACATTTGGAATATTTTTAGATAGCTTACCTTCTCTGATTGATAGCTTTTTTAAACAGTTTTGGTTGTTTCTGAGACATAGCTCCCGAAAGAATATGGATCCTTTAAGTAGATTGAAGCAATTTTCACAGATATATTTTGAATATTTGTCAATATTAAGCATCTAAAAAATTGTACTTTGAAATTAGTGCAATTTAATATTACCAGGTGAATATGCTTTTTATAAGAAAAACTTACAAAAACTCCTGTGATATGCATAACTTCTTCGGAAATATTTATATGACTTGTATTATCAAAAATAGGAATATCAGCATTTCCTTGGTTACATATTCGGCACACATCTGAATGTGTCTTATCTTCTGATACTCTACAATCAAGTCTTTTTTAGATTATACATGCTGACTATATTTAAAGTTAACTTAATTAATTTTACTAGGTTGAAACTAATTACACTATTAATTTCTTGAATAATTTTATAGTGTTTTATCTCTTTTAATATTTCAGTATTAAATTTATGTATAAAAACGAGTTTAGCTAAATCAACAAATAACATTTTAACTTACGATTGTAATATATTTGTCATACTTTTTTCCATAGCATCTACAAATGATCTTGACTTTAACATTAAAAAAGAAGCCATGGGATTTAATAACTAGATTCAAATAATTAAATAATTTCTCCAAATTCCAGTTGTTCTTTAATTAATAATTGTTTTTATTAAAACATAAAGGTCTACTAAGACCACAGATTGGATATTAGTAATATACTACTTTAGACTCTCTACTATTTAGAGTTTAAAACTTATTGTGTATATAAAATTAGAAGTTTATTAATATTAAGGCTAATTTTTATTATTTATGTTGTGATAAGTGATTATTTTCGATAGCACACAGATCAAGTAAAAATTAAAATTTATAGAAATATGTATATATTTGGGCAATGAGTCGTAGGGATGTGATAACCCGAAAGAGTGGCGTGTACATCATTCAATTTCAACGATTGACTCGATTTTCAGGCGGCGATACGATCTGACTGGTACATCGATTCAAACTTCAACTCTTCTAATCATAAACATCGCGAATCGCGATATAATATTGAATGTCATGTGAAATCTAAAAGTTTGTGTTTTAAATGCAATTTTTTTATCAGGAGTGTAGTTCAATATAAATTATAAGTAGTGTAAATGCTAATAGATCAAAAATCCAATTGAAGATTAACAAATTACTACATACATCCCTAACTGTAGTCAAAACTCAAAAGTCAAAACAAATTTCAAAACATCTTAATTATCATTTTAGCTAAGGTTGTATCTACCAATGTTATCTTTTATTAATCACACAATATTCGCAAAATAAATCATGATGAACGTATTTCTCACTAAAAAGATGGTATCTAAGTTGAGCACAGTTTCTTGTCCTGTAACAAATAAAATTTCTGAAGATGGAAGCATGAATGATCATTGGTACAAACTTTTTTCGGACAGGTAAAATATATTTTCCTTTGCTAGTAAACAGTTATTTTTAATCATTATTTCATCATATTATCGGATAAACTTTAACAATCTAAATACCTCCATTGAAATATGCCATAATATCCAGTTACTCAATGATGTCTTCTTCTTAATTTCTAGGCAACTTTCACAACGGCTTTCAAAGGAGATGATATGTAGAGTTTGTGGAAGAAATGGTTGTACACCACTTAGTGAACACATTTCAGATTATGATAATATTATGGGAGCAATAAGCAGCATTGGCAATGTGGCGGTATGTATTAAAAAACAAAACAGTTATCTTAGCAAACTTATTATTTCATATTTCTTCATTTTAATTACAAAGCAGTATATTTTTCTTCATACATATAATTAAATTTCAGATAAGCACTGATGATTCTTTACCTAAATTCATATGTACTGAATGTTTAGAATCTCTAAAGGTGGCTATCAATTTTAGAAAGAACTGTGAGGTTGCAGACAGAAAATTTAAGAAGATATTGAATCCCATGGGTAAATAAATGTATCTTTAAAGTATATCAAAATTATTTTATATTAAGTCTTCAGTAGCATATAATTTAAGTTCGTAAAAATTTGGTATTTATGTTGCTTTATTTGATAATTTTTATTACAATATTTTTATTTAAATATTTATGTATAATGAAAAGATTAGTACTATGTTTCAAAATAAAAATCTAACTTGTTTTATTACTATGAGGAGGTTAGTGGTATGCAAATTCATAGTATTTTTCATGCCAGGTATGTACTATAACTTTATTGCCTTGAAAGCCTGTGGAGCTGTAGCTTTACTATATTTTTTTCAGGAGATCCATCATTACACTCATATCCATACTCAAAACATGACTTCCAATTAATTCTTCACCATTTTAAGAAGAAAAGATTGAAACATGAAGAGGCTCAGGAATTGGAAAGGAAGAAAAAGGAGAGATTACAACAAAAGCAACAGCCAAAGAAAAAAGAAATAAAATGTTCCTCCTGTGATATGGCATTTACTTCAAGGGTATGTATTAATATTATTATTGAGTCATAAATATGCTTCTTTGATCATCATTAAAAAGGGGTACCTTTGTGTACAGTTACAAAATGGATCCTCACGATATTTTGTGAGGTGTGAACTGTTGATTGCATATAATGCCATTGATGTACAACTGGATTACATATGTTCAGCCCCAAGGTTGAGAACTGCACACTGAATAGCCTAGTTCTGCTTTCATTTTTTTCAGGATGGTTTAATAGCCCACAGACAAGTGAAACAGTGTATGCTCCGGGCATGTGATGTTTGTGGTCAGCTTGTCTATAGTATCGCCAAGCACATGCGACATTTTCACAAAGAGGTCATTTCACACAAATGTCCAACTTGTGGTAAGGAGTTTCCTGTTATTGCAAGACTGAAAAATCATATGTGAGTTACATTAATTATTATTGTAGAATTTGGGGACGGCAACACTGTCGCATGTTTTGTTAAATTCATCTATTGCGAGACTTATTGGGACATTACTAAAATTACTATTGGAAGCTTAAATTTTATTTATTTGTGATTTTTTTTTTTTTAAATATTCTTATAATTAAATTAACGAAAATACCATACTTGTGTGTCATTCAGAAGCGATTTATTTAACTAACTATATCCTTTACATATTAAATTCTATTTTATATAAAATTATTAATGACTAAATTATATAAAAACATTTCCCATTCTGAAATTAAAAAAAGAGGCAAAACATTCTCATGCCTTTTTTAACATAAGTATTTTTTTATTTCAAATAGCATTGTAAATCCGTATGTTCTCAGGCTTGTCCATACAAACACATTCAATTTCTTCTGTGATCTGTGCCCTTACAAATGCAAGTACAAGTACTATCTAGTGATGCATATGCGTACACACACGGGCGAGAAGCCATACAAGTGTACATCGTGTCCTGCTACATTCGTTAACCCGTCAAATTTGAACAAACATAAACTAACACACCAGGAAAAACAGTTTAAGGTGAGTTGAAGAAAATTTTTTTTAAATGTGTGTTTAGCGTTTTTAATATATATTTTTAGATTATTGTTATTTCATATAATATTTATAAATTTCGTTTACCATTTCATCTTTAAAAAATAAATTAAGATTTTTGTGAACTTCAAAAGATTATTTTTTGTAGTGCATTATGTGCGACAAAGCATTCCGTACAAATGCAGGATTGCGCGAACATCACGACGCAACACATATGAATATAAAACATGCTTGTAATTTCTGTGGAAGGGATTTCTGCTATAAGTAAGTATTACTATGTATATTAATAAAATGAAAATCATGCCAAAAATGTCATTCCACCAAAACTAATCTGTGAGATTTGCTGTTGGTAGCTGTTATCATGTACCCCTATGACAGTTTTAACATCCTCCACACGTTATATACCAAAAAAAAAAAAAAAAAAATGAGTCAGTCTATTATTACTTTTTGCCATGAGTTGTTTATTTATTTTATGGTTTTCTTTTTCTTTGCAAATTACATTAAAACATATGTGGCCCCGCATTTACCAATATATTCACAATTTATATTATAAAAGCACTTGTGTGATTATTTATATTTTAACAAACATTCATAGTTGAAAAACAAGCTCCATGTAACTATTTCGCATCAAACCCCCAGAACGTCGGTTTGCCTTGGTTGTCTTGTCGTAAATATTTATTATTTACTATATATTAGAATTTATTTACTTGTCGGTTACCATATTATGACGATATCTGCTAAAAAACGATATCTCTATAAATTGGCAGACAATGCGCCCTACTTTGACATCATCTAGATTCTAGTTTACACTGTAAGCTAATATCGATGTAGGTAGTCTGTGCATAAAGAGAACCGACATCTCAGATATGCGAATTAATATAATCCTTATTTACTACGCGTCATTTTAATTCTTTTAATTTTGTCATTTTAAGTTAAAAAAAATAAATCAGTCGCGCTACAACCTTTTTAGGTCCTGGCCTCGGATTTCTAAATCTGTTTCATGATCATTTTTAAATCTAATAGGCAGCAGGTGATCAGCATTCAGTGCCTGACACTCGTCGTCGACTTGTTGGGTCTAAGTAAAACATGTCGGTTTCCTCACAATGTTTTCCTTCACCGTTCGAGCGAATGTTAAATGCGCACATAGAAAGAAAGCCCATTGGTGCACAGCCCGGGATCGAACCTACGACCTCAGGTCTGACAGTCGCACGCTGAAGCCACTAGGCCAACACTGCTCAACATAATAAGTATCCAGGGCTAAACTTAAAGAACATTATTGTCAACATATCAATAAAGCTATTCCAAATACAACGACGTCGACGATCTCTTTCCGCACAGATTATTATGCAACATTAGCATAAACATTAAACGTCTGTGGCATATGATATGACACTAACATACTTTGGAATTAGGTCAGACCTCCGCAAACACGAAATACGAACTCACAACAGAACAAAGAGAGACTATATAGGTGGGGAGCCGTCCTACAAACAAGTAGAAAGAATGCAAAAAGTGGACGTGGAAATGGACAAATGGCGACAGGATATTCTTCCCCAGCCAATTGAAACGTATATAGAACAGAAACAGGACTATTTACCACAACAAATATATTATACTGATGTTAACGGGATTCTGCAGCCAGGAATACGTGAGTAAATTTCACGTATTCATACTAAAATTTGCCTTACTATGAAATACGCGACATTTTAACATCTATAGGAGGCAGACGATAATGACTAGCTGTACGCGTCCATGTCTATTGTCTATTATTTGAGGTTGTTATTTTTGTTTCAGCTCAACAACAAACCGTTCAGCTAACATTGTAAGTAGCCTAAATTTATTTTGTATGATTGCTCATATATCCAGACACCCCCAATATGAGAGAGACGAGGTTAGACACTATTAAAACAAGTAGGTGATCAGTCTCCTAGATACAAGCCTAGGTAGACCTAGGTAGACGATGCATTCGTATGTCATAATTAGGTAAACATTTCAATTACCTATACTAAAATAACAAAAGTCTATTTACCTCAATTTTACTTTGAATTAAAAATGAAGTTCTATTTGCATGATTAACGGGGCGGTAACGATTTAAATATAGTCTAAACTCTTTATAACGAAACTCAAGGGACTGAGCATTTTTTGTCGTTATAGAGTGATGTCGTTATATGGAGGGAATAAAAAAAACAACCAAATTAATAAGTCTATCACTTCCGAGAAAACAATGCGTCATACCGCACGTGTTTCAAGGAAATTAAGGATAACAAAAGCTAGACCGACCTCGGATGTTTCGGAGCTTCAAAGTCTTTTGTTACCTGATAACATAACATAAACAATAATTATACCGCTAATGTTAACGTTCAATATGTGAATTTTAACGCAACCAAGTTGGGATAACGTTATAAAGAGCTGGCACTGTATTTTATTTAAAAAAAAAAATTTACTCGTAAAAACTAAAATAGGCTCTTTACTGTTTGTATATTAAAAATACTGTAATACCTATGTTGCTATATAAGTTTCTTTTTCAGACCGGAACTGGATATGAAAAAGGACGAAGTGAAAGTTTATGGGGCACAGCAATCTCTGGGTTATTTTTAAAATTAAACTACGTAAATAATCGATTTAAAAAGACATATTTTAGTCCCAAGTATATCTTAATCCGATAGGTCATAGTCGAAATCGTTAGGCCTTATGTTAAGTGACAATATTTGTTATCATGTTTACGTTTTTTCAATATACTAGCAAATATAAGTTAGTCCACGTTTTTAAGGATAGGTCGGATTTTATATTTGTACTATAACATGATACTCGTTGACTTGCAATCAAACCTGATAACGTTTTTACTGGTTTTTTATTACTATCTGACACACAAAATTTATTAACGATCATCTCCCTATATCGGAGGTTTAAACTTTAATTCATACTTTAAGCCTTACGAACAAAACATAATGGTATGAGGTGGTATATTTATATGTACCTCTGGTTCGCCATTTTACAATATATACGAGTTTTAATTAAGTTACAGATGAGAGTTATTCGTGTCGAAGAAATCCTTCGTTGGAATGAATATCGTTTATTAATATAAACAAAAGAAGAAGGCTGATACTACATTTTTTTTTTTACAATTGTATAGTAATGAAATGTAATTAATTTAATCTAAATCTAATTAACATTATATTCTATATCTTGCTTATATATGTAGGAATAAACTATTTATCAGAATCAATAATTTTTTTTATATCTATAGAAAAGAAAGGATTTAAATGGTATTTATAAATAACGGTGTCTATTATCTGTAACGCATTTGTTCATCTATACATTTAAAAATGAATCGAATTGAACATGTTGCTAACCGCAAGATTCGGAGACGGAGAAAAAAATTACTATATACATATTTAGTAATTTTATTACTCAAAATGTAACATCCTTAGTCTATTTGATGGCAAAGCAAATTCTTCCATGGTTGGTATGTAGGTACTAAAAAGGTAAGCCAAGTAAAAATATAATTTTAAGGCAAAGCAATGTTCACGAAGGCAGCTAGTTAAATATATATTTTTTTTTAATTTTATTGCCTGAAGGAAATATTCAAAATAAATTTATCAGCAAGTTCAAAATAAATTTAGATTTCATTGGCTTCGATAATAATCGATTACCGTAAAAGAAGCGAAGCAAAAGTTTCTTCTATCTGAAATGAGGATTAAGTTCCGAATTTATTATTTACAAATATTCTGTGAAACAAATAGGTCGCTAAGGCAGTAAATCCTCTCTCTCGGGTTAAATTGAATCACTGAACACCTATCTGCGAGGCGAGGGTTAATACATACTTTATTTCTCATAGGATGTTGTCAATGCAGCCATAAAATCGTAACGGATGTTCACACGGAAGACACGTTTAACAGATTTTTAATAAAAATTCAATTTATTTCAACTTTGAAATTTATCAACTTTTTTTTTATCAAAACATAGACAAACACAACTACATAAAAAAATCTGTGTAACAGTTTGTTGGCGATATTATATAAGGAATATTTTGCTTAATATTGTAAAATGAATGACAACAACAGTTGATGTATACTCTATGATTTTCAATAATATGTATATTTTATTCATGCATGCATGATTATTTAACAAAGTTACGCACACAACTTCAAACACTACAGATATATGCGGCATTGTCAATGCGCCTACGGGATTGTCTCTGGCACATACGATACCAGAGAGATTTCATTAAGCCAGCTTACGGAACGCGTGAAATAGTGCTGTTAGTTTTATGGCTTAGGTTTTCGAACTGTAATCCTGTTACGAAGATATATAGATAGTTAACCGAGAACCGAGAAAAAACAGAAAAACCACAACTAGTATTGCCTAGACATGCCTTAGGCTCTAGGATTATCATATATTTACCATAATATGTGTTTGTGTTGCCCAAATGTGAAGTAATTGAATAAATATAATTTTTTTATCAGTTTTTTTTCATATACCTATATGTGTAATTACAAATACCATGAAGGTCGCGCAAGCCTTATCGAACCCTCGCGTTCGTTTTTAGTGACAATGGGGCCATCGCATTTTCCAACCTCGACTACCCAAGCAATTCTATACTTCTACTGTCTACTCAAATGTGCCCGTATTCGGCATTCCCCAGAAACAATTAGAAACAAGAGGTGGCGACACGTAAACGTTCCTCTTTATTTAGCTTTTTGGTCTGTTGATTAGTGTTTATTTTATTTACATAAAACTAAATAAAAACTAATAAGTAAATAAACATTTGTTTAATTTTAATTTCGATTTTTTGCTTGAGACTGAAAGAAATGAAATCAACTTATCCGAAAGTAGTGACACTCCCCTGGGTCCAAACACGTCAGTTTAAGGCAAAGTCAGCAGTGAAGGTATGAGACATGATAACTAATGCAGCTATGTGGCAACTATCGTAAAAATCTTAACCGGCACCTGGGACCGGCTGCTGGGCCCTAGGAGCTAGGATGAGTTTAAAGTGCAATATAATTCTAAAATTTAGTTAGCATAATTTAAAAAGTACAACCTTTATACCACCATACCTATTGTGCAACTTGCAAATGGTTATTTATTTTGACACTGTCAACATTCGGATTTACTGTTGAATTGTTTTTCTTAGAAAGCTTTAATTAAAACATTCCTAATCTATATCATTTTATAGCTTGAAAGAATTGTGTAGACTGCAACCTTTGAAATAAAGTAAATAAGAACAATACAAGGTGATAATGTGTTAATTTTTTCTGATTGATAGGCACAGTATTGACGCCTTACCTGTGAATTTTAAAAAATAATGACAGAAATTAAAAAAATAAGTTTTTTTTATAGAACAAGGGGCAAACGGGCAGGAAGCTCACACTCTAAGTGATACCGCCGCCCATGGACACTCAATGCTAGAGGGCTCGCGAGTGCGTTGCCGCCCTTTTAATAATTGGTACGCTCTCTTCAATTTGGGCCGGTCCAATTGGGAATTCTACGAACAACAGCCTATATATAATGATTCACCTAATTAATATAAACATATCTTGATTGAAGTAAATTTGTTCTGTTCGCAAATCGTAATTTAATTGAGATATATTTTGTCTAATATATCTTTCGTAACCCGAACACATGCTATTATCTCAAATAACGGCTCGTGTAATTTATAGCCTAGGGCGCAACCTTCAGCACTGTTTGTCATTGTCTGATAAAACTAATAGGATATCATATCAACTGGAATCGACACAATTGGAAAGAATATCTTAGCTTTTGCGACACCTATCTGTTTGAAAATAGTATTATTTTACGTGTTTAAATTTCATTTATAATATAATAATATCTACTGTTAAAATAATAAAATTGGTTAACGGATTTATAGGTTCAGCAAGAGACATATCGCGGGTGTTGTGAAAAACATCGCTGTACCTATGTTTTTTCATGTACTTTTTTTTATTGCTTTTATGTTACGCTGATACTTAAAAATTCTAGGTTCATTCTAGGTAAATCGTTGGAAAATGCAGTAGTTTGCGAAAATTAATTAAGTTCTTAACTTGTAAGGTCTGGAATATTCATACTTTTAAATATAACTATTATAAATATAGTAATGCTTTTTTACTTTATTAATTACAATATATGCGTGTAGTGCAATTATAATTATCGATCAAAAAAAATTGAGTCATATAGCACACGGTAATATGTAGAAAATTTATTTATATTCATATGTATCTTAAAGTAGTCTTTTACATTTTCAATGCGTAACAACCCGCCACTATAATTGTACCTACTGGGTTTAGAACCCAGAACCTAAGGATATTAAATAGTTTACGAAATGTATGTACCTACATATGCTAATAACTACCCATCACTTACGTAATATCTGATTATTTTGTATGAAAATTGAGTCGAAAGTTGAGGGTTACTGATCACTGATTCAGAAGAACCAACTAATCAGTTTTACATTTCGGATTACCAATATAAACATTTTCTATTTTAATATTGAAATAACTTTGTAGATCTATTTAACAAGTATGTTAATCAATTGTTTGCGTTGCTAATGCAAATTCAAAGTTTCCGTATGAATCTCAAATAGTTTGGATCAGAATATATATTAACGTAATATATAGAAAACTACAAAATAGATTTCGCGTTGCAAAGTCGACTTTTCTTAAATTAATTATAAAAAAATACTATTTGCGCTTCCGGCTTTGAATATCCGGGTTTCAGTTTTCTTTATCTGTCGTGCAATCATTTGTTTTTTCTAATCGGCACTTGTAGGTGGGGCCTCTGTGTTGACACACGCCGTCGAAGTTTTTGTGTCGAAGGTCTGCCGGTTTCCGCGAGATGTTTCCCTTCACCGTACGAGCGAGTGTTAAGTGCGCACATAGAAGGACCGTCGGCGCACACCCGGGGTTCGAACCTACGCCCTTCATCAGCGTGCGACTTTCATCTAGGAATGACATGCCAGCAGGATAAGACTGCTCTATTTTTAGCATGATTAAACTATCTTCGTAAATTGTACTAGTGTTGGTTAGTTAAGGTGTCTCAGTGCACAAAATTTAAACCTTATACGTTTGTTAGAACTGTTGACTATGAGTTTCACTCACCAACATTATTTATGTACTTATTTTTGTAAACATCACAACGGAAACAAAATTTGTCAAAGTGAAATGAAAATACTTTCATTACTTATCTAAATTGCTAATTAAGCAGCAATTCATATTATTTTTCCTGCTGTGTAAGTGCGAAAGCGTAACGAGCAAACTTACCCTCGAATTTGTAATATTAGTCGAGTTAAAAGTAATTCAATTCGTTGCGAACGTGCGAAAATTACGAAGTGCCTTTTGAAATTAAGAAAAAGTTAATGTTGTTGTTTGGCGAAACGCCAACATCCACGTTATTAGCTGTAACAAGGTAAAACTGTAACTAAAACTGAAGTTTTTTAATTCAGTCGGTGTCAAGAATGCTTACATAAATCCGTAAAGCATTTATCCTTTGTATTTATTTAAATTTTTGTATTCTGTTAATTGGTTTACATCGCAAACATCAGATAGTGATGAACGGAAGAGTACCACAAGTTGGTCAAAGACATTTTGACATTGCAATAAGTTATTATCTATTAGTACTAATTTAGTATAAAACATGCTGTATTTGCCTAAATGGTGTACAATTAGTATTAATTGATATTTTTGTGATTCTAGATGTATATTTTTATTTTGTTTTTCAAATAAATGACTGACTTACCTTAATGGATGAAACGTCGCAAATAAAACGATTTATTTTTTGTTCATTGGTTTCGATTGAAAAATACTTTATTATAAAAACCATTGGATATTGAAAACAATTATTTTCATGTTGTCACGCAAACAGTGAAACCGTTTCGAAACCGATCGGTTGAACTGAGACCTGAGCCTGTATCATATACTGTCTTAATATTTCACTGCACATTGATGTCTTCTTAGGTATTTAAGAAAAATACTTGTATAGAAATGTTAGGCAATTTTTACATTGTACTGGTCCTTTCCCTTCATGTCCCATAACTTTGGGATGCCCTGTATATATATAGTCAAACTTGTGGTAAACTCGTAATTGCTTTTCACAATAAGTTCCTACCGCTCTTAACGTATAAAACGCTTTCAAACAGTTAATAGCCCTACGTCTAATACATTTGCCATTTGTATGGACTTGAGAGGGTCATTAATCTCATTCATTCAATGTCCTCAACTCGGAATTAATATATTTTTAGTAGCGATCACGCCGGCTCCACATGGACAATTCGGCGTCGCCTTATAATGTTAGAGTTTTGTCTTCTAATGCTTTGTGAAAATATTTTAACTCTTCGTATCAGGCAATGGACATCTGTTTACTTGTATTTTGGCAAGTAAGGATCATACGTCATTGAAAGCTATATGAATATCACCGATATGTTGATAAATAACTAAGGGAATTATAAGGGAATTATATTCCCTTTGTAGTTATTTATCTAAACTACCCGATTCATATCAACGTTAGGATGGTATTGGAAATAGTATGTAAATGTTTTAAGGTTTCGACATTCGACACTTACAATTATCCTATATGTATGGATCAGTACGGCTAATTATATTTTATTTGCCTTTAACGTTCGCGATCTGCGATTTAATTTACGTACTAATCTCATCAGCACTATATCGATTCTGGCACCTTGATTACCACGCTCGCGGCAGCTACTATCAGACGAGTGATATGATATTCTGTGTGTTGTATATAACAGTTACGGCCCTACATTTATCAGGATATTTTATATATACTTATATTTCCATATATTCGATTAAGATACTCTCGTTCTATTCTTCAAATCTTTTGTCATATCATCATATATTATCATATATTTTGAAAGTATAAAAAACATACGGCTAATGTGTTTTATATATAAAGTTATATATTTAAATGTAATATTGATTGAGTCGATCCAGGGTCGACCGTTAGATTTTTCATGTAATGTATTATCATTGGCCTACTCCCATGCCAAGAAAAAACGACTTTGATAGATGAGTATATCATTATCGAGAGATCGATGCTTTGTTTATATTGACTTCCACAAATCTTAAAAATATGAAATTATTAGAACGTTAAAAGTAAAATACTCCTCACAGCACCGACAAGAATCTATGTTAAAAAGTGTGACGTAAATACGATAGATTAGTGTCAAGTTTTATTCAAAACAATACATCTTCGTATCTAGAATTTATAGTTACAATCAATCATAGGTTTTTAAATTTTTGCAATTGTTGGTTTTTGTATGCGTAAAACGATTTTTAAATCGCTACTGAATTTTAAAACTATGCATAACCGAATCCTGAATACATGCCTACACCTTTAAAAGGGCGTACCAATTCATAAAAGGCCGGCAATGCACTCGCGATACTTGCCTTACGCGCCCTCTGGTATTGAGAGTGTCCATGGGCCGCGGTTTCACTTAACATCAGGTAATCCTTCTGCCCTACGAAGGTAGACCTTCTGTAACATAAAAGAAACAAAAACCAAAAAAGACTAATAAAATTTGCTATAAGCCCAACACTTTCCTACACCCCTTTAACCGACAGGTATCCAACCCAAAAATCAAAGAATCAATTAGGCGCAGAATGAGAAGACTCCATATAATATTATCTATGAAATAGAAATATGATACAGCAAAAAGAAAACACTTTTTTAACTTATAATTATTTAAACATAATTTAAATTTAACCGACGTTTCGCGTGGTTTACACTACTATCTGACAGATAATACAAGATTTTCCACAGCTGTGATACTTTTTGACATTTAACACCTGTCTTCAGTCACCGTGACCACGCACGCTGTAAAGCACGCGCAACGTCGGTTAAATTTTAATTATGTTTAAATAATTTTAATTTTACAATAATACATAACTTTAATCCGTTAAAAAGTGCTTTCTTTAAATGTGTAAAAGTTATGTTAATAAAAGACAATACTATGATACAGCAATACAAAAAGTAGTATTTATGCTTTTTTTAGTGTATGCGTTTGGCAAAAATTGCGTAATTTCGCATGACGACTAGATGAAATCGTTTATAAAGTGGAACCTTATCTCAGCCTTCCCCTTCCGGACCGAGTGCCGTCATTAATCACTATCACTTTTGCATTTGACGTACAAGTTTCGGTACTTACCTTAATTTTAGCCGTGTTTCTAGAAGATTTCGTTCATTTGTGACGAAACTTTAAGTGACAGAAACTACGTCTCCTGGGCTTTCGTCTTATTCCTATTTTATATTTCGGAAGTGTCTCTGTATTTTAAATTTATACGCTATTCAGAATGGAAATATATTTTTAACTTACATAATGTTACCCAGAAAATTTGTGTCACATGTCATATGCTTAATGGTCCCAAAAATATATAAGTAATGGAAAAGGTTGATGTGGTTTGTTAATATTATGTATTGGAAATGTGAGTTTTATTTTATATTAGATTGGACTCTACATTTTTTTTTTTAATTACGAATTATTATTAAATATTGTAAATATTGATAAACATTCGCGGTCGTGAGCTTAAATTCAACGAAACAAAGAAATTAAACTTTCAAGATTTTATAATGGTATTCTTTCAACGCTTTCTATATTTATTTCTATTAAGCCTTGATTAGAGTCACCCGAAAGCTCATTCGCTTATTCTCAAAACTCGACGCTATCATCTCAGTCCGATAAGTGAGCTAAAATCTCGAGATCACTGTCACTATAACTTGTAATAAATCCATTTTTAATGTTTTTAACAGCTCCGCAACAATCGTGCATTGGTCAAATTGGGGACATTGTCAATTTAGATCGATAAATGTCAAAATTATATCCGTCGAATTTAAGCATATTTTATAGAAAGCGTCGATCTGTCATTTTCATACAAATATCAATCCAAAAGTACCGATCAGTCCTTCCAAAGATGGTTGACAAAAACAGAGTGACTGTCCACCGATCGGTTATTAAAAAGTTGTTTATGGGAAATGGATTGAAATATCAATCTCTAGTAGACAAAATAGATTGGGATTGAGTATAGGACCCGTTAAACAGATTAAATTTGTGAAACTAACACGTGACACAGTAATTCTGTATCTCAGTTTAAGCAAATCACACGTACGAGAAACATGCTCCTGCATACATTTTATGCCGAAATGTTAGATGTTAACATAAAATGTCAAGGTTGTTTCCGCTTAAATTTCGCTTCTAATTTACTTTTACCAGTCTTTTTGAGGCATTTTACAATTACATACCGTTAATTTCAGTTAATTAATAGATGTAAATTTTTATATGGCTGATAATAATTGTTGTTTGTATAATTAATAAATCTGAATATACCACTTTCATTTCAAATAAACTATTTTATATTATAATTGGTTACAATAAACATTATTCTTTATAGATAATTCATCATGTTGTTTCGTATGAAATACGATACAATAAATAATATTTTGTTTGTAAGTACTGCGCGCAACTTAATAACCACCCTATATATTATAAACGTTTACCTCGGAAGCGTCGTGTCTGAAACTGGAGGTACAGAAGAGGATATCACCTCACGCATTGCCAAGGCCCGAGCAACCTTTGCGCAACTTCGGCCTGTATGGCAGTCACGGATGCTGACGCGTCGAATCAAGATTAAAATATTCGGATCCAACGTCAAGTCTGTGCTGCTTTATGGGTGTGAAACGTGGAAGGTCACCAAAGACATCTCGCACCGACTCCAAGTCTTCGTCAACCGCTGTCTTCGTCATATTCTGGGTATCTACTGGCCTGAAAAAATCTCCAACGAGCAACTTTGGGAGCGCTGCCGAGAAACCCCGATCAGTCAGCAGATCAAAAGGCGCAAGTGGAATTGGATAGGCCATACACTTCGAAGGGATCCCAATCATATTCCCAAGCAGGCGCTTGATTGGAACCCGCAAGGAAAGCGAAGGCGTGGCCGTCCCAAACAAACCTGGCGCCGTACAGTAGCGGACGAGGCGAAGAGATCTGGTAGGACTTGGAGCGAGGTGAAACACGAGGCGCAAAACCGAACGCAATGGAGACTCGTTGTGGACGCCCTCTGCCCCACCTAGGGGTTATAGGACATGAAGAGAGAAGAGAGATATATTATAAAGCATTCATTAAATAAAAAAAATAATTTTATTTTCGTATTGAAGTTTTCAATTCTTAAAGGTACATACAGACAATTGTGGTAAGTGAATTCACAATTCACGCGTTATTCATTTCGATGTTCTTCAGATCAAATGATTTTGAAATAGCGTTTTCAAAATAACACTATAATTTTTTATTTGTACAAGAGACATATCTCACTTATAATGTAGTCTGAACAGTTGACTCTTACAGAAGTCGTATATATATAAACTGTTTTATGTAATTAACACTACCTTAGCATTTAATACGCTTAACAGTCATTTTAGTTTGTTTGTTTATTGTTTAGCTTATATTGCTGGTTTTATTTTCAAAATAAGGCTTCTAATAAAGATATATAGCCAAGTATGTATTTCATTATACTTGTAGCCTACAATTATTATATAGCAGATGATTCTTGAAACGATGTCGTTGTTCTTATGACATAATAAATTTTTACACGTATATGCTTCTCGAGTAGCGATAAAGTGACGGCATTATTTGGGATTGAAGTATTCGAATCAGCTATTAAGTATTTATAGACTTTTCTTTAATTAAAACTCAAAACATCAAAGTAAATTAATCATAATATTAAATAGGGTGTAAATAATTTTACTTGTAAGAACTTCTAAATAAAGTTTTTTTGCGTTTATTTATTAAGCGATGATTGTTTAATAATGCCTTAATTGTACGCTCCTGTAACATAGAAAATAAATCAGTTTTTTATTATTGGAATTTCTATTGTTCTGAAAATATTTGTATTATACCTATAAGGAAATTGTATGACAATACTACGTCCTTATAATACAATTTTTTATCGGAAAAAGAACATAGCTAGCCTGTGATTTCCAAACTTGAGGTTGAAAATTTACTTTACTTTTGGTAAAGAAAACTTCGTAAATATACGGGGGTGTTTTTTGATCCAAAAAGTGTTTATACACAGAACCTATAACTCGTATATATAGAAAAACAGAATTCCATAGCCAATACACAGTAGTGCGATTATTTATATAAAAAAAGTACAGACTTACTAAAATATGATAACATAACTCGTGAACTCAATTGTGTCAATAACGTGCATTCAATATTGACGAAGCTACGAATGCCGTAGCACTCGTTACGTTCGACGTAGCGTATGCTACGCCCGCTCGCTTTGAACCGGGAAAAATTGGTTTTCATAAATTCAAATAGATAAGATGTTGGTATTCCTTCTCGTATAAAGACTCGTTATGGAATTTACATTTACATTTATACATACACACATCATATATTCGTGTAGCTTTTGTCTTTTTCGTTTACTCTCTCTGGATGATCAAAAGCTTTTAATTAAAACTCTTTTATTAATAGCTTATTAAAATATAAACGAGAAATTATGACATTATTAGCATGATTAAATGCTGAGTGTTTTGCAGCAATAGTGGTCAGAGGGAGACCACTACATGAATCACACTATGCGTTCAGTCTTTATTTATTAATTAAATCACAATGCATCAGGTTTAATAAAATGTTCTACAGTTTAGATTCCAATGTATTTTTCTAAATATATATGGTGGACGTAAAATTTACAAACATCTTATTAAATTTTCAAATAAAGAAGTCTTTTGAAAGGTTGCCATATTGATGCCATCTATTATTTCAAGTGGTATTAACAATATTCCACGGGATATATATATAACACAAATTACCTATTACGTCTTGATTTTATATGTTAAAGGTGTTTTATTTATATATGTCGTATTTACTACCAAAGTCAAAATAATATTAAACCTTCTAGTCAGTTTTATCCTATCTGATCCTCCTCGACACTAAGCAACCTATATCGCATAGACTAGACAGGGTGAAGCCAACAACAAGAATTAATTTTATACTCTGGAATCCCACAACACATCCTGATTAAAATATCGGTACTGGCCGAAAAGAGTAAGACCTATTTTCACTCCTACCACTAAATTAAACGTGGGATGGAACGTTTAATTTAACTGAAACAGTGTTTACGATTATTTTCTAGATGTAAAAGTGGGTTCAATATTTTAACTAAAGTACTAATTGGGTACTACAAGTCAAATAATTATAATTATTATGACTTGTGCTGCTGAGTTTATGTATAATTTATAAGTCAAACACAGCCTTTTAATGACTCCTTTTTTATTTCTTACCAATAAACAATTTGGTATCTAATGTGTATGTATTTCTGAACGGTTGCAAAAAATGGTAAAGTAATTCCTTTACCAAGTTTTAATTGGTTTGATAAAGTATCTCGAAGCTATTTGAAACAAATTAGGTCCGACAAAATTGACCCGAAAGTGAAATATTTCCCGCGGGAAGTGTGTCATAACTTATCTTACTTTAATAAGAACCTTGAAACTTTATTGAGTCGCTATTGCTGAAGTGATTTGAGATATATTTATATAAAACCTTGGTTTCTTGTCTATTGTTTATGATCAAACATTTGACGGCGGATGGCTGGCCATGCATCATACTCGTGAACGGGCGCTGCTTGTGGTGACTGGTTGGACTTGAATTCGTGTATGCGGTGATGTCAGTTATTTCGACTATGTATAAGCGTCTTGTTCTCACTAGAATGTAAGTGCGTTCTCCTATTTCATCATGCCTACTGGTGATAGAGGACAAATCTTTTATTAATTAGTTAAGATGACATGTGGAACATGGTGTAATGGTTGCAGCTTCTTACAAACGTAGTGTGAAACAAAAAACTTGGCGATTAAAAAGAGTGGCGGAGAGTGTATTGCCAGTTCTTATCGTCCGTGCTAGGCCCTTAATTTAATACATATGTATTTCTTTATTTACGATAATAAGGGTACATTGTGTTACGAAAATAAATAAATGATTTTGAATTTAACATCGAACTGTATTATCAGTTGAATCATGATAGGTTTGGTTTATTGCCAAGATAATACCGTGTCAGGCCATATATATTAGGTATAACATTTCAGGTAAATTCAATTCCTGTGTTTAGCTACAAAGTTTCGATATGAATTTAATATTATTAATATGAATTGAATTTCGTAATATTTACTTTAAGGAGAGAAAGTACAAAGAATTATGACAATAGATAATATATAGGGACGTGAGTAACACTGAAAATGTTTAGAACTGTCCAATTAGAAACGTTGCCAATGAAAAGTTTTTAAATTTCAATTTTAGAACTCGGTGGAAGGACAGTTACTGCAGACTGGCATGTCAAGCTTGTTTTCGCTGTTTGCCTGTTGTCTTGGAAAAATTTCGACAGCAGCGCCCTCGAAGCAGGATACTCCTTAACCACGACAATGCTTCAGCGCACTCCACAAAACGGACTGTTGAATGTTTGATTATGGCACGTGTCGAGATAATGAGTCATCCGCCATACATTCCTGACCTGGAGCCCTGCGACTTTCATTTAGAACTAAAGATAAAATTTGAGGTATTCGCTTTACGAGCCCTGAAGATGCGGTGAAAGCGTACGAGAATGCCATAGAAGAGACCCCTAAGGAAGAATGGGCCCACAGCTTATCTCAGTAGTTCCAATGATTGCGTCGATGTGTAGAGAGGAATGGAGATTACTGCAAAAGACAATAAAAGTATTGGCAACTTTCTACAATAAGCCGTTTTTCACTTTCTAAAAATTTTCAGTGTTACCTATATAACAGTAGTGTGTGTTATTATAACAGTTCAAGCATTATTTGTAGTAGTTAAATCTATCGTAGGTTTTAACTGGTCACTGAAATTTTAGGCCAGTGTAGGTACGTAATAAATATAACATTGTGTTTGTTCGACTTTTATTTGGACCATAAATGCGCTCTATACATAAGAATTATTCTTTCCCATTGCTTCCATTTGCATATAGATTAAAAATGCCGGGAACAAAATTCTCGTCTAACAACTTTACATATGAACGGCTTGGAAAAATTAGATTTGCGAGAAGTTAAGTCTGCTCCGCACAGATATTTGGATTATATTTCACGAAAATATATTTGTAATTTATACCTACATATGGATAGTTGGAGTTTATAAACTACTTATATAGGTAAGCTGTTTTCTCACTGATTTTCTTATACTTTTAAACTGGAAACTCTTATTCCATATATTTTCAAACTCCTATTGCTACGAGATTTATTGCTGGGCCCTGGTATTTTTTCAGTGAAGTCAGTAAAAGGCACATTTAAAAAATAAAATATCTTTTCAATATTAACACCATATGGCAAACTTACTTTAAACAAACATACTTAATACTTTAATATAAATGAGACTTCACAAATTTATACGTTACATTTACTAGAGAATCAGTCATATATAAATTAGAGACGTAATCTTATCGTCTTTTTTTAATATGCCGACACAAAGAAAATGAATTTCCTTTCAGCCGCTATCCAAATGATCTCAGGGTTGTGAATCACAGGCTTAACTATTAGATTAACTCATCAGAGCTAAACACTGTATTAGATATACAGTGTAGTTATGTGACGGCATACTGACATGGCAGATTTGCGTATTTACGTCAAACAACAACATACACAGATGCCGTAGCTCTATCGATACAGAACACGTATGTACTTTCCTAAGTAACTATATAAACATTAGTATACTTCTCATTAGCGAAAGTTAACTTGTTTGAGGTTTCAGTGCACTGTATAGGTTTAGGTATAGTTCAATGGTATTAATTACTATTAAATCTGGCTTGTAGTTAAAGGATGACTTTAGTAGCTGCTAGCGTATATGGGGGTCTAGTCAAGATGGCTTAACATGACAGCTTGTAGTTGGTACCAACTGTCGACACTAGCTGTCATTTTCAAACAAATTTAGTTTTCGACTTTCTACATACACTACTGTTAAGCTGCCTTGACTAGACCCCATGGTGTGCATTCGACTTCAGTAAGTGTAATTCTATCGATATTTTGTTCTAATAGAAAAGTAGGTTAGATTGAAATAGGGTAGTGAAAGTTAAAGGGACTTACTGACAACAACGGCTGAAGGCGTTTGCCTTCAGCGGTTGTTGTTTTAATACGTTTATATTAAATAAAACGGAATAGAATAACAAAAAATCGTAGCAAATGGGATATACTTAAAGATCTTGATCAAGTTTATTTATTAAGATATTTCTATATAAAATATATTAACAAATATACATTTACATAGAAATGTTATAAAATAATCTTATTAGTTGCCGTAAAAATGTAGTGTACTTAGTTTGGTAAAATAGAATTGGGAATACAAATTTTATTTAACTGTTCTGTTTGCATTGTGGAGTTGTGATCAAATTACTTGAAGCTGTGAATGTTGATTCTGTATTCTATGCAGTGTGCATTCTATTAATCTATTCATTCATTAAAATCATTTATTCATGTTGGTAACATAATGTATACTTATAAACGTCAAAAACAGAAATTTTAATGTATTCCAATGCTTCTTTTTATTTTTACTGACAGTTCTGAAATCAAGGGCGTAGAACGGAAGAGAAAAACTGTATAGCAATAAACTCTCCGCCACTTTTTTTAATCGACAAGTTTTTTTTGACACAACGTTTGTTAGGAGCTGCAACCATTACACCATGTTCCATATAACATCTTGAGTAATAAAGAATAATAAAATAAATTAAAAATAAAGATTTGTCCTCTATCAGCAGGAGGCATGGTGAATTAGGAGCACGCACTTACAAACTCGTGAGAACAACACGCAAATACGTAGTAAGAACAATTGATATCACCGCATACGCTAATTCAAGTACGACAAGTAGCACCCGTTCACGAGTATGACGCATGGCCAGCCATCGGCCCCCTCGCCATATTTTAAAGAAAGAGACAACTCGACGTATGGACGCCGACACACATTGATTTGAAATTTTAACATCACACATCTCTGACTAACTTTTATTAAATTAATGCGTCTTTGTTATAACATATATTTAAATTTTATCTAACCAAGAAAAAATCAAATTGCCATAACTAAGCATAATCTGTTTTTGTCGAGTTTTTTGAATGAGGTTTAGGCAAATAAATTTGTGAAACATCTTCTAAATGTTAAGAGTTAGCACATAGTAAACTCAAAACAATGCGAACACGTTGTGAAAAAATTCTGAAAAATAAACACCGAATGCAAATTGTAATGTGGTTTTTCCGTAAAGTATGTTTCAAAGTTACGGTTATGTGGACATGCGGTTAACCGCAAAGAGTTTTTAATTTTTAATTATGTACATAAATATGGGCCAAATTAAACTGGCAGAGTAATACATTGGAAAAAATGGATGACTTGTTTTATTAGTTAGGGAGTCGTTATATTATCGCATCATTGGTTAAATAAATAAATTATTAATTACTGTCAGTCAGTCAGCAGTCTCAAAGGCCCAATTTCTAGAACATTATCAAACTTAAATCAAGTTGTCCAAGTTTGATAAAATTAATAGTGTTTAAAATGAGATTGTCAAATGGGCTTCTAATTGGAATAAGACTCAAAGAGATCATTTTAATCTTCATCGGTAACAGGATCGTTTCCAAAGTTATATATGATTTCTATCAGAGAAGATCTAAACTTATTTGTTTAGACCTATTCGTATTGTTCATAAAGCCCGGCTTCCCAATAATTATTAAAGTTTTAATAATGATTAGAATGGGTCGACAACTCCCGTATTTTCTATCACTCACATAGTATAATAATTAGTTATTAATGGCTCGCTGTAAAGGGCAATTTTGACCTAATTATTACCGCGAGTAGTACGTCTTTAATTAAAAAACCTACTTCTCTTCAAATAATATTAATTCACCATAATATTCGTTTAAATTATTTTTTGTAATGATACAAAAAGTGTTTCTTTCTTCCAGAATATACGATACTTACGATACATGCAGTGATTCATTACCGTAATATTTTAGTCTATCCTACAAGATTCAAACAGGAATTACGCAGTGTGATCGCACGGAAAATCTATAATATATATGTATAAATATATATCATAAAATATTTACGCGATTTGAACATTTCTGAAAGAGGTAATAAATACATGGTTACAGTTAGCATTCAATGTATATTTTATTATGTCTTATTCGTTACTGACTCATGAATCACTTGAGAATGACGCAATCATATATATATAAGTGGATAACTGTGGAAAAAATATGTTCCTTATTAACATTCACATCGCGCAAGTCCATAAATTCATGTAAGCACAAATAGATGTGGCTTTCGCCTCACAATTCGTTTGTCTTGTATTTGCGTAGCTAACACAATTACATTCACCACGAACGAAAGTATACGCTTTAGTCTCAAGAGTAAAAATCGTGTTTGTATTGATTGCTGTCTCTATAGAGTAGGTATTTAAGATGTTCGTAGGATTATGAATGATCTATTCACTTATGTATTGAATTTGTATAATTTTCCACCATCTTTATCCCTGAAAGTAGTATAGAGGTTCTATTCCCGGGCAAGTAAAGGTATGTAGTTTCGAACTTACGAGATGCACCCATAATTTTTTTAATCGCTGTGAAACTTGTATTCTTTTAAATTAACAACATGGACATTGGACATATCATTTCAAACCTAAGAAACTCTCAATTTGAAAATAATAAAATCAAGGTAAATTCTTTGTTCAAAGTGCTTGCAAAACCTGAATAACTTCGCGTCATTCAAAATTCAACCTGACGCTTGACCGTACTTTCATATAATCCAGAGTTGTATATTTTACCTTCGTTAGCTTCTGAATTTAAACCCAGTTAGTAAAAAAGTTATCCTCTTTTAATAGCAGAGTGACATTGTAATCTTGAGTCTATTTAAGGATAGTAAATAAGAATAGTAGTTATCGGACGAACACACACGCATGCCCATTCTGATGTTCCCTTCATTTGTTTATTGTGACTTAAATGTCTTTATTTGTTTAAAGATTTTAGTCTGTTTAAACAGATAGTGATATTAATAGTCATCTAAAACGGGGTAACATTCCCTATACAGGAATAGGAGAAACGTAAAGGCATATTTACTATAAATATTAAATGTGTTATGTGATAAGATAGAGTTGCTAAGAAGAGTAATGGAGCAATTGCTGCGCCGGTTAATTAAATACGTTATTTGTCATTTACAAATGTCAAATATCGTATCCTACTTTATTTGATAAACTTTTACTGAAATAACAAATACGAAATATGTAGAGATACATAATTTTTATATAAAACATCGCAAGAATTCCAAACAAATACATTGGCGCAGTCTCAACAACCATTATTATTTTGGGGACGATTGTTATTATATTTTATTTGTGAAGCGCCCTTTGTTATTATTCTTTGGCAAACAGTATAAGCAGAGCGTTCTTCGACTTATATATTCCTTATCGTAAATAGAAGGCATTTAAACTTAAGTAACATGTAAATTTTGTTTCTGCAAAAATTGTATTTTTATTATCAAATTCTTTCTTATAAAATTTTTTTTCTTGGAAGTATAATAAGTTCGGGATGATACTAAAGATAAGCAAACATAATGCAGTTTTTAACCACAAGTTTAACGCAAGGTGTTCAACTGATTAAAATCAGTCATTTTCGCTAAATCTATTTTTGCGTAAAATATGATTCGCAAGATGAGGCGCAAGATTTGAATGTAATATTCATTGATCGCGTTATCGTTGTCTTTAGAGAAAAAATTATATTATTTTACTGTAGTCTTCTATGTGGCATAATTGTACATCTGTAAGATAAAACCAATTTTAATAATTAATGGGTATAATTTTGTAATGTTTTTATACAGAACTTACTTTGATTATAAGACTTTGTGTACTCTACGGCCGAGTGAAGTTTTTTGGTTTCGTGTTTCGTATACCTAAACACAGCCTTTTCCTTCTGGCTAAGTGCAAGACTTTTAACCGTAAGTTCAGGCTTTTGAACCCTAGTTGTGCGCCACACACATTTCGTGGTGAAAAAAACGCCGTGACAAGGTCGGCACGTCTAAGAGAAAATCAGACAGACTGTGTCGGTTGCAGTTAATAATCTGCTTGCCACATTTTTTTCGAGATGACAAAAAAACGTGTGGAGCACGACGAACAGACTCAAGCGGTAACTCAAGTTCGGCTCTGTACATCGAGAGGAAACAATGTATATGGCGAGAGAACGTTGCGGTAATTGCTACCGCGGCTGATAAACAGTCTACCCAATCATATAATACCTAACACTAACCAACGTAAACTCTAAATTAAAAAACTACTTTTACATGCATTTTTCGCGCTCCTAAACAAGACTGCTATGATTACATTAATACAAACCACAGCGGTTTTCTAATGTTACATTTTGTAATATACTATATGATTTTGGAAAATAAAAGAGAGAAATGTAGGTACATAAACGAAGCCACTGTACAATAAATATTAAAGTCGTTAGTTAAAATTGACACAGAAACGAGCTAGCTTCTAGAAATGATGTAGGTTACTTCTGCATAAGATCAATTGCAATTACTAAGTGCAAAATCATATCTTGGTTGTATAAAATTCTGTTACTGGTATACAGTAACGAGCACAGCTGGTGGTATTCATTAATCAGA
The DNA here is from genome assembly GCA_028984075.1 of Pieris mannii. Lineage (NCBI taxonomy): Eukaryota > Metazoa > Arthropoda > Insecta > Lepidoptera > Pieridae > Pieris > Pieris mannii. The sequence goes on from CM054783.1 coordinate 5,149,241, forward strand.
AAGCGCTTGTGTAGCGGAAATTTGAGCTTACTGTATAAAGCTATCGACTTAAGTAAAAGCTAACAGCGTAGTTGTTTATTTCGTGCGATTACTCAATAAACAGGGGAGTGGAGCTTGTAATATGATGCTTGTGTAATATGGCTCTTGTCTTCGCAACTACTACACTTTATTTCACTTTAGAATGTTGTTTTATTACTTGGAAGTGTAACGTCACTTTCAAAAATTATTCATAGATATATAATTCTTGGAAGAGTACTCTAATTGAACTTAATTTATAGTATGTAGCTTAATTTAAATACCTGGAAGTGAAAATATCTATGAATTTGTGCATATTTTATCAAATTATATATTTTCTTGCTATACATTTTAGAGGAGGTTTCATTCACAATGAGATGAGGTCCATAAGAATTGGTATAAAATGCTGCGTATCTTCTATATTATAATTGAGTTTCAGATAATATTTAAAATGTTGAAAAGCGATTTGTGTCGTCGACGACCAATCCATCTCCGAGCGGCTTGACCCTTTGGCGTTGCGTAGAAATGTGGGGTCACTCTGCATCTTCTACCGCATTTATCATGGAGAGTGTTCAGAGGAGTTGTTCGGATTAATACCTGCAGCTGAGTTTCATCATCGGACGTCAAGGCAGAATACGAAATTCCACCCGTATCACCTCGACGTCCGCCGTTCCACAACTGCGCGTTTTTCAAGGCAAATTTTGCCGCGCACCACCACATTGTGGAACCAGCTGCCCACAGAAGTATTTCCGAACCAATTCGACTTCTTTAAGGTTCTTCAAGAAAAGAGCGTACGAATTCTTAAAAGGCCGGCAACGCACTCGCGAGCCCTCTAGCATTGAGAGTGTCCATGGGCGGCGGTGTCAATTAGCGTCAGGTGAGCTTCCTTCCCGTTTGCCCACTGGTCTATAAAAAAACGTATATCTTATTAAAAAATGTTCTCCGTCCCGCGTTTATCGCTTCCGTTTTTTTGTTTAAAAATAATTTAGCCCTCTTTGCAAATTGCCGCCGAGATGTCATGGCTCGTTTGACAATGAGCTACTTACCATTGTTTTAGCCGAAATGGAACAATTTACCTAAATTGTTGAACATTTTGCAAGAAAAATCTGCAAATATTCGGTAATGTTATTTCTTAATACCTAAGTAAAATTACAAAATAAAGAAGAATTAATTGTTACAAATATTCAGTGTTATAATAAACAATAGTAAAATAGGTAGGTATGTTCTGCTTCTAACGCCTAGAATGTGAAATGTACTACTTATTATATATATTATTTGTAAATTGTAATACTTAATACTTGTAATACTTATTATTTATGTTACGCAAATAGTTCACCTTTGTGACAGATCATAAGTGACATGTCACTTATGACGGCCACATTCAAATGTAAGCATTTCTAGGAATGTACCAAAACGCGGCTGTGAAGGACAGACTAAGGCACTCAAAATACAGTTGTACGAACAATTATTGTACTCATGAAATATTTATTTATAGCCTTTTATCAGAATCAATATATACATTATAGCTATTGTTTTTGTTGTCTATGATAGCTGATTCTGTATGCCCACTGGCAAAGGCATCCCCTATTTTTACATTTTAAATTACAACCCCCCAAACTCATGAAATACTTATGTTATATGAGCGGAATAAATCTAAGATAGGAATTCTATAATCTAATATTGTATATTTTTTCAAATTCTTTGATTCGTTGGTTAGATATCTTTATCTAAGCTAATATATATTTTTTAACAATGTAATGTAACAACTTTAAAAAGAAGTTTTAAAAACTCAAATCCTTTAACATTCATTGCCCAGTCATTGCGATAAACAGGTTTGAAGTGAAATTCCTAAGCTTTTATTTTAATCAGAATAAATTGTTATATTTGTTAGGTTTTGCTTCACATTTATCACTTATCCCGGGTGAGATTTTTATCTTCGTAAAAGCAATTTATGTGTTACTGTCGGCGTAAGCTTGTTCTCGAAGGTCATTTAGGTAGTGGTTTGAGAGCAATATTTACTTAATAACTTGAGTACGAGGGTGGGTAATTTGTTTTATGTTCCACTAAAATAGCTTCTCTTAATACAGCTAAAGAAAAAGTAAGAAACATAAAGCATCTTGATTAAAGCATACATTTTTCCGTTTTTTTCAGCAACAACCTTTTGAATGGGAGATTAAATAATTCTTTTGAAGTTATACTTCTTTTGGCGCGTTAGGGAAAATGATGAGAGTAAATTTTTACGATGCGCACGCACACCGTTACAAAACACCAACACCGTGACGTTAGCTATAGTAAACATTTTGGTTTTTTGTGATATTTAAATAAAGTCTATATAGGTAATGCGTTTTAAGAAAACTGTTTAATGTATTAAATACCTTTTTTCTATTGTTAGTGTCGTTTTGACGACAAACGTAGAATACAATTTGTGTAAAGAATTACCAAAGAAGTATAATAAATTCTAACGCGTGTACACACGTTTCTTTTTTATTTCACGTAACTTCAATATTTCGCCAACTTACGAGTTTATTATGACTATTAAAGCTGTATAAAAATTTATATTACATATAATCACGTAAAAAGTTTACCCGTGTATTATTATTATTATATATAATTATTTGATTGGTTATACGGGATTCTTTTTAACGCCAAGAAACTTCAAGATATTGTTCAGAGACATTAATGTCGCTTCAAGGACGTTTAGAGGGCGCGGCCGATGTTCTGAGGTTAAGTGACGGCAAGTGGAATTAAATTAAGTACGAGCTTGTTGTATACAAATCGTATACAATCAAAAAGTATGAAATAATAATTTCTTGGTTGTAAGAAATATAAATCACTTTAATAGAAAAAAAAATTATATGTTACGTTTGAGTTAAACGCTAGCAAAACGGTAGGCAAGTAGACAATACAAGGCCTAAAATAAATAAAATAGTTGTTTTTATTTATTCTTACCGTAGGCAAGTTTGTTTTCATTTATCCTTAAGGCCTGTATACGCTTTGATTAGTGCAAGTGGAAGTAATTAGTAATTGAGGATGATTAGTGCAGGTGAGTCCAATTCTTGTTTAGTGACTCTGTTAAGTTCAGTAGTCGATAGCTGTCAATCAGCAAGTATGGGCGAACATCGAGAGGCGCATCAAATGACATGTTTTGACAGGCACGCTGCGAGTGAGGGGAAAGGGACGGGGCTACTCGCAGTAACAAAACTAGAACCCGCTTTTAATCACGTTACTACGCAGACAACTAATCACCTGCACAAATCAGTCGCAGTCCATACTTGTTTTCTCTTAATCACCTGCACTAATCACTAATCAAAGTGAATACAGTTTAAATGACGTAGCGTTTTTTACACACTTTGTTAAGAGGCGCTCGGAATTCGATATTGGTTCTGGTTGTAGCTAGGTTGAAAGATCTGTGCGTAGCGGGTTAGCAAAACATTGAACAATATAACCTCCACAAGTTCGGACAATTCTTCTTAATGTCACTCAATATCTCAAATTACGTCTTTAGCTCAGAAAAGTTAATTATTTTTTTAGTTATTTATTTGTTGAATTTGGAGACGTCTAGCCTATCAAGGTAGTTTTGAATTGACAGCTCAACGGATTGAGTTAGTATTTGCAGTGTAGAAAGCAATTAGATATATTGTTAATAAAACATGAAGAACGACGAGCCCAAAGATTAAGTCCTGGAGTACGCCAAACGTCACTTTGACTAGAGGAAAGCCCATTTATGACCACTGATTGAACACGATTATGCTAATCTAGCGCCAAAGATTTAATTATATTGAATACAACTTTTTTAATGGCCAAACGTAATCTGTAAATAAATAAAGCCTTGTCAAATGTCTTCTGAAATTCGGTGTACATTGTTTTTGTCTAGTAATTTGTGTAGTTTCATTAAAATTATAATATGTATTAATATAGACGTATCCGAACGAACTATTGTAGGTAATATCGTTATTTTTTGTGTGTACAAAAGTATTGTAAATGTTAAGTTTGGTAAGTGTATATGAATAAATTTATAAAATACTAAGAGGATGTCTACATATTGCGAACGAATTTTATAAATTTCTGAGCCGCTAATTTAATGAAACTCAAACCGGCGGCTATCCTAACAAAATAATTCTACAAGCCATCATTTTTACTAAGCAACCTTTTTATTGGGTCAAATTTACTCGCATTACGCTGAGAAATAATTTGTGAAGCGTTTTTTTGGAGTTCTTTTTTCTTAAATCTAACCAGCTCATTCCAGTTTATCTGATATGATTCCAGAAATAGTCAATGATGGTATCCTAAAACAATATTTGTATTCTATTCAAATTTTTGCAAAGAACTGTTACTTTTACGTCGAGACCTATCTTTGTTCCTATGATTCACTTTAATCTCAAACCACGATTTACGTGGAAACGGGATTTCTATGCGTTTGGCAAACTGCCAGACATTTCAAATGTAACATAATTTATGTTGGAATTTCACTTTCACTGTTGGTTAATTAACTAAAAAAAGTTTTTGATTATCTAAAACTCCTTGTTATTTATGAGTATTTTTTAATGAGTGATTTTCAACTGATAGTGGACTTTGAAAATTGTATGCAGCGGTTTATTTTGGAATACTGTCAAAGTATTATAATGAAATACCTTTCATGTACCAAGTTGAGTTAACTATACTTAACTTATATGACGAAGAACCCAGTATACTATACGATATAATTAGAGAACTATCAGTAAATAAATTCAAAGCCCTTGTTAAAAGTAAATTAATTAATAAAGCCTTTTATAAATGTGACGAATACTTAAATGATCCTAATCCTTGGGATTGATTTGCTCCAGTTCAAACAATTTGTATCAAAAACTTGGCGATTGAAAAGAGTGGCGGAAAGTTTCTTGCCAGTTCCTCTTACCCGCTCTACGCCCTTGACTTGCGAACTGGTTGTAAATGTAAATTTACAATTAATTTAATTTGTTTTTTTTGACTTTCATAATTGTACATGTTTACCTATATAAATAAAGATATTTTTGAGTTTGAGTTTGAGTTTTGATATTGTAGATATTTACGTTGTAATGTCGATGTCAGTTAATTATTTCCACAACTTAGCGTTTCTTAAGGCAATTTCTGCCACTACCACTATGTGGATCCAGATCCACTGAAGTTATTCAAACTAATTCGACAGGGTCTTTTAAGAAAATTTTAAAAGGCGCACTTGCTAGCCTTCTGGTAAGTGTCCATGGGCAGTATCTTTTTATAGCAGTTTAGCCACATGTAAAATTAAAAAAAAATATCTGAATTGTGGATTTTAAAACAATTTTTTTATGAAATCTTTAAAAAACACTATTATTAAAAACATCGTGGAAACCATACCCAGAAGGACTTTATATGTGAATCTGGCAAGAGTAGGTCACACTCGTTATTAGGTTTTTACAAATGTAAAACATTAAAAAAAGTATTCTCGTCTCAACTCCGGCCACTTCTTATTATTTGTCCGTGTACATTAAAATTTAATTTACTAATATCGACCTTAGAACGTAAATTTCCTAACAGATATGTTTGAATAGTGATAGAATCTTTGTTTTTTTGTAACGTTTTTCTATTATATAGAAGTATTTTATTGTCTATTTGTCTGAAATAAACGCATTTATTATTGATATGTTTATCTAAACGTATTTTTCTGCGAATATAATTATTATTACTAAACAGACGTAATTCAAACACAGCTTCAGTACTTATAACGTTAAACTCCGCATCTGACCCCAGAATAGAGTTGAAATTGGCTAGTAATTAGATCGCTCAAAGCTATTGATTGTATCAATTAAAAAGCTTTGAATGAAACATATTTGTTTATCTAATGCTTTTACAAATAAGTATTTTGCTTTGGACTTCATACATTTACTAACAATTTTAATCAATATTTTTTTATGCTCGAACTAAAACTATACTTCTTATGCAATACTAGTAAAATTATAGTAAGTGTTATGATTACAAGTATCGTTAATAATAACTAAAGTGGAAGACAAGCGACCCACGACACAGGGAATCGTAGTGTTGAGGCTAGTGCACTTTCTCATTTTACCGTAAGTATATCTTTTTATGCGTAACAACGATTTTTTTTTATTTCTATTCATCTAATGTGGACCATATTAACTTATGAGTTTGTAGGAGCTGCTGACTTATTTACGTACCACCTACCTCTACAATCACAGCAATTAAATCATAACCTAAAACGGGCTCTCGACTTTAGCCACTGAGTCCTTTAGGCAATAACTTATTAGCTACCCTTTTTCGAACCACTTCGTTCTGCTGGTTCGATGAAAGGGTAGCACTTTCCTTCCTATACAAGTTCTTATGGTAAACCAAAACATTCCATAGAGTTATTATCGCCACTAAACAGATATGAATTATATTAAAAAACGTTCATTAACTAAAAGTAAGTCTTAATATTAGGTCGGCAAATTTGCATCTGTGCCTTCAGCATTGCCTGAGTGAGTGCCATTGTTTTTGTTTCTCCAAAAAAAAAAGAACGGTTTTAAAAATGCGCTTGGTATTTTATGTTTTATAATTGAAACGTTCAGAAACGTTCAAACTAGACGCAAACTATATACATATAAAAATATTATAAACAAAATAAAATAAGTTGTTTTTTCAAAGAGACAGCTATTCGTGCAATCTATAATTTTAAATGTATGGAATCTCTAAGAGATAAATTTAAGGAAATTAATATACTTACCTTTCCTTCGCAATATATTTATGATAATATTATGTATGTATACAGAAATAGTGATAAGTCTACTAGAATAGAGCATACGCACAATGTATTGACATTGTTGTTGACTCGGAACGAACGCTGCAATTTCCCCGTATTAGACTGTCTAAAGTTAGTAATTGTTTTTTGGGAAAAGGGATAGTCTTCTTTAATAAAATCCCAGAGGCTTTTTTATCTCTGCCTTTTATTAAATTTAAGAAATGTATTAGAGCGGGCGTACACGGACTGCTCGAGCAGTTAACGGCTGCCGGCGTACACAGACCGCTCGAGCGGTCGGCGTTGACTGCTTGAGCAGTCGGTTGTTGACTGCTCGAGCTGTCACTACCAACCGCTCGAGGAGTTGAATTTCTACCGCAGTCTAGTCATGGATTCTGACGAGGCCAGAAGAGAAGGGAGGGGGAGGTCGTAGAGCTGTCGACTGCTCTAGAGCCGCCGACGGCTCGAGCAGTCAGTGTATGCCTCGAGACTGCTCGCGAGCGGTCGACAGCACGATGGAATTTCATCATGTAGTTGACGGCTTGAAGCGGTTGCGACTGCTCGAGCAGTCGTGTGTACGGCAGCGAATGAATGGCTATAGTTCACCGCGCGGTCGCGGCTTCAAGCAGTCGGTCATAACTGCTTGAAACAGTCCGTGTATGGCTGGCCTTAAAGAAAAGCTGTGTAATATAATAGCTTACTATAAAGTTAGTGATTATCTAGTTGATAAAAGGGCGTGGGACTAGTGCTGAGCAGGCTACTTCTAATTAATTTGCTATATTTGTTATAAATATTGTAGAATTGTTTGATGATTGCTTTTTTTCAAAAGAGTACCGAGAATTTTTTAAGCCGGCCTTTTCTATCGGCCAACACCCTCTGTCTTCTACTTCGAATTTAATGACGTGGAATAAGTGATACCATGATGATCTTATGTTCCAAAATAAACGAATTTTATTTTATTTTTTTTTATTTTCAAAGCTTAGAAGCTGGAAAGGAAACTAAATAAAAATATTGGAAAAAGAATTAAAAATACGACCAAAATAGCTAGTGTGTATTAATTCAAATTACAATTTTAGTACGACAATTCACAGGTAACATACCTAAAATTTAGCTAATAATGGCCAAACATCGATACTTTGCCAGACGATGTTAGGGATCCAAAGAGTTATTTTGGTGGAAGTTATTGAAGCAGAATAGGGTTATCTAATCACAGTTCTTGGTCTTTAAAACTTATCTGAATATAATCAAAGAACATGGTTCCATCAGTAAGGAGCAACTTCACACACGTCCAATACGTCGCTGCTATGAGTTCGTGAAATATTCTCAGGCAAATGGATCTTCAGGAGCGGTGACATAAATTGGCCTCCACGCAATCCTGATTAAATCCCTATGGATTTCTTCTTATGGGGTTTAACTTTAATCTAAAGTTTGCCTCAATAAGCTGACTTCTCTGGCGCTATTGACAGAAAATATTAGACACGTAATGGCAGCCATCACCGAGTCCACCTGCCGAGCCATCGTAAGTAATTTTATTTTGCGATTAAATGAGTGCCGCGATCGCGATGGTCTACATTTTAACGGTATTTTTATGAAATAAATTCCCAAAGTATGTACTTTAATAATAAATAAACACTTTTTTAATACACGTTTTACTTTTTTTTAAGTTTACTTTTGAACCACCTTGTATAACAAGAAAATAGTTAAATCTTCAATTTAAAATTCACAAAAAATTGATATTACGAGCTACAAATTTAATGAACAGAAAATATCCGTGTTAAGGGAATATCATATAAGTTAAAACATTAAAGATTTGTATAATCTAAATGTAATAATTTAAAAATATTAAAACAATCACAAGAAATTACAAACTTGTGTTAATTGCTTTAGTATGCAGACCCCAGTTTTCGCTAACTCGACAAGTTTTAATAGAATACCATATTCTGAAGTTGTTTTGTTAACCTCCTTTCTGAGAATTTACTACTATAATAATATGAAGGGAACTAGCGATAGAAGTCTGCACATGTTGTTCATTAAAATAAATCAACATCCATGATCCCAAAGTTCATTCTAGCTAATAAGTAATCGGAGTAATAGAAATGGGCTCAGTCGTCGGATAAAGAAAACCATCGTGAAACTTAAAAACGAAAAATCTGTTCGTGTAAGTCAAAAAAACAAATAGCCGTGACGCGTGTTACATATTTATTGCACTCCCTTCGCCCTGCATGCTTCACACCGGTACCCCTCTGACGCAACATCTTCATAAAAGCAGATGGACAACGGAGACCGCGGGCTTTTGATCGGACTCCTGGCATCGGACCGGACAAACTTTAAATAGTCATAAGTGTAATATAGATAATTGTCGCGCATCTTATATCGGGCCGATTTAATTATCATATTTAGTTAAGTAACTATTAATTGTAGAATTTAATTAAATAATTTCAAAATTGTTTTTTTTTGGGATTCCCCGCTGGCCCTCACTTAATTCGCGTAAAGGAAGCGCCAATATATTTATTTTTACCACAGGCACTACACGTTACCTAATCTAGTCTAGCCAACGGTCGTAAATAAATAATAAAAATAACTCATTACGTCATCAACCGATAACATCATAACAAGATGAAGTTGATTAAATTGATCACGCACGTATTCAATTTCGTATTCAATTGGCTTTATTATAATGTTAGATTCGTAAATTACATACCATTTACAATAACCACAAATCACAATAAATTAAAAAACTTTATCTGTTACTTTTTTCACTATTCATTGATTCCCAGCCTCTTCCTAAACGACTTAAATCGTCGCCTACAATCTTAAAGATTTAGACGAGGCCCTATTCATCTTCAAGATACAGTTATCATGATATTGCATACAAACCATCGCTCTTTAAAGATTATACTTTGGATTTCCTTATTTTTAAACCTACGGCCTACACAGAAAATATATGTAGGTCCACAATTTAGTAGTTAGGCCACGTATGCAATTCACAAACATAAATATATGCGGGAACCATTATCGTCGAGACAAAATCACTCGTTGAGAGCCCTAGAAAAGCAGTTTCTTATCATTCTCAAGTTTCCGAACACAGCAAATTTTCCAAGTGGAAAACTATTTGTAAGGCGTAGTTATATATGGAACTGTTTACTGACACAAAATGTTGTTAGCTTAGGGCTGTGTAATCGCAAACTTTTTTTTTATAATAAAACAATTCTTTGTTTTCATAACGATCGCCGGCCTTTAACCAGGCACTGAGACTTGGCGTACAACTTCTTAATTGACTGCAGATACCATCTCACGAACATACCTCCATTATCCGAAGATGAGGGTTTGACGGACCCTAGTTATTGTATGAGTAAAAAGAGAGGATATATGATTACTCTATGTATTTGTACTACTACTATATTCACACTGTTTACACGCTGTATAGATGCTAATGAAAATATAAATAAATAAAATATCTGCGTTTACTGCACAAGCCGTTATGCGACAGAAATGCCATCATTACATATTTTATTTTATATAAAGGTTCTAATATGTCTTCTAAACGACTACATCAACCAATAGCGTGTATTCATTCTGACTCTCCCTTTCTCACTCTCTCTCAATCGGTATCAATCGCTCTGTCGTTCGTGACATTTCATCCGTTAAAAAAAAATCCCTCATGCGCCTAAAGAAGTTTCACTTCACACAGTTTATTTTATGATTTGCTAACTGAACTAATTAAGTGTTTTAATACTTCATTTGGGGCAAAACACCTTAAACGCTAAGAAAAAAATGCGAATTTAAAGTGCTATGATATTTATTGAAGGGTATACGAAAAATTTTACAAAACTGATTCCACTAAATGATGAGAAGCAAAACGCGCATTTATAATTGTATTGATAAATATCGGATGTCAATAGAGACCTATATAAAAGAATGTTCTATATTATACTTAAAGTTTTTGATGATACAACAAAACATTTCAAGCAGCAGGTGAGAAATGCCATTAGGAAGAGAACTTTATAACGCCGCGATGTACGGTTTACGGTTCAAACTGTGTTTACTGCTCATAACTAACGAAGTATTTATTGCCAATGGGGTTAAATAGCCAGAGGTATAACTGGAATTGCAGATAAAACTAATTTAAAATTTTTGTTTGATATTATTTATCTATTTTCGTTTATATGATAAATAAATTGACATTGATTGCTTATTTTAAGATATGAAAGACGTAGAAGTAATACTAATTACTTTTCGTATCATTACAACGAATGTATATTAAATATATACCATTAACCCTGGAATGTTTTGAAAGTGTTTGGTACGAAACTAGCTTTTTAAATGACAAAATTTATACAAAGAACACGCAAAAACCATATGCCAAAAGCCTATCAACTGAATAAAAACTAATAATTTGTTTATTTTTTTTCTATCGCGCGTAATACGATAAATTGTCTTGCTATATTACGTGACGCTAAAGAAAAAAAACATCACACGTCCTCTGCGTTGGACGCGGTAAACCAGGACATTAACAAGTTTTAAACGAGTTTTTCTGTATACCCAAGGTTTCGCTGTATTTTTATTGTTATAACATTAACTGTTAGCTTATGTATGTGAATATGGAGAAATCATATATTTTAATTTAAACATATCAACGATTTTTTTTAATTTAAACTTATCAACGAAATCAGTTCTAAGAACCTCTCGCATTTGCAAATACGCTATTCCTATATTTGGGTTTGATAAAAGTTTATTAACCATCATTAAACTTGACACTTCACTTTTACCTATGTTGTTTTATTTATTACAGGCCACTTATATTTTAACTAAACTATCGGCAATATTGTGTAAACAGGATGAGTTCACAATCTCTGTTCCTATGATGCTGCTGTTTTATATAAGGCTATGCTTCAATTATCCTTCATTTTCTAAAGATTTAGCAAATCTAGTATCCCTCAAAGGGGTCGTCAGCGATACAGTTACCTTTATATCTTAAGTTACACGTTTTATAGTATACTTGTTTGTAAAATGAATCTCTAGACTCTTGAACGGATTGTTGAAAAGTTCAACAGTCGTGTTGTCGTTTATTAAATGTAATAAAAGTAGTAAATAAAAGTTTATATGTAATTTAACTTTACATTTATAACATTGATACTTGTAGCTTTATAAATGATTTTTTTTATAGAACAGGGGGCAAACGGGCAGGAGGCTCATCTGATGTTAAGTGATACCGCCGCCCATGGACACTCAACGCCAGAGGGCTCGCGAGTGCCTTTTAAGAATTGGTACGCTCTTTTCTTGAAGGACCCTAAGTCGAATTGGTTCGGAAATACTTCAGGGGGCAGCTGGTTCCACAAAGTGGTGGTGCGCGGCAAAAACTGCCTAGAAAAACGCGCAGTTGTGGAACGGTGGACATCGAGGTGATACGGGTGGAATTTCGTATTCTGCCTCGACGCCTGATGATGAAACTCAGCTGCAGGTATTAATCCGAACAACTGCTCTGAACACTCTCCATGGTAAATGCGGTAGAAGAATAAAAAAATCAGATTATTGCTTATTCTCACATCAGTTCATATCAGTCAATAAAGTATTTTGTTTGTATGGCAAAGTTAGGTCACGATGTAGTTTTTCTAGTGGCCTATTTATTTGTTTATTAGGTCTTTTTATACGAAAACATAGTCGTAACCTATTTTATGTTGATTGTGTGGACTAGACTTTTGTGTAGTTAGCACAATTTGTGCGTTCCGGAAGAACGCTCTGTTGGGCTTTTCATGAGATGAAGTTGAAAACTCTTTATGTTTTCATAATCAATATAGTTTCTTTCTAAATTTACTACATAAAGTAAGATACACATTATTGTGTATTTTTACAGGCACGTTAATGTTGTTTAATGATATAAGTACAAAAACCTTTTAAAATAATACCAGCTTCTACAATATATGCAATGATCGAAACATTTACAGATCACATTAAAGTAGGCACTGATAGTACCGCGTCAGGTAGGTAATATTTATTAATTGTTAATAAGGAAAATGAAAATCCTATACGGCTTATTTTTGGAAGTCGTTGTCCAATCATAATAGTAAAATATCAATTCATGGATTTTGTAATAAACGACCAATCTGAATTGTACCAAGCCAGATTCTTTATATAAAAAGGTTGATCGATTTTAAATGTTGTAATTTATATGTAAACGTATTTATTGTGGCAACTTGAATTATGTACGATGGAGCTATACAATTTATGACTGTAATAATATATATAATAATAAAAGAAAAAATACACGTTGAATTTCAGCTTATCATTTAATACAATCAAACAAACTAACTAACAATCGTCGAGCAATTTTTTGAGCTCAAGTCCAATGGCTGTATACTAATCAAGTATATAATGTATTGATGATAATCTATCAAATCAATTATGAATCCTCTTCATTTGGGTTTTTTAAGTTAAAAGAATATAAAGTCCTTCTTTAAGAACCAAAATTATAAGGTATAAATTAGAGATGCCACGAATATTCGGATACTATTCTGTATTCGGCCGAATACCGAATGCCAAATCGTGGACAAAAAATACACATCATATTACTCTAGATTTGTATTTACCTAATTACAATATTTGAATAAGTAAAATTAATCAGTGGTAGGTATGTTATGATGGACAAAAAAAAGCTTTTCAGCATTTGATGGTAGTAAACGATGACGCTTTTCATCGTAAGTGATACCAGTCATTTGCTAGTGTCATTTTTTAACACAAGCAATTGAAAAATAACAAATGAAGTTTTCTTCAAAATCGTAGGTGATGTTTTATTTTATACTGATCTGACAAAGCGTGCCGTGTGCTCGAGTGAAACAGGTCGCGACACGATTTTGTGTTCGACAAGCATGTCCTAAGTGCTGAATGTTCGGCGGCCGAATATTCGGCGCTTCGGCCGAAAGCGTTGCCGAACATTCGGTATTCGACTAAATCACTATTCGTGGCAACTCTAGTATAAATCGTAAGAATCATTACAACGTTTACTACGTTTTTATTTTATTAAAACTGTCTTTTGTACATGTGATAAGATTTAAGGTACCTTATATATAATAATCATCTCAATTATTGTAAAGGAGCATAGCTTTAATAAAAAGATCGGGTTAGCAATGGACGTTTATAATAAATGTATCTGTGCAGAACCGTAAATATATCACTTGACATATTGATTTGGCCTGTCACATAACGACGTAAATCACGACCGGGTAGCATTAACCGTAACTCATAGAACTCTCATATCGCAGTCACTTCAAAGAAATTAAAAATCGTAAAAGCGTCCATTACCAAGTTTTCTACATGACATAAAACCAGTTTAGCTGAACTTTGAACAATTACGAAGGGTAAAAAGGAAAACTCAAAATGAACTCGCTGGCCTAGTTGAGGTCGCTAAATCAACCCCTACGCACGAAACGCCCAAATTTCTTTCACTAACCTTTCGTCTGACCTCATTTAGACAAAGAAAACTTGGCGAATAAGCACTTGTTAAGGATATTCAGATCCTTTTTATTCTACGGCATTTTTTGGAAGCATATATTACGAACGAACTTCCTTATAAATTATGAGATATTCTTAATATCGACAGTTTTGGTTGGCACCTCAATCCTATGGACGTTCTGTATAATATGTATATATAAATCGATGCACGTTTGTGCTACCGTTAAGTGCCGCATTCTGAAAGCAAAACTGGTTTAACCAAACGTGGTTTAATTATTTTGCAGCTTGGTTTTAATTTGGCTAAATAATAAATTATTAAAAAGTAGCCAGCCCCTGATACACATCAAACTCCTGGTACTCAATAACTTACATTTTAATAGAAAGGTGAGTAACAGGGCTGATATCGCATAGTGCGGACTGCAGACAGTCCAAAATGGCTCTGCCAGCAGTGAACCCACAACTGACTAAGCGACTTCTAAGCTTAAACAGAACCGATCTCAAAACAATGATAGGGACAATTTCGGGCCATTGTCTCCTTAATAAACATCTATTTGTCCTAGGCGCGACAGACAGCCCCATGTTCAGAGGCTGTTTCAGCGCATCAGTCACCCCACGTAGTCCTGGATTGCGAGGCTGTGGCTAAACAACGAACGGAAATCCTCGGAACAGTGAGGTCGCTCCGTGAAGCCTGTGAAGTGCCCAGGAGACTTCTGTGCTTCTGGAAGGAGATAGGCTGGCTTAAGTAGCCAGAGCTTTACGCAAAACGGACTAAATTTGAGTCTAGTTGCGGAATTGAGCCCACCTACCATACCATACCATACCATACCATACCATACCATACCATACCATACCATACCATACCATACCATACCATACCATACCATACCATACCATACCATACCATACCATACCATACCATACCATACCATACCATACCATACCATACCATACCATACCATACCATACCATACCATACCATACCATACCATACCATACCATACCATACCATACCATACCATACCATACCATACCATACCATACCATACCATACCATACCATACCATACCATACCATACCATACCATACCATACCATACCATACCATACCATACCATACCATACCATACCATACCATACCATACCATACCATACCATACCATACCATACCATACCATACCATACCATACCATACCATACCATACCATACCATACCATACCATACCATACCATACCATACCATACCATACCATACCATACCATACCATACCATACCATACCATACCATACCATACCATACCATACCATACCATACCATACCATACCATACCATACCATACCATACCATACCATACCATACCATACCATACCATACCATACCATACCATACCATACCATACCATACCGTACCATACCGTACCATACCGTACCGTACCGTACCGTACCGTACCGTACCGTACCGTACCATACCATACCACTAACTGATCGTCCGGATAAGAACGAATTCTCTTAGTATATAAATTGTGATATTGTTATCTTTGACAAGCGACTCTGGGGAAAACTTTTGCCCTCCAGAAACATAAATTTATATAGAATTAGATTAAAACAAGCTATATTGGTTTGGTGCAAAGAGAGTAAGTTATTAATAATTAAAATATTCTGTCGCTACTTTAAAGTAAAGAACGGATCTCAAGAAACTTGTTTCGTTAAGGAATCTGGTATATCTATACAATCTACATAAGTATAAATTATATTACTTAGAAATTACGCTATTTAATTTGTTAAATTCATAGAGTGTAAAACGCAATATATTATTCTTACTAGAATTACCTGAAAGAGATCTTTTTTGTATATTAAATATATTTAATACACTAAGGGTCTGTTTCACAAATCTTACCCGCTCTACGCCCTTGACTTGCGAACTGGTTGTAAATGTAAATTTACAGTTAATTTAATTTGTTTTTCTTGACGTTCATAAGTGAACATGTTTACCTATATGAATAAAGATATTTTGATTTGATTTGATTTGAATGGATAAAGTTCCAATTAGCTGTGCAACACATTAATTATTTGGAAGATAAAAGTTCCGAATTAGATTCGAAGTTCATCGTCGTGAAACGCAACAAACACTAGTTTATCCTACCAATAAGTAATAAATAACTTATTAGGAACTTATCCGGACATTATGAAACAGGCCCTAAGTAATTTCAAGGAATTTATCTAATAAAACAATCGAAAATTTCATCAAACAATTCTAATTTTAAGTTTATAAATCTACTCAATTAATTCATTAAAACGTTTCTTGTGTAAGTATCACTAAACGGTCAATAAATATCAAATTACTCTTACTATTTTAGGATAAACTCTCAACAATTCTCAACACCCCTTTAGTGTACTGTATAACGAATAGCTTAGTATGTTAATCTGTAATTAAACATATAACGTTTCAGCTTAAATTCCAGTGCTACTTTGTGTACCAGAATAAAAAGCATGGAGGTAACTTTGCCTTTGTTAAGTACCTAGATTAGTAACGCATACCGATGTTAACTTTTTTATTGTGGGAATGTATAATATATATATATATATTTAATTATTCACTTTATTTCGTTATAAATGATTTTCTTTGTTCATCTTAGACATCTAATCCGCTTCTCTGTGAGGGGTTATTATAAACATCATAAGTTAGAATCATTCAGCCATAAAATATCAATCATAAATTAAAACTGTGAATTGAATCTTCAAAAGTAATGAAAGTCATTTCTAATTGCTTCCCTAGAGTTTTGATTTAGACGTTTCCATATTATCGTTTGACATTTTAATTTGAATGCTGGAAGCTCTGAGTACACCAAAATTGAAGTGTATTGGAATCGAAAAAATGTCACGCACACGCCAAGAATATATAAATAGGTCAATGATGCAATGGAAAAAGGTCGTCATTGGAGGTCCTCAGTGATGTTACGCAGATATTAAATGTGACAAACAAAAAATATTTCATAATAATAATAATAATAGCCTTTATTTCCAAAAAAATTTTAAAATTTAGGGATGATAAAACGTCATTCAGTTAAGTTTTGGTTTGTCCACCGTTGGACATAGGCCTCCTCCTTCCGGTTCCACTCGCGTCTGTCGCGGGCCAGGCGCGGCCAGGTAACCCCGGCGACTGCGATGATGTCATCTGCCCAGCGTCGGCGTGGGCGCCCCTGCGGCCGGCTCGCGCCGCGCGGGTACCAGTGCAGCACTCTCTCGCTCCATCTGTTGTCACTTTTCCTTGCTGTGTGACCTTCCCAACGCCATTTCAGGCGGCACACCATTTTTGCCGCGTCTATTATTTTTGTTCTTTGTCGTATCGCTGTACTCTTTACCCTGTTTCTGAGACTTAAGCCTAACATACTCCTTTCGGCTGATCGTTGAAATATTTGAATTTTCTTTATTAATTCAACTGTGATAGGCCATGATTGGCAGCCGTACAACAGTGTAGGTGTCACAACTGAGTCCATCACTTTTTTCTTCAGTGATAGACTCATTTGAGACTTGAAAATATGCTTATGTAACCAATATGAACTCCAGGCTTTTTTAATTCTTCTCTCTACCTCCTCTATATAATGGCTTTTAAACGAAATATTTTGGCCAAGGTAGACATACTGGTCGACGTATTCTATATTTCTATTGTTGACGGTAATACTATATTTTATGCCATTTGTCATTATACATGTTTTTTCAGGGTTCATTTCCAGCCCACACTCTTTACTTATGTCTTCTAGGGTTTGCAGCATGTATTGTAAGTCTTCATGCCTTTCAGTTATTAGAACAATATCATCTGCGAACCGAAGATGGCTTAAATTTTCGCCATTGATATTTACTCCTAACCCTGACCAATCCAGCTTTCTGAAGATAAATTCCAGAAGTGCGGTGAATAAGTTTGGCGACACGGGATCGCCCTGCCGAACACCCCTTTTTAGTGGAAACATGTTACCTTTCTTCTCCAACTTCACTGTGGCTTTACTTCTTTGGTATATCTTTTCTAATAAGTTAACATATTTATTTTGTATTCCTTGTTCTCGTAAAGCTAACCAGAGTTTGTTATGTAAGATTGTGTCAAAGGCTTTGGAGTAGTCCACATAGGCTATATATACTGTCTTTTTGTACTCCATGTATTTTTCAATGACTTGTCTAAGTGTGAATATATGATCTAGAGTTGAATATTTACTTCTAAAACCAGCTTGTTCTCTTGGTTGTTGGAACTCTAGCTCCATCTTCATTCTGGTAAGGATGATATTTGTAAAAAGTTTGTAAGTGGATTGCAATAAACTTATAGGTCGGTAGTTATTGATGTTCATTGGGTCTCCCTTTTTATATAGTAATGTTATTACAGATGTTTCCCACTGTTTAGGTATTTTTTCTTGTTTTAAAATTTCATTGAGTAGTTCCGTGAGAGGTGATGTTAGAGGTTCTACTATTGCTTTAAGTATATCATTAGTTATGTTATCATCTCCAGGGCTTTTTGCAGATTTAAGTTTCATAATGGCATGCCTGATTTCACTTTCCTGTAGCAAAGGGGTCTCTTCATTTTTATAACTTTCTAATATACCATTATTACTAATATCTAGTGGTTGATTTTGCAAACTGTACAGTTCTTTGTAGAAATTAGTGGCTATATTTAGTATATTAGCTCTGTTTGTTATTGTTGCGTTTGTACGACTTTTTAGTGTTTGTACCCATTGTTTCGTATTATTTATGCGTTTGTTTCCTCGTTTAACTGATAGATTTTTATCTATTTCTTCTTCTAATATTTTGAGTTGATAATATTCTTTATTTCTTTTAATATTTTTTCTAATTTTTCCATACAGATGCTTAAGACGCTTCTTTTCAATTTCTGATTTGGCAGGTTTATTTTTTAGTTCAGTTCTTTCATTTATCATATCTCTTATTTTTTCAGTTATAATATAGTTATTTGTCTTTATCCCTGGTATTGTTGGTAACTTTTCGACACTGGTTTTAATTCGATGTATAATATTATTATATTGTTCTTGTATATTCTTAGATTTTACAATGTGTTGAACCGAAAAAATATTCTTAAGTGTTTCTTGTTCTAGTGGGTTCAGTCCTGATTGTCTGCCTTTAAATTGTTTTCTACTTTTAATTTTTGCTGAAATTTTCACTGTTGCCCGAACCATACGGTGGTCTGTTGGGTGGGTGGTATTAATTATATCTATATTTTCGACGGTATGATGATAGGGTCTTTAATAATAAAAAAGTCTATTTCATTAGCGGTTCGAGTATCTGGTGATAACCATGTCCATTTATTTTTGGTGTTTTTCTTGAAATAAGAGTTCACAATAAACAGTTGTTTTTCTAAACAAAAGTCAATAAGTCGTTTGCCTCGCTCGCTTCTCTTACCGTGTCCCCATAAACCCATAACCAACTTTTCATCTGGAGTGGCTCGGCCTATTTGTGCGTTAAAATCTCCAAGCACAATTGTGTATGGCAGAGAATTTACTAGTGCATTATTTAAGCTATCATAAAAAATATCTATGTCTTCTTGGCTTGACTTCGCTGTGGGGGCATAGACTTGAATTATGTTAATCTTATAATTATTATTAAAGGATATTTCAAGTTTTGCTACTCTGTCTGATAGAACCTCGAAATCTACAATATTTGATTTCAACTCCTTTTTAACCATGAATCCTACACCATTTCTTCCACTTTTTTTTCCGTTCTTCCACTTTTTTTTCCGGTGTATAAAAAGATGTAGTCTTCGTATTCAATAATGTGTGTTCCCTCTTTTCTTATATCAGAGAGGCCAAGAATATCCCACTTTATGTTTTGCAGAGCATGTTCTAATTCCTCTTGACGGCCGTTGCCTACGAGCGACCTTACATTCATTGTACAAATTCGTGTGCCTTGTATATGGCGAGAGTGTTTTTCTATTTTTTGGGTGGAGGGTGGGTTATTTCATATTCTTTTTTAATCACAACATCGTAATACTGAAAATCCGTCGTAACTGAGGGACAAATATTTTTCTTTGTTTTAGAGACGTATAACAAAATGTAGCTTATCAAGAAAACACGTTATGAAATATATATATGTTGTACTTATTATAAATAAAAAACGCATTTCATGGTCAATTTTCATGTTCTGGTTCTTTCTTCAAGTTCAGATTTCTATATCTGTTTCGTGATCATATGTTTCAAAAATCAAAAATCAAAATCAAAATATCTTTATTCATATAGGTAAACATGTACACTTATGAACGTCAAGAAAAACAAATTAAATTAACTGTAAATTTACATTTACAACCAGTTCGCAAGTCAAGGGCGTAGAGCGGGTAAGAAGAACTGATAAGAAACTTTCCGCCACTCTTTTCAATCGCCAAGTTTTTAATACAAATCGTTTGAACTGGAGCAAATCAATCCCAAGGATTAGGGTCACCATACCATACCATACCATACCGTACCATACCGTACCATACCGTACCATACCGTACCATACCGTACCATACCGTACCATACCGTACCATACCGTACCATACCGTACCATACCGTACCATACCGTACCATACCGTACCATACCGTACCATACCGTACCATACCGTACCATACCGTACCATACCGTACCATACCGTACCATACCGTACCATACCGTACCATACCGTACCATACCGTACCATACCGTACCATACCGTACCATACCGTACCATACCGTACCATACCGTACCATACCGTACCATACCGTACCATACCGTACCATACCGTACCATACCGTACCATACCGTACCATACCGTACCATACCGTACCATACCGTACCATACCGTACCATACCGTACCATACCGTACCATACCGTACCATACCGTACCATACCGTACCATACCGTACCATACCATACCATACCATACCATACCATACCATACCATACCATACCATACCATACCATACCATACCATACCATACCATACCATACCATAGGGCTGATATAACAGAAAACATAACTGGTTCTCAACTTTTATTTCCCTAATCCGATATTTCAATCGTTAATGGCCTAGATACGTTAAGTTCTTTAACAAAAAACTGGTAACCTCAAAATTTCATAAACAGTCCATAAAACTTATTTTTTTCAAGAAATGTTATTCTCTGGGAATCACTGAATACGCATTTCATGACATATTCATATGCCAGTAAACTTAGTAATGTAGTTAATATGAATTAATTAGCAATGGAAATGTAAATAACATACTGAAAAAATAGTCTTTCCCCATAGAACAAACCAGACCCAACAAAGTTGAATGCGTAAAGTCTGTGACTAACTGATCGTCCGGATAAGAACGAATTCTCTTAGTTTATAAATTGTGATATTGTTATCTTTGACAAGCGACTCTGGGGAAAACTTTTGCCCTCCAGAAACATAAATTTATATAGAATTAGATTAAAACAAGCTATATTGGTTTGGTGCAAAGAGAGTAAGTTATTAATAATTAAAATATTCTGTCGCTACTTTAAAGTAAAGAACAGATCTCAAGAAACTTGTTTCGTTAAGGAATCTGGTATATCTATACAATCTACATAAGTATAAATTATATTACTTAGAAATTACGCTATTTAATTTGTTAAATTCATAGAGTGTAAAACGCAATATATTATTCTTACTAGAATTACCTGAAAGAGATCTTTTTTGTATATTAAATATATTTAATACACTAAGGGTCTGTTTCACAAATCTTACCCGCTCTACGCCCTTGACTTGCGAACTGGTTGTAAATGTAAATTTACAGTTAATTTAATTTGTTTTTCTTGACGTTCATAAGTGAACATGTTTACCTATATGAATAAAGATATTTTGATTTGATTTGATTTGAATGGATAAAGTTCCAATTAGCTGTGCAACACATTAATTATTTGGAAAATAAAAGTTCCGAATTAGATTCGAAGTTCATCGTCGTGAAACGCAACAAACACTAGTTTATCCTACCAATAAGTAATAAATAACTTATTAGGAACTTATCCGGACATTATGAAACAGGCCCTAAGTAATTTCAAGGAATTTATCTAATAAAACAATCGAAAATTTCATCAAACAATTCTAATTTTAAATTTATAAATCTACTCAATTAATTCATTAAAACGTTTCTTGTGTAAGTATCACTAAACGGTCATATTAAACGTATCATTAAACGGTCAATAAATATCAAATTACTCTTACTATTTTAGGATAAAATTAATTGACAACAGAGAGGGCCAGCCGAAACCTCGTTAATTGATTTAGGTGGAGCAATGTTTACCGTAAAATTGAGTACGGAGAGGCGTCGATGCTTGCATTAGGTAGCAAGAGCTGCCATACTCAGCTACCACGTACAGTCAGCAAAGGCTCTGTTTGTAATGTAAGGGTCCACTGAAAATCAGTTATGCTTACAACAGCTTATAGCTGAGTTCGGCAGATTTTCGGTTAAAGTTATTGTGTTTCTTATAAATAAATGTGTGAGGGTTTTAATCAAACAAACATTTTTTCTTATAATGGAAAATTAACGATAATATACTTTATAGAAAACTCAAGAGAAGAAGACATCTGCAGGTGGTTTTCGAATGAAATAGAAGTACGAATATGTATGGTTAAATAGAATTTAATGTACATGTAAAGGTTCTGCCATGTAACTCGACAGAACATCCATGACTTTTTTTTTGGGAATTAGCATGATGCATACTCTTCCGTTGGGCATTCGCTTTGTCAGACTACATCCTCAATAAAACTCCACGATTATGCCACGCTACTTTTATGCTACCCTCCGAAAATGCTCGACTTGTCGAACTTAAATCATAATACGTGCCTTACTTAATTGTTCCTTTTAGTTTCTTCATAATTTTTAGTAATAAATGATCTTACAACAAAAAATAGGTGCTATAGTAAGTAGTGGTTTCAAAGGATGCGTTAAATTAGAAAGATATTTTTGCTAATGGTACTTCATACGCTTCTACTACGGTACGGTAATTAAGGTCATATTATGAGAATATGTGCACCTTCAAAAGGAGAATATAAAGAAAAAAATCTGATTATTAACTACTTTTCCGTCTAGAGTCTTTCTTTAGTGACTAGAAATTGAGACTCAAGGTAATCGATTTGTATGCAAAGATTAGCTTCAAGTAGAGAGACACTTAACTCTCCAGAGAACTAGGGGCAGACATTTCTCAACACCCCTTTAGTGTACTGTATAACGAATAGCTTAGTATGTTAATCTGTAATTAAACATATAACGTTTCAGCTTAAATTCCAGTGCTACTTTGTGTACCAGAATAAAAAGCATTCAGGTAACTTTGTCTTTGTTAAGTACCTATATTAGTAACGCATACCGATGTTAACTTTTTTATTGTAGGAATGTATAATATATATATATATATATATATATATATATATATATTTAATTATTCACTTTATTTCGTTATAATTGATTTTCTTTGTTCATCATAGACATTATTAGTTCAAATCAATTAGCGATAATATATCAATCATAAATTAAAACTGTGAATTGAATCTTCAAAAGTAATGAAAGTCATTTCTAATTGCTTCCCTAGAGTTTTGATTTAGACGTTTCCATATTATCGTTTGACATTTTAATTTGAATGCTGGAAGCTCTGAGTACACGAAAATTGAAGTGTATTGGAATCGAAAAAATGTCACGCACACGCCAAGAATATATAAATAGGTCAATGATGCAATGGAAAAAAGTCGTCATTGGAGGTCCTCAGTGATGTTACGCAGATATTAAATGTGACAAACAAAAAATATTTCATATTCTTTTTTAATCACAACATCATAATACGGAAAATCAGTCGTAACTGAGGGACAAATATTTTTCTTTGTTTTAGAGACGTATAACAAAATGTAGCTTATCAAGAAAACACGTTATGAAATATACATATGTTGTACTTGTTATAAATAAAAAACGCATTTCATTGCCTGGTCAATTTTCAAGTTCTGGTTCTTTCTTCAAGTTCAGATTTCTATATCTGTTTCGTGATCATATGTTTCAAAAATCAAAAATCAAAATCAAAATATCTTTATTCATATAGGTAAACATGTACACTTATGAACGTCAAGAAAAACAAATTAAATTAACTGTAAATTTACATTTACAACCAGTTCGCAAGTCAAGGGCGTAGAGCGGGTAAGAAGAACTGATAAGAAACTTTCCGCCGCTCTTTTCAATCGCCAAGTTTTTAATACAAATCGTTTGAACTGGAGCAAATCAATCCCAAGGATTAGGATCATTTAAGTATTCGTCACATTTATAAAAGGCTTAATTATTTAATTTACTTTTAACAAGGACTTTGAATTTATTTAGTGACAGTTCTCTAATTTCTAATACACAAGGACGTGATCAGCCTTCTGTTAAGGACGCACAAGAAAGTAAGTCCAACGGTGCCCAGACGGGGATCGAGCCTACGTCTCAAGTCTTACTAGAGTCGCACGCGCCATTAGACCAACATTTTTTGCGATAGTATGAATACCTAAATTATGACATATGACAATTGTTGCGACTAGGGACTTACTTACTTATATATACGTGGAAAAAGATAGACTACATTAATATTTGTGTAATATTTTATGATTCGACCTTTCACCGAACATTTCTGCACTCATGTCTTAGTTAGCTATTTTAAAGTCGTTACTTAAATTGGGGCATGAGTGTGACCTGAATGTAGCTGATTTTGGAATTGCCCTTCTAAAAATATAGCATAGAAAGCTGTGAGTAACGGTTGTAAAACTTGTTACTAAAACACTGGACATTCGCCAAATATGGTACACGTGTTTGTTTTGTTTTGAATGTGATTTTTAATGCTGTTATAGGCTTCATGAAAATTTGACTGTTTAAGACGTTGTTCTATGGTTAATCACACCCACGGTTACAACGTAAATATTGCGTATAAATGTGTGAAGGATACGCGGAAGTAGTAAGGACAAATAAATAATGGAAGCATTGCGTCATGATACGGTCGAGATATTAAAGTAATAGCTCGACCTTCTTTGGAATGTGAAAATAAAGGTGATGTTAATTAAAATGAGTAGTGTTGGCCTAGTGGCTTCAGCATACGACTCTCATCCCTAAGGTCGTAGGTTCGAACCCTGGTAGTGCACCAATGGACTTTCTGTATATATGCGCATTTAACATTCGCTCGAACGTTGAAGGAAAACATCGTGAGGAAACCGGGATGTCTTAGACTCAAAAAGTCTTCAACGTATGTCAGGCAATGGAGGCTGATCACCTACTTGCCTATAATATTTAAAAATGATCATGAAACAGATTCAGAAATCTGAGGCCCAGACCTAACGAGGTTGTAGTGCCACTGTTTTTAATGGTAATTAAAAATATGTCTCTAGCAGTTTTCCCTCAATGTTTACATCTACGTTACAAACAATTTTAATAGAAATTAAGTTTCAGTGGTATAATCGTTTGAACTCTTGGTTAACTATAACAAATTAAGTTTTTCTTAAATGAAAAAGGCCAAACCAGTCTGGCTAGGCTCGATTTAAATTGAATTTCGTTCTATCGCACATAATAAAACTACTACAATACACAATAAATTACTAGTCACTCCATTTTTAGCAAATCTGTCTAGACATCCCAACATTGATTTCTAAAGTCCAAACCTCTTGAACGTTGTGCTTAGAAAATAGTTCAATGATGTTGGCGATAAGTAAAACTTATAGTAGAAGACGGCTAAAACTACAGGAAGATAAAGTCTTCCGTCCTAGGTAAGGTAAAAAATATTACAACTAAATTCTTCGGAAGTAAGAAAAAGTATTCAGTTTCTTTAAGGTTCTTTACTTTAGTTTGAAGCAGTAAAGTTGTTTACATTCTTTTTGTTTACACATTTTTTAAATAAATTTCAGTAATAATTATAAGGTCGGCCACAGCGTAGGTGATATTCTACGGTTATAAGCAATATTAGTCAGTTACGTTAAAATTACTATAAAAAAATCTGAGAAATATAAGTTGTCTTTAATTTATCCTGTATATTCTATGGTAAATTTCGCGCCTTTCTATGCCTGTTGTAACATCTCTCTCTGCTCTGTGACATAAAAAAGACAGTTGGTTGTACTAGATAACTTTTATTACCCAAAAGTAAATCCACTATTGTAACGATTATTATAACACGAAGTTACATAATATATATGTTATATAATATTTATACCATTATTGTTACCAAATAATAATCAACCGAATTGTTCCCGCTTTTGATTCACAATTGAATAAAGCTTTCTACAAACACGACATTGTAGCTAAAGCTATGCGCGAATCGGTTTAATTAATTCTAAGTAAATATTTCCGAGGATATTTTTACTGAGTTTCGTCATTACTTAAGAAAAAGGACATTTTTAAATTAAATGAAGGGAACTGGAAGTAGAATGGACAATTTTTCACGAACAAATACCCATCTACTGTGAGGGAATTTACGGAATTTCTAATTTTAATTGAATACTAAATTGAAAAATTCCTTTGTTGTAAACCTACACTCTATCATGAACACAAATGACTTAAAATCCACTGTTGCTTAATTGTTTCACTTTTGTTTTACTTTAACATTACATTAAATTTTTTAATTATACTCTTTACAATACAAGTCTCTATTTTGAGTCTCATAAGCATATTGTCATGACGTCAATGCAGGAGCTATGGCATTCTTGGCCAGTTGTTATATGTATGTATATAAATACAGAACATATGCAAAATAAACTACATATCTGAGATTCGACGTATTACTAATATAACAAAACATAACGGTTCCTAATAAAACTGCAACCTCATAATTAAAAGTAACAATCACTCAGCATCAGTGGGCAAAATAATAATTGTACTTAGTGATAACAATATTTTATTTATATAAATGGGAAACCGAAACCGCGCACACTAACGGTGGCCTCGCAAATACGTTGCCGGGCTTATAAGAATTTTTACGCTCTCTTTTTGAAGGACACTAATTTAAACTGGTTGGGAAATACATCAGTGGGTAGCTGGTTCCACATAGAAAGGGTGCGTGGCAATAACTGCCTCATGAAACGCTCATTGGAGGTGATACGGGGGTAATTGCGTATTCTGCCTTGACATCCGATGGTTAAACTCAACTGCAGTTATTAATCTAAACTCAACCATGTCGATACTCCTTTGAACACTCTCCAGGTACGGAGGCATCGAATAAATATGTAACATCTATTTTCTAGTAACATTTCATGAAATATTGACTAGACGTATCCATCAACAAGTTATAATTGATCTCTCAGTGTAGATATGCTTCATTTAAGCCAGGA
The DNA here is from genome assembly GCA_028984075.1 of Pieris mannii. Lineage (NCBI taxonomy): Eukaryota > Metazoa > Arthropoda > Insecta > Lepidoptera > Pieridae > Pieris > Pieris mannii. The sequence goes on from CM054783.1 coordinate 5,176,723, forward strand.
CACATAACCTGCGAACGAATGAGACACGAAAAATAACGTATAGTCAGAGTTTTTTGACTCATTGTTCTTACAATCAATTCACTACTATTTTAAGGGTATCTGATTGTTAAAATAGGGTTTTTATTGACATAACAATGGTGGGCAAATAAGCATTAGAAAAGAAACCCTGTACAACGTCAGCGCGGGCTGCGGGCATTTAGTTATAAAAATTTAGAAGGAAACAAAAAACTGTAGTTTATCGAGTAAGAATGTACACTAGCTCGTATATAGAACGGAATATATGAAAAAGAAAATATCTTTATTACCTGCATACTTACAGTTTAAATATTAAATATATTACAGAATTATTCAGGATATATTTATAACATTTTTTTCCATCTGGAAACACTGCGTGAACTAAGCGTAACGTACTTCAGCTGGGCGCGTCCCTCCCGGGATAGCGAGCATGGAGCGATCAGTTCTCTCCCGGATATCATCCCGGTCGCACATATCTGGCGTTTGTTGCGCACCGCGAAACTTCTAAGGATTATATACATATTATAATGCCTTGAAGCGGTTTGCCAATCGGAAATGTGAAGTGCGTCTTTTGTGTTCGAACTTTTAATCGTGGTTATAATTCTCACGATCACTGGAATGAGGATCTTTTTAAATTACTATATGGGTAAATATTGGATGGTAAACATTGATGAGGTAGCTTTTACGCCTTTGTGTTTGTGTTTTTTTTAATATTTGATAGGAATATAGGTAATTAAACCACCTATATATAACACAAAAAAACTGTTGAAAAAATTATTACATTGTAAATATATATCATATAATATATGGAATACCAATCTTTCATATTACAAAAACACAAACAGCTTCGTTTTTCATATCTAAAAAACATCATTTGAATTTCTCGGAGTGAAAGCTTAATATAAAATTTCAAGCGATCATCAATTTTAAACGAATTGAAGTCCAGAGGCTTGAATTGAAAAATTAAATGATATGACTTATTTGAACCATTTTTTTGGTTAAGACTGTTATATTTATTGCTTTTAAGTATAAAGAAAATTATTCCATCCTAAATTTTAATTGATTCTCAATTCATCGATCAATTTTGACAAACAGCTACTAGTATACTAGTATTTGTAGTTAATGTGTGCTTTGCAATTATTTTATAACAATCTAATATTGAAAAAAACCAATTGTTACAAACCGTCTCCACAGCAGATTTTGAATAATAACTACTTTTACACTTTACGATTTCTACCTATTCTTGGTTAATTTTATTATGCATTAAATAAGGCATTTAATGCATAATATAATTCAAGCATAGCAATTATAAATGAATTATAATATATTGTGTTTGATAGGTATTTTGTAATAAAAAGTTCAATATTCATACATATTACTGTGTCAACGCCTGAACCCAATAATTAATCCACAATCTCGGATTGTCTTCAATCTGAGATCAGACCGTGACAGTCGATCGATCTCCTATCTGCATCCCAATAACCAAACCCTACGAAGAAAATCCATTTTTGGCGACGGATAGATAGCAATCTTTTCGCTCTTTACACTCATAGTAATAATATAAACCAAATAAAACCATACAAATAGTATTAAAACATACATGTATATGTTTAAAAAATATCAAATAGCTTTTTAATCATTTTTAAAGTGTATGTTAAAATCTTAAGATAGGATATTGGCACAGTTGAACTGTCATTGTCCTACAAAGGTCTTTCCACATACACAGAAATAGTCTAAAACTAGTCTTAAAACGTATTTATGTGAAATATTAAACTATATCTTATTTTATGAAATCACTTACAAATAAGGGAATTTTGAGAATTCTACGCCTCTTAAGGTATGAAGGATAAGGCAATGGAAACCCTGTGTCAAAACTACAAACGCGCGAGTGAGTGGCGTTCCATAGTTTGAAATTAATTGTCTTCAAACATCTAAACTAAATTTTATGCATGAAATTTTTATTCTATGTAGAATAAAATTCTCGAAAAATCACAATAAATTAAAACAGCTTTTACAATTAAATCGGCTGAATTCCGACTCTGTCGAAACGTGATTGGAAACTTTTGTACTAGCTAGGTACTAACAGTTCTAGGGCTGAAAGAAAGTCACAAAAACCTTTGTTATCGATTCCATCTCTCATTTTCCTTAGTGCTTTCGAAGAGCCATTATTTCTATCATCTATTGTTGTCATTCAATGAATTGTTGGTTAGTGATGGCTATAATGAAATATCACAGAATGTTATCAAACGCAAAAACAGTATACGTCTATAATAATAATAAATTAACTTTACCGAATAATATTATGTATAATAACGTAATTGTATCGTAAATATTTCAAATCAAATCAAATGTCAAAAATTGATTGAGTTCACGCCGGTAAGTTTCAAGGAATTGCAAGTTGAAATCAAAACCACCTAATGTTATGCTCACAAATTGCATGTTGTGGGTAAATGTATTAAGCCCTAAGGACACGTGAAGAGGCATGTTTCAGACGTGTCTGCGTCGGATTTCTGTGCTTTTAACAGAAATTATTTTGCTTGCTTTCTACTATCCGTATATTACACAAACACTGCCGAGTAAAAAAAACCATATATATGTAAAAATTTATAATTATTTTACATAATTTTAATTTTTTAAATATATATAAATTTTTCCGACATTTTGCGTGCTATACTACGTGCGTGGTAACATAACAAAGGGATGTTTAATGTCAAAAAGTATCACAGCTTTAGAAAGATTATTATCCGTATTTAGTTCCCCCGAGCTGATATCGACTTAATATATTATAAAGGGCATATTTACTTATAAATGTGGTGGGTAATTCAACAATATTAGCTGTCTCATACAAGTCTTAATTAGTACATAAATTACATTATCAAGCATCATAAGATAGGCTTCGACGAGTCTAGCTGAGATTCTCATCAACCTGTGCAGCCGACCCTGCCTTCGCTTACACAGACCGTTCTCAGCGCTTATTTATCAGCAGCTTTTCATTATCACAAAGTGAAACTCGGAAAAAAGAAAAGTCTTTGATTACTTAGCTGAATTACCAAATCCTATATATTCTGTAGCAAAGGATCTGTATTGTCATTAAAAAAATTATTTACATTAACTATATTGTAGCTGTAGTTGGCGATTGTAGTTTTATAATAGTTGGCGAAAATGAAATGAAATTTATAAAACCTTGAGTTTACTAAAAAATACCCATTACCTTACTTTTATAAATCTCGTCTTGTACAACATGACCTCATATCCAATATTTCCATTTGGAAAATGAAATCAACAATCCTACTACCGATGTAGGATGAAATCGAAATTGTATTTCATGCAAAGGGGTATACGGGTCATTCGTATTGTTTTTGATGAAACTTAGTTGGAACCTGACTTGGTAATGGAATTGGTTCTTGGATACACTTTGAGCAAGTTAGCAGTTAATTTAGTCCCCCGTACAATGTGACCAAGAAAATTTAACGTAAGCGACGTTCTAAAATATCGATTATTACGTGGTTATCAATGTAATGTAACACAATAGATATTAGGGTTGTCTGTAAGAGATCGCTTGTTAGCGATAAGGCCGCCCGTTGCATCCCTTGTAACTTTTATTTATTGTGTTATTTGTGTTACTTTGCAACGAAGTGTGAATAAATAAATAAATATATTATTATATTATTATGTATATAATATATCGCTATTTTTTATACTGCCTTCACTTAATTTTTCTTTATCAATCAAGGTTTAAAGTAATTAATGACGAAAAATTATAATTTATATTTAGACCAGTTTTATTTAAAAACAATCTATTGAAATTGTATTATTTTGTTTCCCTAACTAATAAGATTAACGTGATAATAATAACTGACGTGTCTGTTGTTTTATATGTATTGTTAAAGAAGAAAGAAATCTAAACTAATATGTAACTAGTCTGGCCATACGTATAAATACGGTTACATAACATTTATATTTTTTCAACTTTTTAATTATTTTGAATTTAGAATGGAACATATAATATATTATTTTAAAAAACATTCTTGTGCAATGGGGCAACCCATTTCACAATTTTTTTCGTGTTCACTATCAAATAGAATATGTTAAAGAAAATAGGAATGCTGTGATCGCCTTGCACAAAGATATCTAGAATATGGAGCCGTCGTCGGTCATATTCTAGATATTTCAAATGCTCGGTATCAGCCGTATATTCGTATATCGTATTATCAACTGATACAACAGCACTTCGTCTGTCGAAGACCGGGAAAGACCGGTCGCGTACTGTTACAAGAAAAGAAAAGCCAGAATTCGTTAGGAAGCAACAATCTTATCGCTAGAAATGAAGATTCCCGCTATCCTCTGTCGCGCATTACAAACAAACCCTGAAAATCGGTGCTTATCGTCGATATACAAACCATGGCCTAAATCAATCTTTACAATTAGAGTGGATCGATTAAAATGCCTTCTGTCGTGATACTCAGTAGAAACATCTACTGATGAGAAATATTACGGATGAAAAATTTTTCATGAATAACAATAAGAACAAATTACTAAATTTAATTAATATTTATAATAATTGAATTAAAAAAAAATACAATAAGGAAAATGATAAAGTGGTTGGAAAGGTTCAACGTTCAAGGCGTGACAAAACTTATTTTTGTGAAAAAGTTAGTGAAAACTTCAGCCAAAGTGTATATAGATACAGCCTTGGATCATGTTGTGAAACCTCTCAGCAATAAAAATATACCGTGGATTGTTCAGCAGGAATCTGTACCTGGTTATAAGGCTCAAACTACCCTTGCTTGAAACCAACGTTCCGGACTTTATAAGAGCTGAAGACTTTCCGAGACCTCAACCGTTTAGACCTTAATTTATGGTCAGTTTTAGAGGACATGGCTACACTAAACGACACGGCGATATTGAGTCTCTTAAAAATTCTTTGGAGCAGAATAAAAAAGCAGGAGAGTAGTGGCGAAAGTTCCCTTGTAAACAGTGTGTAAATCCATAGATTCGTGGCCAAACAAATTAAAGCTGAAGGTGGCCATTTCAATAGAATATTTATGTATTTGACGTTTTAATATTTTCGATGCTACCACAACAAAGTCCATAAATTTATCTTAGTGAAGAAAACTTTTGTTGTAATATTTTTGGTATTTGATCTATTTTCGGAAAATCTTATATCGATATGAATAATAATCATACATTTACATTTACATACAATTACATTTTACGTAACATATTACGTAAAAAGTAATTTATTTATTCAAAGAAAAAAGCTCACAGGAGCGCATGTTCATAATATATATTTAGAAGGAAAAGCTTAAGCGGACTATCAACACAACGTCTGTCCTCTCACACAAAAAAATGTGAGCCGTCACGGGACGCCTGGCAGATGTGAAACATCGAAATTATTTTGTGAAGTAATATGCAGAAAAGAACAGATTGTGATAGGAACTAAATATGTCATAATGATAAAATAAAATTTTACGATTTTGTTTTCCAGATAACGATGACTATTTATTGAATAAACATTTATTTTAATTAAATACAAAAATTTACAACTGCATATAGATTGTATGTATATACCATCATATAGCGTGGCGATGCGTCGCCACGGCATGCGTCGCCACGCCAGAAATCGGTTTTACGTGCGGCTATAGATGTTTCACATCAAAAACTTCTAGCTTCATCAGAAAACAAGTTAATGCAAGACAGTTTTGACCAAACTGAAGACGAGCAACACGGTGCTCAAGAAATAAAGAGCTCCGGGCTGCACAATCACTCCTCCTGGCTTTTGGCTGCCTCCTCTTGACCGTCTATAAACTTCTACTCCTTTTACTTCTTCAAGGCTCTGTCCACACTAGACGCCTTACGAATCCGCGACTTACAACAAAACGGTCCTCTCTTGGTTCTGTGTATTGCTTTCTTCCCCAACCGGTGTCTTCTTTTGACCGAACCAGTGTCTTGATACCGTTGCCTCTGGTTAGTTGAACAACTCACAATTAGCCGTCGAGACACGTATAATGTTTGCGAACAATCTTTTTCAAGTACGGGTAAGTAGTTCGTGACGAGACGAGTCCTGTCAAAAGAAGATCACACTCGTTATTAGGTTTTTAAACGTGGGATTAAAAGGATTCATTAAAAAATTAAAAAATATTGCCAGAATTTACTTCACGCTTATTAATTGACATGATTATAAGCATATAGACAACGTCACCAATTAAATTTTATTTAATCACACACACTCGTTATTAGGTTTTTAAACGTGGGATTGAAAGTATTCATTAAAAAAATAAAAAATATTGCCAGAATTTACTTCACGCTTATTAATTGACATGATTATAAGCATATAGACAACGTCACCAATTAAATTTTATTTAATCACACACACTCGTTATTAGGTTTTTAAGCGTGGGATTGAAAGTATTCATTAAAAAAATAAAAAATATTGCCAGAATTTACTTCACGCTTATTAATTGACATGATTATAAGCATATAGACAACGTGACCAATTAAATTTTATTTAATCACACACACTCGTTATTAGGTTTTTAAACGTGGGATTGAAAGGATTCATTAAAAAAATAAAAAATATTGCCAGAATTTACTTCACGCTTATTAATTGACATGATTATAAGCATATAGATTACGTCACACAATTAAATTTTATTTAATGATCTTTATTTACAAATGCATTTACTTTAAAGAGATGGAATGAATTTAAAATTCTTGTCAGTTAGGAAACTTGTGAATATTTTATATTACATTTTTTTAAATAGTGTGACACGTATCACATATATTATTTTTATTTGAATTTTGAATGACATTGTGAATTGTGAATGGCAACAAAAATGTCAGTCAAAATACATAAAAATTGGTCCAGTAACTATTTCATTTCTAACCTTCAAATTATATTACGCTGTGATGAAAAGGAGTCATTAAAAATTGTTTAGTAATTTTTGGCTTAGAGCTATAATTATGTAATATAAATATTTAAGGACCATTAACATTCATTATTTCATTGTTTAGAAAACATATTAAAATTACCACATAGAAACTACAAAAAACCAACTGATATTTTCAAAAGCAGTATAATAATAACGGAAAAAAACATTCAAAATAGGTACACAATACACATGTTTTCAATGCTCAATTTACTATACTACATAAAGACAACTTCGATATTAACTACGGACATACTTTCAGTCCAACTCAGGAAACATTTCCTGTTGCTACTCCAGCTCACTTCCTCCACAATATTTATGAGCAGGCGCGCGTTCGTTATAGTAGAATAATAAATAGAATAGAACTTAAAAACGTCGCCGTGTCGTAAAAGAACTGCGGTGTTTCTTTTCAGATTTCTTATGTATATACAAAATATAAGAGTTCGAGCCCACTACGAAGCTTAATAAGAATTGCTGAATGATAAATGATTTTCGAACCTTGTATTTGGGTCAAGATTTTCTGACAAATTCGTGTTTGCGCATAAAATGTGTGTAATGTGTGCGATGTTCTCAACGTCTGAAACAATACAGGCTTATAAAACAAGTATGTATGGACTAGTATGGACTATGTTGCATACTGAGCATCGTACTACATATATATATATATATATATATATATATATATATATATATACATCTTGAAGGACATGTTGCGTCCTACATGGCGTTATTTACCGATAATGCTGCGTCCTACTGACTTTGTGCGTCCGGAATACGGACGCAAGATTAACCGGCCCTCATTTTTAGCCCAGAGGTCCCTTATGATTATTAGAATACATGGGCGAAAAATTGGCATGGACGTTATTCCATCACTACAATGCCTTTTAGCGTATAATATAGTTCCGCCATCGTCCGATTGAAATTTGGAGGCCGCTAGTGTTCAGCGTATAATTTACCACGTATACTTTGAGTTCAGTTCACCGATCTAATCGAGGCCATTGAATATCGTACTTAATTTGTAAAGTTTTTATCATGTTTTCGTGACAACAATCTTGCGTCCCTTAAATATCCTTAAACGGGCACTAGGTACAGTGTCTGAGGGGCCTATTCGGGGTGCACGAGGGACGCATGACGCGCCGCGGGGCGGCGGGCTTCAAGGCGCTCGCGTGCCGAATTTTATAAACAAACGGATATGTAACGGCCGTGACGTAAGATTGTCACCAAAGTGGATTATTTGCAAGTGCGTTAAAAGTGGTTATTTATTTGGTCTATTATTATAGTAAGTGATTATAATAATATATGAATCACAATGAAAAGAAGTGCAAGGATTCTTAAATTAGCAAACCGTAAGTACTTCCGTTTTACTACTTAAATGAAAATTATAACACGATTTATCTTATTATAATACCTAGAACATCTAGCTAGTAAGTACCTAATTACATTTAAATATTTTGTCTGTTTATAATATTATGATGAGCTTACTTTGCGTCAAATTGTCTGTGAGTGAACGCGTGTAGCCTGCAAAAATGGTTGTTGTGATTGATGTGGATAATTTTTTTAAAAGAAATGATTTTATACATTTTTATAAAGCTAAACTTCAATGGCCTTGGGAATCAACGCATTTTATTTTGCAAAATTGGTGCATACATTGTGATACAAGTATTAATATTACTAATTCAGTAGTTGAACACTTTGTACTACCCATGAATTTCGATGACTTTAAAAGGCTTTATAACTCTTCTTTCATGTGGTGTAAATTTTGCGAATATGCCATTTATGATCATTTTCCAGAAGACGAATGTTTTTGTAATAACCAGAAATAATCAAAAGGTACATGCTTCAATATTACTTGCCTAACTATTTCATTCTTATACCGTAATATCATCCTACTTGTATGCACTCACGGCTGTTATCCCAGAAGGGGTAGCCAGAGGTTTTTTTGCGACTTCACAAAGTTCTCAGGGCGAGTGCGTTAGCCACTGCGCCTCAGAAGTTTAGGTATGGTGTTTGTGGGTATGGATGGATGGATGGATGCTTGTTACTCTTTCACGCAAAAATGGCTCAACGGATTTGGATGAAATTTGGTATGGAGTTCACTTACATCAGACAACGTCATTACAGTTAGGTATATTAAATCTTTTTAACCCTTGACGCAAAAAAAGGTGTTACAAGTTTGACGTGTTTGAGTTATGCGTGAGTGTGTGCGTACGTGCGTACGTGCGTACCTGAGTGTGTGTCTTACTTTTTATAAGTTTTCTTTTTGTTTGCTTTTGGGTCGAGGGTATTTAATTTTTTATTGTTTTATAATATATCTGCTTTGTTTTCAGAGAGACAGGAAGAAAAAGAAAACCATCCAGAAAACTTACACGAGGCACGATCATCTGATTCAAAATCTGGTTCAATATCTGACATTTCTGCGACATGTTCTAATTACACTCCACCGAGACACGAAGTAAGTTTAAGTAAAATACTGCATTAATAATATATGCTAACGGCTGTTAAAAGTAGTAGCACTCTAAGCCGAAGCAGTCCTTAGGCCATGTCAGAGACCTTGTAGGTGGCGTAAAAATATCTGCGAGCGCCAATTCAGGATTGAGATCGGGGTTAGGTAATTTCAGCATGATGTTCAGCATGGGATAGACAACACTTATATCACTAATCAAGTTGTTACCTTCATATTATTTATTATGTATTGGAATAAATAAATAAATAAATATTAACGAAGCTACAATAGTAAAGTGCAATAAAATATAATAAGCTTTTTTTTGTTGCAGACCAGTTCTGATGATTCTTTTCGCAATGAATTTGTTTCGAACTTCGATTCATCGGTCAAGGAGCCTATTAATCTTAATTATAGCGAACTTAGTCAGATAAGCGGTTCTCCATGTAGTGTATTTGTAGAAAGGAAACTTCTTCAACGGTATAAAGCCGATGAACTCCTACCAAATCAAGGAATACCTCTCGACGTTAATAATTCCTCATCTAATGTATCTTTCAAGCCACCTAATAACATAAGTTTAAGTGAATTTAGTTGTAAAAGCAATTCTCCTTGCAATGTAATTGTAAGTAGGCAATTTCCACAGCCTTACAATAAATCAGAACCAAATGAAGATATTATTTACGATATTAATAGTGAATCTCAATTAGAAGATAATTCTAATGATAGTACAATAATTACTCAAAGGCAAAAACCCAAAAGTTCAACGGTTCGAGATAAAGATTATTGCTTTTACTGTGAGTCATTTGTATTAAATTTTGCTCGTCATTTACTCCGACACCGTATTTATGAAACTGAAGTCCAAAAAATTATGTCAAAACCTAAAAAAAGTCTTGATAGAAAACAATTAATTGCAGCACTACGTAAAAAAGGAAACTACCTTGTAAATTCAAAAGAGGTCACTAAACCGATGCGAAAATACAAATCTACTGATTATTTGCCGTGTTCAGAGTGTCTGGGATTCTATTCTAAAAAACTATTGTGGAAACATAAGAAGAAATGTAGTGGTAAATCTGGAAGTAAAAACATTCAATCTGAGGCTCAAAATCTACTTATACGTCATCTTAAAATCGACGAAAAACTTAAGGAAACTGTATTTCTCCGAATGCGGGCAGACAAAATATCAGTTATTGCAAAAAAAGATAACCTTATATGTGCTTTCGGATCTCAATATTTAAAAACTCAACGAGAAAAACATTTCGTTAACGTAGTGTCTAGAAAAATGAGAGAGCTTGCAAAATTATTACTAGAATTAAAAAAGCTTGATCCATCCATTATTGACTTCTTTTCTGCCTTAAGACCAATTCATTATGATATCATTGTGCAAGCAACCAAAATATTGGGAAATTATGACATAGAAAAAGATAGGTATGAGACACCTACGTTCGCAATGAATCTGTCCACGACCTTGAAACAATGCTGCAATATTGCAATAATGTGTGCATTAAAAAAGCAAGGGCCTTACACGGAAGTAGATACTGGCAAAATAGAAGCCGACTTAAAAACTTTGATTCAACTTATTGAATCAAATTGGAAATATGATGTGTCTACACAAGCTGCTACAGATTTAAACAAGAAAAAGTGGAATAAGATAACTATTGTACCTTTACCAAATGATTTAAAAATTCTTAAAGAATACCTAAATAAAAAATCCTTGGATGCTGCTATAAAAATTAAAGAAGGCTTAAAAACTACTGAAACATATACACAACTTTTAGAAACTGTGTATTGTAGGGTTTTATTATTAAATAGGCGGAGGCCTGGAGAACTTCAAAGAATTACAGTGCACGATTATTTAGAAAGCGTCAATAATGATAGTAATAAGTATGAAGAGTTTGATCGTGCGCTTACTGCCTCAGAAAGGATTCTGGTAAAGAAATTTAAACGTGTTGTCATTAGAGGCAAACGCGGCCGCGGAGTACCAGTTCTGTTTAATAAAGAAGTTCAAGATGATATTAAATTATTATTATCCATTAGGCACATTTTTTTGCTTCGACACCAAATCAATTTTTGTTAGGTAATCCCGGTTATAACAATACAATTTATGGCTACAAAGTTTTGGAAAAGCATGCCAAATTATCAGGGGCGAAACAGCCTAAAGCAATATCCTCTACAAGGCTAAGAAAACATTTAGCCACCTTATCACAAATTTTTAGCATGTCTGAAAATGATATGGAGCAGCTGGCTACATTCATGGGCCATACTAATGAAGTACATAAAAAGTCATACAGGTTGCCAGATGACGTATACCAAACTGCTAAGATATCAAAGCTTATTATTCTTATGGAAGATGGAAAAGCAGACGCGTACAAAGGAAAATCTCTCGAAGAGATTGATTTAGATTTGAATGAGGAGTTAATTGAAGAGCCCGTGGACAACAACGAAATTATAGACTATGATCCTGAACCTGAACCTACTTTAGATGCTAATTCTGACTTATCTCAGGCTGGACCATCTGGTATGCAAAATGTTTCTCAACAACTTCTTAATGAAACCGTGTATCAATTACGTAACGAAAATAAAATACGAAAAGGAAAAAAAAGGACGTTGGTACCTTGGACAAAGGAACAAAAGGACGTAGTTACAAAATACTTTAAATTTCACATAAAAAATCACCAACCGCCTAAAAGAAATGAATGTGAGAAACTAAAAGAACAACGTGTAGATTTACTTAAGAATAAAGACTGGCTAAAAATAAAGGTATTCGTCCAAAATATTTACTCTAAGGCTAAGAAATGAGAGAAGAAAATTTATGTTTTGAAATAGTATGTTTCGTTTCAAATATTTTTACTTTGTTAATGCATACCAATGGTTAAGATATTTAATGTTTGAATTGATTATTATTATTACACGGTTTTTAAGGTCCGTATCAGTTGTTTATTTATTCTTTAACTTTATCCGATGTTTAGCTGTCATTAAACTCTGTTTAAAATCGATTTTACTGGCATAACTGCAATTACATTAGCAAATGCCTATAAAGCATTTTTAAACAAAGGACTTAATAAAGAATTAAAAAGGTTGTCTGTTTATCGAATTAATAATTTTAATATAGAGATATCTAACAGCACCTCAGACACGGGCATGAGACTTAGTTGTAGCCACTGATTTATTTTAATTATAATATAAAAATACATGTTCCATTGTAATGAAGACTGATTGATGTTCATATTTAAGTTTATTTTGTTATTAGGCAAAGGCAGAGCCAATTTATGTTTCATTATTTAGTATCACTAAAATTGTTTAAATGTTTTGATTTTTATGTTTATGATGATTTTTATTTTTACAAGAATGATTGGGTTGATAAAAACCATACTGATTTATTTTAATTATAATATAAAAATACATGTTCCATTGTAATGAAGACTGATTGATGTTCATAATTCAGTTTATTTCATTACCAGGCAAGGCAGAGCAAATTTATGTTTTTTATTATGTCAATGTTACATTGATTTATTTCGTTTTTATGTTTAGATACACATTTTTGTAAAATATAAAATAAAACATTAAATGTTTTATATTACGATATGCCTTTTATTCCGTATATTCACCTGCATAAACATGACTAGGTACTATTATATTATTCGTATCATGAAACTTCCTCTTTCTACCTTTAAACCTACATGCTTACACCAGCCTATGCATCTAAGCTTACCTGTTTATACATACTTACCTGTCCAACTCCGCACTCACCTGTTCACACCATCCTGTGCCGCTGAGCTTACCTGTTTATAATTACCTGTCCAACTCCAAACTTAACTGTTCACACCAGCCTGTGCCAACTTGCCTGTCACGCGTCAAAAATGATTATATTGCTTTGGAGGATTTTGAAGACCACAAGACAAGACAGGTATTTTGTATGCTAACTATGAATTAATTATTATCTGTGCCTGGTGTCATTATAAGCCTTTATATATAGGTGGAAGCCTCTTGGCTGATAAGCTGGATACAATCATTCAAAAACAGTTTTCGGAACCAATCTGATTTCAATAGTAGATGGATGTCATTTAGTTATTATAATCATTATGATATATGCAGAGCATTATATGGAACTGATTTAAACATACATTCGGATGGAGGCGGGAATGTGCATGCAGTGTTTTGAACGTATACGGAGATATTCAATGTGCAAGAAAGATTTTAGAGTGAACGGACACACTAATTCAGTTATTCGGAACCAATCTGAATTCAGTAGTAGATGGATGTAATTTAGTTATTATAATCATTATGATATACGCAGAGCATTATACGGAATTGATTTAAACATACAGTCGGATGGAAGCTGGAATGTGCATGCAGTGTTTAGTAGGTATACGCAGGTATTCAGTGTGCAAGAAAGATTTAAGAGTGAACGGACGCACAAATTCTGCTAGAAATATTTAATTTGAATATCACCATTTAACGTTTAAATGAAATTTGACGTCGTCTACTTATATGATACTGATTAAAACATCTTACATACGCATTGAAAACATTAAAAATCTCAATAGATTCATTGGACGCCGCAGGGTGGTAGTTTGTAAAGACGCAAGAAGTCCTTCGCGATTTATATATATATATATATATATATATATAAAAATATATTAAAATATACAATTTATATATATATATATATATATATTATTGTCTTATTATTTATATATATAAATTTGTAGAATCCTGTATATGCCTTCGTCTGTCTAAATCCAGAAAACAGAAAAATAACAATTTATGTATTCATTTGTTTAATTAGGAATCGAAACAGATACATCTCTATACAATAAAAAGTAAAAAAAAATTAAACATAAAATAACACATTGTATATATCCACAAAAAGTTAAACTGATAAAAAGCAAATCAAATAGGGCTGAAATTCTATGGGCTTTTTTTAATATATAGCTTCTATATTTTGATTAAAAAAAAATTTCTATAAACTCTAGTTATTCATTGGAAATAAATATATTTACAGTTTTACGATGTAGTATTATTTAGGGCAAACTACGGATGCCACTCGCAAGCCTGAAATAGTTCCACTTCGAAGGCTATAGAACTAATATCTACGGTTAATCATACCGGTGAAACCAATTTTACGGTCAGCACGCTTCTGAAATAGTGAGTTGGGAGGGCAATAGTTATAGTTGTTAGATTTTTGTACTTAATTTAAAGTTGAGTAACAAAAAGTTGAAAGCAGAAAGATCCACATTTGTGTATCAGTATTTAAAAGAAAGTTGGATATAATTTTGGCGTATATTTGTCTCTTTTTTTAAATCAAAATTGCGCTTAGATTATTGTTGTAATAGTAACAAATGAATTTATCTTACATAATTATTTTACCAAAACAATCAGTTTTATTTTGTCTAATCTCGCAGTTTTCATTCGATATTATAAATATCTGAGATTGTAGCAGTCGTAAAAATATAACAAAAAATTATCTCAGTCAAATAAAACAAAATTTATTTCAGTATTTAAAGCGAACGCTTCACTGGAGCTTTTTGTAAATGAATTACGGTATACAATTTAATAGATATAAAAAGATTCATAGAATTGTGGTTTTAAATGAATTTAAAAACCTTAATGTTATAATAATGATCGTTACATTCTAATTTCATACACAAAATTAAAAATTAGGTCAAACAAATGATACAAGATAAAAAAAATTATATAAAAGGATTTTCTTGCCTCATAATATCTTATATTGCTAACTTCAAATATTAATACGCTCTTTTAGGAATATAAAGCATTTAACGTCTAGTCATGTTAATAATTTAATATCGCGTTCCGTTTCGTTAAAACAAATTTATTAAAAAAAATATTATATAGGGTTTCTGAAGGTGTCTGAAGTCTGAGGCACGGTAGGAACGATATTTCAAGGAAATTAGGATATTTTACTACCAGATTTTTTCTTTTGTATAGAACAGGGGGCAAACGGGCAGGAGGCTCACCTGATGTTAAGTGATACCGCCGCCCATGGACACTCAATGCCAGAGGGCTCGCGAGTGCGTTGCCGGCCTTTTAAGAATTGGTACGCTCTTTTCTTGAAGGACCCTAAGTAGAATTGGTTAGGAAATATTTCAGTCGGCAGCTGGTTCCACAAAGTGGTGGTGCGCGGCTAAAACTGCCTAGAAAAACGTCGAGGTGATACGGCTGCAATTTCGTATACTGCCTCGACGTCCGATGATGAAACTCAGCTGCAGGTATTAATCCGAACAATTAGTTTTGTTTAGTTGCAGTATAAATAAATAACATAGATAGCGACTGCAGCGTTTTCTCCTGGTTTGTAAATCCATCCAGGGCGCCACCCAAACGCATACAAAAATTTCGTTTAATTCGGTCTGGCCGTTTAAGAGCAGTTTCGTGACATACACACATACAGTAGAATTACATATATAAAGATGTAATGCAATTTAATAATATTTAAATAAAGTTATAAAAGACACCATAAGTTTGCCATCGTAACAAAAGTTAGGATTATTTAATATTTTCTTTGACAAGATAAATCCTGACAATAAATAACACAACAAAATCAGTGAAATCGGTCCAGCCGTTCACTCATGATGCCGTGACCAAGGAAAATAGAGATTCATTTTTATACATATAGCTAATTGAAATTTAATGAAAACCTGAAAACCCACCCATGAAACTCGTGTTTTAAAATCACAGTTGGGGTAAGTTAACCGTGGATGTAATGAAAAACGAAACGATTGTGATCGGTGAACAATCTCCAACCCGCGTGCGTCCGTTTCCGTTTCATGTTGCGTTTGACATTTTCGCCGCCCGTAATAATGTCGGAAGCGTTCATGGGACGTAAATAACATATTAATAACACTAATTCTGTAAATAATTAAGTAGCTTGATTTATACACATTTTCCACTGGATATGGTAACAAAAATTGAGGCACTTTATAGAAATTAAAAGATGTTTTTATATATTATATGTGATTAAATTGCTCCTTACATCTCACGGCATACCTAATGTAATTAAATTATCAAACGTCAAGTACAATTAACTTAATTACATTATAATTCTAGAAAACTCGGCCAAGCGTTGCTGTGGCTAAGGTTTTTGTTATATTACATAGTAGTTAACTATTCAAGGGAAACGGTGGGAGAACTTATGTGAAACGTTGGTGCTTTTAACACAGCGCCATCTGTTAGAATTGTATCAAATAATAAACAAATAATTTGCAATAAAATAAAATTGCGACTATAATTAAAGATCTAAGCTATCCTATCTCTTAAGTTGGACCAGACTGCTCACGGTGTGCCAATTTAATTTAAAGTCGGTTAAGTAGTTGAGAAGTCCATCGCGGACAAACATCGTGACAGGAGATTTATATATATTAAAATTACTATACACTTTTCTTCCATATCATTTTAGTTATCGTATGAAAAATCGCATATTATATTCTATTCTTTATCTCACTCAAAGTTCGTCATTCGTCTCTTATTAAAATATACTCGGTTACTCTTTAAAATTTAAAATTTTATTTTATGCATTTATTTATTTTATGCATGCTGT
Source organism: Pieris mannii (assembly GCA_028984075.1). Classification (NCBI taxonomy): domain Eukaryota; kingdom Metazoa; phylum Arthropoda; class Insecta; order Lepidoptera; family Pieridae; genus Pieris; species Pieris mannii. The sequence goes on from CM054783.1 coordinate 5,193,659, forward strand.
GTTCGTTAGTTAATATGTTTTTAATAGTTTTACAAGATTGGAGCGAAAATTAATTGTAGCATTCAAAGAATATTCTAGCAATATAAAATATAATTATAAAGCTACTTTGAATGAATTAATATTCATATGAAGTGTTTATTCAAATATTTTCCTTTAATTATTTAATAATAAGAGGGTTGGGCACATCAAAGCAAAATATGAGGTTTTAATAAATGTATCTTTCATTGAGTTTTAAATCTTATATAAATTCTCTAACATAAATTTGGAACTAAAACAAAATTAATACATTTACACGCTAAATTGATCATTATATTTGTGTTGCTGAATTACATCGTCATGTCAGTTAAAAAAGGAACCGCAATGATAATAATAAAGATTCATATTTTATAAGGATCGAGATTTACATATCTAATTAATTTACTAAATACGTTGTAGTTTAAGCTTTAGACGTACACAGAAATAAATTAAACGCAGATGTCCTCATTGTTTTATTTCATTCCGTCATGAATACATTTCTGTTAACTTGGAAAGGAGATTGGAAAGAGCGAAATAAATGAGCGGAAGTTTTTATGTCATTTCGTTGTAATTTTCAGTTACTTTCATTGCTGACTTTTCAGCTTGGTTTTTAATAGCACTGTTAATTTTATTATAAAATTGGCTAACAAAGACCTGAGACTAGGTGTCCCCATACTAAACGTGGGTAACACTCAAAATTATAACTGGCCTGGCTATTAGAACTGGCCAGTTACAACTTTGCTAATGAAAATTTTGTTTGAATTTCAATTTTAGAACTCTTTGGTAATCTAACGTACTGCATTCATATATCATTTGTTTTTGTGAATTGGCGGCAAATCTAAGTCTTGTTACATGTGAAAATGAACCTAACGCGAGAAAATTTTAAAGGTTAATGATTTATTAATATGACTTTCGTTGTGGGCTTACTCAACAACACATATCTTTGTTGTATTATTGGCTGCGATGAGCTTTTTTTAATGAAGCCCCATCTCGTGCCACTATTTACAATTTGTCTTACGAGTTTAAGCGTGGACGTAGCAATCTCAGTGATGATCCGCGTGAGGAACGTCTATTAACAGCGACTACTAAAGATAACATCAGTGCTGTGCGACGCATGATAGAGGAAAATACGAGAGTGACCTCTGAATCAGCAGATACGGGCAAGCCTAGGCATGGTATGACTCAAGTACAAAACATACTACACGAACATCTGGGCGTCAGGAAGCTTGGTACCAGATATGTTCCCCATACTTTAAACCACGACCAGAAACAACTTCGCACGGGCTGGTGTCCATTAATTTTAGATAAGTTCAACGGCGGTGACCCAAATGCTGTATTAAACATTGTCGCAAGTGATGAAAGCTGCATATATTACTACGAACCGGAAACCAAAAGACAATCAATTCAGCTCAGTAAGTTTTCAGAGGATCAGCTAACTAAGGTAAAGAAAGGAAGAAGTCAAGAATGATTGCCTCATTCTTTGGTCGGATAGGTCATTTCGCGACAGTTATGCTAGAAGATGGAAGGACAGTTACTGCAGACTAGATAATATGTCAATCGCTGTTTGCCTGTTGGTTTTCCAAGACAACAGCGTACTCCGCAAAACGGAATGTTAAATGTTCGACTATGGCAGGTATCGAGAGTCATCCGCCATACTGTTCTGACCTGGCGCACTGTGACTTTCATTTATTCCCAAGACTTTAAAATAAAAATTCGAGGTATTCGCGTTATGGCTTTACGCCCTTAAGATACGGTGAAAGCGTAGGAAAATGCCTTAGAAGAGGAAGGCTGGGCTGCCTAATGAAAAATGGGCCCACTGCTTTTCTCAGTGGTTCCATCAAAAAAAAAAAAACAAAAAAAAAATTTCCTTTATTAAGTAATCATCAAATGCAACGATGTGTAGGATGGAACGATTACTTCGAAGAACAATAGAAGTACATATTACCAACTTTCTACATAAAGCCGTTTTTAGTTTTCTAAATATTTTCAGTGTCACCTAGGTACGCGCCAAGCGAATAGGTATAAGAATAGCGTTACTTTTCCCGATCATTCCTATAAAATCACGTATGGCGTTTGTGTCTTGCCTGCAACAAACAGTTTTATTAATACTATTTATTTTTATATAAGAAGTTCCGTAGCCCGGGACTTTTCAATGACAATCAGTTTTATTTCAATTATTATCTGTGACCCCGAGTGCGTAACAGTAATCTGTACATCATCGCTTTTGGATACCCTTATATCAGAAACGGATATTGAAAAAGAAATTGGATTTGACATACAATATACATTAATATGAATTTTCGTTTGCACCCTCACTGCAACACTGGAAAAGTCCCTAGGATCATATTTAATTTAAATTTAATAGAAAAGTTCGTTTTATTCCATTGTTTGTTATTTTTACAATCCATCCCTAAATTCAGTTAATTCAATCATTTTATGATTAATTTTGAGTAATTGATAAATCACTTGATGTTTTTCTGCGTCATTTATTGATAATATTAAATATATTATCAACCTTATATGTTCTGCCGATAAAAAAATTACATACCTACGTTACCTATCATTAAGATCTTTGACGTTGGGTTTTTCTTATTGCATCCAACAATCTTATTTTCATTAACTAAAATTGATAGATTGAATGACATATTAATGATAACAAATTAATTCCATGATTATTATTCTATACTACTAAAGAATAATTACTAACCTATTACTTTTTTGCCATTGTTTGTACTTAAAAATAACGTGTTGCAAAAACGGTTTTCCTACATTTTATCAGAATCAGCAATTTAACAGGCTTTCGGCTTTTTGCAAGCATTTTATTCCGGCCTAATGTACTCTATCGCATTCAACTCCCCCTTGAGACCAATAAGTAAGTATTTTTACCTAAATGGGAACGCTGAACGTTTATTTACAAGTCTTTGAAGTAAATTCAACAATTAACCGTTACTTGATATCAATCTTTCGTGACTTTAAAACTGATGTTACTTTTATGAAGGCAGTAAACTTTGTAGTATAAAACAAGAAGTATTAAAATACTTCGTAAAAGTTTTACATTTGTATCTGACGAAATAATAATAATTCAGTGGCGCTACAACCTGTTAAGGTCTTGGCCTCAGATTTCTGAATCTGTTTCATGATCATTTTGAAATCTAATAGGCAAGTAGGTGATCAGCCTCCAGTGGCTGACACACGCCGTCGACTTTTTTGGGTCTAAGACATGTCGGTTTCCACACGATATTTTCGTTCACCGTTCGAGCAAATATTAAATCCGCACATAGAAAGAAAGTCCATTGGTGTACACACTGTAATTGAACCTACGACCTACGGTATGAGAGTCGTAGGCTGAGGCCACTAGGCCAGCACTGCTCTATCTGACGGAATACACAGAAAAAATATATTTTTGGTAATATTAATCATTGTCGGTTTCCAATATCACGCTTCAACTTTGGGGACCGATTAGAGGATGATTCACAGATTAACTTTTCCCGCACCAGAAGTTTCTCTTCGATGATGTTGAGATTTTCTATTCATTTCTTTAGAGGTTGAAAGGTTTGCGGTGCATAGTTCCATCGTTGTAGAATAAAGCGACAGGCAACATAGATTTTTTGAAATGGAGATGGTATTGCTTAGTAGTGTCTCCGATTAGTTTATCGGCCACAAAAATGTAGCCGGGGACTAACAGTTTAATACAAAAGCATATCATATCAAATTAACAAGCCTTAACTACATAAGAATGACATATATTTTAAACATAAAACGCTAAACATTTTATATAAAATTATTCTGCAACACAGCACCCTGATTGTGCTGAAGATAGCAACTCAGTCCACTTTAGACGTTCAAAGCTGCATTCACTGTGCATTTGTATGCATTCAACACGACTCACGAGCCACAAAGACTGTTTTAAATGTCTAACCCGGGGGCGTGAAGTAATGGGTAACATTTTCAGGCTCAATATTGTTGATGTAACACCGGATTTTTTTCTATGGAAAGTTAAACAAAGTCAATTTTAAAATCCCAATTTCGCAATTCTGAAACAACTTTTTTGTTTTGTTTGAAAAACTGAAATCAAAAAGTTAAATACATGTACATTTTTGAAACGAACCAATTTTGGGTGTTAATATTGTTGATGACCGGATTGTTTTCTATGAAAAGGTAAACAAAGTCAATTTTAAAATCCCAATTTGGCAATTGTGAAACAACTTTTTTGTTATTTTTGAAGAAACTGAAATCAAAAATTTAATTACATGTACACATTTGAAACGAACCAATTTGTGAAAAATCTAACCTACTTACATACATTTTACTATATACAAATAATTTAAGATTAATACATAAATAATTTGTACGTAGATATTAAAATTCACCTTGAAAAAATAATTAGTAATATTTAAAATATCATACTTTACATGTGTAACTCGTCCTTGTCATTTTATAATTTGAAACCGCCTTATGCCTACTAATAAAAAATAAATGTAAGAATTTATTAACTAGGTTAATAATATAATATTTATTCAACATTTTTTTGTGGCTTTTTGAAGTTGGTTAAACTGGTTTATTTATTGTAGTTCCTGTCTTCTTCGATTAAATGCCTCTTCTATCTCCATCCACTCTTACCTTTAAATATTGTACATTTACAGATGTGTTGGAAATGTCGCATTAGTGTAATCGGCGGTACCACCGCAGAAATCGGTCTTACTTTCTGGACGCGAAGCCCTTGTCAACATGGCGGTTGTAATAAGTGAGTATTGTTTTTTTAGAACAGCGGGCAAGGGCAGGACACATCCGATGTTGTGTGTTGTTTGTTACCGCCGCCCATTAGTATTAATGTTATTAGGACAATGCTTTATGTATACACATTTGAGAAACAAAGTCATGCAAAAAATTCCTACTAACAATCCAATATAAATAAAATACTTTTTTATGTTTTACGAAACATACAAAATGTAAAACGAAAAAGAGTAATGTATCTTATGTATTTAAACGAGCAATATACATATATATATATATATATATATATATGTATATATATGTATATATATAATTAATAATTGGAATCTCGGAATCGGCTCCAACGATTTTCATTAAATTTAGTATATTTTCATGAAATTTATATTCGTGTTTTATCAACTTAAACATAGAATTGCTCGATTAAAGATGTCAGTCAAATAAAATAAAATAAAAACTTAAATATGAATATAATTATCTGTATTCGATAATTATAGTCATATTTTTTCATTTTATTAGTTAATCGCGCAATTTTATCAAACATTTGTAATTATTCGTATGACATTATATTCTATATTTAATTATTTTGCTACCATTTTGGCAACTAGACTTTGTCTATTTCTGTTTAAATTACATTTTTTAATCTAAAACTGTAATATTAATAAAGTATTTTAAGCAAAGGCTGTTTTAGTTTATAAACACGTTCTATTATATGAAAATACGATGAAAATGTACGAAAATATTCTGGACACGTAAACCAGAGATTTTTCATTTTGCCGTAATCCGTTTGCATAACGTAAAGCGGTAGCTATCCTCAGTTAATATTTCCTATCGAACTAAAGACAAGAGATTAATAATCGCTTAATAGACAGTAATAGAGATAATATTTCACATCTTTCATTGTTGTGTTCTTATGACATTTATTTCACCTTGAACATAAATAACGTGTATCCCCTCGACCTCCGTCGTTTCATAACTGAGCGTTGTTTAACCATATTTTTCCCAAGTACTACCACTATGTGGGACCTGCTACCCACTGACCGCTGACTGTATTTCCCAACCAATTAAATTTACCCGTTCAAGAAAAGCGTGTACCACTTACAGTCCAGCAACGCACTCACGAGCCCCCGTAGCATCAATCATTTGTGTATGTAATATTTGAATGTAATGCTATTCTAATATCACAGGCCGAATATACCTCCACACGGGCGCTGTGCTGGTGTTGGCTGGCAGCGCCGCAGGCAGAGTTGCCGGCAAAATGGGCGGATACTCTAACAAAATGGGAGGTAAGCTTTATGAGGCCCCTATAAAAACCTCATTTACTTGAAAGAATAAATTTGTATGTATTAATGAATACGCCTCTTGTCTCCTCTTATAGTAACTATTTATCTAAGTTTATCAGCTATTTTTTGATAGTCAAAGCACTTATCTCACTGAGACCAATCGCAAATTAATTCTAATGTACTCAGTGTATTTTCAAATCTATATAATATATTGTATATTGAATGTATATTTAATCTTGATAAAAGCATGTAACATCAAAGCATCTACACCGTATATTCGCCATGCTCATCTCTCATGTGTGAATAAGAAGTGTAAGCCTACTGGCTTCAGCCTGCGACTCTCATCCCTGAGGTCGTAGGTTTCATCCCCGACTGTGCACCAATGGACTTCCTTTGTAAGTGCGCAATTAACATTCGCGTGAACGGTGAAGAAAAACAAAAAGTAGACGGCGTACGTCAGGCGCAGGAGGCTGATCACCTACTTGCCTATTACATTAACAAATTTTCACGAAACACATACCGAAATCTGAGGCCCAGGCCTAAAAAGGTTGTAACGCCACTGATTTTTCTTATTTTACATGAAACTACTAGAATAAATAGTTCCCTTTAACCATTTAATATAAAATTTTATTTTACGTACTAAAATGTGGTTAACATACGTCATCGAGCACAGAGAAGACATACGAAAGAAACAACCTACGGTATAAAATAATGACTAGCAAAATATCAAGTATGATCTTAATAACAATTTCATAGTATGTAACTTTCTATACAATTTTATTAACCTACGTAGTAATAATAAAAATAATTAAAAAGGCAGTGTAGTGTACCTCTTACGCTGGCAGCATTTCCTTGCTAAACAAGTATTCATAATTTTCTTAATTGTTTCTTTTTTTATTTTATATTAATCTAATTGCACACGCAAGTTCACTTTTAAAAACACATTGTAAATAGACACTTGGGCATAACAGTTTGATATATTAAATTTAACGCTTCAAATTGTGACGAGTTTGTGTTCCACATCTCACAAAAATTTCTATTTTTTTTTTGTAAAAATTAATGTAAAAATTAAATGTCAGTATTAAAAGCACTTATATATGTAATTAGTATGCGTAAAGCGTATAGAGCACAGGCTTAATATAACGCTTATTATAACGCATACTAATGTACAAATAAAAATCAACACCGTTTTTTTTATTTCTAGTCAAAAGTTAACGAATGACTTTCAACCAATATAAATTTGAAGATTCTCTTGTCATAAATTAACTTGAAAACAAAATTATCTTATTAACAGCATCTCTGATTTATAGGTTAGCCACCACACCACTACATAATGATTTTTTTTACTCTTACAGGAAAGTCGACAAGTGGCATCAATGAAGAGATAATTTGGATTAGTATAAGTATGGCGATCGCGATCGCTGTATTAATTGCAATCGCCCTTTGTTACATTCTTAAGGAAAAGTGCACTAAACGACAGGCTTACAAGGAACAATCATGACGATATAAGGAGGAGTTCGCTCGACACGCTCTAGGCAACTCCTTTGAAGATTACGAATTCCCAGCGTACACGCTTTACCCTCAGTACTCACCAGATGGCACTGAATACTATTATAATTTCCATCGCTTCTCATACCTTAAAAACACAACGAATCTGCCTCCCAAAAATTATACCAAAAATGGACACGAAGAAATTTATATAAACGCATAGATAATAAAATATAGTCTTAATTATTTTAAAGTAGCTATGTGTTAGATTGTATATAAAATTAGACCAATGGGAAAAAAGAATTTATGAATATTGTGTAATCCTATTGTAGATAAAACAGCAAATGTATAAACTGTGATAAAGACATGGAAAGCGGGGTCAAAGATTATTAACATAACGTTAATTACTATTTCATAATATCGCTCCCCTTACTGTAACTGCCGAGTATTTAACGTTTGGAATGTAAAATTAAAAATATTGGCTTTTGACTATGAACTTAAAACTGTAAGCTGGTAGATAAGAGTTTAAGGGCCTGTTTCACAATGTATGGATAAAGTACCAAATAGCTATGCAACACATAAATTATTCGAAAAATAAAAGGTTCCGAATAAGATACTTCGCGTTTCATGACGAATAGCGCTATCTGACAGTCGTGAAACGTAAAAATATTTATTTATTAACACTTCGTTGCATTACATAAAAGAAAAAAAACAAACATAACTTGAATGAAAAGCAACTGGCGGCCTTATCGCTTTAGAGCGATTTCTTCCAGACAACCACTGTGAGTAAATTACATGAGGTAGGCAAGAAGTGCAAAAATACATATTACAAATACAATAAGAAGGAAAAAACATACTTAACAGAAACAAAAAGGAAGAAAAATAAACTAAACTGATATAGGATACATTAAAAAAAAACAAAAAGTAAAAAGTGCACATGAATCATGATAATCTAATTCAAGATCAGTCTCAAAATACTGTTTTGTCCTACCAATAAGTAATAAATAGCTTATTTGGGACTTATCCGGACATTGTGAAACAGACCCTAATTCTAATAGTTATATATATATAACCTGTATATATGTAACAAAGAGTAAAAAGCTCAATCTTATTATGAAATAATAATGATTAACCAGAGATGTCTTATCGTATCTGCGACCGTCGTCTGTAACTTTGACCAGGACCCTTTCCTGTTAGAAAAATGTCTGAATACTTCTTCTGTTTGTTTTCACGCGATGAGCTATGTTCATTACAGAGATAGATGTATATCCTATCCATATTTTGTAAATCGGTTGATATTAACTTGGATTTTATACTTTTATGATTTATACCTAACGTAGGTATTACATTGCTTTGTCGATTTGCATCAAGCAAATATACAATAATTATTCTTGATCATAATAATAATTTTCGTCATAATTAAAATATAGGATTAATTTAACGTCTTGTGCAGTTGTAAATGAAATGTTATTATTATTGTAAATAATTTGTACATACATAAATAAAATACAAAATTTAGTTTTAATATATTTATCGCTTGTCTACTTACAATTAGTACATAAGAATTGAGATAGCGTAGTTCACGGGTTACGGGGAAGGTGCTAAAAGAGAATACAGAGGTACCTGGTACCAATTGTGATCTCGTCTTCCTTAATTCGTAAAACTTGCAATATTTGTAATTTCTCTTACAAATATTGCAAGTAATACCAATTGTATTAAAATAAATATTTTGCACGATATAAAAAATAAATCTATATATCACAAAATTATTTATAATTATAAATTGCGCCATCTATGTTAACTTATCTCTGGAATCGCTAGTGAGATTAAATAGGACAGAAGCAAAACGCCAAATTGTATCAGGATATATTCATTGAATATTTTTGAGTTTTTTTAATATCACTGGAAATAATGTATCACGTAGATAACGTAATCTGCTTGTTCTCTAACGCCCGAACCTAATAATTAATCAACAATCTCAGATTGAAAACAATCTGAATCAGACCGTGACAGTCGATCGATCTCCTATCTGCATCCCAATTACCAAACCCTGTGAAGACAATCCATTTATGACGACGGATAGAATTACATTTCTTCGCTCTTATATCTTATTACAATTCTTACACTCATATTTGATCATCAGTATAAACCATAAAAAATAAATAAAACCGTACAAATAATATTAAAATATACATGTCTATGTTTAAAACATTCAAATAGCTTTTTATTTAAAAAACTACATACAAAGGACATACGATCCGACCTAACATGGATAGCTTGTATCGTCAGATGGCTATTACAATCCGTCGATTGGTTATTGGCACACTTTCATCAATATTTGGATTAAGATGTCTATCTCAGATGGTCAAAAATGGATTGAAATAGGCTATTATTGGGTTTGGGCGTAAACAACGTTTTAATCCTATTAATAAACCAAATTAGGCTTCTTTGGATATTTAATGTTGTTGCAAAGGTTTTACTAAAAAAAATATATTACTAAAAAGTTTCTTACGAACGACATATATCATTGAGTTCTAGAGAAAAGTGGTCGGGATTGATAATGCCTGTCAGTACACAATATATTTAAAATCTCCTCGTGGGTCACTAATAATTGAAAAACGATGAACTTTATATTAATCATATTCTAGAGTAGGTATTAAATAAACGATGGAAACTTTATTTACTAATAATTCTAGAATATGATTTAAACAACTGAATCGTTATAAATTTGGTTATATACTTTTGTAAACGTTTTTCTTTTTCCACATGTGATTGTCCTTGATTACCAAATTTGATAACTCAATACACCACAACCACTCTTCAGTGCACTTGTCTGTAAATTTATCTGTGTATATAAAGTCAGGGTATTGCACCTTCTATAACTCGAAAACGGGCTGATTACGATGAATATTTTATTGGATTCGTCTTCGCTCATAATAGAATAAAAATTATAGAAAAAAAAAATAGAGAACCTAATAGAATAAATTGGCATCAACTTCGACTTTCCTTTAGAACTTCCCTATTTCCAACGTCATAGACAAGAAATAAGATAGAATTTTTTAAGGTAAGTAAACATTTACGAAGTTCGCAGGGTTACGTAGTATTTTAAAAATAAACAGCAAACAAAAATTAACCTTGTATGTTGTCAATATCCCTTATCTAGGAATAGAGAAATAAATTGGGAAAAACCTGTATTAAAATTTAAAACCATACTGATTTCAAATGATTTTTCACTACTTCTCTATATAACCATTTTATATACAATTATCAATTATGCTATAGTAAGAAATATTCAATATTTCTTTATTTGTTATAATTAAAAGGGCCATGAGAAAAGAGTAAAAGGTTTTGTTGAAAAATTTATGAAGTGGCCAAAACTTGTTCGCGGAAACAATTAACAAAAATTGATATATGTATATAGTAATCTACTGTATCTATACCCGCAATTTTCTAATTTATTTGATATCATAATTTAGATTGATAAACATATTTATCATATGTTATACATATCAAGATTTTTTTAGAATTAGATGACTGGTCATATGTTTAAATGAAAAAGGCAAATTCAAAACAAAAGTATTTTCTCATTATATCTATTTTGCTATGTGTATTAGAACACGAAGCTAAATGTGAAAATGATATTTTCTCAAACCTTATTGATAATCAAATTTTCAAGAAATTGGCAATTAAAGATCATGGATTCACATTGAAATCGCAGTTGAACCAATCTACACAATTATGGTCACAGAGCATTTCAGATCAAAATGAAGACATCTCTTTGAATATAACCCAATTGATAAAGAAAAATAACTTCCCCGCCGAAGGATATACAGTAACCACGTTTTTTTTTTTTTTTTTTTTTATTAATGTTCACTCTACTCTTTATATTTTATACTTATATAACACTGCTACTATTTAACGCGTCGGGAATTACGCCCCGACTACATCGGTAATATTTTTATTAACAATATTCATGGGCGAGCCGGGGCGCAATTCCCCGCGAGACCCGCTCTTTCTGTCTTGTTTGCCGCCTTTATATAGAGAATGATTTTTTCACAGAACCGTTCCAGGCACGGTCTGTGCTTTATTAACATATCCTGTAGGCCGTTACGGTCTACAGTCATCTGTATTTCTTGCTCCAGGTCGTGCCTGGACGATGCGAATATAGGGCAGTGTAGAAGCACAGTAACCACGTTTGATGGGTATGAGTTAAAATAATTTAGAATTCCGGGTAACGGTCCAGTAGTGTTTTTGATTCATGGAGCACTTTGTTCGGCTGATGACTGGATATCACCCGGTGTAGACAGTGGTATTGGTTTTCTTTTAGCAGCACAGGGCTACGACGTATGGATGGGTAATAACCGAGGAAATAAGTATTCAAGAATGAACACCAATATAAGTCCATCGGACAAAATGTTCTGGGAGTACAGTTTTCATGAATTTCATACTACGATTTACCAGCTATGATCGATTTTGTTCTTGAAAAAAACTAGTAAAATCGTCACTAATATTCGTCGGACATTCACAAGGAACTTCTGTATTTTATGTCCTTACTTCTTTGCGGCCTGAATACAATCAGAAAGTGAATCTTATGTTGGCTTTATCTTCAGTCGCATGGATGTCTAATGTAGTAAGTCCTCCAATCCGTTTAGTGGGTCTGCTTAACAAACAACTCGAGTCTGTTTCATCTGCTTTGGGCATAAAAGAATTGCTTGGAGATACACCTACATTGCGGCTTTTTCAGCGTGTTTTCTGTGGCGACAATCTGACAGCCTTTATATTCTGCCAACACTTTACTGCTGTTCTCGGTGGATTTAATTACAATCAATCAAATTATAAAAACTTACCTGTTATTTATAACAGGCACTGAAGCCCCCGCTGGGAATGACAATTCCCAGCGGGGGCTTCAGTGAAACAGTTTGTTCATTACGGGCAATTGGTAGAATCTGGGAAATTCAGGCAGTACGACTATGGAATTCGAAACATTGAGGAATATGGATCTCTCGCACCTCCATCGTATCCTGTAGAAAAAATCACCACCCCGATAGCCATTTTATATAGTAAAGGAGACTGGTTGGCGTCTCTTACTGACATTATAATTTTTATTTCCAAGCTGCCCAACTTAGCAAACTTCTATTTTATACCAGAAGATGATTTCAGTCACATTGATTTTATTTATGGAAAAGATACAAAAGGCGTGGTGCTCCCGAGAATGCTAAGAATGATAAATATGTATGGACTATGAATTAACGACACAGAAAGTGTTTATATTGACGTATTCATAGAAACGAAATAAAAAACCTTTTATAAGCAACGGAAGCTGCTGGTAGTAAAATATTGCAGAACTCAGTGCTAACTTTGATGATTAAATCATATAATTTAATATTCGGTCATTCGCATAATATGACTTTAATTAAAGTAATTATAGGAAGCATGCTGGATAAGTTTAAAGTTAAATCTAACAAATTAATCCGTTAAAAACTGTTTCCAACATCTACCTATTACGTAACGTAATGATGTGAATCTGTCTGTGTAATTATTTTCCATTTTGTAAAGCTGGATAATAGAAAACTTATCAACGTTATTTTAATGAAAATGCAAATTGTACCTTACAGCTAAACAGGATTCGTAAAAAATATAACGACCTGGACTTATAATAAGTTATTATTACAATATACCTAAATATTCTTCCTTCTGAGCCACCAGTATTGCTCAACCAATATGGTTACAAATAATGTAGCTCAGTAATTGAAATGATTGTTACGAACTTTAAAACTTTTGTTATTTTACTTGAAAGTGGCATAAAGTTGCCATTATATATAAAAATAGTATATTTCATTACAAGTGCGGAAAGCCTGTCATTGCAAAGAGTTCCGACTAATGCACAAACCGTGCGGGCTATATTTAAAAAAAAAAGAGTTCCGACAAATGTCTACCCGAGCCGAGGCGCAGCCGAAGGTGAGGGTTGACAGTCGGAACAAGTTGCAATGACGGTACCGCACGTGTACCTACTGAACGACTATTTTTAATACAGTTGTGAAAAAATTAAGTAATTTAATTAAACTATTTGCTTTTTTTTATAATTTATACAATTTATAAATTTCACAAATTATATGACAATATCGCAAGTAGTTTAAATTAAGGTATATTTGTTTCCAATGAAGTTTAGTATATTCTTTAATAATAATAATTAAATATTTTCGTATAACTTTAAACAGTTGGAATATAATATGAAACCTAAGAAATAACATAATACATAAAAATATACCTAATAACTAACCTTAAAATTTAATTATTAAAAAATATTATTAAAAGTAGTCCCTTTAGGCAAGGTTCCGAAGATACTGGCAGCGTTCCCCCTTTGAATAGCCAGACTAATTCTTTGTCCAAGGTAGCTGCCAGCTCTTCGTTCTCCTGTGATGTCGACTAACCTTTTTGATAATTCCCTAAAAAGCCTTAACGCGCTAGGACCCCACGGACCAAGGGTCTCGACACCGAATGGGACAAAATCATATTCAGAGCCTAGACCCCTGTATTTACAGGCTTTAGCTTTTTCAGCCGCATCACAAGCCGCACCAGCTCTGTTGTTGGTTCCATGAAGATTGGAAGGGGCCAGTGTGTCTGAACAGGTGACATCCCATACCAAAACCCGACCCATCCTCCATGGAATCAAACTCATACCGTCCGGTCTCTTGCCATCGTCTCTAGCAATTCCAGTCGGCTCAAGTAGACTTGGCACGTTGACGGTGGCAAGGGACCGACGTATTATATCGTTGAGTGCGGCATGTCTCGAGAAGCGGCCAGCACTTTTTTGACATGATAGTCCGTGATGTCCTAGTTTGTCGACATCACTGCCACAGGGACATGTATGAGCAGCGCAGACCGGTACCCCAAGCCGCAGACAGGTTGCGATTCGGAGCGTGTCAGGTTCAAGAAAAGTTGCTTTTTTTTATCTTCTTTCTACGGAATAAATTCGTTGCACGTAGATATGTACTTATATGTTTCCGGTAAATTGTTCACCGAAGCATTTTGAGCAATTATACTGAGTTCGGGGGTATTAATTCAAATAAAATATCGTCAAAATTACTCATTTTGTGCAACAAATAACTCAACTCGTAAGAACATTTTTGGAAAATGGAGCCAACCGTCAAAGAATATGAGCAAAGCTTTTTTTTTCTTTTCTTCAACCATTCTGGGTAGGCAAAGGGAACTTCGCCCATACAGCCAAGTCTTCAATAGACTATTTTTATTGAAATGAAACCAAATCTAACTCATTGAATCCAATAATTAAATCTGATATTTAAATTACATTAAATTATATTGAAATATTGAAACAAATTAGTAGCTTCTTTTTAAAATATTTGCGTGAATCATAAACTTCTTAATGATTTTTTTAGTAAAACCTTCGTGGTTGGCTTTTTCTTTTTGATAGACATTGTTTTGACAGTTGGGAAAGAAAAAGCACGAGTGTGTAATAGTCCTCTTTCCGAACGCTATACGTCCCTGCAATATGCCACTTTTTGAGCAACGGTATTAAAAAACTTTTTTTTTTTAATTGAAGTCTTCGGTGATAGGGCTAGGGCATAATGGGCTGTCCGGTTCTTTATGTTAAAAAAATGGCATCTTGTAAATGAGCCTTTATTGTTAATATTGTACTAAAAGTGGTTCGCCGTAATTCAGCAACCCGTGTGATCACTTAATTTGGGTGTGTGGGATTACCTGGGAAATTGGAAAATAAACAGGATTAGGCGAACGTATTACTGTGTTCTTTTAACAAAAAACCTTTCGTGGCTAATACATTAAAATTAATTATCTACTCTACTGCTCTACTACTGAAATAATGTACTCTGAGAAGAAAAAAATCCAGCATTCAGTCTTATATATAAAATTCTCGTGTCGCGCCGTTTGTGATTAAACTCCTTCGAAACGGCTTTCCCGAGTCTCATGAAATTTTGTGTACACATTGGGTAGGTCTGAGAATCGGACAACATCTATTTTTCATCCCCCTAAATGTTAAGGGTAATCCACCGCTAAATTTTTTTTTCAATCTTAGATAAAAAAGAAATTTTATGATACAGCATATAGCATATTAGTAAAGACATTTAACCCTGAATTTTCAACCTTTTACAAACAACCCCCATTTTTTATTTCATTATTAAAAACTTATATTGCAAACTCTGAGGTTTATACAGAGAAAAATTCACCTAAAAAGATTTCATTCCGGAAAACCGAACAGTCTCTGGGATAGCATAGCAAAATGTTCCATGTTGGTATGTACTAAACAGGTAGGCTCAGTAAAATCTAAGTAAGGAGAAAGAAAGTTCACGTGGGCAGCTAGTTATTTTTATAATATTCTGTTGATTTACAAGTGAATGTACGGGTGATAAAAGCATACTCTATAATACTGTAGGATCTGCTTTGAAAGTCCTAAAATTTAGCAAAGAAAATGAAGATATTCAAATCAAATCAAATGAAATCAAAATATCTTTATTCATTTAGGTAAACATGTACACTTATGAACGTCAAGAAAAACAAATTAAATTAACTGTAAATTTACATTTACAACCAGTTCGCAAGTCAAGGGCGTAGAGCGGGTAAGAAGAACTGGCAAGAAACTTTCCGCCACTCTTTTCAATCGCCAAGTTTTTAATACAAATTGTTTGACAGTTCAAACAATTTGTATTAAAAACTCAAAAGCAAATCAATCCCAAGGATTAGGGTCATTTAAGTATTCGTCACATTTATAAAAGGCTTTATTAATTAATTTACTTTTAACAAGGGCTTTGAATTTATTTAGTGACAGTTCTCTAATTTCGCTTGGGAGTTTGTTGTAAAAACGAATACAATTTCCATATAAGGAGTGGTTTATCTTCTGGAGCCTGGTTGGTCGCACACTCAAATTAGTTCTATTACGCGTATTATACTGGTGAAAGTCACCATTTGTTTTGAAATCGTTTAAGTTTTTTTGAACATACAACAAGGCTTCAAGAATATATTGACCGGATAATGTCATAATATTTAGTTCCTTAAATCTATTCCTTACTGACTCCCTCGGCGAAACACAACAAATACCCCGAACAGCCCGCTTCTGCAACACAAATATGGATTGAACCTCTGCAGCAGCACCCCACAGTAGAAACGTGAAACATAACGCTGTGAAAGTAGCTATGGTACACAATTTTAGCCGTATCCTTATCAGCTGTCGGATTTTCTTTACTGCATATGCTGCAGAGCTCAGCCTATTCGAAAGAGTCTCTATGTGTGGACCCCACTGGAGTTTACTATCTATTGTTATGCCTAGGAAAACAGTTTTGTCAACAAAGTTTAGTTCACTGTCCTTGACTTTCAGGTTACCAATTTCTCGCTTTACGTTATTAGTTGTAAATATCTAATACATTTTGTTTTATTCTCATTAAGCAGTAAGTTATTCACATTAAACCAGTTAACTATACGAGAGATGGAATTGTTTACATCGTTCAATAATATATTTTTCCTATTCACTTTAAATAAAAGTGAAGTGTCATCAGCAAACAATACCATCTCATGAACTTCGTTGACAAAGAATGGGAGGTCGTTTATGTAGATCAGAAATAAGAAAGGCCCGAGAATCGAGCCTTGGGGGACGCCGATTGACACCTGCGAACCCGGAGAGGTGACTCCATTGATATGCACTTTTTGGATCCTTCCCTTTAAATATGAATTCATCAGGCTGGAAGCTTTCCCATCAACGCCATAGTATTGAAGCTTTCCAACTAGTAAGTAAATAGTATTTTTTTAAACATCACACAATTAATTACAAAAAATAATTATCGTGTAGAGTACACAGTGATGATGCCAGATGGATACAAATTAATAATATTCAGGATTCCAGGAAATGGCTAGATATGGCAAAATGTTGCGAAGTATGGTTGCCAGTATGCCTTATTGCCACCGACATACCCGGCGAAAAAATTACGGCACCGGTTGCTATTTTTACGGGGACGGAGATTGGCTTTCTGACGTTTCCGATACAAAAATATTAAAAGGTTATTTACCAAGACTGGTTGATTTTTATAGGGTAAAGGTAAAAGATAACAATTTCAATCACTACGTTTAATTTGACATTTGTCAGTTTTAGCCTCATAGCGGGTTCACTGACGCATTAACTTTTCAGAACTGATATTTTTTATTGTATTTAGAATAGTACATAAGTCATTATTCCATAAATTGTGCAGTTCTTGGATTGCGATGACCGTTATAGCTAAATCCCTAAATATTTTTTTTTTATAGAACGGGCAGGAGTCTCATCTGATGTTAAGTGATACCGCCGCCCATGGACACTCTCATGGCCAGAGGGCTCGCGAGAGCGTTGCCGGCCTTTTAATATTATTATAATATTATTAGTATATTTGTGCCCTGTATATTATTAAGGAAATTCATATTTCCAAAAAATACGTATACATTCAGCCAAAAAGCTAGGACTTATAATTAACAAAAAATCAAAGGCTTTTTTATTTCACTCATATTATTGAATAGATTAACATTGTGATTTTGTTCTTTAAATACATCTTGTATTCCAAAATATATCAATTAAAAATGTTTTAAGGGTTATTTTATCTGTTATCGGTAGATAAGAGTGAGGTTTACCTATTGAAAAAAAAAATGTTGAAATGTCAGAACTTATTGGAGAAACTTTATCAAAACTGCCTACCTGAAATTTGACACATAACACAATGAATTATGGTATGGTACATGGGATTTCTATTATTATCGACTAAATAAATTATGGTAGACTAAGGGCCTGTTTCACAATGCAACACATAAATTATTCGAAAAATAAAAATTCCGAAAAAGATACTTCGCGTTTCATGACGAATATCGCTATCTGACAGTCGTGAAAGGCAACAATAGTGTTTATCCTTCCGATAAGTAATAAATAGCTTATTTGGAACTTATCCGGACATTGTGAAACAGACCCTTAAAGTACTAAGCTATTGAGAGGGTTCTAATGACATCAGATAACTTACGTAAAAATATTTGAAGTATTTATTCTATACACTAGTAGTTAATAACTAAATCTTAAATAACAAAGATTCATTCCAAAGAATTTCCGATAGTTACTCCTTGCATGAGTTGGGCTAAACGACATAACTGATGATGCTCGACGCGCGACGATATAACTCAGCTGCAGGTATTAATCCAAACAACTCGAAACACTCTCTGTGGTACATGCAGTGGTGAAAATTGCAGAGTGACACATCTCTACGCAGGTCTAAGGGATTTCTGCGCCCGGGGAAGGAAGAGGCAAGAAATATTACCCGGGGAGGATATTTGAGTCACGGTAAGGAAGTGCAAGGCCGGTTTTGTTATCTGTAAATGGTAGTGGACTGCGGGGAGGTAAGAATTGAGCCTAACAGCCTTTGTTAGTATGGTCTGTTTCCCACGAGATCAATATATAATTGATATAACTGACTAGTTTGACTGGTGGAATGTTTATATGGTAGTTATAGAGCATAGAGTTGCTCCCCTCAAAATACGAAGGACAGCCTGTGTGTCGGCTGGAAGGACGCCCAGAGAGGGATTCTTCATCGCGAGAGCGTGCTGTGGTAGTTGTACTGGTTGTGGTAGCATCTCTTTATTCTCCATCTTCATATTTATTATGGAGGGAAGCGAGGGGACTCCGGGAATCCCACTCACCGTACGGGACGCGAGCACTATTAGGTTTCCAACACTTCACGCAGGCATGGTAAATAACCACTGGTATAGGTTATTTCACTAGTGGGCCATGGGGTCGTCACATCCCAACGATGCCAACCAATTTATGTTTATGATAGACTGGTCGCTACCGTTGTTTTAACTTTGTCAAGAAATAGAATAAAAAATGGACTGGTTGAATGCTTTCGTATTCTAATGGATCCGATATAACGAATACGAACTGTAACTGTTTGGCCTCTTGATGCTAATGACTGATTTGATGGAGCTACGTGTCTATTGTTACTTCATATTCTAGTTCTTAATTAACTTTTTGTTTTTAAAACAATCGTTAAAAAATTACAACTTCTTTTTATATCTTTATTCATGTAAAATCATTAACATTACCAAATTTGCATTTGATGTAAAAACACTACAATCGGCACCATACCGTAAAAACATTTATGGCAGACATTTAAATCTTAATATTACATCAGTGAACCTTTTTTATTAATCTTAATATATTTGCTAATAATAAATTCTTCGTATCAACAGCATAAACAAAAACAAAGTGAGAAAAGTGGTCATCGTCTACTCGGTGAAATTCAACTAAATTTGGTAAGCGGGATTTTAAAATTTTGACATCACTAACGTCAGAAAGCCAATCGCCTTCCCCATAGAAAAGTGCAACTGGTGCTGTTATTTTTTCGACAGGATAAGACGGAGGTGATAATGATCCATATTTTTCAATGTTTTTCACTCCATAGTCAAATTGTCTAAAATTACCCGATAACACTAATTGTCCAAAATGCTGTATTTGTTTAAACGATGAACCCGATGGAAAATGATTGTAAATCACGGGTAACTGTTCATAATTCGTTTGATTATAATTAAAACCACCGAGGATAAAAATCAGATGTTGACAAATAGTAAAAGCCCACTTTACTTCACCGCAAAACGCCTTCTGTAACCCATGCAGAACAGGTGAATCTTGAAATAATTCAACCACGCCTAAACCCTTTGTCAGAAATACTAGTTCCCGATAAAATAGCTTTAAAATATTAACTACGGGACTTTTCATGTGTGATATCCACGCGACAGGTGATAATGCTATCATTAAGGTTATTTTTTTATTATACTCGGGCCTTAAAGAACACATGATAAAGAAGGCTGTGGTTCCTTGTGAATGGCCAATGTATATTAATGAGGATTTGTTCGTTTTTTTGAGCACAAAATCAATCGTTGTTGGTAAGTCAATCATACCCATTTCGTGGAAACTAAAATCCCAGAATTTATTTTCTGATGGGTCAATATGAATGTTAGATCTAGAATGTTTATTTCCTCTTGCATTACCCATCCATACATCATAGCCCAGCTGTGCTAGAAGATACGCCAGTCCGCTTTCCACTCCACCAGATATCCAGTCATCTGCGCTACTTATCAGACCATGCATAAGGAAGACAACTTCTCCATTTCCTGGGATCCTGAATAGTTTTATTACATATCCATCTGACGTGATAACCTCATACACTTCCACACTATTGTTATATTTTGTTATCAACTGAGTTATATTCAAATAAATATCATTGTTTATGTTTCCTTCTTTTCGTAATTGTTGCTCAATTATATTATAATGCTTTTCGTTTTTATTTTTTGGCAAAGTATCGAGGAAATTTTCTATAATGTCACGTATTGATGTTGTTTTACATGTACTATATCTTATCTGTACACATAAAATAAAAAAAAATACTAAACTGAGACCTCTTAGTCTAACCATTGCAACCTTCACGCAATTGATGACTGTTAATTACAAAAATATAATACTATGAAGTAATTTTCAGTAGCGATGACGATTTTAATTTGAATACTATTAAATTTTCGTTCCACTTAATTACATGTTTGGGACATCTCTACTATGCAGAGAACAATACAGAAATTGGATTTTGTTCTTACATGACGTCATTATGTAATTAAGGAGAAACAATGCCAGCCATTAATAATTATTGAGTCAATCATTTAAAATCAGAATCATATTTATTTGCTGATAGAATAATCGTCAACGCAATAAGGTTTAATCATAAACATCAATCGATCGTACAGATTTTCTTTATTTTACATCTGGGGCATCGACGAAACAGTTTTAGAACCTTAAGCAATTGATAAATTCTGTTTTTTTTCGACAGTTCGACAGTAAAATGCTAGTAGTTGGTATTTCCGGGTACTGCCTCAAAGGCAGAACCCGGAAATATTTTGTCCCGCCTTCGATCATGCCTGACCAGAACTAAAAAAAAAAAAAAAAAAAGTTTGTACTCTATTCCCACTAAAGAGGGCGTGCGGAGCCGAAAGCACTCACAGCGGAACTGATATCTCTAACCGTTTAAAAGTTAGCTTTCGCAAAACCGTAGCTCATTAACTTATCACCACCTTATCAGCTCCTATTTCCTGCACGAAATTCCCAGTCATTATCTAATGAATGCCTCAGTACTAATGCATCGCGTTATCTACTTTCCTACATTCACTAACCCAACCTATGGCTTTAAATGAAAAATAATAAATATATATTTAAAGTAACCTAACGTACGATTCTAAACAAATTATAATAAATATACCTAACCTTTAACACCACTACCTATAAATATAATTAGATGTAAGGGTTACATGGTAAAATAAAACATTTTTATTCCAGGTATTATTTTTTATTTATATGTTCATTATATTTCTATACAAATTTACTAGCACCATATCATTATTCACTGAGTCACATGTGAAATTTCTAAGGAAGTCTTCTAATCTCATCCCCCTGAACTTGTAATATAAATATACCAAACAGTACTCTAAGTACCACACACCGCTGATAGATAATCTTGAACCGTAACGCTATTGTACCTCCACATGCAAGAATTCCTCCTTAAAAACCCTTCTATTGCCTCAATAGGTTTACGTCCAAATGAATCAAAATATTCACCAACTCTTTCGACGCTTATATGTACAGCCACCCAATGAGACCCCGGCTGTGAATCAGGGTCAAGATTGCATATTATAAATGCTGGCACCTGAGCATAAATTGGCAATCGATTTGAAGGATATACGTTGCTTTGGAGGCTGGGATGTATCATACGAAGACTCATTTGCACTTCTAGTGTGTTCATACTTTAATACGCGTTTACTCCGCTACTCTTTTGCTCTTTAACTGACTACATTTCTAACTATCAATTCATATTTGTACCAATGAATTCATTTAAACCCACATAATATTATGATCTCAACAGAAGTAATGAGTCTTTTTATTAAACAAGTAATGAGGTAAATAAAAACCATGTCATATTCGTTTAGGTTATATTTTATTATTCTTAATATCATAATTACATAAGTGATTGCTTAACTACTATAATCCACACATACATTTCTGTTCTTATCTATTTCTATAATATTTGAAAACTCTGCGTAAACTACACAGTTAATAGTTTCAGTCAATGCGCTCTCGAATCTTACTTCCATTCTTACACTACCATGGCGAACAAGATTCCAATGCACATTAGAGTTAGCCGACAAGTCAGGTGTTAAATCAAAAGCTAGTAAACAGTATCCATTTGAATATTGCTCCCTCGATATTCCATTACCTTCGTTAAGAAAATGTATACCGGTGCCTGAGTACAGGGTGTGGTATGCGCTCGTAAATACATCGTTTGGAAATGATGGTTGTAACGATTTTGAAGGTATCTGTTGACCATCTATATATAGGCTAAATGAGCAAATACCAAAATTTTCAAAGTTGAAAGGATTTTTAACATAACTACCGTTGAATGCTGTATTATTCACAAAACCTATAATACATCTCTTAGGAACCTGTCCTAAAAATATATTATCCAGTGTTTTACCCTGCACACCAGACGGTATGGTCAGGACTTTCACTTCACCTCTTGTTATAGGATATTTAGCTGTAGTAGTGGCAAGAACCTTTTGATGGGCTATTAGTATTGATGGATTAATTTTTGCTCTGCGTATTATTAAAGTTGCATCTGTGATACAGACTTTGTACTTATTATCTGCATTCTGTGACATGAGGTTAAATGTTTCTCTCGATCTCACTAATTTTATAGATAATTCGACCCCGTTAATGAGGAATTTATCTTGATTGAATATATCCCCATGTAAATGTCCAATCATTTCAACATCCTTACCATCCTTTGAAAGTTGTTGTCTTCTGTAAAAGCCCTTGTTTGCCTCATTAGTTTCATTCATTTTTCCAGCTGTATCCTCGTACCATAAACCACATGTCAAATGTGATTTTTTGGCGGATGATGAATAATTTAATAGAGTTTCTATGAAAGCACGATATGCATAAGTATTATTTGGGGGTGACACAAGTTTTTGGTTTAGGTAAACATCCAATTGGTTAAATAAAGAATGTAACCAATTATTGACTGGTGCCACTACATTAGCTGCATTAACTACAGAACCGTCTTGATTTTTAATTTGAGCCTTGAGATGGAGTAGTGTATGCGAAAGGTCTATGTAGTCATCTCCAGTACCAGGTACTTGAAATTCGACGGGTCCATCATCACTTAATGAAGAAATTGGTTTATAGTGTATCCAGTGTCCATATTCGATACTTGTTTGTGTGGAAGGAAAAGCAAACAGATCCAATTCAGATTTAACGCACTCACATGAATGATTATGAATAAATGACATTATGATTAGTTTGAAAATATATCCTTGGAATTATTAATATTTTTGTTCCTTGTTTTCTTCAGAGCGCCTTTCACGTTGAGGGGTGAAACTCGAATGAGCTCATTACAATATTTTCGTCTTTTATTAACACCCGATCCAGTCATAAGATTATCAATTTTGGTATCAACTTTGCGTTTAAGGTTAGAACTAGCCTCTTTCAATCGATTTTTAATAGATTCTTTGATAGGACGACTAGCCACAACATCTGACAAAAGCCCAATTCCGCCGTTAAGTGCTTCTTTTCCAATTACCTTAGCACCACTAGTGAGTAAAGGTAGCACACTTCGAAATAACCCCCCAAGAAAACTGCCGATACCATGACCACGTTGATGTAAGGCTCCTTTGTAGATTACATTTATACCAGACCCAGCTTGTTTCGAATAATAATGTTCATAAGGACATATAAATGTATCTTGAGGTGTATACAATTTAAAAAGGAAATATAGTTTATATTTTTTTAAAATGAAGTTTCACACACGATGTTCCGTATTGAAATGGTACCGCATTTCCCGTGGTTGTTCTTATATCTATCTCAATAACATCAAATTCTCTTCTCATTACCGGCAAATAATGTGGTGGTGAAAATATATGCATTTTATTTGAACCATATATGTATTTAGCAGGATCTAAGGGTATAATTCTCAATAGGGGTGTCATTACATCACCAACAATTTGTGGTTCTATAATATCACAATACACAAATAATTGTGATGGTAACCCCAAATGTAGATTAGCAGGGCGTTTACCGATATTATGATTTACTAAATTGGTATCTGGCTCAAATCCAAGTTGAAAGCTCAAATTAGGTGAAAGGGATAATGAAATTATTGATGGATCCTTTACTGTAGCAGAGACAAACTTTGACACGGTGTCCTGGCGAAAACTAACTTTCTCTTTCGAATTTAAAGCTAGAAGAATATTTTGTATATTATCATAGTTGGTGGCTGGTATATGGTTCTTATACATCAGTGTGGTCTCTTCGTTATTGATGGTAGTTTTTTTACTTATGTACATAATATTTTCATGTTCTTGCACGGAAAACATAGTAGAAGGATATTGAAACTCAACTATACCTACCATCCATTCTCCTTCTAATGTAATGGCTTTAGGTAGTTTTGTAGAAAAATTTGATGTCATATTTCCCGGAAAATATTGTGTAGAACTATTGCTGAGTAAAGTTAAATAAAAACTTTCCTTCATTGCAGATTTTTAATATTCGATAGTAAGACCCAAGAATTAAACTTGTTAGGATATCCTTTCCATTTAACTAATACTTCCTTTCTAATACCGCTTTTACGTGATCTGATGATTTTATCAATTTTAAATTCGGAAGTGGGGGAAAAAGTTATTTTTTGTAGTTCTTTCTTATAAAAAGTTCCTGTTATTGATTCATTGTCTAAATCGTTTAAAGTGTATACAACCCACGGGGAACGATCTATAATCGAAGTAATGATAAAAATTTCATTACTCCAATTACTTTCATAACCTTTTTGAAATACATGTTTGTATTTTGTAATTCTTACATAGTCACCAACGTTAAACTTAGGTACTTTGTTTAAACTTGAAATATAAGTCTTTTCATCATAATATAAATTTCGCCAAACTTCCATTATGTTTTCCATTTTAACATCACATGGTCTCATCTTGATACTAGAGTGTACACTGTGATTATAAGAACTAACCAAATCTTGTAAAATATCTGTATAGCGATAAGTATTCTTATGTGTAAAATAACGCCACATTTTCATTTTCAATGTTCTCTGAAATCGTTCTACTATACTTGCTTTTATATCTGGATTATTTGTAGTGTAATAATTTATATTTTTACTTTTTAAATAAGTTTGGACATCCTTAGATACAAATTCCGTGCCCTTATCTGATTGAATATGTCTAGGAACAGTTTTAGCTTCATCAAAGATGCTAGTAAAACACGTTTTTATTGTGTATGAATCCTTCTTTTTCATTGCTCTAACATAAGCATACTTACTAAAGGCGTCAATAACACACAAAATATATTTATATCCATCATTATATTGCATGTAAGTTCTTAAATCACTTAAATCAGCTTGCCACAATTCATTAATATTTGATAAAATATATTTATTACGCGGGAATTTTTTTATAACCGGTTTATGTAATGTATATGTTTCTTGAGACTGCAACCATTTCAAAACATCACTTTTTGAGATTTTTCCATTCATTGCCTTTGTTAACTTATTGACACTGCTGTAACCGGCTGGATGTGAAATATCATAATAGATGCGATGTAACTCTAATACGGGGTCCATTTCTCCCAATCACTTTTGTTTCTCAATTTAGTGATGTATTTAGATTGAGTTGGAGTTGAAGAAACCTCAGTTTGTGGTTCTTGAATCAATGTTTTATCTTTACTATTAAGATTAGATATATATTTGATTCTTTTTAGATTACCAATGTATGTTAGCGGGGTATTTATATCATTTAAAAACTTGGCAAATATTTCCCAACCGATTGGATCGGATCTCTTCGAGGGTCTTAAGATGTCATTCACTAAATCTATAATATTACTCCCTGGTATCTCTTGTCCACTAATGATAACTGTTCCATTTTTATTCCATTGCAATTGATCTTTTTTATTTAATATTGTATCCATCAACAATTCACCCCTCCTCATATAAGTTTTAGGAATTAATTTTAATATTTCTTTTGGTGGTAACCCATATGCGATGTCTTCATCCGTTGGGGGTTGTTTAACATTTAGCATTTTTTCATTTTTACTAGTAGTTATATTATTGATGTTACGGGGTTCGTTGGTATTATCATTTAAAACCTTTTCAGTTATTGTTATTTCTTGAGGTTGGCGTTCTTCCATGGAGTAATGTAAGTATCTTTGTAAAATTTGTAGATAAAGTGCCCATTTTTCGCGATCATCCAATTTACTTGATATAATTTTTTCCATTTCTAAATCCAATCTACTTTGTGGTGTTGCTTTATTTTCATTCTGATGTTTCAGTTTATCAATAAAGTCTTGCTCAACAAGAAGCATTTTTTTTGTGTTCATTGTGATTTATTAAAACAACTTACAAGGGTGCTTAGAATTGTACCCAAAATTATTGGAAGAAAGGACCCTCCTTTTTGTATTAATATATTTTTCCTGTATTCAAAACTTTTACCTTTACTGATCAGATTACGTAAGATATTTTTAATTTTTTTTAATTTGGTTTTTGTATTCTCTTTTAAAGGTACTTTTCCTTGTAAAACATTGTGAATACATTCACAAATACAGTTAATTTCTTGATTATTACAAGACTTCAATAATATTCTACGATGTTTGGGTTTTAATTTATGTAAAGCTGATAACAATTCCTTATGCGTTGTTATTCGTTGATACATGGTTCATTACTGACTTAGAGTGGCTGATTACAAAGATATTTATACCTTTTCATAGGAACATATATTGTACAAAAATTACGGGATTCAAATATTTTAGATTTTATGCGGCGAGCATCATCAGTGTTTTGTTTCAAATCAATCATTAAATAACCATGAGCTTCTTTAGTAGCATCGGTATATGAATCTTCGATAAACTTCGTGTCTTCCGGGGAAACTTGTCTAGCTAGAAATCGTATTTGTGTTTTGTCACGGGGATTTTTAAAATAAATAATATAACTTGAATTAAGTGAAATATCACGCTGTCCTCTTCCTTGATGAAATAAGTTTTGGGTTATGTAAAAAACACTCAAATTTCTATGATGACTGCCTTTTGTAAATATATCAACAACTCGCCCATCAGATTCCCTCATTAAGTCATCTATTATAATCAAATGTGGATTTTTACCATCAAACATATGCAATTCCGGTAGTCCTTGGTGGTAATTTACTCCGGGTATATTATAAAGCGGTTGCATTTCATCATAACACCATGTAATTTCCAAAAAAATCTCATTACATATACTATTTTTATGTTTAATGAAATTTGCAACAAAGTTAGATTTTCCACACCCACTTGGTCCTGCTACGATGGCAGCAAAAGGATGAATAAAATGAATCATTTTTTTGACTTCTGTCTTCAGCAGGGAAAGGAATAAAACTAAGTTGATATTTTAAAAACAATTTATTTATATGGAATATACAGAAAAATTTAAGTGTAATATCACAATATTAATGTATTCTTATATATGTAAACACACAAATTTATTTTACATAAAAAATTACAATGCCTCATATATACAATAATGATTAACTTAATTACATACTAATGATTTTGTAATGACCTATAGGTAACGTATCGATTTTGTTTGGTAAAATGTACCGCTTAGTGTCATTAAAAGATAAACATAGCTTATTTATTTCCTGGGTAAAAATTGTATGTTTTAATGATCTAAATCGATACATTTTACAATGCTGTACGTTGTTATTAAACAAACACGACTTATAATTATTTAATGTTAATTTTTTTGTAATACATTTATTTACACCCTTCGCTTTCGTCACCACCTTGTCATCAACTTGTAATGCATACATTTTAGATCTTAAGCCTACGAACTCTGTAAAAATTCTTCCGATATTCTCGTCTTTAAAGTACCCTAACTTTTTTTTGTTTAATTTTGGGAAATCAAAAATATTATTTTCATCATAGTCAGATGTATCAAAATATTTGTTAATATCGGGTTTTATATCATTATAAAAGTTACTAGTAAATATTTGATAAATGAGACTGTCGGTATCTGTGTACAGTAGTTTCAAATTGGAAGTAAATTTCTCTTGCATGTAATTATAGTGGAAATCATACATTAGCGTTTTAGATATATCTAATATACAAAATCCGAGATAAATAGGTTTATTATAAATTAACTTCATTTTGTTTAATTGAATTGCAACAAGACTATCAGAAAATATTGAAACACTGTGAAAATGTGGTTGAGCAATTAGATCTCCGGCTCCCAATACTTTGCCCCTATTTTCCCAGTGGGTTAATAGTTTAACGTTTACTCGTTTCTCAATATTTTCCATAGTCTTACCAAATACAGCGTTGTTCATGAGTTTATAGAAATCTTTCTCAAAATCAGAATTAGCTCGGGTTCTTAATTGTGTATTAAGGTCTATATATTTCTTTAACCATGGACTCTGTTTAAATTTTAATATTCTATGAACTTTTAATAATTTTAAACCCATTTTCAAACATTGAATTAAATTTCTGTAATGAATAATATTATATTTATATTTATTTTTTAAGTTTGGAATCAATCTTATTTCCTTAGCGTCCCCAACTGGTATATTTTCTGGACAAAGAGGTAAATCTGAATGTTTATTATGTAAATCCACCGGATACTCCAGATCTACTTCTAAGATAAAACCTATATCTGAGGAACAACTAACATTAAAATCTGTATCAGCACTAACCCACTCAAAACCAGCTGTAGGTAGATATTGCGACATAGCCCAACCATATAGATTATTGGCATCGAAATACATTAAGAATGACTCTTTATCTTTTGCATTATAGTCAGACATGTAAACATTATTTGCTTTTGCATAGCGAGTGCTACATTGCGAAACACCACCACGAATTCCTGATTTAATGAAAGCAATCATATCTATATCAGAAAGTAATTCAATTTCTGTTTTAGTGTGTTTTAACATAGCATCCCAACTTAATCCAGGTGCTGTATAGTAATGAGCCGGATCTAAATCGTACGTTTGAATGCAAACATACCTAAAATTTTCAAAAATATCTGCTAACAATAAAACATCAGTTTTTAAATAAAGATTTGAATAATCCAACATATTTTTACAATTGAAATGATTCCAAACATCTTTGGCATGGTTGTAATCTTCATTAAAAATAATGGAATCTGTAAGAGTACTGTAAAAGTGGGGAAGATCAGGAAGTTGATTGTAATTTAATGTATCAAAATCTTTAATGAATTCATATGGAAATACACCTTTTTTAGTCAGCCGTTTAAAGTCTTCTGAATTGGGAAAGCATTTTGATAATTCCTTAAAATTATTCTCGTTTAAATTTTTTGCTAAAGTATCTAAGCTACTGGGTAAAAATTTTAAGGAATCCACAAAACGTAAAGTTACATTACTATTATTGATATTAAGTACCTTTGAAAATGATATGTATATTTCTTTATTTTGCGGGAGAACTTCCACCCGACCTTCATCAAAGCTTAAGGCATGTACGATAAAATGTGCATCATAATGGCTTAAATTGTGTAAGAAAACTGGTACAGTGTAAGGTACTCTAAATTTTTCAGAACAAAGTTTATGTATGACCCCAACAAATTCCCCAGTAAACCAATCGTGGTAAATCATTGAATCCCCACACAAAATTTTATCACAAATATAACAATTTTTAGCTTTGCTAACTATATCTTGCTGTATTGGTGATATTTTATTAGGCTCTTTTTGGAAACTAATTTTTTTAACGATTTTTATCAAATTATCTTTCAGTGATTCCATAAATTTTAAAGCACAATTTTCACCAGTATATGTTACATATTTAGACAATTTATCATCGTATGAGCATTTAATGTAGTATCCAAAACTATACACATTATGCTTTTGTACATTTATTGTATGTGATTTTGAAGGGTCGTTTGAACATGATGCTAAGGGACTTAAAAAAGCCTCAAAATCCGCATATATAACAAAAGGTAACATCAATTTACGTTGAAATTTATCAAAACTTAATTTACATTCAGAAACAATATCACCCCACCAATTTTTTTTATGTTTATCTACGCTGGGTATTTGTGTACAAATATGTCTGCAATCATTTATTTGATGGTTATTTAAACGTTCAGATGTTAAAAAATATTGTAAACAAAAGTCACATAGATATATAGCTTCCTTGGATTTCGAAACTTGACTACTTATTAATCGTGACATATTTTTAATATAACAATAATGACCGATTTTACCATGTGTCAAATATAGTAAATTTATATGAGTCTGCATTTTATTTTTTGTAAAATACAATGGCCCAACAATACAATGTTTTTTTTTATGTTCATTATATTCTAAACCAAAAACATTGATGCTAATATTATTAAGACTTTCAATTTTGTGTATATCGTTTAATTTAACAGGAAATTTAATATTACCGAACTTTAATTTATGACTGTATTTGGTGTAAGATGATACTCTATCCGAATTTTTATGAATTGGAAATAAAGCAGATAACAGTGCCCACTTAAAACAGGCGTCATCAGTGTTTTTAACATTTATCACAGCTTTTTTTGTTTTTATATCATGTGGTAACTCAATAAAGGATTTTCCTCTTAAAGGGTTAAATTGATTTAAATTCAAATCCAAATGTAAAATCTTTTTCAGACTCCACCCACTATCCTTTTTCTCGAATGAATTTATATAGTTTATTAGAGATTTTGTGAGAGTTGTATAAAATATATTTAAATCATCAGCAATACAAACAATAAAATTCATTGATTGGAAATCAAAGCTTTTGTTTAAGTTTTTTGTCTCCTGAACAAAGTCACCATATAAAATGAAATTTATTTTTAAAATTGTGTGATCTTCTATAGATTTATTTATTAATGTAAATATTGTATCTTTGACTGACGCAAGAAATAAATCTGGTGTCTCAAACTGTAAATCATTTTGATTTTCTGAAGTTACTCTATAGGTTATTATTCTATTGCCGAACGCAGTCTCAATTATCTTAACATTGGGCTTTATTGAATGTTGTATTTTATTTACGTTATTTTTATGTGCATTGCTCCTTAGATGATTAGCGAAATATTTTTTGGAAACATTTGTATTACAAATACAACAAAATTTCGTGTTAAAATTATTACCTTTATTCGATGTTGATTCCTCTTGTGAAGACCGTGAAAGATCCATGTTAGATCCAGATTTTATTCTTTTGATGTCAGCAGAGTTAATATTAACATCTGCTTTCCTTTTAGTTCCACGACCCATTTGATCAACCCTATCGAATAAAATGTTATATTATTTAACTGTTAGAAATGCGAATAGAGAAATCAAAAAATATAAAAAATATTATTATTAAATATACTCACAGTTTCCCATCGAATTCATCACATAGCGCCATCATTCTTTGATCATAAAATGGGTGATTCAAATCATTTCTTTCTATTTCATCACAAACATTAAAAAGTTCATTTGTATCATTGGATAAGCTTTCAAATTGATCCATTTCATCAAAAAATACACTAACACAGTCTTGAGACATTGTATATATGTATTCGTTTCACAACTATTTTTTGTCACACACTTTTTACCTTAATGCGCAAAGGTCTTCAACAAAAAGCACAATGATTGACTTTGTACAATGCAACATAATATTTATACTAGTGGAAACATTACTTAACTATATAAACATAATATGGTATTAGAATCCGAAGCATGTAGAAACTGAATTAAGCTAATTTTTAAAACTATAACGTTTTACACTATCTTCCTCATATATCTCCTTTGTTATGTTGTATACAATATCCTTAATCTGATGATCAATGTTGGAATCGCTTTTCATGTAATATTTAACACGAATATCCGCATTTTTCCAATGTTGTGAGACTGGGATTTCTCTCAACTTATTAATACTATATAATTCGATTTTTACAAGTATATCAGCGTCCCTTCCATCATCTTTATCTGTCGATATATATGAAATGCTTCCTTCCTTGCCTGCACGGCCAACACTTGAAGAAAGTTTAGTTTTTTTCTTTTTACGGTCAGGTTCTTGAAGAAAAAAGTCATCTAAACGATTGGTCTTCTTATTTTTATTTTGTGTTAAGTTTAAAACCTCTTCTTCATCAGATAAATCATAATAGTTGTATGGTCTGAAACATTTTTCCACATCTTTCAGGTTGTATGAAGACTGAAATATAACATAAACAAATCAATCAAAAACGGAATTATTAATATTATAAATTTACTGATACCAAATTTAAAAAATATAAATAACTTACCTCCATTGTTGTATATTACTTCAAACTCACAACCACTTCACTTTTGTCGAACTAAGAGCACAATACTAAATCTTTCTACAAGTATCGGGTTATATAGATTGGAAACGGACATCATTAACTAGTTACGATATTCAAATAGAGTGCATGTTTGAACAAGTATCCATAGCTATCAGTAAAATGTGGATAATAAATACAAAGGGCACTCTAAAACCCTTTGCAATCTTAATGGACAATGCATTCTTTAAAACATTTTTGAAATAGATAAGAACAGAAATGTGTAGTAGTTAAGCAATCACGTCATGTAATTGTTAGGAACAATAAAATATATATATGCGAATATGACACGGTTTTTATTTAGCTGCATTACTTTTTGAAGTATTTTATAGAATATGTTTTGTGAATAATACAGCATTCAACGGTAGTTATGTTAAAAATCCTTTCAACTTTGAAAATTTTGGTATTTGCTCATTTAGCCTATATATAGATGGTCAACAGATACCTTCAAAATCGTTACAACCATCATTTCCAAACGATGTATTTACGAGCGCATACCACACCCTGTACTCAGGCACCGGTATACATTTTCTTAACGAAGGTAATGGAATATCGAGGGAGCAATATTCAAATGGATACTGTTTACTAGCTTTTGATTTAACACCTGACTTGTCGGCTAACTCTAATGTGCATTGGAATCTTGTTCGCCATGGTAGTGTAAGAATGGAAGTAAGATTCGAGAGCGCATTGACTGAAACTATTAACTGTGTAGTTTACGCAGAGTTTTCAAATATTATAGAAATAGATAAGAACAGAAATGTATGTGTGGATTATAGTAGTTAAGCAATCACTTATGTAATTATGATATTAAGAATAATAAAATATAACCTAAACGAATATGACATGGTTTTTATTTACCTCATTACTTGTTTAATAAAAAGACTCATTACTTCTGTTGAGATCATAATATTATGTGGGTTTAAATGAATTCATTGGTACAAATATGAATTGATAGTTAGAAATGTAGTCAGTTAAAGAGCAAAAGAGTAGCGGAGTAAACGCGTATTAAAGTATGAACACACTAGAAGTGCAAATGAGTCTTCGTATGATACATCCCAGCCTCCAAAGCAACGTATATCCTTCAAATCGATTGCCAATTTATGCTCAGGTGCCAGCATTTATAATATGCAATCTTGACCCTGATTCACAGCCGGGGTCTCATTGGGTGGCTGTACATATAAGCGTCGAAAGAGTTGGTGAATATTTTGATTCATTTGGACGTAAACCTATTGAGGCAATAGAAGGGTTTTTAAGGAGGAATTCTTGCATGTGGAGGTACAATAGCGTTACGGTTCAAGATTATCTATCAGCGGTGTGTGGTACTTAGAGTACTGTTTGGTATATTTATATTACAAGTTCAGGGGGATGAGATTAGAAGACTTCCTTAGAAATTTCACATGTGACTCAGTGAATAATGATATGGTGCTAGTAAATTTGTATAGAAATATAATGAACATATAAATAAAAAATAATACCTGGAATAAAAATGTTTTATTTTACCATGTAACCCTTACATCTAATTATATTTATAGGTAGTGGTGTTAAAGGTTAGGTATATTTATTATAATTTGTTTAGAATCGTACGTTAGGTTACTTTAAATATATATTTATTATTTTTCATTTAAAGCCATAGGTTGGGTTAGTGAATGTAGGAAAGTAGATAACGCGATGCATTAGTACTGAGGCATTCATTAGATAATGACTGGGAATTTCGTGCAGGAAATAGGAGCTGATAAGGTGGTGATAAGTTAATGAGCTACGGTTTTGCGAAAGCTAACTTTTAAACGGTTAGAGATATCAGTTCCGCTGTGAGTGCTTTCGGCTCCGCACGCCCTCTTTAGTGGGAATAGAGTACAAACTTTTTTTTTTTTTTTTTTTTTAGTTTTGGTCAGCCATGATCGAAGGCGGGACAAAATATTTCCGGGTTCTGCCTTTGAGGCAGTACCCGGAAATACCAACTACTAATGCTGCAAAGTAATCCCATGCGATTTCAAAACTTCAATCACTACGACCTCTTTTCTGTAATTCACTAAAACCACTTTCTTTTTTTATACAAAATGCCACAATTCCACCTATTGTTAAGTGAAATGTGGCCTATTGGAGGGCTGGTATGTCCAGGAGAAGCCTATTTTACCAGCGCATAAATGAATCCATATTATACTGTCAAGGGAAGATGGAAGGGGTTCCACTCTCTTGTTGTGTTTACAAGAAACGATGATGCAAATCATGCAACTTGGAAAGTCAACAACGAAGGGTTGAAACTCCAGCATGCTTCTTAGATGAGCGAAACGCAACTGAACAGCTATGGTCAAGACTTAATATAATCGGTGTCTATAGTTTGCTTAGCCCAAACTGCCAAACATTCTCAGCTTAATTCAGTCAACTTCTCATTGAGTTTTAGAAATTAAAACGCAGAAGAAACGAGAAGAAACGCAGAAGAGTCATGGAAAGGGTTACTTTTCATCTAGATCAAGGTCATGGATCAAACATAAAAATAATCCCTAAATAAATAATCATTTAAATAATAAGGATTGTATTTTAGTCACAGGTGTAAAAGATTTAGATGTGTTTTATCTGTATTGCGTTCTAATAGTGCAATTCCTAATATTTCCATAAAATAAATGTAAACGATGTTACCTTTTTAGCCTCAGAGGAGATTTAATGACATCATCAACGACAGTTCTCTTTTTATAAACGATTATTTATAATATTTAGAAGGATAGTGAAAGTAGGAGGATCCTGCTTCAAGGTCGCTGCTGTTGAATCTTTTCCAAGGCAACAGGAAAACAGCGAAGGACTAGTCTGTAGTAAGTGTCCTTCCATCTTCTAGCATAACTGTCGCGAAATGACCTTTCTGGCCAAATAATGAGGCAATCATCTTTTTTCCTTTCTTTACCTTAGTTGGCCGATCCTAGAAAGGAAACACCCTCAGAGCTGATTGTCTTTTGGTTTCGGGTTCATAGCAATATATCCAGCTTTCAACACCTGTGACGATGACAAATACAGCATTTTAGTCACAGCCGTTGAACTTATTTAACATTTGGCGACACCAGTTCATGCTTAGGTGTTTCTGGCCACTCTCTTTTTAGAGGAAGCTCTATCATGCGTCACACAGCACTGATGTTATCTTCAGAAGTCGCTGTTAAAGGACGTCCCTCACGAGGATCATTATTGAGTTTGCTACGTCTTCGCTTAAACTCGTTACACCAATTATAAATAGTGGCACGAGATGGGGCTTCATTAAGAAATGCTAATCGCAGCGTATCATACATAGCTTTTCTGTTTAGTGAGCCCACAACGAAAGTCATAATAAATCATTGACTGAAAACTTTCTCGCGTTAGGTTAATTTTCACGTGAAACGAGAGTTTTAGATTTGCCGCCAATTCACAAAAAGCAAATGACAAATGAATGCAATATATTAGGTTACCAAAGAGTTCAAAATTTTAAATACAAAAAGTTTTCATTAGCAATGTTTGTAACTGGCCAGGTCTAAACATTTTTAGTGCTACCCATGTATCATCCATAAGCCTCACGTAACCTACTCATAAATTGTGTCGTACTATCACATTGAAACTGATACGTTGACTAATTAGGGTTAGACCCCTACGTGAATATTGGACTGTGTATTTTGTGTTATCTTAGCAGTTAACGCAAAATATAATAGATCTCTCATACAATGGCGACGCCAATTTCTTATTCTGGGTATATATATATATATACATATAAATTTAAATATCTCAAGGAATATATATAGATACAATTAGCACGTGTCTACATATACATATATTACACGGTCAATTAGTGCAAAACGTGTTTATGCATAGGACCTAATACTTAACATTTTGAAGAAATATAAGTAATAATAATTTGGCGTCAGTTAAAGCCAATCTTATGAAGAAGGAAAACTGCAACTGGTGCTGTAATTTTCTGCATATATTTCTTAAAAATTTGAACATCTTAGCCATACTGTCTAAAGTGGCCCGATTGGAGTAATTGCCCATAATTAACTTACATATATTAACTGAAGAGCCGCCTGGAAACTTAATAAAAATAGCAGGTAAGTTTCCAAAATTTACGTGATTACGTGAAGTTGGTCCAATTATAAAACTATTAATCTACTAAGGTGCCTTTAAAGTATTGCCACAAAATGTTTTTTGGAACAAGCGCATCACAGAGGCCTAAACAGTAAACAGTAGGAATAACTCAGCAATTTCTGGTCTATCGCCGTTGCTAAATCTATGCTTCCGTTTGTCTATCGTGTTTGCACGTAGACAGTTGTTCAGATGCGATATGGGGAAACTATTGTACACGGGCCTATCCAGCACCAGCTTCCTTTGCCAGGTCTGCTCTTTCATTACGCTCCATACCCAACATGCGTTTTAATCCAAAACATAAAAATTTTATGTTGATTAAACGCACTTTATTTATGTTCTTACGGATTGCAGGATTTTTGAAAACTGCATTAATTCCTAAGGACTTCAACAGTTCAATTTACGTATAAAAAGTGTCATAAAACGGGCTTGTAGACTTTTTATGTGGGAAAGCATACGACGACAGAAAGAACGTAATGCGTATTTTTTGTTATATTCGGGACGTATGGAGCTCTGGATATGGGATGTTGTATATTTTTATAAATCACAACCCACAACCCATTTTTATCTTTGTTAAATTTGTATATTTCTTCACAAACAACAGTGATTAAATTATATTCTTATACAAACGCTCAAGGGAAAAAATACATGCTCACTCGTCTTAAAAGTCTGTTCTGAGTGACGTCTGTTTTCTTCTTTTTCTTAGTGTCCTGTATTTAACAGTGTATCACGCACCGGCACTATCTACTTAACGTATTGATTTGTGCAGATTCATGCTATGTTACAGAGATGGCGCTGTATGTGAAAATAGATTTTCCCGTTTTTCTGTTGAAATACTTCCTGAATTTTAATAAATAATTGATATAATCCGGAGCCCGAGACCTTTCCAACGAATGCAAAACCGTGGAAATCGGTTCGTGAGTTCTGGAGTTATAGCGTCAGGAAGGAAAACCCGACTTATTTTTATATAGAAGATTATGTACAGATATACATAGTAGCCTATATAGTATATCAACAATATTAACTTACTAAACATTATTAATTCATACTCATCAGGCGTTGCAGCTAAGTGTTCTTCTACGGGATATCCGTTCTACTATTAAATATTTTGTCATGTTTTAATTACAAACAAGACCAAACAATAAATTTTTGATACCAGATAAAAAACTGATTTATTGCCAACACAGCTAATAAAATTCTACGTATTTTAAGGTCCTCTAAATCGTTTAATAACGTTAAAAGTACAGTAACCGTAGTATTTGGGAATATGCTACTGCAATTTTGTCACCACATTACAAAATGTACATAATATAGTTCAAAAACTTCTTAGAAAACTGTTCAATTACCTACACTTGTGTGGTTAATTATTAAAGTACAAGGCTCATTAAGCCTATTTCCATTTAGATAGATACCCTAAAACTTCTACATGTCTTCATTGACCTTGTTTATTTGAATATTTAACTAAAATATTCATACTAACCTTCTCGCTAAATTTTGATTTCTTTGAATCCTAGAGTTACTTGACACAAGTCTTTTTTACGTACCTACTGCTCGCACTTTACACACTCCTGTGAGCTTGATATTTCAATTCAATTACTGACATTCATGAAAGTATTGAATTATTTCACAAGAATCTCCATAATTACTATAATTTTGTATATTATTAATGAGGTTAAAGTTTCTATTAAGTTTTAGTTTAAATATGCGTTTTTATTTTTACAGTTTGCCTAAGTTGTTTTAGAGTCAGATAATAATTTCATTTTAATTATTATGTAATTTAGTGGATTTATGAAATATGTAGGAACTTTAAAGTGTAAGCAAGCATATTGCTACAGCATTCTTAAATTTAAAAAAAAAATTCTTTTTACGTCAAACTCAAAATTAGGATTTCTGCTAGAGTCATGTCAATCCTCGTGCCATATACTTCAGTGCTAAGACACAAATGTAAATATAATTATTTACTGTAATATAAATATTTACGCTTCCCGTAACACGACATTGTACAAGTGCCTGAGTTATAAAATTAGACAGAAGAAACATTTAACATTTCAGCTATTAATTACGTTTTGTAAAAAAACAAATAAATTTTTTTCGAAATTAAGATTCTTAGAATATGTGTCGCATAAATTATAATAGGAATAATTTTGACGTCTTTGAAATTTATGTAATACGTGTTGCCAACTCAATCCAAAATTTAATATTTTTTTATTAAACTACTCCCAAACGACTGGAATTTCATAAAGTGAATTCGAGAGTAGTTCAGATTTTTTTACCTATGACATGTGAAGTGTGAACGTCTGTTGGGTATGCTAATATACCTATACATTATTAAAGTTTTGTTAAAAAAATATAGACGCTATTTAATAGATGTTCACTTAAATGATGTTTGTTATGATTTGGATCTTACTGAAAACTCAAACCAGGGTTGGACTTAAAATCTATACAATCTCTGTTAATTTTATAGTATTTTAATTGTACGGATCGTGACCATAATATAGTAAATTTACCTACCAAGAAAGGCTATATCACATCTTCCAATGAGACAAATAATGTGTGTAAACCGCATCACACCCAAAACGGCGAAATCAAGTTCATAATCATAAGATTTCCTAATAAAGCACTTAAAAAGGCAGCCTCATTTAAGCCTCCTCTATCTCGCGAACGGCTAACCGTAACCACTGAAATTTCAAACAGTCCCAACAACGTTTGAAATAAGAATTATGCTTTATATAATAATTACTAACACTTGTCTGAAATAAACTTTTTCTTTTTCTAATACAGATTTTTCATCTTTCCAATTAACGACAACTGTTTGTAACATCACACAGCACAATCCCTTGAGAGTCGTTATATACCTAGTTTACTTGTTTAAATAATTAGTTAAATAGAACCTCCTGATTCATTTGTTTGAGACTTATTAGCCTTAGCTGTTCGACATTATATTTGCAGCAGAGTTCGATCATATTTCTTTCGCCTGACGAAATTTTTTGGCACATTGGTCCACAATATCGTTTGCGTCACGATATTTAATACAAGAAGGACTTCGATTTTGTACAAATTTTATGAATTCTCGTTTCCATTTCGTTCCCTAATTATAAATAGCAGAATGTTAAGGGCCTGAATTTATTAAAATCTTAACCAAGTTCGCTCCTGTCTTCATATTGTATATACAAGTTGGATACCGATTTCCTGCTACCAGACAATGACTTGATTGTATTACGTGGGTATATTGAAGTTTCTTCCTACTTTAGTAATCACACTTAAAGTAATTGTAACTTAGTATATACCCTATAAATTTAGACAGTACGAAATATAAAGTGTTTTTGAGAGTAGTATATACAAAAGATTATTGTAAAAAGCGTTAAGTACCTAGTAAAATACGATGCAAAAATTCGTTAATTTATTAAAAAAATCCGTATCACAAATGCCTTCCTGTCCTGTCCTATAATATCTTGGAATTTAATTTCTACTAAGACTGTTTTTGAACGTGGACGTGTTAATTTTTTAGTGAACCTAACCTTGAAGTTTATTTACGTGTTTACTGGCATGGGACTATGGTATATGGTATACTAATATTGGGACACCATCTTGCCTAGAGAAGCCTTTTGGCGGGGCTTGTTTATGAAAAATTTGTTTGAAATTTAAATCTAATATTTAGCAAGTTTAAAGATTTGTGCAGGTTAGAGAGATAGTCTATTCACATTTCTTAATGATATATTAAGAAGTAAAACAAATAAATAAAACAGGTCCCAGAAACGAAGATGTGGCACCTAGGCAGGTTATTCTCCGTTTGATGCATGCCCCAGTCCCCATTAAAATGACTTCTGCGCGATGCGCAGTAAAGTGTAACATTGGACTTCGGCGCCCAGAGTTACATACTGTGGACTATTATATAAAGTGTAGTTTGACTTCGACTTTCGATTACACAATTTAGATATTACTTTTATACCTTCTAGACAACTAAGCAACCCACCACTGCCAAAGATCGCAATCATTTATCATAGTGAATTTAAAGCAGTTCTCACTTACTCATTATATTTAGGCGCCAAAATTCAAATAGCAACGTGTCATAATATAATGTGTCAAAGTGGCGGTGATACCGCCACTAGTGGGCGCGAGTTGTATTAGATCGCTCGAAAGTTCATAATGGGTTATCAATATTGATAAAACGAATTATTGTTTCACGAAAAAATAGACCCCGTTTGTATTTATTCCTTAAATAATATTTTTAGAGCATAAGAAATGTGGAACGTAATTTTAAAATCTTATTTTAAAGATGCTTCTCAGTGTTTAAAACCATATTATTTACAATATTTGCGGGAATCATCGGAAAACACTCATAGGAAAATCTACACTGTGGTAAGTTTATAAAAAGTTTTGAAATATTTTAGTTGTAAGTTGAGTAAATTTTGATTTACATTCAACATTGAGATTGAGGTTAATATATC
Organism: Pieris mannii; assembly: GCA_028984075.1. Taxonomy (NCBI): domain Eukaryota; kingdom Metazoa; phylum Arthropoda; class Insecta; order Lepidoptera; family Pieridae; genus Pieris; species Pieris mannii. The sequence continues at coordinate 5,235,110 of CM054783.1, forward strand.
TAGTTAATTTTCAACAGGCTGCAGTGTGCATTTCTAGGTTCGTATTGATTAAGGCTACATACTCGTAACATACTGTGATTTACTCAAGTGCAATATTTAACGGATACACGCGAATTTATTTTATTGTTGATAACCAAGTTCTTTTAAATATTTTTAATAAGTGTAAAACTACTGCGAAGCTAAATATATTTGTGTATGTGCAAAAGTCTTATTATCATTATTATTTTAACTGTTGTTTGTATTGCGTTAGTCACTTATCAGTATAATGTCAATGCTTTTCTGACCTCAAAGTTATTTTTAAGCCTTTATCAAGTATCTTCACAGTATTTAATCAAATCATTTGAACACACATTTCGTAGCAGTGAAAATTAGAATTATTTATTAATTTTTTAAAATATTTTAGGGTAAATTTCATAACAGATTTTCAAGTACCATGAATAATAAACTGATGAATGGAAATCTTCGGGACACAGACCCAGAATTGTATAAAATTATTCAAAATGAGAAGCATCGCCAACAGAGTGGTCTAGAGATGATTGCGTCTGAAAATTTTACATCAATTCCTGTTCTGCAATGCCTGAGTTCCTGTCTTCATAATAAATATTCCGAGGGAATGCCAAATCAAAGGTAAAATACAATATTTTCTGTATCTTTAAATATAGTTTGGCAACCATCAGTGATGTGAAACTTCAGTTTCTTTTAAATTATTATTTTATTAGTAGCTTGTTTTTTGATATGCAAAATTACGCTTGTAAATGTTACTTTGCATATGATAAAATTCAAATTACATATGATAAAAACAAGCTTAATTTTTTCATATAGATATATAAGCGTTAATAAAATCAAAATAATTATATGTTGCTTTTTTTAAATATCTGATTTATTGACTTTATTGATGTAGATACTATGGAGGCAATGAGTTTATTGATGAGATAGAAATCCTAGCCCAAAACCGAGCTCTAGAAGCTTATCGTTTGAATCCAGAAGAATGGGGTGTTAATGTTCAGCCCTACTCTGGTAAGTTGAAGTGTATATATAGATTATAAAATACACTGAACAATTATATAACAATAACTTAATATTTGAAAAGTAGTTCAAGGTTTATTTAAATGTGGAATACTACATGACAACATGTAGTATTGTTCTTTAATTATCACAAGTGTTTATACAAGTTGTCTTTAAAAGTCTAAAACTAAAATTATAAGCTTGTATTGCAAAAGTTAAGCAGCGTAAGGTATGTCTAACAACCATGTGTAAATATAAAAACCATATGAAACTACTGACTTATCTTATTAGTCACTTGTGAACACACAATTTTTTTTTACTAATTATTTGAAACTGAAACTATTTACACCATCTGTGATAAAAAAAAATATTGTATGTATTTTAGTTAATAATCATTTACAAAAAAGTCAATACTTATTAAATAACTATTTTTCTTGCATAATAAGTTTTTATATTAAGTTAGTGCACTCTTATCAGTTAGTACTCTGGTATTATACAATATATAGTATGGAAATTCAACCTTGAATATTAAAACTTAATTTAAATTTTTCAGGCTCTCCAGCAAACTTTGCTGTGTACACGGGTGTTGTAGAGCCTCATGGAAGAATCATGGGATTAGATCTTCCGGATGGCGGCCATTTAACCCATGGATTTTTTACCCCCACTAAGAAAATATCAGCGACATCTATGTTCTTCGAAAGCATGCCTTACAAGGTAGAGTATCCTAACATAGTTAGAAAATGAACACCGATCTTCTGATCTCTATTCACCAATAATTTATTCACATTTTTAATATTTTATTATCCTATTTTAATTGTAGCCATTTATTGTGTTCCAGTGGAAGATTTTTCCAACTCCAATTCAATTTCATGATAATATTCTAACGATATCAAATATATATGACCGGATAAGATAGCCTATGTTTCTCAATATATGTTACATAATCTATGTTGATTGCCATACCATTACATGCTCCATATTAGGTAGTATTGGAATGTTGTTGATTACTAATAATGTCGAATAGCGAATGGCAAATAATCTCAAATAAGCCCAGCTGTTTTGGTAAATAGAGAGTGCTAAAATAAATATTGCGAAAGAGGGTACCTTCATTTTTGTAAGTACCTACGTTCGAAAAGGTTCAACATTTTTTTCTAACCATAATTTGAAACTCTAACAATTAATTTACCCTTATGTTATGAAAAAATACTTAGTTTAGCTTCTTGATGTCCGCAAACAACAAACAAAACTTTTGTTTTATTTGTTATAGACAACCCCTTTATGACCCCCTTAAGCGGGGGTTGAGTTTATTTTAAAAGGAGGTCGCAGTTTATTGAAAAATAATAAATACAAACCTTATATAGGAACAAAAGATTAGTTAAAAATAGCGCGCTTTGTACATATTATTATAATTTTGTAGACTTTTCATGGATGGCATTAAAATGGTTGAGAAACGACCTCTATTGTTTATTCTTGACATGCGTTTTCTTCTTAAGTAATTTTCAGCCACACTGAAAAACATATTACTTCTTCTTAGGTGGATCCTTCCACAGGCCTAATTGATTATGACAAATTAGCCGAAACGGCAAGATTGTTCAAACCACGCCTTATAATAGCTGGGATCAGTTGCTATTCCCGTTGTCTGGACTATAAGAGGTTTAAGGAAATCGCCAACGAAAATGGCGCTTTGTTAATGGGTGATATGGCTCATATTTCTGGACTTGTTGCAGCAGGTAAATAATGGTGTATATCCTTGGCCTTGATAAAGAACAACGGATTTTTTTTAATTTTACGAAATCTTCGTAAATTCGCAAAGCTGGTTTTTATGGAACACAGTGTTCGATTACTTCGATTGTTTAAACTCTCTGCCAAGAGGCTCGCGAGTACGTTGCAGGCATATTAAGAATTCCTACATAATTTTACATATGTTTGGTTAGTTTGCTTAGTTTTGGACGCCAAAGGGATATAGAATAGAATTTCGTACACAGCCCCGACGACTGCTGGTTATAATCTAAATTTCAATCAACACACCGCTCCTGATATATCTACGCAGCACGAAAGCAAATCAAAATCAAGTCGCCTGAAATTTTTTTTTGCTACCACTTAAACAGTCTTACCTTGAATATGATCCAAGCAAAGTAGGAAATCTATTGTTTGGGAATCTTGCCCATCACATTTAGTCTAAAACTTGTTATTAGCGTACCACAAAACAAAACGATTTCCACATTTGCCAGTTTTATTTAAAAACCGATAAAAATAAAATATATATATAATAAATATAAATAAGGCGAAATCATTCAAAAAATTTCTCATTCAATATACGTATGTATGTATTTTAAAGTTACATAAAAAAACCTTTGCATTCAAAACAGTTCTGACAATTTAATTGATTTTTAATTATTAATCGCTGCGCACTTGCTATTCATGTTCACTTTACTATAACTGTAATTAATTATTTTATAATTTAATTTTACTTAGTTATAAAGCGGAATACAAAAATAAAAAAATAGAAATTAACTATTGTAATTTATCAATCAGTCGTCATTTATTACGTTTCATTTAAAACCGCGTTTCAAATGTTTAAACGATATCGAAACAAATTTTAAATATAAATATAAACAAATTATTAAAAAAATTACATTAAAATATAAATTATTTAAATTTATTTAAACTGGTATACCAGTAAGAACGATTAAACAATATTTATGTATATACAGGGGGTCTAGTCAAGATGGCTTAACAGTAGTGTATGTAGCAAGTCGAAAACTTAATTTGTATGAAAATGACAGCTAGTAGTTGGTACCAACTGTCGACACTAGCTGTCATTTTCATACAAATTAAGTTTTCGACTTCCTACATACACTACTGTTACGCTGTCTTGACTAGATCCCCAGGTTTTAAGCTGGGATTCCCATATGAATGGAGTTTGAATTTTACAGGGGTAATACCTAGTCCTTTCGAATACTGTGACATAGTAACTACGACCACCCATAAAACGTTACGTGGGCCAAGAGCGGGCGTCATCTTTTACCGCAAGGGGGTTCGGTCGGTAAACGCGAAAGGAGAAAAGATTATGTACGATCTTGAGAACAAAATCAATATGGCGGTGTTCCCTGGACTTCAAGGTGGACCGCATAACAACGCGATTGCAGCTATCGCGACGGCAATGAAGCAAGCCACCTTACCAGAGTTCGCTGATTACCAACGACAGGTAAAGCTTCTTTTTGATCATATTCTACAGATACAGTACTTCTCCACTATTTAATGGATGTTATTATACATATAAACCTTCCTCTTGAATCACTCTATCTATTAAAAAAAACTGCATCAAAATCCGTTGCGTAGTTTCAAAGATTTAAGCATACAAAGGGACATAGGGACAGAGAAAGCGACTTTGTTTTATACTATGTAGTGATTATACTAGGTTAACCTTTTTATTGGCTTTTAAATTTTTTTTATAATTATTTTTATTTATTATTATTGCTATTTTTTCTTTGATTTTATTTTATTATATATTAGTTATAGTTACGTTTGTTTTGAGTTTTTTTTGTTAATTATTTTGCATTTTTTGTACTCTACCCTCTCTTGGTGTTTCTTTTTCGTTGTTTCTCATTAGGGTTGCCTGGAAGAAATCGCTTATAAGCGATAAGGCCGCCCTTTGCTTTATATCTTTTGTAAACTGTTTTTTTTTGTGTATGTTTTTGTATAAGGTGATAAAGGATAAATAAATAAAGTTGAACAGACGATTTAGATGTTTTTTTTGTTTGGACAGTTAATAAAACTTCTTGGTATGTAAACATTTTAATTAATGATTTGAATTTATATGATCATTTTTGTACCCAAAAGAAATTCACGGTTTATATTATCAGTTTGTATAGTCAAACCAACCTGGACTTACAACCCAAAACAATTGTTTTTTTATTTACTTTTATGAATATATTTAATTCCTTTGAAATGTAAAGAGCAGCATGTTATAAATATTGTTTAAGGCATTACATATAAAAGTTTATTTGACGGAGAATTTGCTGCCATTTATTCTCGTCTGTGCTTTGCCCTTGATTTAAGAGGCTGGCTTAATTTTCTATTTTCAGGTAATTAAGAATGCCCAACGTCTCTGTGAAGGTCTAATATCTCGTGGATACAAAATAGCAACAGGAGGTACCGATGTCCATATTGTGTTAGTGGATGTTCGCAATGTCGGCTTAAGCGGCGCACGCGCAGAACGTATATTGGAACTATGCAGTGTCGCCTGCAACAAGAATACCGTTCCGGGGGACAAGAGTGCCTTGAATCCTAGCGGGATTCGGCTTGGTAACTATTTCATTTTATTAAAAGTCCTACAGAATTTAGAAGGCCTGCGTTTGTTAATATATGTTTCTTAATAGGCGTATAAAGTTTCTATAGTAGAATTTGATTTTGTAATATTTAAGTGTCCAATCTTACACAATGCCAGAACCCTTAAGAATGACCCTATATTTTTTACAAGTAATAATTTGTCGAATAATATAATAACTTTAACTCTATTTAAATGTGGAGATTATGTAGTCCATTATAGAAGTTTTGTCTTAAAATACCTTTGATTAGATTTAAAAAAATATGTGTGTGTACCAGAGTACACAGGTAGGAAGTGAAACTTCTTTACGACATATCGCTTTTCTACTATTTGCAACTTCACGATAATGGGGTAGATAAGGCTTAAGCCTTAAGAAAAACAATTTTTTCAGTCATATTTATTAATATTTGCTAATTTTAACAGATTTATATACATTCACTGATACTTACAATCAAAAAGTGAGGTTAACCTCAAATAAATATTAAAATCGTGCTCGTGTTGAATTTATAAAACGAAATGTATAATCACTCTCACTTTTCTTGTAAATTCACTTAAATTTGAACAAGTCTGTTTATTTTATCACTTTCAAATTAATATATTGTTATTTTTATTTCAAACCAAACTTCAAAACTAATATATTGTTGTTATTATTATCATATATTACATGATATTCTTTACGTCACTATACTAAACTTCGATAAAAAAAGCAACATGGCGCGTAACCGAAAAACGTGACGTTTTCTTACAAAATTTCTCCCATACGTCGATAAAGAAGTTTCACTTCAAAAAATATATAAATCAGGTTAATCTCATAAAAATGTGATGTAATTGAACTTATAAAAGTTCCATTACCAAATATGAAGCTCTTTGAATGTTTTTATCTTTTGTATACGTAATAAATAATTCCGATATTAATTTAAATACATTATTAACTTCTCAGTTTCAATAATATTTTCACCGATCTTTCAAATGCGTCAAAGCGTTGCGTCATTGTGTTATCGCAAAAACTAATCAATAGTAACATAAATAGGCCATTTAAACAACCTTACTCAATAAACAATATTAGTTTCAAGTTTATTAGTAATAAATATTGATAAGGAATAAGATATTGCTTAGAGAAGTTATCTGAACAAACATACTTATGTATATTTTACTGGCAAATAATAAATCTAATACCGTACTACTTCTGACTAGTTAGTCTGTTCCTTTGTTTCTTTGAACGTGATTAAAACTATGGAATTTCGACTATCAAAATTAAATGGATTGGACTAGAACAACAAAATTTAACTTAATATTGTTAAAACTACTCAATGAATACAAACTAATGAACTATATTCTATAATAAATGAATATTATTTGAAACACCAATAGGTGTCTAAGAAAAACTACCAGCTAACAACTAATATACAAAAAAAGTAAAATATACCCATGCTAAACTAAATTGTCATTCGTAAATTACCGTCACATTTTTCCGTTACGTGCCATCTTTTTTGATTCGAAGCCATTAGTAACAAAAATATATAATTACGGTAACAATGATAGTAATAATTCTATTACAATTAATAATTTCTTTAATAATCTTAGTAGTAATAAGTAAATAGTCTATGATAATAAAAGCATTTTGTTAATCTTTACCTTATATAACTTTGTTTTTCGAAAAATAAGTTTCACTTCTCACGTGTGTACACCAGTACACACACACATTAAAAAAATGTGTGTGTATGTATTGTATTCATAACAATTTACTTCCATGTAGTCAATATTTCATTTTCATATCAGGAACACCGGCTCTAACTACCCGTGGCCTCAAGGAGACAGATATCGATCGAGTGGTTGACTTTGTAGACAAGGCGTTAAAACTCGCTTCCGAAATCACAAAGATATCTGGACCGAAACTTGTTGATTTCAACAAGGTTATTGAAGAAAACGCTGAAGTTAATGCAAAGGTGCAAAATTTAAAGGAGAGCATTGAACAATATAGCCGAACCTTCCCACTGCCTGGATATGAAGAATATTAGTTAATAATCATTTGTGTTGACCATTTTTTTACTATTTTTATTTAATTAGCACTTATTATATTGTTAATAGAGGCTGCACCTTATTGTTAAACAACTTGTCTAATTACACTTTTTTAATTAAAACCAGACGATTGATCACACCGTTAACACAATTTTGTTAGAATACAATTTTAGTTGAAATCACGTAATTTAGACTACTTAGTTTTTTTCTGATAATGGGTTGTCATACATTTTAATTACTTTGTCTAAGATGTGTTATAAAAATATTTTACTTATATTTTGTTGAATCATATATCTCCATTAGATAGTTTACCTGCAAGTGAGAATCCTCAGGTCCCTTTTATTGGTTGTTGTTGGTATAGAAACTGCAATATGCAACAGACTAGCAACTTATTCTTAAAACAAAATCATCAAATTAAAACAGTCTGAAGAGGTTCTAAAATAATAACAATAAATGTTTTCTTAGCCTGGTACGTAAAGACCCCTACATCAACCATCTTACATACTGCCAATGATTATTCATTTTAGGTCATTAAACATCAAATTTCAAAGTTGTTCATTTCAAACATGTTCCAATGAAATAAATGTAAGGAATCTCTTCAATTAGTAATATAGCTATTTTTATAGTCGTTATTGTATAATAATGATATATATTTTTAATAAATAACTGTATCTCAGTACTCATTTTATTTAAAAAATCCAGATATTGTTGATTTTAATGACTTCGAGTTTATAATTTTAAACCTAACTGCTACATAAGTATAGAACCATTATTTTCTTACGCCATCCTAATGCATAAAAAGGCACTAAATCAATGTTTATAGTGTACGTAGATTGGCACTGTTTTTTCTTTCAGCGAATATCGTCTTTAATCGATAAAAAATAAAATTTTAAAAGGTTCCCAAATTGTGTCGTGTAATTATATAAGTAAAAATATAATTTAAAATAATGGTAAACGCAGAACGTATACTAAATTACAATTGTTAAAAGCTGAATAGTCATTCAATGGACTCAGGACCCCAATTTTCCAAATTTAATTTAGTTGATTTGGACCATTCTATTTAATACTTTTATAATAATTATTATGAAATAAAATAGTAGTTCTTAACGCCTGCAACTTTTTTTTTCTCTACGGTAATGCAAATGCAATCAGCCCTAAGGCTATGAACGAATTTTGTTCTGTGGTGCTGTCATGTGGAGTGACTTCCCATTGGAAGCATCAACTCATCTTCTGCCTAAAGCTACTGCTGGTCTTCAAGCTTTAGAATATGATGACGTTTTAGTCGACTCACATACTGTCTAATGGTGAGTTGGCGCGCAAGTTCGTTCGGATGACAGCTTAACCGCTCTTTGTATTTAGCTGCCAGTCTCTGGATTTCCTCTTTGATAGTTCTCAAGTGTTCGTGAACTTCGTTGTTGGTTATGTACCATGGTACTTTTGCAACTTCTCTTAGGATTTTGTTCTGTTGTCGCTGGAGTATGTTTATATTGGTATCACTTGCACTGCCCCACAGTTGCAGGCAATATGTCCAAATGGACTTTAGGATGACTTTATATATAAGAAGTTTGTTATCTGAAGAAACTCTTGCGTATCTTCCTAGCATCCAGTAAACGCTGTGCTGTAGTTGAGCTGTAGCTCTTGGTTTTTACATTTGATGTGGTGAACACCCGAAACGAATAATAATAAGAATCCACAATCTTAGATTTAAATAAATCTAAGATCGGACCGTGACAGTCTAACGATCTTCTATCTGCATCCCAATAACCAAACCCTACGAAGACAATCCATTTTTGGCAACGGTTGATAGAATGCAATCTCTTCGCTCTTTACACTCATATTTCATAATCAGTATAAACCAAATAAAGTAAATTAAACCGTACAAATAATATTAAAATATACATGTCTATGTTTAAAACATATCAAATAGCTTTTTAATAATATTAAAAACTGGTGTAAGTTAAAATCATAAGATAGGATATTGGCACACTAAACTGTCATTTTCATACAAAGGTCCATCCACATACACCAATACGGCCTACCATGGTTAGCTTGTATCGACAGATGGCTATTACAATCCGTCGATTGGTTATTGTCACACTTTTATCAATATTTGGACTAAGATGTCTATCTCAGATGGTCAAAATGGATTGAGATAGGTTAAATGGTTTGGTCATAAATGTACATGGTTGAACTACTATATTTGGTCTATACTCTATGAATGTTATATCCATAATCCAGCACGTAGTCTGTTGCGTATGACGTTTGTCGACCATATATTTTTGTGAAAATTGTGATTGTGTTGTTTTTGTACAAAAATGATTACCATTATTAAAATGAATGACAACAAAATAAACGAAATGTTGTAGTTGTTTCAAACATAAAAGCTTTTACAACTTTTACTACATAGCATAAGGTTTTCGTATACTGTGGTGTATTACTGAATTCGTTAAAACTTAGAATTAGAAACAATTATTTTTTTATACTGCTATTTTTAGTTAATTGTTACAAACATTTTAAGTTTATTATGATATTAACTTATACATGGGACACACAAAGGATTAAAAACTGAACGATATTATGTATACATTTGTGTGGGGTAATAACCACCTGGGCCTCAGGAATTTATGGAAAGTATGTTTAGCACGACTGGTATGGTAGCAGCACCGCAGCAAGCGACAGGCCAGGTCGCATCAAACGGTAGCACCACCCTTCCTAGATCACATCATCAGAGACCAGGTAACTTGGATTCCATGTCACATTTGTTCAAATTGTAAATGTATAACATGTAGAAATATTTTGACCATAATCATTGGTTAAATACATGGTTGTTGTTTATTTTGTAATCATCAAACATTTGTTGTTAAGATAATAGTGTGTTAATTTTGCTTTCTTGTTTTAACTAAATAATTTATTAATACATGGTAAACTATAATGTTGTATATGGTATATTTAATCACCTTAAAAAATCTTCCAGGCCGTCCACCTGCAGCTCCTAAATCTTATGACTACTTGTTAAAAGTTTTACTTGTGGGGGATTCTGATGTTGGGAAACAAGAGATTCTGCAGGATTTAGAGGATGGTTCTGCTGATTCGCCTTTTTGCAGTGGCAGTGGTATGTACATTGTTTGTTAATAATATTTTGATATATTGATTCATGAAAATTTGAAAACAGTAGGATCCATTAAAATTATGCTGAAACCAATATACCATACATGCTATAAATATGATTTAGCAAGGACAGGTGAGCTGGTGGATTTCAATTTTGGTTCTATTAAAAAATATCTACCTTTACTTTTATACCTTTCTTATTAAAATAATATGTATGTTGATCAATTTTAATTGTAGCTTACAAAACAACAACAATCCTCTTAGATGGCAAAAGAGTGAAACTACAACTCTGGGATACTTCAGGACAAGGCAGATTTTGTACAATCATTCGTTCATATTCAAGAGGTGCTCAGGGAATTCTACTTGTATATGACATAACAAATAAATGGTCCTTTGACAGTATTGACAGGTGGCTTGAAGAAGTTGAAAAGGTAATTATATGTAATAAGGTTAATGATGCTGTGAATAGTATATTTTATGATATTAATTAGTTCTTTCCAACTAGAAAATCTTACACACATTGCAAGCTACAAAAGTGATGTAGATTGTACTTGGGTAATATAAATATATCCAGTATGTACTTAAATACTTAAAATTATCAGTCCTGTTACTTGTTTAGTAGTACATTCAAGGTTATGATAACAGTTTTTAAATACTTCACACATTGCAGTAATTTTTCAGAAGTATAATAATGTGTTTTTTTCCACATGTTTATTTAAACTCTTAATTAAAATGTCTTTGATTGTTAAAAGCAAATTGTGACAGGCTATTTATTTAAGACTATGTGATTGTCACTTTTTAATTGCATTCACAGTGATTTTTAAAGATGTCATGTTTATGGATTACATGAGAGGCTTACAGAATGTTAATATTATTTTTTTATAGTTTATATGGCATTATTTAAAAAACAAGTAAAGTTCCTCTTATATAATTGAAGTCAGGGTTAGATGTAATTTGTCTTTACTAACATCTCTAATTAAGCCCCTAACCCAAAGGAAACTAAGATATCCTAAATATTTTATACCAAACTGGTCTGAACCTACCTACCATTCAGTGTGCCTTTTGGTAAAGGCTTTCAGTTCTTTCCAGTGTTATCAGTTATGTGTCCAGTATCAGTGTATTTTGTTTGTATGCTGTTGCTGCGTTTGCTTTCACATACATGTACATTCTAGCACGCCCCAGGAGTACCAAAGGTGCTAGTGGGTAATCGGTTGCACTTAGCATTTAAACGACAAGTACAAGAACGCGACGCTGAAATGTATGCAGCTAAAAATCACATGGCCTTTTTCGAAGTGAGTCCGCTCTGCGACTTCAATATCAGGGAAAGTTTTTGTGAGCTTTCGCGGATGGCTCTACATCGTAATGGCATGGAGCGGTTGTGGAGGAGCAATAAAGGTAATTAGAAATTACCTTAGTAATACCATACCAACGTTTATAGTTGTCATTACCACATTAGATAAATGATTGTGGTTTTGGGTTTTATCCCAAGCAAACCAAGAATTGACATAGTAGAAAAGAGAATTTCATCAACTTGCCATAAATAATTATCTATAATTTAGATATTACGGTATTGGGGTTACGGACAATGGCTTAGCTGTCATATGATCAATATGTAAAGTGAAGTAAGCTTTAAGTACATTAAAATAACCCTAATTTTCCAGTGATAAGTCCATCCTTTATATGACCTTTATATATAATAATTTTACAATTAATTAACGAATGTATACAAATAAATGTTATTTTCAAATGTCAAATCAAATGCTGTTTTCAAAGATTTTCTCTTCCCCATTCTTCTCCACACGAAACTACAAAGTACAAACCATTCAAAAGTGCCAGTTTAGCTGGTCTAATGAGAAGAAAATATTTGACCTTGACTTTTCAGGTGTAGACTAGACCTTTTAATGTATAATATAAAAGCCTGTTTAACCACATGATGACGATTGCTCTAAGTTACCTACAAATTGTATAATATTTTCAGTCCTCAGTCTCCAAGAGCTATGTTGCCGTGCGATCGTAGCACGAACATCCGTATATGGACTCGAAAGACTTCCCTTACCAAGCACGCTCAAGTCTCATCTCAAGTCGTATGCGATATCAGCCGCTCCTTCGAGACATCGTGCTAGGCCCTCGAAACACTCGCACCATACACGACTCAACTGTACTGGGAGAAATTCCTGCAGTATCACATAATGGTTAGTTAAAAAACTGGCGTCATTATTTAACAAATTATTACACATTTCGGTAGGTCAAATTTGTTCAACTTTCCGTCATTTCTAATTTTGTTGTAGAAATGCATGACATCAATGGTGTATTAAAAACTTTCCATAACGTTCGCGAAGTTTGTAATTAGAATTTTAAGATTGAATATGAAATTGACCATATTTGTATGAAGAATTTGAACTTTTTATTCCACTAATTTGTCTAATGAACAATAATATGTAATGTCGAAATGTCATTATAATATTATATCCCCATTTTGTTACGCCCTGCTTCTAAATCCTAATATATGTTGTAATTGCAATGAGTAATTTTTCTATGTGAAAGAACAATTGTTACAAATGACGATTGGTATTATGGTTTTAGGACACCTGCGTATTAATTGTATAAAAATATTTTATAGACTGAATTTGTATTCCATCAATTATCTTAGAATTTCTTATTTCTTGTAAAAATGACATTTGCATTACGATCATCATCTATTTTTCAGTAGTTGCAACCGCAATTGTTTGTCTATGAATTTTGACGTTATACTTCAAAGTTAGACATAGATTATGTTCTTTGTATTTTTTATGTAATGTATATCATTGGCGAATACTAGCGAAATATGCGAGATTCGAATTGACAAAATACTGGCTGTAATTGACAACGGATTTGTGACTATTGTAAGCTATTTAGGGTACTTAACTTGTGAATATGTGTTATTTATTAGTATTATGTGAATATTTTGTAGCACGGCATTTCGCCCTCTGTCCATATTATTCAAACTCGTGTATTGTCATGTGCCTAGTAGTAAGTTTAGACTATGGTGCAATTTTTACAAGACTTCATAGCTTCATTGATTCAGCCGTGGTGCATATTTTTGAGCCCATAAAATAATAACGAAGTCCATTATTGTAAGCAAAAAAACACCAATTCTCTTTAAGTCATGTGAGGTTAGTAAACATTTTAGCGAATTATCGAAAATGGAACTTTTATCGAATAATTGTGACTCTCCACTTCGCTTCTTTGATATACGAAACAATTGACGCTGCCATTTATAATAGGTCCTTAAGTCAAACAAAAAAAAACAAGGTTTATATTTTTTTCAGATTATGTTATATCATTTTCGACAAATCGATGAATAATTTACTAACCTCGTGGATAAAACTGCACATTTAATTTTAAATTCATGGGCTTCAATTATTTATTACGCCGTTGTATCTTTAATACTGCGCAAAAATAATAAATTTTGTTAAATCCGTCCCTAGGTAACGATTTCTTAACTATCTTTTATAAGTTAAGAAATATTCTTTCGAAAACAATGTTGAATGAACACTAATTTCTGAAACTGTACCCATTGCATGTTTAATAATTACCCTTTAATCTATAGGATAAGTTTCAGGAAGTACATGTATTTATTAATCCTAATTCCTAAGTCATAATTTTAATCAATTTGTATTCATCAAATTTTGTAGGTGCGAAAATTACTCAAACCAAAAATATTTTCATGTTATTTTTTGTAAATAGTTCCTTCAAAATTATTTTGATTTGTTTATTTATATACCCTTTAAAAATTAATAAGTTATCTTTTGTACATAGTATGGTTTCATTTGAACTATTTGTGATAATTTTAATATAATCCAAATATACTTAAACCAGCTAAAAGTTCGGTGAATACAGTCATAACGTTATCACTTCTATTGTAAGTTGTGAAATAAAACTAATTTAATAAATATGTGTTACTTTATTTAACAATGCAAAAGAGAAAGCTCTCTGGAAAGCCAGCCAATTTCCTGGGATTTCAAAATTAAAAGTCACAAACGTGCTTCATATTATGTTTTCGACAAGTCCGTTTAAAAAGTTCTAGAACAATCGCAACGATTTTATAGTATTGAGACACAAATTCGTCAGTCTAAAATCTAAATCATAGTTTACGTTGGGGTGCCCGTTGTATATACTTCATTACACATCGTTTTTTGTATATAAGTTTACAAATACCGCAAAAAAAGACACAAATGCACGAACTATAAATGATATTAATATAAATATATATCACTGAAAATGACAGTTTCTAATCCAAAGTTGTCAATGTTAATGAAATGAAAAGTGAAAGCAAGTAAAGATCAAAGGATTGGTGAAGAAAGACCTATTTTCGTGCATGTTTGAGAAAAAAATATGCGCCATTACCAAGACAATAGATGATAATTGCGTAGTGTGCAAAATTTTGCTGACACAGCGTTATCATGCGCGCTGAAAATAAATCAATAGAAAATCACATGCGTACTAGACTGCCTAAACATTCAAGGAAACTATGTTTTAACTCTCACTATCATTGCTGTAGTGCTATAAATAAAACAAATGTTTACCAGAACAAAGAAATGTAACAAAATTATGATTCGCTTAAATAATTTCTTGTATGTATTTAATCTACGACAAGGCACAATTTTAATTGCCGTCCATCAAATCGTGAGTATTAATGATTGACTAAACTAGAGCAAAGAATCTTAACGAACAATGCTTAAACATTTTTACAGGCGCTATCTTCGTTTTTGCTTATAATATTATTAGTTGGTATATCTCATCTTGGAGAAATGTTACAATTGCTTGACAATGATATGAAAGACGACGAAGAGAGACGGGGATTTTATGGCGTGGGATATGGCGACCAAGTCATATTTCATGAAAGTGATGTAATAAGTACAAAGAACCATGCAAGATTTGTAAAAGCGCAGCATCTTGCTTCAGGTTTGTTGTAAGACCTTATTGATTATTAATAAGTACTTATAGAAGTTTAATAAACTTTTGTATTTTTTTAGTAACCGTCGTTATTTTGTATACGAGTACAATATTAACGGCTATTTACCTTATGTGTTCAATATCTCTATTATACGGTGCTGTGAAATATAAGAGAGAATATGTATTACCTTGGATAATGGCAGCTTGCATCGCTGTAGTATTACTTATTAACTTCATCATTGTCTTCGATGGCTACCCGTGCATCATAAATCTATTCGGTGGTCATAATATTTACCGTAAGTATCGTAAGAAGAAAAGTTACTTACAACTAATAAGATCAGTTTAAATAAACTAATAATATTGATTAAATATATACTTAAATTAAATAAAATATATTAAACATATACTCAAATCGCCTCAGTCCGGGAAATCCACTAGGTGGGTTCTTACATAAAAATCCCCTTTTTATTATTATACATAAAAGGTTCAAATGCAACCTGAAACCGTTTAATACATAATAATATATTACATTAATCAATTGAGAGGGGCTCATGACAATTTCGTTTTCAGATTTCGGTTGCACGTTATTCGTTCTAACATTTATCTACGCCATTTGCGCAGTCAGTAGTTTTGCACTCGAGACTGGCGGACGTTGTCATGAAAGTATCACTAACAACGACGAAAGAGGGGAGAGGTTGCTACTCTTGGATCATGCAGCTCATTCCAGCTTACTCTCAGCGGCGCAATTAAACAAACTTTCGCATGGCACTAGGACACACTTTGTTTAAACCGCCTTTAAAGAGCTTTTAAATTATCAATATTTTAATAATGAGTATCGGTAGAGAAAATATCTAGCAAATAATTATTTGGTTGTGTCATGCACAAGTATGTCACCAGCTTTACTGTGATTTGATATAAGCTGGTGTTAAAATGTGATCGCGTATTCTAAGTGTTTATTTAAAATTAAAAGAATACATAGGTTCAAATTATATTTTTCATAAGTTAAAAATTATATTCAGCTATGTGTAAATGAAGAATATGATTTTGGTGTAATTACACATAATTCTGCTAAACTCAAATAAAAAGATAAATAAAAATAATATTTTTAATGAACAAACACTGTTGGTAACTTGGAAACTTATAATAATTACTAGTACAAATATTATGCTCATAAAATTAATAACTACAAAATAAAAAATTTAATATACCTTTGAGCAGTTATCATAGGATTTAATTTAATTACTTATTTACTTTGTCTTCTATAATTTACCTTATTCAATAAAATGGAAGACATTTATTTAGGTAAACAAGCTATACATAGTCATTGCATACAAATCTTAAATAATAAAATGGTATATAATACATATAAATTTCTAAATTCATTATTCTACAATATAGTCTTAAATCATTTACCAATACAAATTTTAGATTTGCTTCACCTTAAATAAATAATGGTAAATGAATTGTTTTTCCATAAACCTATTCAATAAACTATGTCAACACTGAAAAAGCAAAAGACTATGGCACAATATACAAACAGGCCTTTTTTCAACCCCAACGGCCATTCTGTAATGGCCTCTGAATTCCTTTAAAACCTCTAGCTAAAATAAACTTTTCTGAAGAATCTGAGCGGCTTGCTTTTGGTTTTAAAATTTTTATGTTTTTGTAAAATCTTTCTAAATCCATTTCTAAAATGGGCACTTCTTTTCCATCCCATACTTTAAAAAGTAGATTTCCATCAACTTTTGTAACAAGAGCAGCAAATCTAATTGCCATATAACACAGACCTAAAATTCTATCTTTGTCTAATTCTCGTATACCTGTGGCACTAGGGGCCATGTCTGAAAGCACTAAATCAACTGGCTGCCCATCCAAGATATTTACCACTTTATCGTGAGCCTCTATTGTAGAGAAATCCATATTACTTAATATAGTTGCACCCTGTAAGCATAATAAAAAAAGTAATGGTTTTAGGAACAATATCAATTTTAAAAGTTAATGTTAATATGAATTAAGAAAAAGAATATAATTGTTATACCGGTATAGGAAATATTTGCAGCTTGTCAATTGATAACACAGTCCCCTTTGGTTTCGTTGAATCAGCACCATCAGCATTAGTTTTTTGTACTGCAACTTGAGTCCATGAGCCAGGTGAAGCTCCCAAATCAACCACAGTGAGACCAGGATGTAAAATATTAGTTTTCTCATTCATCTCTAATAATTTAAAAGCACTCCGACATCTAAAATTAAATCATTGAATTACTATGTGATGTTTTACACTCTATCATAATGTAATATCTATTTATAACAGTAGCTAATACAATATACCTGTAGTTGTTTATCTTAGCCTTTTCTACGTATGGGTCTGCTCTTTGACGACTTAACCATTGTTGTGAACTTTTTAATCTCTTGAGGCACTTTATCAAAAAGCACATTTTGGAAAAGTTTAGATCTCGTCGAGTTATCGAACTGGATATAATCATATTTTGAACCTTAATCCTTAAGATTTAAGATTCACTTTTTTAATCAAACAAAGGAAATTGTGTTTATTATTATACAACCTATATTTTTATCAGGCACTTTATATAGCTACTAAACATTGAGTAGCAGTTTTTATTTACTGTAGATACAATATCTTCTCTTTATTAAAAATGATTTAACTGATCAAATATATAACGAGTAGGAAAAACATATTCCAATTTCCAATTACAGACATCATATTTTGGTTCACAGATCAAGTAGATTTAAAATTGCATACAAAATCGTGTTATGACAGTTAACCTCAAGTCTCAGATAAAATATATCAGACTGAACAGTTTACATTTTACCCCAGGGTTGAGACTTGATGCTGAACCTAAGGATAAATTATTAAATCATATATATGTATGGATAAATGAGACAGATTTTTACATAAGTGTTTTTTTTAGTGGGTGTACTCATTTATTAAATTGAAATGCTATAAAACAATAAACTACAAAATCTTTTAATATATAGATTTATGTATACATGGGGTCTAGTCAAGACAGCTTAACAGAAGTGTATGTAGAAAGTCGAAAACTAAATTTGTATGAAAACTTGAAAACACTACTGTTAAGCTGTCTTGACTAGACCTCCAGTACGTTTTATGAATTTTGGGCAATTTCTTAACGATAATGATGTCGTCAAAACGATTGCCAACTTAACAAACAATGTGACTCGACGATATCGATGGCGTTAGAGTTTAGTTTACTTAGTTTTCCAATTAAGTGCGGTTTCTATACTTGTTCTTATTATTTTAATAATAATTTTATCGTACCGTTTAGGTCCTAAGCGTTAGGCACAGACATGTTTATAATCTTTTTACAAAGCATATAGTACAGATAGTCTGTGCTCTCTTCACTTTTACTTATCACTAATTAGTAATCTGTGCGTACAAAAGATTATGGGATGTTCTATATTTTTATAAATCACAACCCATTTTTATCTTTGTAAATATATATATTTCTTCACAAACAACAGTAATTAATTTATATTCTTATAGAAACGCTCAAAGGAAAAATACATGCTCACTCATCTTAAAAGTCTGTTCTGAGTGACGTCTGTTTTCTTCTTTTCTTAGTGTCCTGTATTTATGTTGCCACATACATCAAAATCGTATAGAAAATACTACACCATACAGTATGTACATTTTTAGTGCGTATCTACGATACGCTACAAGATTTTGGCGGGGAGATTCTTTTTGTTTGTTTATTTAATAGTGCCATTTTAAGATTTAATATATGTATTAAGTTAAGTATTACAATTTCTCGAATAAGCCTATCAGTAATGACCTATTTGCTACTGTTATTACTTTTTATTATAGTTAATAATAAGTTTTACAGTGCAATTTATTTATGTGCTGCATAGAATTTAGAATTATGTGAACCATCAAGCAGTACTTAATTTATAATGATATTGTTGTCTAGAATCGCATTTATCTTTAGTGAGCAGCATCTACATTTTAAGTGCGTAAATAAATGCTTTCTTAATGAGCTACGGGGTAAGAACACACAAACTATGAAGTACCTAAATGTTGCTGAAAAAAATGATGCAGCAAAAAATATTGCATTGCATTTATCACGTGGAACTTCGAGAAGGGTAAATTATACGTTTTTAATACATATTTTATAGTAATATACGTAATATGAATAGGTTATGTTAGGTTTACTAGACTATAATAGCTTAGGTTATACTTGCAAAATAATTCACTATAAGTATGCTATATAGTAATTATACAGTGTTTATTTATTTTAATTTTTGTCCTTATAGAGGGAAGGCTTATCACAATATAACAAGATATATGAATTTGAAGCTGAAGTTTTGGGGCAAAAAAGCCAAATGGTCATGACATCTGTGTCGGGTCACCTTCTAGCTTTGGAATTTGTTGGTGCTTATAAAAACTGGCAATCTTGCAATCCCCTTACACTTTTTGATGCTCCAGTTTTCAAGTTTTGCCCAGAAAACTATGAGAAAATTAAGGTACAAAGTATTGCCTACCCCATTTAATTTTATTCATTTTATGAGCTTTTCAAAATTTCATTTAGCACATTCAATAAAAATAATAGATTAAAGTTGGAAGTAGTTTTAATAATGTACTATTTGTTAATTTGAGCTTACATGAATTATATTAAAATAATTCCAGAAAACATTAGAAAGAGAGGTCCGTGGTTGTCAAGGACTCATTATATGGACAGATTGTGATAGAGAAGGTGAAAACATTGGTTTTGAAATTATAGAAGTATGTTCTGCTGTTAAAAATAACTTGAAGATTTTACGAGCAAAGTTCTCTGAAATAACAGCAATTTCTGTGAAAAGAGCTTTACAGAATTTGGAACAACCTAACAAGAATATTAGTGATGCAGTTGATGTGCGTCAGGAGTTGGACTTAAGAATAGGTAAGTTTTCAAACTTTTAAATATATGTTCCTAATGTATAAGGCCTGTGACAGTTCAATTACATATGTAATATATATAATTGAATAAATGGTACTTATCAATAAAAATTATTAACAAAACTGTGGCAAAGAAAAATATTTTTTTTTTTTCATAAAATTAGTATATTGCAAGACACGTCTATATTAGTAATTGATATAAATATGGAGTAAAAATGCCAGAATAATAAATGTAATGTTTTATTATATCTTCAATTTGAAATACTCTCTCAGGATATTGCAGGTGCTGCATTCACTCGGTTCCAAACACTACGTCTCCAAAAGGTATTCCCAAGCACTCTTGCCCAGAGCCTTGTGAGTTATGGTTCTTGTCAGTTTCCAACTCTGGGATTTGTCGTGGAGAGATATAGAGCTGTTGAGAACTTTGTTGCAGAACTGTTTTGGAAATTAAAAGGTGATATTTTACAATATGCTAACTGTACTGGTTTCACTTGAGTTAATTATGTTGTAATGAGATACAGCCTTCCTTGATCTGAAAAAAAATCAATAAAAAATTGCCAAGCTGTTTCTGACATAGTTATGAAATTAAGAAAGTTACCAAGTTAGTAAGGGGAATAAAAATTATTAAAATATTATTGTTGGATGATGTCTCTTTATCTTGATATCATGAAGAAAAATTAAGTCCTGTGATTTTTTTAAATAAAAAAATATATTTTCCTTAGTGTAAGAAAAAAATCTGGGCTTGTTTAAATTTAAAATTAAGAAAATATTATTTCAGATAAAACAAAAATAATTGCACTATAACTTAAACTTAATTCTTGGCCTCAGATTAGTATCTATTTCATGATAATTCTTATCCTTACCTTGTATGAGATATATGATTGAGATCAGCCTTCTGTGCCTGACACGTTGACTAAGGCATTTCGTTTTTCTTACTATGGTTTTTCGCTATATGAGTGTTATTTGAGCAAAGTTTGCCCCCAGTTCTATAAAAAAAAATCCATTGCTGAGCAGCCGTGACCCGAACGCACAACTTCAAGCCAATAGACATTTTTTAAATTTCGATCGATATGACGATTAAAGAAATGTTTGTAGCATCTGTATCTTAATTAAAAAAAAAAATAACTCTCTCCATATTAGCTTATCATTAAAAACAATCAAATACACTACTACACGAAATACTCGTCGAGCAAGTAAGCTTATAGCCGAATCCGCGTACATATTATTTGAAGAAGTCTATTAGGCATGAGGGTGTGCAATTATTAAATCAATTTTTATTTTATATTTTTATCAATTAAATCAACAAAAAAACCCTCCTATAAATCGTAAAATTTTTGCGTTTGACAAATTCAAAAAGGCATTAAAGATGCATGTTAGAGTGAATATAGTAGACTACAATTGGGACGGCTAATGGCGTGTATCTCGCTCGTATATACATATTAAGTTTCTCATATCTCTTCTTTAAACATAAATTTCCAGTAAATCACACAATGAATGGCTTAAGCGTCGATTTTAATTGGGAAAGGGTGAGGCTCTTTGATCAAGAAGCTTGTCGGGTATGTATTAAACATTATTTAAAGAAGAAGTAATATAAGTCCACATCATATCTCTATCATAATAACAAAATTCATGTTTTAATCTTAATATAAATAAATCTCCTGTCACGATGTTTGTCCGCGATGGACAAATTTGCGCACTGTGTGCAGTTTGATCTAACTTAAAAGATAGGATAGCTTACATCTCAATTTATACCCACAATATTATTTTTATTGCAAATATTTGATTATTTTTTTATACAATTCTAACAGATGGCGCTGTGTTAAAAGTACCAACGTTTCACAGCTATCTACCTTTCACATAAGTTCTCCTACCGTTTCCCTTGAATAGTTTAGTACTAACAAAAACCTTAGCCACAGCAACGCTTGGCCGAGTCTGCTAATTGTTTATAAAGAAAGAAAGAATCTCTTTAATCAAAAATGGGCCAAAGGCATGTTGCCTTGCCTAAGTTGCTGTCACGAGAAACACTGAACACTGCTATGCTAACAAAACAAAAATGTTTGTGTTTTTATATTTTCTATTTGTTTAAGTTACAACATTATTTAGTTACATTGTCATGCATATACCCAGAACACACCATAAGCGTTAACACAAATAATACAACGATTGTTTAGTTTTGTATAATTTTTATCATGTAGGTAAGGGTTTTTAGCTGTAAGAATGTAATCATATTAACTTCAGCCTAACATCGACCAACTTAGAAATAAGGTCTAGCATCGACACTTTAAATAGGAGCCTAATATCTGCTTCAACTGTTTAAAATAACACTTGTAATATTTTTATAATTCATTAATAAAGTTTTTTTTTTAATACCGTCGCGATTTGACTATGTAGTTTCTTGCGTGACATATTTATTTTGATTACCCTTGTAGGGTTGTATCTAACGAAGTAATTTACGATTAGCCTGAAATATTTTAAAACAAGTGGTCAGCCCTGGCTTCGATGTCATGTCAATGTAACCTCTGTATTCACAAAAAGTAGCCATACAAAGAACGGCACGGGTCAGCTAATTGAATATATTGTAATAGATTATAATATAATATAATGAAAAAGTTGTGGTACATTTTTCTCAAAAAATCAAATATATCTAAAAATTAAAGAGCGTGTGTCAGGCCCAGAAGTCTGAACCTACTTGCCGAATAAAAAAAATACAAATCATCACGAAAAAAATACAACGTTTTGAGGCTGAAACCTAAAAGGCAGTGTCACTGGTTTTTTTAAAACAAGTATAACTCTTGTACGTAAAAATCCAATAGGGTTATTATACTTCGCGAAGTTTCGACTCAGAATCTTACCCTAATAGTCTAGTGTTAAATAACCTCGTCCATAATCCATATGCTTACTATAAGCCTTTAATAGCTAGCTCATGTTTAGTTTTAATTTCATTTCCAATACCTTATTTAACAAATTTAATCAAGGATTTAAATTTAAGGTTATACACGACATATGTACAGAGAATCCTCTTGCTACGGTAACTGATGTCAAAACGAAACCTAAATCAAAATGGCGACCTTTGCCGTTAGACACTGTGGTTAGTATTTTTAAGTTTATTTACACCATTCAATCCTGTAAGGCATTCTAATGCAACCTGTGACTTAAGTGCCTTTTCTTTCTGTCAAATTTTGTTTACTGTGTGAAGAAAAGAGGCAGAAAAATATGTGTATGGTCAATGTCGTTTTTAAAGTCTGCATGCTTGTCTTTGGATAATGGGTATAATGAAACGAATTTTATCTCTAACTGATTTATCATGGCATTGGATGGCATGGCATTTGGAATTCGCATTGCTAATTTTCAAATGCTTCACACAAATGCTATAATAATACAAAATAATGTAATAATTCGCGTTGTTTTTTTTTTTTTACTTTTACGTAACACCAAAGAAATTCGTGAAAAACGAAAAAACTTCAGATTATATTTTATAGTAGCCGAGCCGAAATTCCCGATATTTTGTTCATATAATTTGGCTATATTTTACACTATTTCAAATAAGTAACAATTTTACATTGTTTAAAATGCTCTCGTAACATTTCAGGAACTTGAAAAACTGGCGTCGAGAAAATTAAAAATTAACGCCAAAGAAACTATGAGATTGGCGGAAAAGTTATATACTCAGGGTCTGATAAGCTATCCTCGTACAGAAACAAACGAGTTTCCAAAGGAAATGAACCTGGGGCAACTGGTGGGTCTACACACAAGCGATCCCAATTGGGGTTCGTTTGCGCAGAATATTTTGGATAACGGTGGCCCTACTCCCAGACAAGGAAATAAGAGTGATAAGGCCCATCCGCCTATTCATCCAACAAAATATACTAATAGTGAGGTTTTTTTTTCTGCTTGACTTGTGCAGTGACAACTAATTTTTTTTATTTATAATTTTATGGCCTGGTAACGAGACCTTTAAGCCAAATGACAACTAACAATAATAATTATAGAGCATTCTTTTCTTTTCAAATTCAATCTGAAGGACAGGTTATAATTAGCCAGTGACTGCTTAAAAAATTCACATGTCCTGGATACAAGTCCATTGGCCGGGTTATCAGATTTTTTATTAGTTTATTCCATGTCCTGAATACAAGTCATTTGGCATTGGTTGATATAGGATTATTATACTTAAATTAGCCTGTGTTGCCAGATTTAAGCGGCAACGAGCTACGCCTATACGAGTTCATAGTTCGTTCGTTTCTCGCCTGTTGTTCCAAAGACGCACAAGGCCAAGAGACCACAGCTACTATTAATATTGCCAACGAAGTATTCTCAGCCAATGGGCTTATGATAACCGCGAGGAATTATTTGGACGTATATCCATACGATAAGTGGTCTTCTAAGGAAATTCATGTCTATCAGGTTTGTATGTCCCGGCATATGGATTTTTTTATAAAGAAACAAAAACTAAATCCTAATGGTTTATTTAGATATATTTTTTCGTAATTCATAACCTTTGGATGATCTTAAAATACAACAACAAATAACTACATATAATACTTAAATAAAATATGAATTTTAGTCGGGACAAACATTCAACCCGTCAAGTATAGATCTCGTGGACGGAAGTACGTCACCGCCAAACTTATTAACGGAAGCGGATCTTATAGCGCTCATGGAAAAACATGGCATTGGTAAGTAATTAAAATTATAAATATGAAGAATTCATAAAATAGAGCTTTGACCATCAAACTTCATAAATTGTTGTATTTCAATTATAAATAAAAGACCTTGTCTGCATCAATGGCTTTTTTTAGCTCAGGCAAAGAAAGATTGCTTTTAAATTACGATAACAAATCTTAAAGTGTCGGCAACGCAATCGCGAGCTTTCTGGCTTTGATTGTCCATGGACTTGTGCCTCCTGCACGTCTGCCCCCTATCCTATAAAAAAATTCAATAACATTTTGGGATTTCTTCGTTTTATTAGGCACGGACGCAACACACGCAGATCACATTGAGACAATAAAAAATCGATCTTATGTAGCATTAGCAGATGCTATACATTTCGTCCCAGGCCTGTTGGGTATGGGGCTCGTCGAAGGATACGACGCCATGGGTCTTAATATATCAAAACCGCATTTGCGAGCTCAACTTGAAGCTGATTTAAAAGCGATATCAGAAGGAAGGAAGCAGCCACAAGCTGTTTTGGCAGAACAGGTATGAAACGTATGTAAAAAACCTTAAAAAAGCTAGCAGCTCTAGACACTTTAAGGTCAGTTGGTACTTGGCAGAATATACCAGCTTCCAAGGTTGTCCTCCTAATTTCCCCGACGCTTAAGGGCCGAGACCTTATTTTAAATTCTTCTTTTTATTTTATTAGAAAACCTCACGAGAGGACTGGCCACTGTCTGTGCTGCTTGCATTGAGTAAACCTTCTTGATCATTTCATTGAATTATTCAATTATTTTAAATTCTTCATTATTCAATGAAATTGACACATTTCGATAATAAATAACTTATACAAAGCCAGCAGTTTTACACGAAGCTCGCATCGCTCCACAGCCAATGCTGGTATTAAATTAATTTCCAAGATTTAAATACTTGGGAAAATTTTCTTGATGCCATTGGAATTTTTTGCGATTTGTCAAAGCCTTTTGACTGTGTCCATCACGAAATCTTAATCAAATAACTTCAACATTATGGTATTGGCGAAAAGCGCTAAAACTTATGGAATCATACCTCAGCGATAGAATTCAAAAGGTAAAATGTAAATGAAATGATATCACGGGAATCGTCTGTTATTATGGGTGTACCGCAAGGCTTCATACTGGGCCCCTTCTTATTCCTCGTATATGCGAATGACCTACCATTTCTTGTAAAGAAGCTTCACGAGATAGTTTTGTTTGCTGATGACATGACTTGCTATGGGCCTATTATAATACACATGAATATTTAAACGATTCTAGTGCTTGGATATGAATTGCTCCAGTATAAAGAGGTAACGCGACTTAATGTCTGAATTTCTCGGCTCCATTTCCAGACAAAGTTGGAACAAACCGTGATCCTTGTGGTATCAAATTATTTCAGTATAATTAGTATTATTATCATTTTCATACGAAGCCAAGTCATATTTCAAGAACGTCATGCTCGCCTAAATGCCTTTGCTTGTGGCGGCGTCCATGCGTCGCGTTGTCTCTCTCCCTAAAATATGGCGAGAGGGCTGATGGTTGGCCATGCGTCATACTCGTGAACGGGTGCTTTTTGTGGTGACTGGTCGTACTTAAATTTGTGTATGCGGTGATATTAGTTGTTTCCTCTACGTATTTGCGTGTTGTTCTTACGAGTATGTAAGTGCGTGCTTCTATTTCACCATGCCTCCTGCTGATGGAGAATCTTTGTCAATCTGAGACAAATCTTTGTTTTTAATTTATTTTCCTATTATTAATTACTAAAGATGTCATGTGGAACATTGTGTAATGGCGCTTTACAAACGTTGTGTAAAAAAAAAACCTTTGCGATTAAAAAGAGTGGCAGAGAGTTATTGCCGGAAGAGACGCTTCCGTTCTATGCATATTTGAAGCATTTAACATGTATTTCTTTTCTGACGTTCAAAAGTGTACAAGAATAAATGATTTTGTCTTGATTTGCCACTTCTCCAATAATGTTTCTCACGGTTGTCTGACATTACAGGTTGCAAAATACAAAGAAGTATACTTAACGGTTACAGCGGAAGCAAATAAAATAGATGGTGCTCTTGCTGAGAGATTTTCTGAAAGGCCGTTAGACTATACGCCCAGTGAAATTGGCTCTAATAATATGCCCTCTGGTAAATTATATACACGCGACCACTATTTACTAATACTTTGGCTTACGACAAATCATTGAACCGTATCTAAATTTAAGACCTATGAGTAAACAGCATATTTAATAATAATTGTTATTAGTCTTAATAAGATTATATATGTATAATTATTCTTTTATACATATATAATCTTAATTAATATTATTTTTTTTGTAATAACAGGGAAACGGGTAGGCTCACCTGAAGTTCAGTGATCGCCACCCATGGATACTCACATTGTCTCGCGAATGCGTTGCCGGACTTTTAAAATTTATACGCTCTTGAAGGACCCTAAGTCGAATTGGTTCAGAAATATTTTTAGGTGCAGCTGGTTCCGCGTGCTGTTTTACTGATAATGTAAATTAAACTCCAACTTAAAATATATAATTGGAACGAAATTCCTTATCGCGCCTTACTAAAGTCAAAAGGGGCTAGACGAAAAAAATTAAGACCAAAAGTTGTAACGATACTTTTTGCTATAGTTGTAAGACGTGCGGCGTCGTGTTTCTCTGTCTGTCTGTCTCTCTCTCTCTCCCCCTCTCTCCCTCTCTCTCCCTCTCCCTCTCATAGAAAGCGAGCCACTTATTTTTATTTCGTCTTTCGCATTGAATGACGAAACGAAAATAATTGATTTAGATAGTACATTTTATTTGATAATAATAAAAAATATTATTATAACTTTAAAAAAATAAAATTTTATTACAATTCCTTCACTAATTAATCGAAAGGAACTTCGTTCCATCCGATTGACACATCTCAATTTTTTTAATATGCAAATGTTTATCACCGGAGCTCGAACCAATACAGAATTACTATAAAAAAAATTTCAGTATTCAAATGTCCGAAATGTGGGTCGGATATGATACTGCGACAGAAGAAAAACAATGCAGATGAATTCTACATGAGTTGTATGTCGTACCCAAATTGCAAAAATGCTGTTTGGCTGCCTTCTATTGTAAAAACCCTGCAAGTCCTACCAGACACATGTCTAACAGTAAGTATATACTTTTTTAAATAATTTTCCTCAAATCATATAACTAACTAACTGCCCCCGCGTACTTCGTTTCTCCTTCGTTTCACAAAATAAATTTAATTTATACTTTAGCCTCAATAACACGTGGTAATCATGATATTGAATTGTAGCTTATATGACACGTTTGTCGGTTTACCATAGCAGTGCTTAAAAAATAAATCTATTGATTACTTACTCAATCCAGTCGAAAAGTATAGACATCTGTTAGAACCTTTTGTAGTTAATAGATAATTGTGACTGTCAATTAATTATAGACAAATTATTTGCAATAAAATAAAATTGTGACTATAATTAAAGATCTAAGCTATCCTATCTCTTAAGTTGGACCAGACTGCTCTCAATGTGCCAATTTAATTTAAAGTTGGTTAAGTAGTTTAGGAGTCCATCGCGGACAAACATCGTGACAGGAGATTTATATATATTAAGATGTCAGAGATTATGTTATAAAAGAACACGATGTCATTTGTTTTATTAGAATGGTAACACCACGCATTTCATAGACATAATACAGGTTGTAAAATGTCTCTGTATGTCAATTCTCAAAGTCAATTTGTCAGTAGTGCGTAGAATCGGTCGTGGAGTACTTCAGTTGCTTTCCGATCGGCGCTTGCGCCGGGCGTGCGCACTGAATTGTTTAAATATTAAGTAATAATGTCGGACGACTTTAGTGACATTAATTTCGTAATTACTAATCGCGTTGAATCTGCGACATATATATATAAAGATAATAAGTGGGTTTAATGATCGCCTGAGTGTTTATAAATAAAAATAAAAAATATGTTGCTTAGCTCAAAACTAAGTCGTCTAGACCAATTCGCTTTTGTAGAGAAAATTTTGAAAAATTGCTCGGTTCTATGGGGTTAGGTAAAATGATTTATTATATCATATTAAGGTGAAACGAAGTTCGCTGGGGCAGCTAATAGTTAATTGTTCAACTATTGGAATAGAATTGGGTCCTTCAATTAAAGAGCGTAAAAATTCTTAAAAGGCCGGCAACGCACTCGCGAGCCCTCTAGCATCGAGAGTGTCCATGGGCGGCGGTATCACTTAACATCAGGTGAGCCTCCTGCCCGTTTGCCCCCTATTATATAAAAAAAAAAAAAAAACATATATGTCGCAGCCAACTAGCTTAATATGCCGATCAATTAACAGGCTATCCTTTTGAGTCAACCGCTCCGTTTAACTAGCGGCCTGAAAGATAGCGTTTGTAACAGCATTTACGTCCAAACCCAATAACCTATTTCAATCCATTTTTTACCGTCAGAAGTACACATCATCAATTTCAATTAACAGGCCAGGCAAGTAATATAACGACATCGATCCATGAAATTTTATAGCTGTTTGGTCAACTGGCTAACTATATTTCAGACCGCTAGTTAAACGGCGATATTTAGTTAACGGGCTAGGCTAAATGAACGCCTTATTAAGCAACTTGGCTGCGACATATATATACACATACATAATATATTTAATAAAATAACGATTGCCGAAATAACTAAATTAATTTTTTTTTAGTGTGGGCCTAATTACAAAAAGGTCAAATTCGAATGGCGAAATAACTCAATCAATCACTTATACCCGTCACCTTACACTGCATGTATTGGTGGTTGTGATACAACTTTCTTAGAACTGCTTAGAATAAACTTAAATAGTGTCCGATCTACACAAACTGATAACCAACATTTATCCAATAGAACAATAAATAATGCTAATACAGGACAAAGTATACGTAATACAAGTCAGAATATTATAAGACAAAACGTACCTAATACAGGCCAAGGTATACGTAATACAAGTCAGAATTTACCTAATATAAGACAAAACGTACCTAATACCGAGCAAGGTATACGTATTACAAGTCAGAATTTACCTAATACTAGACAAACACAGCCGAGGCAATTTACTCCGCCCCTTAATACAAATAGGAGTCAAATTCCCACACAAACACCGAGATTACCAGTACCGAGAAATGTGGGAAATGGTCCACGATTCCCAAATCCAAATCCTGGCGATAGTGATGATAATAATGTTATTTGTGGGTGCAATAAACCGGCCATTTTGTTGACTGTAAGAAAGCAAAATGCAAATTTTGGTAAGTTTTCAATCGAATAATCTTGTATTTATACCTAATGTGATTTCTTATAAAATTAATCTTCTGAAATTCCTTTCACATTAGTATTTATCAATCCATATTTTGTTTTTTAAAAATTGTAACTGTCTGTCTATCATAGCTTTAACATATATTTCATAAAGTCTCTATCCCTGTGATAGAGATATACAGCCGAGACTTCTGACTGCCGTAATCGAATGTTTTCGAGTCACACTTACAGCGAAGTTAGTTATGAAGAAAATGTATTTAATAAGGGTTTAGCTGGAAACACATTATTAAAACGCCACGCGACGAAACAGGTGTTGACGCGAATCCAATTGTACTATTTTCTATGACTGGAATCACAATTTAAATATCCAACGCGACTCCATGCGAGCACACGCTACCCGATCATGACATCTCAGATTATGTTGTACTACGTGTTGTCGATGGTGGAGGTCCTCCACGTAGTATACGACACCCGACTCTACCCGATGCCGATGGTGCGCAATGTGCTTCTAGACAACACCAGACGCCACGTGTCAGCCGCTCGTGTTTCTTGCACGAATGTCACATACACACACATTATGACATCAGAGGAAGAAAATACAGAAGTTGAAGTAATTTTAAAAGAACTTTATTTCTTATTACAAAAAAAATATTTTATTTACATGAGAAACTTAATATTAATATGTATATACGAGCGAGATACACGCCATTAGCCGTCTCAATTTCAGTCAACTATGTTCACTCTAACATGCATCTTTAATGCCTTTTTGAATTTGTCAAACACACCAATATTGCGAATTTTCGATGGTAATTGATTAAATAATTGCTCACCCTCATACCTAATAGACTTCAAATAATTTGTACGCGACTTTGGTAAGATAAGCAAACTCGTTCGACGCGTATTGCGCGGAGTTGTATATTTGATTTTTTTAAATGATACTAAGGAGAGAAATGTTTTTTTTTAAATTAAGGTAAGATATAAACATATAGTTGTTTAATCGTTACAATTTTGGTTTCTTGGTAAATTTTATAAGTCTGTGTTAAAAAGTTGTCTCTAAATAATGCTTTTATTAATTTATTTTGTAATGTTTGTAAGTTAGAAATTTGGTTTTTGCATGCAAGTAGAAGCTAAACAGTCGCGGAATACGCTTTGTACTTAAAAGTACAGTTTAAAAGCATTTAATGACAATTTTGATCATATCAGATATGTAAAATTTGCATCAAATCTTTAAAATCTTCATCCGACTAGTTATTTATTAAATCCTCATTATAGTCCGCTGAATCAATGCTGAATTTGCAAGCGTGACATGGTGTCGTGTGTTGGTAATGTGCACGATGCACATCGGATATAGGGCGTTTTAGTAATGTGTTTGCGCCTTTATTGTTACGTGTCATACGTCTTGTACTATTGAAATTAAATTCAACTTTTTAGGTAAGAAATTCTACAAATGCCAAGCAGGTAAAGATAACAATGGTTGTGATTTCTTTCTATGGGCACCGGAATCGATAGATTCTAACGCTCAAAGTGATGCCTCGTGGGGCACTTCAGTTCCTGGAGATTCTTGGGGTACTTCTGCCCCGGGTAGTTCCAGGGGTACTTCTGACCAAAACGATTCTTGGGGTACTTCTGCCCCTGGTAATTCCAGGGGTACTTCAGACTCCGGTAATTCAAGAGGTTGGGGCGTCGCATCGAGTTACAATAGAGATGACTTTCAACCCAATGAAGATAACGTTATGTGTGAATGCGGGCTTCCGTGTAAAAAGTATGTACGAATTTTTATGCGATAACTAATATGGTTACTTCGATTTCCTATTCTGGAAGAAACGAAATTCTAGATTTCCATTTATCTTTGCGAAAGTTTCGTCAAGTACTAGTATCTATACACAGATAATATAATGTTAGATTATTTGATAATAGGAGGAATAGAGATAGATTACTTTCTGCATCAACTTTGTAATTAATATAGATCGTACCAATTCTTAAAAGGCCGGCAACTCATGAGACTTTTGGCAATCTGAATGTCCAGGACGGTGTTATCTTGACATGAGATGGGCCTCCTGATGTTTGCTGCCATTATATAAAATAAAAAATTATATGTTTGGATTTTATATGATAAG
The DNA here is from genome assembly GCA_028984075.1 of Pieris mannii. Taxonomy (NCBI): domain Eukaryota; kingdom Metazoa; phylum Arthropoda; class Insecta; order Lepidoptera; family Pieridae; genus Pieris; species Pieris mannii. Next base: position 5,267,485 of record CM054783.1, read on the forward strand.
CTTGGTTATCTGAAAAACGAGCGTTGGATAGCTAGATTTGTAATAATCTTGTAAAAAATTAGCTGCCGCCAATAATCTTGATTTACTCAGAACAGTTACTAAAATTGGTTCCCAGCGAAACACTTTTTCGTGTTGTAAGGAAATAACCCTATTATTTTTTATATCTGATAGGATAACTGTCCACAAAGAAGGTCCGAATAAAGGGCGGCCCTTTTACGGCTGCCCCAAGGAGTTCAACAAACGATGCAATTTCTTTCAATGGGCAGATGGGGAAACTTCAACCAGCTCAGGTGAATTTTATTTTCTATGAGAAATACATCTATAGACGATTCCATAATGATTGGATGTTTGAATAATTATTGACGTATGCGTTTAAAAAAAATATTAAATAACGAATTAAATTGCCATTTAGAAAAATGTAACCGACTTGTTAAATTTTATCAAATGAATGTCAACCGAATGCGATGCGGAAATATTTTAAAAGCTACTGAAGCTATTTTTATGTACATAGATTGTTCCCTGAGTTGTTTCAGGCATTTACTCGATTTAAATCAAAGAAAGCAGAGAAGTGTTGGCCCAGTGTGTTGGCTTCAACGAGGAACTTTCATGCCAGTGGTTTTAGTTAAGATCCCCAACTGTGCACCAATAGACTTATTATTTTTTAAATTTATTTATAAGCTCTTTCTACGTGCGCATTTAACAGTCGCTCGTAAGCTGAAAGAAAACATTGTGAGAATGCCTTACATAAATAGTCGATCAAAAGCGTCCTCACCATTAAAAAAAAGTAAATTATAACTAATCTAAAGGGTTGCAAAGCCATTGGTTTTCTAAAACAAAAAGGCCTATCTTAATATATATATTTCTTGTGTGCGTGTGTATGTGACTGAACTCCTCCTAAACGACTGGACCAATTTTGATGAAATTTTTTGTGTGTGTTCAAGGGGATCTGGGAATGGTATAGATTCACAATTTTGTCCGCTGGACAATAGTAGTTGTTGATTTTGGAATGTTTTACATTGGATGCGACAGACGGCGCTACCATCGCAGTGTCAAATTTTAAATAATATTCGAATTTTAATTTTAGTCTATCCCGACAGTTAGCGCTGCGATCAAATTAAAAAAAAGTTTTGTTATCATTGTGTTATTGTAGACCATGTGCTGGATCGTTAGATATTGTCATAACATTTGAATAATAATTTTCATCAAAATGGTCCAGAATGTTTTAGCTTATTAAAAAATTTTCAAATTTTCAAATTAAAGACGTGTAGACAGGACAACGTCTGTCGGTTCCGCTAGTATATATATATATATATATATATATATACGCCTACGTTACCAAAATCCTTATTTATTAAGTACTTTTCTCTATTGTTTATAGTCGAACCCTACATATCTTTACAAACCATTTTTGAATTATATATTTCATGTGCGAATTGCTCTTTGAAAGCGAAAAAAAGTAACAATTTAAACGCAAACTTTCTTAATCTGTGTTCCAAATTGAATAATGATAACACGTTCAAATTGGTTAAAGTAGTTTTATAACATAGCAATTGGTCAAATATATCAGTCAATATTCATATTTTGCAGAATGGGGAAGCAGTACCAATAGAAGAGGTCGGGGACGTGGACGCGGGGCCAGTTCTAGTTCGGATAGTCGTAGAAAGTGTAGCGTATGCCGACAAGAGGGACACACAAAAAACAGATGTCCCAATAATCAATAATAATAAATAAATACAAATTCTCGATTAAGCATCGTTTTTATGTATTAAGCTTAAACGTATTAATAAAACTACTTTTGTATTGTTATCGTTTAATTGAATTGTACCGCTAAGAATAAAATATTACTTTGTTTTCTAGTTTTTTATTTATTTACATCTTTGGAAAATACAAAATTTATTGACGTCTCAACATACTAGTACTAACGGTGAAAATCAAACGTAATTTAATTATTTGTTAATTTTAGCTTTATTATTTTTTATAAATTGTAACAATGTGTACGTAACCTACTCCGTATTCGTGCGAAGTTCAATGACAGGTGGGCGTACTTAAAACGTCTCAATATATAATTGAATTGAATTCTCAGGACAAAGTTTCTTAAATGACAAAAATGTAAATCGCATTTTCACCATTTATATTTTTTATTTCTCTGTTTCAAAGAACTCATACTCTGCGATCGCTGTATTTCTGCCTGTTGCTCAGCTTCCACCGTCTTATCTGTCATCATATCGAGCAACACCTCGAACTTTAGTCGCAACATATTATTCTCTTCCTCAAGCTGCTCCAATTCTTTTCTTAATCTTATATTCTCTTTGTGAGTTAATCCAGCCTTTCCTGAAGCTACAGAATACGAATTTGAATTGAACACGTTAATAATCGACCGTTTGAGTTGATAATTTGACTTCAAATAATAATTAGTAGTTGGATATTTAAAGTAAAAAACTAACAATTACGCAAAAAGCCTCAAATGATGTAAGAAATAAATACACAATAATATTTTTACAATCTCATGTAGAGCTGAGAGTTTTTAGAATTGTAAGTTCCAAGAAAGAAGTAAATATAATATGTCTCACCTGGTATCCATTGCCCATCCTCAAAGGATATTTCGAAATCACCAAATTTTAGTTTAAGCGGTTGAATGTCAATAGATAATTCTTTTGCAGCATAATCACTACCGAATTCATTTCTTATCACCGAAGTATCAAATTTTCTTACCGGAATACTTTTAGGTGAAAACTTGTTACTAAATAATGGCATTTTTATTAAATACGTGTTCCAACTCAAGCCATGACAACTAGCATAAAAACAATTGTTCATTCTGAAAGCAAAGCAAGAAACAAGTTGTCATGGTAACGAAATAATAAAACAAAATATTGCTCTATTGACGTAACAAATTTAGTCGTGTTTAAAGAAAGGAAGTCGCTCCCATTCATGTATTATGTTTTTTGGCTAGCAAATCATTAAGATTTACGTGTGTTCTTTAGTGAACTACACTACTTGAATAATGCGTCTGAGCTATTTATCATCACAAGATTCCTGAATATTTAAAATTGGTTAACATGTTACATAAGAACTTCTATTTATAAATAGGCGATTTGTTGGTCAAATAACTTTGGCGAAGAACTCAACAGACAGACAATTAAAATAACGAATAATGATAAGAATAATTTATTTATTGCAAGAATATGGTACAATCATAAACCGAGTGGCGCGCAAATTTATCTGAATTTACATTTTACATTATTAGTCAGAGTCAATTCTCATATTATCTGTATCGTATATATCATACTTTATATATCTCACGTAAATAATCATTTACTTACTAGTACTTTTTTTCGAAAAGTAACAAAGTAAAGTAACTTTAATTGCCATACAAAACGCGTTTTGCCGAAACACTTCTCGATTGATTTTTGGCACAGGCAATTTCTCCCCATGTCTACGAAGTATAATAATATATCAGTACCGGATTAGCCACGTAGAAAGAGTTGCAAATGCAACGAGCCCCGCGAATTTGGGGGCCCCATTCTCCAACGTACCCGAATATAATAATACCCGGAACTGTAATAAATAAATATTTACTTACATAGCAGCGTAATATATCTTACCTCACTTCCACTTAAAAATCTAAAACTCGATTTCGTCCCGTTTAATATTAAAAATAAATATATATGTATGTATTTTACAAACATTGTTGAATATTGAAACACTTCAATAAAGACATATTTAAGCTGATGATTGGCTTTGCTTAATATTGAAAGTTTAACTATCTCTAAATTTGCTGATTATAAATCCAAATAAAATAATATTTGTAACGGTTTTGTTTTATTTAATACCCTAAACTTGCGAAGCAAATTCTATCAAGGGGCCCCCTGCTGCAGGTCCCGCACAGACTTACGTGTTACGTTAAATTACATGTTTTATCCACGGGTTACGTATAATCCGGAGAGCGAAGTTGGCTGATGGATGGATCAAAAGAGCCTGATCCCCTGATCGTTGTAATGATAGATAAAAATGCGACAATTATGAAATGTCATTGAATATGCTACTATGTTCTAAAAGCATCTTCCATAATTGTATCAGTAGATACATTATATTATTCGTAGAATAAACTTGGCTCATTAAAAAAATATACTTTTTACAAGGATAGAATCGCAATAAAACAACATATACTTTAATACTGATATATTATTTTCAAAAAGGTAAAACATCTGAAATACTATAGATAAGAAAAACTGTAAACATTCAAATTACTTAAACAACTCTCAAAACAAAAATCTATAGTTTATGAAATGACATCATCTCACTATTATCGTTTGTCTTGATTTGTATTGATAAAAATACGTATGTTGGTCACGCCTTCTACATAACGTTTTTGTCTAGGCCGCACATACCAAAATGTTGATTAAAAATACATAGTTAATATAAAAGTCTCGTAATGTTTTAAACAATAAACCGTTTTTTATAAAAATATTATACAAATATTCGGATTATGCAAGATTATATCATCTCCCGTTTGTTTATGATAATGTTTTTTTAATCTTATAATTTTTTTTCTAGCAATACTACAAATAGTCTTTTATTTCAGTCAGTACTTAACAGTACTCATATTTGCTCAAATGTAACCTACTAAATACTTCAAATAATAATTTAATACTTCGGAAATTTAAATAAAACAATCATACAATTGCACTTAAATATCAACATACATTGTAAATATAAATAAATCAACGGGCTTAGATAAATGATTTTTGTTCGTCGCGGATAAAATTACAAAAATCTTAAATGATTGCAAATTGAAGAACTTCATATAAGGCCATTCAAGTGTATGTAAGCAGATATTCAGCAATTTATGACGTCATCACCACATAAGAAAAACGCAGACGGCAGACCCCTCCCCCCATGGTGCTTACCTAATACTTAAACGGCCCCTAATGCAAGTCTAAGCCAAAACAACAATTTGTATAATCTATAACATTTTTTTTTAATGTACAAATAAAATTCAGCGTCGAGACGTCTTACCGCGAACTATGACCCCATCATCACACACACGGGAGTCATACATATGTAATTCCCACTAAACCTCGACTCTCAAACTTACAAAATAAAAAAATCTTTATATTTTCGTTATTACATCGCAAGAACCACAAACAATTGAAATATTTTAGAATTGAAGTTCCCATACAAATCTGTTCATGTGTTTTATGTAAAAAAAACAAATAAGCTTGTCGGCAGTGATAAATAATAAAGAACCTTTTGAAGGTTTACGTTCTAAGTCTACACAACATAACAGCTGGAATGATAAGAATTACCGCACCAATGGTGTAGGTTACAGCTGCGCCTGAACACCAATATACTGAAAAGAATTGAAAGATTAAAAAAAATAATTTATTTTCATGAACTATTAGAATATTATTGATGTAGTACCTAAAATCAGGAACCAAGTTAAGCCAAACGAGAATTACTTTGAATTTAAAACTTCCAATTCCAGTCCAAATAAATATATATTTACTAGCAGACTCGGCCAAGCGTTGCTGTGGCTAAGGTTTTTGTTATATTACATAGAGTAATAAACTATTCAAGGGAAACGGAAGCAGAACTTATGTGAAGGGTTGGTACTTTTAACACAGCGCCATCTGTTAGAATTGTACCAAATAATAAACAAATAATTTGCAATAAAATAAAATTGCGACTATAATTAAAGATTCAAGCTATCCTATCTCTTAAGTTGGACCATACTGCTCACGGTGTGCCAATTTAATTTAAAGACGGTTAAGTAGTTGAGGAGTCCATCGCGGACAAACATCGTGACAGGAGATTTATATATATTAAGATAATATGAAATTTTATTTGTAGCCGTGTTGGCCTAGTGGCTTCAGCCTGCGACTCTCATACTTGAGGTCGTAGGTTCGATCCCCGGCTGTGCACCAACGGAGTTTCTTTCTATGTGCGCATTTAACATTTGCTCGCACGGTGAAGGAAAACATCGTGAGGAAAGCGTCATGTTGTCTTAGACCCAAAAAGTCAACGGCGTGTGTCAGGCACTAGAGGCTGATCACCTACTTGCTTATTAGATTTAAAAATGATCATGAAACGGATTCAGAAATCTGAGGCCAAGACCTTAAGAGGTTGTCGCCACTGATTGATTTTTTAATATGAAATTTGAGTTCTATACCTACATATTTCCTATCAATGTTTCCTGGAGAAGTTATTTACTATGCGCGTAAGTTATGCCAAGCATTGCCCGCGGTTTATTTGTTTAGTTATGAAAATTGTATACTGGCCAAACTAAGACTTAGTTAACGTGTTGTTTAAGTATAAGCTACGTTTTAATGTCATTGACGTAGGTGAACCAGGCCGAAACAATCTAAATATCTCTTTATGAAAATAACTTTTTAGTGACCTAAGAACACGAAAAACAGTTTTACTATCTATCTATAGATCTAGAAATGAGTCAATAAAAAAATTACAAAAAAATAAATATACCTGTAGAAGCAATTAAAGGACCGGCGGCGCGAGCTAGGGCTCCGAGAGATCGTAATGTGCCCAAAACGGCCCCTCGGGAGTCTTCAGGTGAATGAGACGCCGCCATGGACGTCATACAAGATACCGCGAAAGCCGTTGCTACAAAATATTACTAGTTTCAGTTTTCGAAAAAATTGTGGATAATTTACTTAATTTTAGCGTGTGAATATGATCTGATATCCTTGAGCTAGCAGATACGATCCCCGGCTGTGCAACAATGGACTTACTTGTACGCACTAAACACACCAATTCGACTTAGGGTCCTTTAAGAAAAAAGCGTTTTTCTTAAAAGGCCGGCAACGCACTCACGAGCCCTCTAGCATCGAGTGTCCATGGGCGGCGGTATCACTTAACATCAGGTGAGACTTCATCAGATGAGAATACACATTACAAAATAATAACTCATCGGAGACTCTGATTACCCAAGTAAGCATTAGGCCTTTAAGAAGTCGCATAACAAATGTAAGGATGCGTCCACATCTGGCGAATGTGCAGCTAGCGAGCCGTTCGCGATATGCGCGCGTGCAGTCACGGCAATGCTTTGCTGCGCCTTTTTAGCGCAATTCATGCACGTTGGTAACAGGCGCGCGAGCTGCACATTCGCGGCATATTCGCCAGAAGTGGACGCACCCTAATATAATATTAACTAAGAACTTAATTACCGACTTTTGAAACAAAACGTAAGGGCAGTTTCCCGAAATATAATATCATAAAGATCAAATTCTTTTAATTAAGTTATAACAAAGTTAACTTAAAAAGGTGATATTTTCCAAAACAAACAACAAAAACAACTCTCAAGTTGTGTTCAAATATAAAGGAAGCTTTTAATAATATGTAAGCCGACCTATATAGTTAAAAAATATATACTTACACAGAGCAAATAGTACAAGCCCCGCCCATAACCAAGCGAGAGGGCTCATGAGAGCTGGTCGCGGGACAGCGGCTAGTGCAACACATAAGAAAGAAAGTGGAGTCAAAACCAATGCAAGTTGAGCCGCGCGTACAGCACCGCGCGCGCCTAGACGCCGTGACGCACCTCCTTGTAGGACGCTCATAATAACACCTGCAAACGATAATAATAATCATTCATAATATAATGGGTCATACACGCTTTAATTGTTCGCGTGAGCTACATATTTCACCATTAAATAATAGCTTATAATAAAACGCATTTATATCAATTGAAAATGAAAGCTCAATTAATAAAAAAACGGATATAGTATTACCGTTCAATTCTAAAACAGAGTTTCTAAATTGCCTAAAATCAAGAATATCGGTTTAAAAATCACTTTTACCTCAACTATCACTTTTATTCTTTACCTGATTAAGGTATCTAAGTAATATTTATAATATATTTAAGTTTAATTTCCCGTTTTAGATCACATTCAAATACAAGAAAAATGATAAATATATAATGTGTTTCCGTCTTAAACATTAATAATCATATGACGAGAAAAATATGATTATATTTCCGCTATTACGTCGCTATATGTATATGTATGTATGTAAAAGTCGGAGGCACTACAATCTTTTTAGGTCTAGTGCTCAGATTTCTGTATCTGTTACATAATCATTTGTTAATCTACTAGGCAGTAGGTGATCAGCCTGACACGCCGTCCACGTTTTCGGTCAAAGGCCATTGGTGCATGATGCACACTCGAGAATTCGAACCTACGACCTTAGATTGAAAGTCGCACACTGAAGCCACTAGGCCAATGCTGCTTTATGTATTGATGTATGTATATATATATATATATATATATATATATATATATATATATGTATATATATATGTAACATTATGACCTTTATTTACTTTAAATTCAGTTAAAAATTATTTCCTAATCACTCGTGCTTGAGTACCTTTCAATATTATCATTTACGAACTCAAAACAGTGATAAAATTTGACATTTATAAGTGTACGTGACGCAAAACTTTTAAGAGAAACCATATAAACGAAAAAAAACGAATCAATAAAGGTTGTTTACCCGCGAGACAGTCAATGACCTGCAGACTCCACACAATACAATACAGTTTTTTACTTACTTATCAAAATTAGATGCATTTTTAACCACACTGAATATTGTCATATGTAAAATGTAATATTTGTTTTGAGTCAAATAAAGGATTTTTTTTAAAATTTTTTTTTATTCCTCACATATATAACGAGCTCTGTAGTCATAAAAGCATATGAATGTGAAATAGCACGAATTATTTTCAAACGATTACTAAGATTTAATAACGTAAAACGGCGGCCTTGATTGAAATTTGCATGTGTAACGAGAATCGTAATTCTGATGAGTTTAATAAGAACGATTTATTTATAAGAAAAACAGCCGTATTCAACAAGCAATCTCTTCCAGGTAATCATGCTACACATTCTGAATGGGATCAAACACATTTATATTTGACATTTCACGAAATTATTGACATATTTTTAATTACTACGAAATTCATGTCACAAATGCCAAATCGAATCGCATTTACAATAAATGTTAGTCTACAAAAAATATCATCAAAAAACTTACCTATCACTAGAAACATTTTACCCTGCTGCATAGCAGTGTATTTAAATGTATGATGCGTCAAAAACGTGAGAGTAAACTCAAGTCCCGAATAAATAAAGAGATAGATAAAGTAAATTAAACCCAACTTATACAGAACTTTGCTCTGTTTGGGTGTTAAGTTTTTCACGGCACTGAATCTCATTAAATGCCACGGGGACACATAATCAAGGGATTTTGATAGGCTTAGAGATAGTGACGGTCTTTTATCCTGAAAGAAATTAAGGTCAATGAGATGCCTAAATTTACTCATACTAATTTATTATGTGATAAATCCAAGAAGATATTTCAAAATGACCTATGTTTGTGACCAAAAAACTATTAAAAATTGCCAAATGCATGCTGCTTTTGCTTATTTGTAATTCAGAATTGAGTTGATTTATGGGGAAAATATGTTATAGTTGAATCATCCAATTCCTATAAATATATATCTAACTTATATTAAAAAAAACGGAAGGTATCAATCACTACATTATTAAAAATACAAACCTTTGATAACGTTTCTGGTATACAAAAAGTGACAAGAAGTATATTTGCAACAGATAGGGACAGAGCATACAGTGCAGGTCGTTCACCCCACATGCCCCAGGAATGATCATTGTTTTTTGCAAACCAAGCACCAGCCAATGGACCCACAATAAAACCTATTGAAAATGCCAAACCTATTAAAGCCTGAAACAAGAATTGTATTTTGTGTTTTCATGAAAATAAAAATTTAAGGAAAGCTGGTATACTATAATTGTGGGATGAAACTGTAAAAGATAAAAGGATAAATTATTCTGTCCCTATACTAAAAATAACTAAGTTGCCAATATAGTTAGACCTCTATTTCACAAGTTGTTTATATGAAGTATACCCAGTTTTTATAGATATAGTATTAAACCAATATGATTACATATGTTACACTTTGTAAGAAATATGAACTGGGAATTAGGAATTTCCAACCATGTGTAAAATAAAAGAAAGTATTTATAGTAGAAGTCCTATTTTATGTTAAGGATTTACACAACTTACCATGCCTTTAGCTCTATTTTTATCATTGGAAACATCAGTTACAATTGCCATGCTAAGACTAACATTGGCCTTACTTAAACCACCAATAAACCTGGCTAACACAAACAGGCTGAATGAACTAGCATAACTCCATAAGCCATGAGATAAGGCTATTCCTATCTGAAATTAAAAATAAATTATCATAATTATTTAATTTATTAATATAAACCTCTCCTTGTTTACATAATATAACATTTTTATAAACAAGAAAACATATATTGTTCTTAAATGTATGATAGATGTTTAGAATATTTGTATGTAGAATATACAAATATTCTAAAAATAAGAGATAAAATGTTTATAAGACTTCAAAATTTAAGTTGATAATGATGATAACAATCTCAAGATAAATAAACTATGTCACATAAACTATGAATTACGACTCACCAGACATAACAGTAATAAAGGCTTTCTTCCATAAGCATCAGAAAGACTTCCTACTATTGGGCTTGTCAAGAATTGTAAAAAACTATACAAAGATCCTAGTGCACCTCCAAATAAAACAGAAGCAAATCTCTCAGGAGCACCAGTTATTTTCTGAAATCTTTGGACAGCATTTAAAAGAGAAGAGTATAAAGTTGCTTTATGACCTTCTTCTTTATCATAATAGTCCAATAGTGATGGTAGCAAAGGCAAAATCATTGTAAATGCGAGCAGGTCCAAAAGAAGAGATATAAAAATTAAACCAATTGTGCTGTTGTTAGAAGGCCGATATTGGGTTACTTCAGACTTCGCTTCCTTTTTGAGGGATGAAATATCGTTTGCGTCGTAAGCATCATACTTTCTCTTCCTTAAATCGCCGTTTATATGTACTTCTTCCTTATAAATAAAAATATGTTAGTTAACAACAATAGAAAAATAAATAATTTTAGATGTATTATTGTACTAAGATTCAGTTAGATAATCACTTTCTATTTCACAAAATGTTTATAAAGACATATAACTTCAAAATAAAGAAAATTACCTATATAGTTTAAGATTTAAACATACCATTTTTACAAAGTGAAGAACAGCGTGTTAAAATTTAAATTAGTCAATATTTAGTATAGCATTTACAAGAAAACATTGTATAAACTTTCACTTTTAACGTTTAGGTACTCTCAAATAAGATATTGGTCGTACTTGTACACGAAAGAAAACACAAAATATACTAACTTAATACTACAACGACGAATGAATACAAACGAATTGACGAGTGACTACTGACTACACTTAATCGTAGTGTTCTGTGCTGATCAGTAAATAAGTCAGCTTTAAATAAACATTTTATGAGTTAAGACTTGATTCGATTGGTGCAGTGCTTTTTCATTTTATATTACCTAGCATTCCACGATCTTTTGTATGTATACACGAGTGTGTGTATGTCATTTTGAATGGTCTGTTTTTTATACATAGTAATGGTTGGCAATAGGTCTGGCATAGGCAGTAGGCATATGCAATATGGCATAAGATATATTCAATTTATTGCATATTCTTGTCCCTTTAAAATAATGAATAATGAGCTGTAGTATTGAATAATGACAATCAAGATGTTTTATCTGTATTTAATTCATTTTTTTTTTCACCTAAGTAATAATTCTATAATAGACAATTTTAAGAGAAGTTAATGTACCTATGCTTTTTGAACTTAATTAAAATGTTCAAATTGCCATCAGTATTAAACTTTAAAGTTTATTAGTACTTTAAATATATTTAACAATTTGGATTGAAGATTAACTGCCTTTTCTTAATTCATATTTATTTCGACTAAAATACTTGTATCCCTGATCTTGTTATAAAAAAAAAACTGGCTGCGCTTGATTTGCAGCGCCATTTTGTTTCACTACAGTGAAACATATTTTGCGAGTGCTAATATTGGGTTATATTAAGTGTTTAATATAATCTATTATGGGTGAAGATAAAGGTATATTTGTATAAAATATTTCGTAAATGTCCTTTTGTGTAATAAAATATTAAATATCATCTAAATATTGCATATTGCAGACCGCCGACGGAGATCACGTTCTAGAGAACGACGAAGGACTCGCTCTCGGTCTAGAGATCGCCGAGAAAAGAGAAAAAGCAAGTCAAGATCACCATCGAAACGATCACGTCGCCGCAAGCCTTCTCTTTACTGGGATGTACCACCACCAGGTTTTGAACACATTACGCCATTGCAGTATAAAGCTATGCAGGCGGCCGGTCAGATTCCAGCAAACATTGTGGCGGATACTCCGCAAGCAGCTGTCCCAGTTGTGGGATCCACTATAACACGCCAAGCGCGGCGATTATATGTGGGAAATATACCGTTTGGTGTGACTGAAGAAGAAACTATGGAGTTTTTCAACCAACAGATGCATCTTTCTGGGTTGGCACAAGCTGCTGGCAATCCAGTTCTGGCGTGTCAAATCAATCTCGATAAAAATTTTGCTTTTCTTGAGTTTAGATCTATTGATGAAACTACCCAAGCTATGGCGTTTGATGGAATAAACTTTAAAGGGCAGAGTTTGAAAATTCGTCGTCCTCATGACTACCAGCCGATGCCTGGAACTGAAAATCCATCTATTAATGTGCCTGGTGAGTTTTTTAATGGCAACACCTTGTTTGCTTCCTGTAATTTGCTTTTGCATCTAAGTTGTTTTTAGAAAATTATGCTACTAACTGGACCTACTACCTTTTGTCCTGACATATCATGTATTAATGTAATTAGGCATGATGATAATGAAACTGTTGGCATGTTTTAGTGATAGAGTAAAATTATTTTTTTAGTGTTCTTTTTTGCAATATTTTGGCTTCATGATAGCATTCCTGTATGAAGCACTTGAAAACACTTGAGGAATTATGAAATGTATACTGCAACAGATTATTCTCATATTTAACTACTTACTCCTACTCAAATAACTCTTAAATCATTGTTATATATAGGTAAACCATCTCTTACACAAAACATATAGTTAATTGGAAGTTACTAATCAATAGTACTGTTGAGTTTTTCAATATATATGTTCCACACTAAACACATTTAAATTAATCTAGTAATATTATTTTATTTCAAAACCTATGAAACATCTTTTTTAAATAGGAGAGAGGAATTGTCTCATTTCATTGCCTGTGAATGTGGCTTGGTGCTTTACCGGTATCAGTTTTATTATTAACATATCACATTTTACATGTATGTTCAACTTTGGGAAATATTTTTTTACAGCGGGTGTCATAAGTACAGTTGTTCCAGATTCACCACATAAAATATTTATTGGTGGTCTTCCTAATTATCTTAATGAGGACCAGGTAAGTTATATAAGAATCATAATATTATCAGTATGTATTAAAAAACGGCAATGTTCAAATGTTCTTGAGAAAATAATGTTGAAGAACAGATTTAAAAAATACATATGAGAAAATAAGCAGTATTGGAATAAATCAAGTATATCAAACTTTTAAAGTTATTCTTTAATCTTCCAATGTTTGAATTGGTTTGTGGCTAAAATGTAAAGTTTATTCAAGTTAAAACCTTTTCTACATTTGCATTGTATGTTGCAGGTTAGTCACAAAGAACATCTTCTTTATAAAGTGCAATCCTGTGGTTAGGAATAAAGGAATTTAGTAATCCCAAAACCAATCGCGATCTTTTGTCCTATAGCTTTATACCTGCGAAAATCGAGAGACTAGTTTAGGTCCCCCTTAGGCCATAGATGCCGCTGTTATTTCAGGCGAGATTCAACAGTTGACAGGGCTACGGTGCTGCCAGCAGTTAGCCGCGATATAATTTCCGTTTCAGGTATTTCAGGTACCCATGATGAGCGTGCAGTTGCGTGCGCTCAATACATTCTTTTTACATCTCACTGATAAAGTTTGCTTTTTGCCCCTCCCTAGCTTAGATTTGGCACATTCGCGGCCCTCGTGTCACTGTTGTCTCTCATTCTCACACATACGTCTTGTTTGAACGAGACGCCGGCACAACAAGGCAAGTCTCCTAAGTTCATATCTGATTATAACTTGCGCTTAGGACAGTCAGATTACTATTTCATAGCCATTGTCGATTACATTAGTGAACATTAACGGGTACAAAGTATTAGTTCTGGAAAAACTAGATTTTATATAATTATTATTTACAAGTATTGTGTACATCTGGTGTAATTCCCAATAGAAATTTTCATTTAATGCATAATGTGACAGGTGAAAGAACTTCTGATGTCCTTTGGACAATTGAGAGCCTTCAATCTTGTAAAGGATTCTTCTACGGGTCTCAGCAAAGGATATGCATTTGCTGAATATGTTGATATAACAATGACAGATCAGGTAAAAGAATTATAATCTGGATCATTTGTTTTAGAAGAATGTTTCTACATGTTCAAGTAAATTAATTTTTCAGGCTATTGCTGGTCTTAATGGAATGCAACTTGGAGACAAGAAATTAATTGTGCAGAGAGCAAGTATCGGCGCGAAGAATTCAACATTAGGTAATTTTAAATTTGCGAGTTTGCTTCACATCACACACTACATACACATGCACACTTGGCTTAGGCACCTAAAGACAGGCAAAAATGGCTAAGTTGGGCATTAGGTTTTGGTCCGGATAGTAGTACTAATGGCAAAGATGAAATTTTTATGATGTTTAATATAAAAAAATTCTTTATAGCTATGACGGGTGCGGCTCCTGTTACTCTACAAGTAGCTGGTTTGACGTTGGCCGGAGCTGGTCCGCCCACGGAAGTACTGTGCTTATTGAACATGGTCACCCCAGACGAACTGCGCGATGAAGAAGAATATGAGGATATCCTTGAAGACATCAAGTAAGTTATATCTAATTGTGTCCAGAAGGGGTGATCAACTGGTGTTTTGTATAATTTAATTTGTGTAGTTGGTACCTTGTCCGAAAGTTCAGTCATTAAAAAAAATATTTTTCATTACAATTGGTTTCTTACTGGTTTGTTTATAATGTACTTTTTATGTTTTCAGAGAGGAATGTAACAAATATGGTTGTGTACGCAGTATAGAAATACCCCGACCCATAGAGGGTGTGGATGTACCAGGCTGTGGAAAGGTATATTATAATTTATTAGGTTTCAAAAACATATTTCATTTATAAGAAATTTATTTCAAATTTAAAACACAAAGAAATATCTAGGATACTAAATTGTTTATTAAAAATATTAATTGTTACATATTGTAAACTTATTAAAGTTAGTTTGTTTTTGCTTATTTTAGTTATACGGTCAGAAATTAATACTTTTTACATTTTAAGATCTGATCAACATATAAATTCTCATATCAGCATAACAATATATTCTTAACTGGTTTTTCTGTACGATGTTTTTTTCAGGTATTCGTTGAGTTTAATAGCATTGCTGATTGTCAGAAGGCGCAACAAACACTCACCGGGCGAAAATTCAGTAATAGGGTCGTAGTAACCTCTTACTTTGATCCTGACAAATATCACAGAAGAGAATTTTAATTCATTCTAATTTTGAAATTTCCATTACCATATTGACATGATTATTTACGTGAAAGTACATGTACCTTTAAATATATTTAATGGTGAAATAAATAATTAAATAAATTTTATTACTGTTTTATTTCGAACATAATATTAAATCTATGTAGCCTTTTAAAATTATATTTAATTAATTAAATTGACGAAACTTAAATTTACACTTGATCATTTTGCATAGCTGGCTGGTATGTGTTTAATGTACCGGTCTCTGCTGACAGTACCATCTTTCTCATAATTGCATAAAGCACTCCACCAACTAATAACATTCCGATACCAGACATCAAGCTGATCGCCCAAGCAGGCACGGAGTTTCCATCTAAAAACAAAATACGTACTTTAAATTTCAAATATGCATATAATATTTAGGTCACGTCCAGTGTCCAGTGTACACCATCTGCAGGGCTATATTTCTACAAGTCTAATTGTAAATTTTCGAGTTGAGTCGTACTTTAAATATTCAGATATTTATACAAATAATATTTGAAGTGACACCTACAATCACCTTTATAACATTTTTTCTATGCAAAATAGTGTACTGTGATGAAAAACTTACGATAATATGTGCGGGTCATAACTCTTCTTCCTCGCAAAATTTTTCTTCTGGCTTCAACTTCATGGCTCAATGTGCTAAGAACCACTGAAATAGAATAAAATTATATTTAATGGTAATTTATTAAATATTATTGTAATAGGCGTTTGTTAAAAAAACACAGTATTTAATAAATAATACTTTTACAAATTTAAAACAACCTAATGCCAAATAGGAAATTAGGATAACTATTTTCTTACAATATGATAAGCGTAATTTAGAATTAAACGAAGCTCATCGATAGGAATGGTAACAAAAATCAAGTTATTAGTATGTAGGTATTATTTCTTATGACATGCATAAGAAAATTTGTCTAGTGGAATCGGCCTATGACACATTCAAACTACCTTTATTAAGTATGCTAAGTATATGACGATAATGGTGACTCAGAATTTATATGTATACGTTTTCTTTTCTATAAGTACCTACATGTATCTACACATATATATTAGAATTTCAACTTACCGAAAATAACTGCAAAATAGAACAATAATGATTTCCTTTGTGCCATTTTCACTGTTTATCCAATTTTTACTGCTATTTGTAGTAGTAGTACGAAATGTTTTCACTCAAAACTGCGACTATAATGTTTAGAACGAGCTTATCTCTAAGATAAGATAGGAATAGATTATATTTAGTAGAAGGGACTTGCTGTGCTGATGTAGGTCAATTAAATGATTCACTTATTCTACTTCATAACTACTGATATCAGTAAAAATGGTCTAATTATTAAAGACAATGGTAATAACTGGGTTTAATTTCTTAGAGGAATAAGAATATCTGTTATCACATTTCAGTCTCAATGAATTGAATAAGTTTTCTAAATATTTTTCAACTTATTAAAAGATCTTGTTCTGGTTTGCATTGAAATAGTGATTTGTAATGAGTAAAGTAGTGAATTATACAGATTTTACAGTGCAGTGTTGGCTTAGTGGCTTCAGCGTGCGACTCTCATATTTAAGGTCGTAGGTTCGATCCCGTGCTGTGCACCAATGGACTTTCTTTCTATGTGCGCATTAAATATTTACTCGAACGGTGAAGGGAAACATCGTGAGGAAACCGACATGTCTTAGACCAAAAAAGTCGACGACGTGTGTCATTCACTGGAGGCTGATCACCTACTTGCCTCTTAGATTTAAAAATGGTCATGTAACAGATTCAGAAATCTGAGGCCAGGACCTAAAGAGGTTGTAGTGGATTTATTTTAATTTTATTTACAGCCTTTACCCACAACTCTCCCACATTTAAGTGTGTATTACTGGTAATGTTTCCTTATTGGGTAGTATGTGATCAGGTTTCTAAGCCTAATTAATTCATTACTTTTCTGCCAGGAACTTACAAGCAAGCTCTAAACCATGTTAAATTATAAATTAACTGAGTCACTCCTATTGGTTGGCCGTTAATAATGGCAAAATATTTTGAATCTTGAATGATGTTAATATTATTTTGTCATAATTATCAACTTGTAATATAAAAACTATTTAATTAAATACCAACAATCTATTTATTTACATCTAGAATACAAATTACTAATCTATTGCTTAAAAATATTTTTTATATTTGCTTCTGATAAAACTTGAGCAGTCGCAGTTTCTGGATTAGCTTTAATTGTGATTTGTTCAGATTCCTTGTGGCTAACAACAGCAGAAACAGACTTCTCTACTAATTCTGTATCTTGTACACCTTCCTCTTGCAGTTGTTCATACTTCTGAATCAGTTTCTTTATTTGAGTCTCTCCATACGGACTTAGCATGTTCAATCCTAATCCATGTCCTTGCGTATGGAATTTTCTGCAAGGTATATTTAATACAACTATACTTAAAACCATTTTTATTATATATCATTTGCAATCAATTCTGAAAGTTCTAAAATCCTGGAAACAAACCTATATTCTTGAAATTATAGGCAAATTATTAAATGGAGAAGTTTTTGTGTCCACAGCTTTTATACCTGTCCCATTTAACTATAATATGAATCTTTCCAAGCCAAAAGTAAGGTCAGTAAAACAGACGCGGAAATGGGTCACCTGTTTAAATTAATATTTTTATCACCGTCATCTTTTGTAGAAAATGTGATTGTTTATTCATAATATTGTTAAAATTATGTTTTAATTAACAGCATTCTTTAAATTAAAAGCAAAAAAGATATCAAAAAGATTTTTTCTAGCAAAGACACTTACACCCTAATTGCATCTTCTTTATACAAAATTTGTCTTATAGGCTTATTTTCTGGCTTTGGTCTTGCAAACTTTGGTTCCACTAGGGGTGGAAAGGCTTGATATACATCAAACCAAATGGGCCTATCATCTGGTTTTAGAGCCCCATGTTTGAGCAATCCTTCAGCTCTAAAAAAATATAGAAATGTATGGAAATATGTTTAGTGGTAAAGTTCTTTATTATCTTTTGATAAGCTTGACACAACAACATTTAAAATTTAACCTATGTTACTTTAATTAGTTTATCATTTAGAGATACATATCATCCACAAAGGACCCCTTTTATTTTTTTAAGTTTAAACAAAAATCTAAAGCTTATGCAAGCATTTTTAATTCACTAATATTTACCTTGTAAATATTGTTCCAATTCTTTCCAATCTACTTGTCGCCATGTTACTAGAGGGAAAGCAATTAAATTATATCCCAATAGTTACTTCTAAATCAATTTACTATATAAATACAATAACATATTTATTTGAAAGACACTAATGGGGTTATTAAAATGTTGATAATGTTAAAGTTTTGAAGTTTAAACAGACTTCAAAGTTCAAACATAAGCTATAACTTTGTCTAAAGTCTATTGACAACCACAGACTGAATACGGGATTTAAATTGGGATACGACGATCTGCTTGTCTAAGCCTCCCTACAAAATTGAATTGAACTTTAAACAATGTTTATAATAGGGCAAATGAGTCTGCGGGACGCCCAAAAAGGGCAGTCATCGCAGGTCACCCATTTGGGTGCGATGAAGGCGGCCGGTGCCGAATCAAAGGATTTCCTTCTAGATTTAAGGGTTTCTCAACTGAGGGACAGAATAGAGGGACAAAATATTTGTGGGTTTTCTTATGCTGTTTTTTTGCTATTGTATACCAGGTTCCTGAATTTAAAGGGTTTTTCAACAAGAACTTTGTTTTCTAAAACAAAATAAAACAAAGAATTTAGAGGAAAATGAATAAAATTTTTATTGTATTACAAAGAGAAAAGTTTGGCAATTATGAATGAAAAATGATATCTGGCAAATGTCCACCACGACCACGCTGACAGATGTTGATTCTTTCATCAAAATTTTTAATCACTTTTTGGCAAAATGGAGGGTCTATTTCGTTAATGACATCACGGATTTTGAGTTTTAAGGCTGCAATCGATTCGATTGGCTCCGTATAGACTCTGTCTTTAACATAGCCCCACAAAAAATAATCCAGTGGTGTTAAATCACACGATCTGGCTGGCCACTTAACAGCTGAATTTCGCGAAATTATGCGCTCGGGAAATTTGGTTTGCAATAAATTGATCGTTTCATTGGCTGTGTGACATGTGGCACCGTCCTGTTGAAACCACATTTCAGTGATATCCATGTCATCAATAATAGGCCAAAATTTAGTGGTTAACATCTCGCGATACCGTGATCCATTGACTGTTACCGCATTTCCAGCCTCATCTTCGAAAAAAAACGGCCCAATCACGCCTCCAGACCTTATAGCGCACCACACAGTAACACGTTGAGTATGCAAAGCCTTCTCAATAATTGCTTTAGGATTTTCAGAAGCCCAAATGCGACAATTTTGCTTGTTGACGTACCCTGACAAATGAAAATGGGCTTCGTCTGAAAAAATGATTTTTTCAGAAAAACCAGCAGGTTGTTCCTGAATGAACTGAGCGAATCTGCGGTGATTTGAATGGTCGATCAGCTTTAATTCCTGCACCAGTTGAATCTTGTAAGGCTTCAAAGCCAAATCCTTTCGCAAAATTCGCCATGTTGTGCTTTTGGATAACCCCAATTGTTGAGAACGTCGTGAAATTGACAAATTTTTATCTTCTTCAACACTGTGGCTCACGGCGGCGATGTTTTCTGTTGAACGACCCGGTCGAACACGTGTTGGTGTTGGCACATTTTGTACCGAGCCTGTCGACTCAAATTTCGCGACCAAATTCTTAACAGCGGTCTCAGAAGGACGATTATGCTGGCCGAAAATATCACGAATTTTACGAAATGTAACTTTAACAGAACCACCATTTTTATTGTGGATTTGAATTATTTTAATGCGATTTTCGAGTGAAATTGAATTCATTGTAATAATTGCCAAAGCACCTACTACGAATACCGCCAAAAACTAAATGTCAAAACTATCACATTCTCGGTGTTGCCACAATTGAAAAACAAACTTCTTGTTGAAATACCCTTTAGAACTAAATTAAAGTACGAAAAAAACGTAAGAATAGGTGTGGTTGTCCGGTCTTCTGTAACTTAAAACCGAATAAAACCTGAACCTCTCAATCCATTTTCTATTACTGATACTTTGCGTAATGCCTTTCATTTCCCAACAATTATCACCGCATTAAGTAATCGCGCCATGGCAGATCATCCGCTTGGTGAAGGCATACTAGGAGATTTCTGGGTGGAAATCAAATTAGTCTAGGGGTATGTTGCCGAGACCATCTGGCAACACTGACTTTAATAGTATTACTTTAGGGTGTGCACTGAAAATTTAAATGGTTAATAAAATACCAATTTTCTGTATCATCATAGTCCGTTTTATTCTTAGTTATAAAATAAAGACATCACACAACAAATAAAAGCACTTGTATATTAGGATTAAATTTGCATAACTATTATATTATCTATTATTTACAAGTCCAAAATAATTCAAATCAGTTATTTATTAAAACAAAATAATGTATTCTGTTCCATTGACAACAATCTTATTAGATATCAGATATGGCGTCAAAAACTATGGTTTTGGAAATAGTTTGACGTTCAGGTCATATAACAAAATATAGATCAGCAAGTCAAGCAAAAATTTTATATATTTATATGAAACTCTGTTATTTTTTACGCATTCATAGAATCATCATTATATACAACAAATTTTTACAATAACAGATTTATAAAGAAACATTTATATATATATATATATATATATATAAATAATATTAATTAAAATGTCACTTAGGGTAATATATAGTCGAGACTTAGCGCTATGTTTTTTTATTCCCGTATATCAAATCCAATAGGAATCTCGACTACAACTCGGTAAGTTCAGAGTCTAGACGACTTGTGTATAGAATTTTAAGGCCAGCAATTTCATGTATGAAAAGCATTGGACATTTTTATTTCTACCTTTCTTTCTTTCCAAGCTGGTACCTTGGCAAGAATTTTCCACTGTAGTTCACATGTTTATAAACTTCTGCGCAAGTAACAATTCTCGCCAATTTATTTGCCGCGAACTTTAAGTGTCTGTCAACGTCAATGATCATTATAAACTTTGACATATGCACTGACGATGCGAATTTAAAAACGTTTTAGTTTCGACTTGAGATAGCTAATAAGCTACGGGTTGAGCCCGGAATACAAAAATAGTTTCTCATAATGATGTTTTAATTTTATGTTATGACTGCGATCGATGTTTTCGGAAGCATCGCTTATCCGCTTGACGGGTCAAAATGTCAGAGACAAAATTTCTATGTTTGAATACACGTAGAATGTCCTCGCGAGCCTCTTGAATACCCTCGCAGACTATTTTACTCCTTTGTATGTTTCCCTGTTGGTAATTAAACATTATTTAATGCACAAAAAAGGATTTGCTGTTTATGGACGGTTATACAGCGTTAGTTTTAAAGTGACCCGCACAAGAATTTCTAAAGAAAAACCTATCAAACAACAGTTGTTAAACACACAATTATGCATTAATTTGAATTTTTCTTTCAAAATAATTTGACTATTACCTAAATTGAATGTTTTCTTGAAAGTCAAAGCAAAAATAATTTATTATGTCGTACAACATTGTACACTTGTGAACATCCAAAAAAGAAATATACATTAAATGCTATAAAAGTCAAATATAGCAAACAGGGCAGTTGAATTAGTATATGTATAACCAATTACGGATAATATTGACTATTATGACAACTTTTAGTATTTTTTTATATAGTAATACTTATTAATCGGATATTACATTGCATCCTGTTCTGTGACTACTTACATTAGAAATTAATCTGACTTTTTTTATATAGAACACGGGGCAGACGAGAGACTATGCCAGAGGCCTCGCGAGTGCGTTGCCCGACATTTAAGAATTGGTACGCTCTTTGTTTAAAGGTCCCCAGTCAAATTGGGTCAGAAATACTTCAGTGGTATATTCATTTGTCATTGTTGTTTTTCCATAAATAAGCAATAATATTTCTATTAAAGGTAATAAATATTAATAACTATGAAATATATATTATACCTTAATAAGTTCAAGTAACGAGTGTGAGAGTGGTTTAAGCGCGTTGTGAGCGCGACTCGTCTCTAACAGACGATGTACTCCCTCTAACTGTTCGCCGACATCCGCTTCTAAGGAAACCTGTTAAAAACACCATTACCTTAACTCTTTTTAGTGAAGTAGTTTTTCCAATCAAATGCTGTTTATGCTGTAACTTTTGTTAAGTGGAATAAGTCTTAATAGGACAGATTTGACATAAATTTAAAAGTATCTTACGGTTTATAACTTAAGCTATATTTATCGTCAGTATTTAACATTAACGGTACTACTAGTCTAAATAATTGTTACACAGAGTACGTAAAATACGTATATATATATATATGTATTAATTTGATCGCAGCGCTAACTGTCGGGACAGACTAAAATTAAAATTCGAATATTATTTAAAATTTGACACTGTGATGGTAGCGCCGTCTGTCGGATCCAATGTAAAACATTCCAAAATCAACAACTACTAATAAATTAAAAATAAATTAAAAAAACATTGTCCATGGGATGTCCAAAATTGGGAATCTAAACCATTCCCCTTGAACACACACAAAAAAAATTCATCAAAATCGGTCCAGTCGTTTGAGAGAAGTTCAGTGACATACACACTCACAGAAGAATTATATATATAAAGAAGATACACAACAGTGGACAGAAAAACTGTGTCCAAAATATGTTTTCAATACACTATTGTAAACTTTTGTTTTTTATATTGATCAATTAAAAAATTATTTACCAAATCGTCCATCTGCGCTGTCAAATGATGCACCTTCCATCCCTCTGCGGAGACAAGCACGTGCTTCTGTGTTGCGATCGCTACGATATCCCTCGCACGTGTCTCGCGTCGTTTCACATCGGACGGCCGCGTAAAGTGTAATGCCGTACTACGCCACCCGCATACGTACGTCGACGTTAGGGACGGTCCTTTAAAAAAATTAACTGTTTTTATTTTGTATTGAATAAATATGTCATAAATTGTGTATTTATGTGTCTACTTTATCGATTTGCAGGTTTAATATTTTATAGAATTTTAATTATTGGGATTTATTTTTTTATATTAATTTGTGTCCAGGGACGTTTTCTATTTCTCATATTTAAAAAAAAACAAGATACAGTAATAATTACAATAGACTATTTCACAAATTGTGTGTAACGCATCTCACGAGATACGCCCCGACTACATCGGTACTATTTTTACAATATTCATTCGAGCCGGGGCGCAGTTGCTCGCGAGACCCGCCCTCTCAGCTTTGTTTGCTGCCTATTTATATATATATTTAATAATTTTATAACAGAAATTTGCAGAACAGTTTGCATTTGTTGCTCAAGATCCTGCCTGGACGTTGCAAATATATTTATTGGTAATACATTCGTATTCATATATCCTCAGAGGCATCACAGTGCCGCTGTCACAAGCCTTATCCGACTGTCTTCAGCGAGCGAACTGAGGCAAATTAACACTGATCACTACATATTTTACAAGTGAAACTTCTAATGCTACTTCCAGCAAGGAAGTTTAACGTTAGACGCTGAGGACGGGGAATAGAAAGAGACAGAGCGGGAGTGAGTGCGTGGCACTCAAACGCTTACGCGTACCTGCTACAGACCAGCGCGAGCGTTAGGAACCAGTAGCGGTCAATATTCCAACGCAAGAGGGAGAGAGAAAGAAAGGTACACAAAGGTAGAAAGTAGGAGAGAGAAAGAGATTGAGTCGGTAGATCCCAAGAACATGAGCGTATGCTATCGGCGAAGTTAACAGCGTGAGCGTCGTGAAATTAGCTGAAATACGTACTCGTTGTTATATTTAAAATTTTCACATTAATTATTTTACAAAAATGCGATAAATTGTGAATTGTAAGCAATGTTAATAAAGTTTGTTTTAAAGAAACAATATGATATCACTGAAAATAAATTTCTACCCCTTTTTATTTTAATTTCAACATTTTTCTCGATCTTTCCGAAAAAAACCTGAAACGATTATTATGGAGTTTACGAGTTATATGGAGGATACGTTTATTTTGGAACATAGGATCACTTATTCCACGTCATTAAATTCGAACCTGTAGGCATCCCTACTCATCGGCAAAGAAGACAGAGGGTGTAGGCCGAGAGAAAAAGCCGAAGTAAAAAACTCTGGGTACTCTTTTAAAAAAGCAAATCATCAAACAATACTACAATATTTAAAACAAATATAGCAAATTAATTAGAAGTAGTAGTAAAGGACCACATTAAAGAAACGGCAGGTGGTACATGGCAAAGAGTGGCACAGTGCAGAGAGGAATGGCGGGATTTGGAGGAGGCCTTTGCCAAAAAAGGGCACACAGATGCACCAGAATTGGATTAAAATGGAAATTTGTTTAAATGTATATAAAATATATAATGTAAAATGTATCTGAATAAAGGCTATTATTACTATTATTATTATTATAGTAGTAAAGGAGGAATCTTACGCTTGGGTATGACCGGGGCAGGCGGCGGCGTCGGAGGTTTCTCTTCAACTGGGTAGTCGCAGTGACGCACTTCACTTGTTAATCTGAAAATAGAACGTTATTTAATTATTTAGAAAAAATACACACTTTAATTATAAGGGGTCGTACATAAATTACGTCATCGATTTTTTCCCGATTTTAGACCCCCCCCCTATAATCATCCTATCGTCATTTCTTACTGACCCCCCCCCCCTTCTCCCAAAATTGACGTCATTTAACCAGTTTGACAAAATAAAACATTGCAGATTAGAGAAAAATAGTTTTTGTAAGTCAACAACCATCGCGGATCAATTAAAGTAATAAATAGCAGTGAAAATCGTTTTCTGATTTTGTTATTTAACGAATTTGCGTTAAACGCGTGATGGAAAAATCTGCGCGGATAAATGTGTTGCATCGTTCACGTTCGTACTCAGATTGAAGCGAGCGCAAGCCGCAGCAGTGTTGCCGTTCTACCAAATTAAAAGTCCCTAGTAATATGAAAAAATCCGCTAGATATTGGTGAATATATTTTTAAAAATCCGCTAGAAGTCGCTAAACTTTTGCCTCGAAGCAATTTGCAACCCAATCTACAAAATTGTGCAATAAAATAAATAAAACCCTAAATATATAACCCTATGACGTTTAAAGAGTGTAAAAAAACAGTAACAACATGGCTAAAAACATTAAATTATCAACAAAACTGAAGATCTATTTGTAGAAGTTGAGTAAATGTATATATATTAAAAATCAATACAAATGACAATGTTCAATAACAATTATCTAATCTTACGTAAGTACTAAAAAAAAAAATAATATATCCTTCAAATTTTAATATAATGTTATGTTTGTGTTAGGTACCTTAAACGTAGGTTATATATACTAAATATTGTTAATCTGACCTATCGTTATCTTTAGTATTATGTGGTGTATAATAAACATTTATAATTATTTAAATAGTGTATAGTTTATGTGATCGCATCATACGGCTGACAAGAGACATGTTACGCTGTATTAACCTGCACTGGCCATGACATACGGGCTACACTCGTCTGAGTTGCACTACAGTTACACTCATACCTTACACTCAATCAAAAGATGATGGTGCGATCTTATCTACTTACTTATCTACCCTACTTTTGTAGTTTGCTTCTACTTTTTACGATTTAGTGTAAACTTTTGTTTAGATTTTGTTTTTTTTTAATATATTATGTATTGGATTGTTTATTAAGTTACATTAAGTTATATTAAGGTATAAGTATTACTTAGTATGTAAGTTCATTGTTTTTGTTTAGATTAGACCTTTGTTAAGTAACAACATATAGGAAAGAGTGTGCATCCCTAACACAGATTATAGAACTTAAAAAGGATGTACTAAAATGTATAATTTAAGACCAGGAACTTAATAAAGGGATTTTTTTTTGTTTTTTTTTTTTGTACTTACCTACCTAATCAATACAATACCTTTCAGGGTTCTTTCAGACGAGCGGCACGTTGCCAACTGCAGATACAACTGCAGCCCTTAGTTTAGTGTTATGAGGATACCTATGGTTTTGATACTGGGGAACGTCTCTAAAAATCGGGATTGAAACCAAATACCTACTTAATAACGCCCAAATCTCAGTTTGTCCTAACTGCAAGACGCAAGAGTATTGCAGGCTTAAGTATTGTCTTGCTCAAGTCTTGCAGGCTTCAGTCTTGGTATTGGTCTTGCTGCGATAAGGCGGTCTTGGTATTGGTATTGGTCTTGCAAAAATGCAAGAACAAGACCAAGACTGCAAGACCAAGACCGATTTTGGGCAACACTAATTGACGTGTTGCGAACGTGCAAGAATGACGAAATAATCAACTGAATTTGTCTAACTACACAGCTTGTTTATAGGCAGGGAATTCCCGTTTAGTATTATTCTACGTGGGTGTTGCCAGAACATTTGAAAATCAGCTAATAAAAGAAAAGAAATTGTTTAGAAAAAGTTTGTGAACGAGACAAATTTTGGGGTTGAGGCTATTTGAAGATACTTTATGCCAGAACGGATGTTTAAGATTGTTCAGGTGTAGTGGTGGCCTTAACAACACATTACATATTTTCCAATTTTTTTCAAAAAAAAGTCGCATATGCGACGGCTCAAAATCCGCTAGAAGTCTCTAAATATTTTTTTGTCGCTAACTCAATTTTTTTTGTCGCTAACCACTCATGAATTCCGCTAGATCTAGCGACAAAGTCTCTAGAACGGCAACACTGAGCCGCAGGTCCGCAGCGGTGGCGGCGCGCGGCAAAGACAAAGGAACCGACTTTGTTTAAACAGCGCCGATTTCTTTTATTATGAGTTATTTTAGTTAGAAATAATCTTTTTGTACGTGAAAAATAAACTTTAAGTAAATAAATAAGAATGACGTCAATTTCGAAACACCCCCCCCCCCATCAATCATTTTACCGTCATACGCAGACCAAACCCCCCCCCCCTAATTTAGAATGACGTAATATATGGACGGCCCCTAAGTTAAAAACATGTATTTTTACTGTTACCTTAGTTTTGTATTAAAATACTCATAAATTTGACTGAGCAGCAGCCTAGCATGCAACTCTCATCCCTGAGGTCCATAGGTTCAATTCCCTCCACACCAATGGACTTTTTATGTGCGCATTCAACTATCGCTCGAACGGTGATTGAAAATATGCTGATGAAACCGGCTTTCTTTAGACCCAAACTGCACTCTGACATGACTTGTACCAGGCAGAGAAAATAGTCGATTAATCATCGAGTATTTTTCAATTGAATTCAATTTTTCATATGCCACTTCCTGACATTATGTCTGGTCTTTTATTACCCGGGCCTTTATTAGGGAATAGATCCCATGCTTTGAAGATTTTGATCGATAGGATCCATGCATTTATGTTTTTTTTATACATCGAAAGGATGATAAAACCAGTTAATTTTACAAAAACTCAAGTTTGACTATATATTTAAAAGTAAAATATTTTTATTCAGCAGCATATACAACAAAAATACTGCAATGTGCTACTGAAAAGGCATACACTCAGCATGTATCAAATTCCACCTATAATCTATCAAAACGAGATTAATTTCGATTCTAAAACTTTAATTTGTGTTTATAATTTCTATTGGTGATTTTTAATTAATAAAACCATGATAAATAAATATTTAAGGTAAACACCTTAAATATTTATACCAATTTGAAATGAATTCAAAATTTAGGAAAATCGATTAATAATAAATTAGATTATATATTTATCGTTTTTTCACGCTAAAAAACAATCGATTAATAAAATATCCATCCAATTTATGCAGAATGTCACATCCCTAAATAGATCAGACCAAAAGGTTGCGGCGCCACTGATTTTTTTTTTAATTAGAGAAGAAATTCACTCACAACTGTTTCCGCGGCTTCTTCCTCGGTGAGACATCAGTTTGCCTTGGGGGCTCCGGTTCATCTGGGGTTGGTGACGACGCTGCTGACATTGTGGTAGACCCGCTTCCCGGTCCCTGGGAGGTTGTCACATCCTCCCACCCAGTGTTACTTATATATTGGCTATTCACACTACTCATTGCACTATTGTTCATAGTATTCACACTGTCAATGTTACCCAAGTTACTTAGACTGTTCAAGGTACCCACACGACTTATTGCACTAACATTTAAGTTACTTAAGTTATTCCCCACAACCACATTACCGATATTGCTAATACTGCTCAGTGTTGCTATATTGCTTAGGTTGGCAATATTTGATGTTATATTGCCTATGTTCCCTACTTGGGATATAGTTGATATCGTATTTAATTGGTTTTTGGATGGTGACCTGAAAGGAATTATTTAATATTACTGAATGTAGGATGGGAATCACCTCGGAGTATTAAACCAGGAATTTCAAAACTATGTAAAAAAAAATATTTATTCTTATACGTAAAACATCGTACACGTATGAACTTTAAAGAGTGGGAGGCAAGTAATAATTGTTCAACGCCAAGTATAGTGTATGAATAAAATGTATTAACAGATAAATAAAGCATTTTTTCATCTTAAATGTTTTTAATAGTCAAGTCAAGGCACGTTAATATCATGAGACATATGTAATCCAACACATACTTAAGTAGACCAACATTTGTAAAGAGGAAAAGAAAATAAAAGAGATTAAAAGGCCGGCAACGCACTCACGAGCCCTCTGGCATTGAGAGTGTCCATGGGCGGCGGTATCACTTAACATTTGGTGAGCCTCCTGCCCGTTTGTTCCGGAACCTGTTCTATAAAAAAAAAAATAAAAAAAAAAACTGAAAGACTCACCCTTCAACATCCCGTTTTCTTAAAATGGAAGGGCGGGGTAGAACGGGTGTGCTGGCAATAGTTGTTGTTTGGCGAACCTCTGATGATGTTTGGACGGTATTTACTCCACTCGCTGGAATTTTATGCATTTTTGCCAAATTAAGAATAAAAGGGCTGTTTCATTCATATTCCAATTCATTATTCCACGCCTGTATATTTTAATACTGCATTGTAACGTTGTTTAATCTAATAATCAGATATATTTTAACATTCTAGTCTTTTATATCTATCACAAGCGCTAATTAAAGATTTATTTTTTTATTGTACATAGTAAAAAAACTATATTTTCTTACTATATAGAGGCAGGAAGGAATACGGATACATACCAGAGCCCAGAAAAAATAAAACTACATTATTTACACAAATTAATTCAAAAATAATGCGTCGATTAGTTCGTCGTTGTTATAAAAGCCTTATAAATACAGAAGCTACATAAAAAAATTTTTTTTACTTTTTTCAGAATATACACAATTTTACAGAAATAGACGTACATTAGTTAAAATAACTTACTAATTTGCTATATAAGTGGCGATAGTACTGATTTATTTTAAATAATATTTAAGCACAGCCTTATTACACTTTAATAAAAAATACAGTGTAAACTGTATATAACGACACTCAAGGGACTGTGCACATTTTGACGTTACAAAGAATGGTCGTTAAATGGAAATAAAAAATCTTTCAGACAATTGTTAGTAATTATATAAAACACAATTCTTATTTGAACGCTATTACTTATAGTCTGTTATTTTGGCCTCACGTCTTTAGCTGCATCAGAAAGTATGTAGTATTTTTTATTCATTGCGATATCGAGGCATCTTCGTGATAAAGTACGTTCAAACAATGCCAATGTGTTAACTAAAGAACGGATTTCTTAGAAAGTTTTGTACCGATATACCGATAGTCAGAATTTATTACGGGCTAGGACAATAAAGCGACAAAATAACGGACACAGCTTAAGTAATTTCGGCGACTAAAAAAGTATTTTTAAAGTGAAACTTTTATTACATCGTCTCAAACTTTTTGATCTGTGTGGCGCATGTCGCGTGACGGTCGGCCGCGGAGTAGGGATAAAGTGTAAGGCGCTCGTCATAGCAGCCAATGCCAATAAGGCGGCGCACATAGTTCGCAGCAGCTGACCGTGTAGTTTATAGACTATTATTCATTTGTGCCAGTACCCCACGCTATTTTAATGTGTATATAATCTAAATAATTGTTAAGTATTATGTATGTCGTACTCTCTAAGACAGAGAATTCAATAAAAATATTAGTTAGAGACTTAGTCTACTTTTATTAGTCCCATTATCATTCAAATTTTCCAAGTATAAAATTTAGATTGATTAAGCGATTTTATACCCTTAATGGAATATTATTCCAAAACTTTTTAGTTAAATTTCTATAATGTGAAAAAAGTTTCACTTTTACCGTGGTTTCATAAAACCACACAATATTTTTTTCTTTTTTATTATTTAAATGTCGTTATTGTAGTTGAGTGTAATGCAATGTACAGTGTATCATTGTATGGGAAACAACCAAAACCAGTGGTTTCGACGCTTTCGGAAATTTGTCGTTAAATCGAAGGATGTTACATGGAGTTTACATTGTTTATTAATTATAGTACCTTGGGTTGTAATCGTATGCGCGTAGGGCGTAATCGGCCTTGCGTGGTGCGGATGCGCAGCTCGCGGCACTTCGTAATACAACTGCGGTGGAGCACTGTTGCCCACACCGCGCACGCCTACATTTGCTACACCCACAACCTGCGATAGCCAAAAATGTGAAGAAATTAAACATTCAAATCTTTTTAACTAAAAAGAGACAAGAATAACCAGAGTTATCAATTTACAAGTCTTCTACAGCAATACCCATATTAATTAATGAATGATAAACTTTGAGACGAAGTTACATTTTGGGAAGACATTACAGAATACTTTAAATTTCATCCTCATCATACTCAAATATTATTTAATTACGAAATTATATTTAAAATAAAACTTAAATATGACACTTAATAATTATTCATATTAAAGTTATCTGTGATACGCGTGTTAGCAAGTTATCCAAACATTTAAAAGAATCTAAAAATATAATATATAGTAATTACAATTTTTGTTTGTGGAGTTCTTATATTTACTAAAACAATTATTAAATATACTCAAACCTACCCTATATAACATGGTATAGTTAAAACGTATTGAAGGTTTACCCCGCTCTTCTGCTGTAGGTAATCGAACAATCGTAGTACATTTATTATGCGAATGTATGATATAGCAAATAGAGCCAATGCAGACAAATGCACAAACCTGCGCTCCGACATACTGCTAGAAAAATATATTTACCTTTGCAGGTTGATAGTTCCGCTGCAAGAGTGGTAAGGGCCTTGGAGCTGGAGGCGGTGGAGTTGGTGTTTTCGCTCTGGTCACACCACTCACTACACCAATTGAACCACGCATTGTGCTCGATATAACACCACTCGCTAGAAATTGATAATGGTGGTGCTGGAGTTATAAGCAGATATACAATTTCTTCATTCATTACCAACTGTACCAGCGGTTTCCATCGTTAGGTAATTGAAGCATTACCTAACTCTTCTCTTCTTACTCTTCAAGTATATTTCTTTTTAAAATTTGACGGTAGTTTATCTATCAGGCTACGTCCGCACAGACAGGCGGCTTGCTTAGCGCCTAGAGCCTAGCGAGTAGCTAAGTAAAATGAACGTTCTATAATGTTCGCGACCGGCCGCACTGCGCGCTTGGCGCCTAGCTAGTCGTAGCGTGTATCGATGTAAACAAACGTGTTGGTTTTTTGACACGAGGCGCGAGGCATTTTAACAGAATAAAATGGATGAATTATTAATTGCATCAGTTTTTACAAGAGTAGCTCTGTGGAATACGGGTAGTGAACTCCATAAAAATGCCACTATTACATGGACACTGTACCCTTATATGTTTCCCATCAATTGCACCAATACAATTGGGGAAATTCCACTTATTATAGTACTTATCAGCAATTTCATACCATTTCTCCGTCATGAAGCCAACATGATGGATAAGGCCGTGAAATGGTATATTTCAAATGTGAATTTTCTGTAAGTAGCAGTGTTAGAGCTATTTATGAAAGTGACATCTCGTAAATGTGGCGACAAGCAAATTACCAAGGCACTTAGCGACCCACCTCGCAAACCACCTTGCAGTGCGGCCACCGTGTATCCTTACTAGTCGCTAAGCAAGGCGCTGGTCTGTGCGGACGTAGCCTCACAAATAAATGAAATCTTTCCTCTTGCATGCATCAGTATATATAAGTTAAAACAGTAACAACAGTGTAATACTAATGTGATCTATGCAACAGCAGCTTAACAGGTCATCAAAATAACTTTTAGATATTCATAATATAGTGTTGGAGACTTTATAATCAAAATAAAGGTAGATTGATAAATGGTTATGCATATACAGAGAATAAAATTGCATATAAAAACATTATCTCTAATGGAATTTACAGACAGAATACCGACGTCTGTTCTATTA
Source organism: Pieris mannii (assembly GCA_028984075.1). Lineage (NCBI taxonomy): Eukaryota > Metazoa > Arthropoda > Insecta > Lepidoptera > Pieridae > Pieris > Pieris mannii. The sequence continues at coordinate 5,300,480 of CM054783.1, forward strand.
TAATAAATAATTTTGTTGCAAATTTTTCTATAAATGTCATTATAACTGATGACATTCTGGAAATCAATAAGAAATGGCTTAATAGTGACGTTAAAATATAGTAATAAATATTTACAATATTTTTCTATTGTAATTGGTAAAACAAATATTTTATTAAAATTTTTAAAATCAGGTATTAAAATAATCATATTTTGTTTATAATATTATGGTCAATATAATATCATATATATTTTAATAGTACAATAATGAATTACTCACAACTCAATACAGTGGTAGTTGGCAAAGTGACAATAGCGGAGTGTGGAGACAGTGGCGTCTGAGTAGAATGTGGGGGTGTATGTGAGGGTGAAGGCGCTGGTGATGGTTGTCGTGGGGGAAGCCCGCGGCTGAGTCCCCGTGAGCCATACACTAATGCACCACGGCCACGACTGTTTGCTGACCAACCACTACCTATACCAATAAATAAAAAAAGTAACAAATATAACTTCAATTGCAATTTTTTTACTCTTTAGAAAAATGAAAAATTATAAATATTTAAATATAGTAAAAGCATTGCCAACTGGATATTAAAATATTTCTTTATCATTAATTCCCTATGAAATAACCCATGAGTTAAAACGCTTACATATGTTTAACTGAATGTACCTAGAATATTTTTATTGTAAGTTTTAAAAACCATTTGCTGTCTATTACATTGTAATAATAACCAACTTCCTTACCTCCAATAAAACCTAACCCATTGTTATTATACAAACAAAGATGCAAGTTGAGAGATGCAACAATTTACAAGAACTAAAGAGAACTATTATTTCTGCATTAAAGATATATCTCACCTTGGCTGATAGTAGCCTGTGCTGAAGCTGTAACTGGACGCACTGCTAGGGAAGCCCCAGCAGCTAGACCCCTTGGCACATGACTGGTACCCTTACTCACTAGAACACTAGCTGAGCTTACATTAACACTCGTCAGGACTGTAAATACATTTAATTAAAAATTATGACAAATTGATATACTTATTTTATTATTTTTAGTTAACTATTCTATTTCTTAGCCTGATATATAGTAGGATAAAGACAGTGACACTATTGCTTTATAAATGTATTCAGATATACTACATCCAAAATACAGACAGATATATACATAAAAACCATTTCACTTTATAAATATATATATAAGTAACTAGAGTAGAGATTGAAATAACTCACCTGGTCTAGAGTTTTGATGTTGATTGGTAGGTAGCACTCTAACATTAGCTCCACCAAGAGTTCGTACAGAAGAACTGACAATTAAATTTCCTGAGCCACTAACAAGTTGTGCACCTACATTCAGCATTTGATTTCCACTTACTGTAGATGTTACACTTGTCTGAATAGTATTCAAAGATTGGGAATTATTTGGGTTTGTCACCTGACCTGATAGCTGAGTACCTTGGCTTATTATCTGCGTGCAGGGACTTAATATATGACTACTTGTTAAGAGCTGTGGCTGTGTGAGTATTTGTGCATTTTGACTTAACTGATTTCCTTGACTAACAATTTGAGTACCCTGAAAGTAGTAATTACAGGAAAGAAGTTAATACATAACAAAATGGTAGTAAAATGCTGCCCACTAGAAGGAATTCAATCATTAGAAAGTGGACGAATGTTACTTGTGTGGTAAACCTTTACCTGAGAAACGACTCCGGAAGAAATTATTTGGGCGCCAGTTGCTGTACGCATCAGACCAATCGGCCCAGCGCTAGAATGTGTAATTATTTGACTGGTTCCGGTAGTTTTACCTTGACTTGGTATTATATGAGTCATTTTAACATCTGCACTTGAAATATTCTTAACTATTGTTATTTTTTGTGGCGCTAAGTCGATTGGATACATTTTGCCAGTTGTAATAGACCTATCATTATCCAAGTTATTACTCATAATGTTGCAGTGTATGAAACACTAACTAAACATTATATTGTTTTTCATGCAAAATTCATCCAAAAACCACATAACATTTAATCAATTAACTAGCTAGTTTACTTTAAAACAATGTAGCTTTATTTCGAACTTTCCAAACGCGATCGTCTAATATAAATGTAAATCGTAATTAGTGACAGTATACATTTGTTATTAATCAAAATCAAGCATAGACAACAACTTTGTTCATGTTTTCTGTAAGACAAAAACTGAAAAGTTACTCAAATTCTCGTCATTCAAAAAACTCTGCAGCTTTTAAAGAAACTCCTAAGTTTCTTCAAAGCCTCATATAATTATTAAATAAAGTTGATATCGTAAGATTTCTTTATAGTGTAGTCTTTTGGAAGCAAATAAATAAAACAACTGTCATTTATATGACAGCTTTGTTAACTATGCTGTGCAATAATTAATAACCATCATTGTCCATTCCATTGTATTTGTTTATGGTATACTAACCATGGCGGGTCACGTAGGTGGCGGTGGTTTTACTAATGAAAATATACAAAGATATAACAATGAAAGACGAAGTAGTAAACAGTGGGTTAAACTTAATGTTGGTGGTACATATTTTCTAACAACCAAAACTACTTTGTCTAGGGACACTAACTCATTTTTGTATCGATTAGTGCAAGAAGACAGTGACTTAATTTCAGATAGGGTTAGTTTTTGATTAAATTATTGTAAACATGTGAACGTATTATATTTGTAATCCTTGAATAATATTGTTTCAGGATGAAACTGGAGCCTATTTAATAGATAGAGATCCTACGTATTTCTCTCCAGTACTCAACTACTTACGGCACGGAAAATTGGTCATCAACAATGACATTGCTGAAGAGGGGGTTTTAGAAGAAGCAGAATTTTATAATATAACAGAGCTTATTAAGTTAGTAAAAGAACGAATATCTCAAAGAGAAACAGGACCTTCGAAAGACTCCAAAAATCATGTGTACAGAGTCTTACAATTTCATGAAGAAGAGTTGACACAAATGGTTTCCTCTATGTCTGACGGTTGGAAATTTGAACAATTGATAAATATTGGATCTCAATATAATTATGGTAGTGAAGACCATGCTGAATTCCTGTGTGTGGTTAGCAGAGAATGTGGTAACAATCCAAATAGCAATGACATAGAACCTACAGATCGAGCAATGGTTCTTCAACAAAAGGGCTCAAGAATTTGAAATTACACTTTTGAAGTACTGTAAGTGATAATTAAGACATTTTAAGTGTAATATTGTACATAATGTTGCATGAACTTATGTGAAAGTGTTTTTTATTCTTAAACTTTAAGTATGCATTGCATAAATTTAGTTATATGATTTTACAGCTCTTTATATAAATTAATTCTGTCAAAGTGATCAATGATATTGTCTTTTCAATCTTATTATTGTCCAAATACTCAGTTTCAAGAATGCTTAAAATATATTGTATGTAAATAACTTTTATGGGTGTATGTTCTTTGGATGATTAAACATGTTTGCTTGGTTTTCTGATTAATGATTCTTATTATGAAACAGATAAGAATATCTCCATATTTTAAAGAAAATATGATTGATATTATAGTTACTTGCTGAGAAAGATATATTTGATAATGTATATAATAGTGATGTTCCACTTTATAAAATCATTGCTCAAAGAGATTTCAACCAAGTCTAAAGTTACATGCCCTACAATGTTTTGGACTACAATATTTTTCTATATTAAGGTTCTGTTTATAACTTAAATAAAAGACACTGCCGTTATTAAACATTATAATAAGTGTATGATGTACTTATACTATAATTTGACCCAATAAACATAGGAAACAAAAGTGTAGGTTTATCTTTAATGTGTGTAATTACAAAGTGCCTCCTTGTTAAATAACATTGCATCTTTGTTTATCAGTATTTTAGACCTAAAATTTATTATAATTAATGTGAGCCATTACTTAAACAATTAAGAGCCTTAATAGACACCTTGTTAAGCCTCTTAAAAATACAAATTGTGATTTGGTGGTAGTTATTATAAAACATAATTACTATGGTAATATACATTTTAGATAAAAATAATAAACAATTATTGTTGTTGATAACTTTATTTCACAGTTTAAAGTAGAGAATTGACTGATTGTAAAGATTTATTTGACACACACTTCACTTAAGAAATATATTCAGGTTAATCAAATATAACTACATTATATGTATGATGCTTTTAAAAAAATAAAGGTTTTTACTATTAAAAACATATTTAACCTACACATTTCATAAAATATTGCATTTAACTGCATTAAATACAAGTCAACATGAGTATCTCCAAAGATACTTTTAAGAATAGATTAGAGATATATCAAAATACAGTTTCACTCATATTAGTTAAGGCAATGGGGTTTATTGTATTTCATAAAGAATTATTAATCTATCAACTTGCTTTAACAATAAGCTGCCTAGCACCAGTCTGCCATATATGTAAAATCAGAAAAAAGTTTATGGTCAGTTGTACTCAGAGGTCTTGGCTCTTTGGGAGGAGTGAGAACAGCTGCTTCAGAGGTGAACTCACTATCAAAATTACTGACATCTTCTAGATTATTAATTGTTGGCACAAATGGTGGTTTTACTTTTCTCAAAAGTAACTGTTCCCAGTCAACATTTCTGAAGAAAGCCTGCTTTTTAACATCTTCAGCATCTCTCTCTGAGGAACCTAAACGTCTTTCAGGATTTTTTCTTAACAATCGCCGCATCAATGCAATTGATTCCAATGATAATGTTCTAGGATATCTTACTTCATCATTTACAATAGAATCAAATACTTCTCCTTCATCTTCCCCAGGGAATGGTGATTCTCCAACCAACATCTCAAATATTAACACACCAAGGCCCCACCAATCCACTGCTCTTGTGTAAGATGTCTCTGTTAAAACTTCAGGAGCCAGAAACTCTGGGGTGCCACAGAAGGTGCCAGTACGATCACCCCAACCCATGCCCTCCTTGCATAAACCAAAATCTGCTATCTTGACATACCCCTCTGTATCAAGAAGTAGATTGTCCAACTTTAAATCTCTATAAATTATATTATTTTCATGTAAATACTGTAGGCCTAATACTACACAAGCTGCATAAAATACTGCCCTGGGCTCTGTGAACACATCAGCATGTATATGCATCATAAGGTCACCACCAGCAGCATATTCCATCACAAAACACACATGTTGATCAGTTTGAAAGCATGCAAATAGGTTTACTAAAAATGGATGCCTAATGGCATTAGCAACTTCGAAAATGCGTTTTTCAGACAAGAGAGAATCAACCTCATCTCTAGCAATAATATCACCTTTTTTTAAAGCTTTAATGGCAAAATATTCATTTGTTGGTTTGTATTGAGCTAATATTACTTTTCCAAAATGGCCTCTTCCTAAGACACTCAGCAGTCTAAAACTATTCATTGACATTTCACCTGACTGCCTCCTAGAATCTGGTTCCTTACTCATTGTTTCTATGACTGATGATGACCTTGATGAAGAAAGGCGCATATTACTTGTTATTTCCACAATTTGATCTTCACTACTTGGGTATTCAAGAAGTAATTTAGGAGATGGAGATGGAGGATATTCTACCAAAGGAGTATTGCAAGCAGAAGATTGTGGATCCTTTGCAATATAGTTATCTCTAGTGTATGAATCTTCCAAAAAGGCAAAAGCTTCTTGTAACTCTTTTTCCATTCTAAGTGTAGAGACATTTGGAGGGGGTTGTACTGGCAGAGAAGGCTTTGGTGGTGGCTGTGAAATAGGCACATGTGGTATAGTTGGTAGACCCAATGGTCTAACACCCGCCATCCCCGTAAAAGTGGCATTGGTATTATCAATATCTTTATTATCATGATGTGTTTCAAAGTTATGGTGCTGGCTCTGACTTAGTGCATTTTGAATATTTTGAACAGATGGTGAGGACCTCTTTAACAATCTTCCTAAAACAACAGCAGGTATATGCATTTCTCCATAGGACGGTCGGGGGATGTTTTTGCCTTGTTGTTTGAATATTTTTCTCTGGCGTTGGAGTTTAGGTTTTCTTGATACAATAGGATTTAAAAACTTAATCTCTGCAAATAACAATCCCTGGGGCTCTAACTCCAAAGCCATGCCATGCCGAATATCATCAATGAACTCTTCTAGTCTCAAAAACTTGACTGCACATAGGCCTCGCCAGTCTTTCCAATGTATTCCAATTTCAAGTTCTCTCGATTTATCCAGCTTAATTGTAAATCTAAGAAATATAAATAAGAATGAGTTATTTTTTAAGTGTAATTCTTTATTAAAAAAAACAGTAGCCATGGTTTTATAGCAAGAAAATAAGTTAACAATAAAAAAATTAACAATACTAGCTGTAAAAAATTTAACGATGCCACCTAGTCAGACAACAAATATGTGACTTGCCAATTGATAAGATGTAATGAGTAATCATATTGTCTAAGAAATTGTAAAGATTAAATTTCAAGGAAACAGATATGCAGTTAAGGGTAATTCTTGATTATAGTATGTATTTAGTTATTCAAGCATAAAATACCTTGAAAAATTTTATGTTTATGTAAGTAATTTAATACTTAGTGATGTAAGGCCATGCATTACTTATTCATCCTATAAAATAGGGCACTGTAATAATCTAATTAGTTACATGATGTTCTATCTAGGTTTGAGAGGTTAACATAATACACATTACATACCTCTGGTCCCATGCCTGCTGTGAACATGGCCTCCAACTAGTTTGAGCAACTGTATGATTGTCTAATTTCATTACAGCCATGATTTCATTACTAGTGTCTTCCTTGATGCTGTATGTATATTTCATGGAGTTTCGTATAGCAACTCCTTTGACAAAAGATTTAAGGTCTGAAGGACTGGCTAAAGGGTCTCGGCGACTACGTCCTGGCACATCTTCGAGTAGATCCTGGCAGCCCATGAGTCTAACTTCTAATGCTCCAGTTACCTGCACACAAGGACTTATTAATGGTGCAGGAGATATGAAAGGAGGTCTTGCATTTGTTGCTCCAGATAAACTAACATAACCAGGACTAGACCCAGTACTGCGTAACTCATGTCCAAGTTCTATAAAAGCAGCACTTTCTGCAGGCAATTCTTGTCGCCGCATATCTAGAGACCTACGCAGTAAGTCCAATTTTTGAGTTGACTCTAACAAGTTTGTTTGAGCTTCTTGCAAAGCTTTTTTGTCTGTAACTTTTTTATCACTTTGTAACAGACGTATGGCATTCTTAGATCCTTCAACAACAGCTGCTTCTATACGTAGACGATTTCTTAACTCAGCAATGCGTTCATCAAGTAGAGGGTGAATTCCACTCATATCCATATTTCTTCCATCTCCATTAGCTCCAGCATTGTCACCTTTCTGCTGTTTATAAATTTTAGATATCCTTAGCTTTAAATACTCAATTTTAGCTTTTGAATCTGCAAGCATTTGATGAGCTTCAGCAAGCAGCTTTTTATCTCTTGACTGGTTGCTACTGGTGATACTTTGTATCATATTTTCGGCACCTTGTTTTACTTTTAGTTCAATGTTCAATTGTTTTTCAAGTGAAGCAAGTTTACGATCTGTCGTGCCTTCGCCGAGTTGGCGTTGTTGCTGCGCCGCCTCCGAAGCCAAGATGATCTCTTCATCATAAGATAAGTCTTCTGGCGATGTAGGGGTTGACTGACCGCGTGATAACAGTAATTGGGATTCTAACTCTTGCAAGTCAGACTTTAATTCATTCAATTTAATATTAGCTTGCTTGACAAGGTTTGCAACATCTGCAAGCGATCTTCGATCAGTGGCTACTTCACGCAATTTCTCCGCGCCTTCCTTAATTTTCAACTCTTTACGTATCTCTCTACGTATAACATCCTTGAGCTCTTCCAGCTTAGACGGCAATGCTATTTCTGGAATACATTCCGTTTTAATACCATACTTGACACCCAGTTCGTAAAGGACGGGATGACGAATATAATCACTGTGGTAATAACCTGGGTCTGCCATAATTGAGGATGCACTGTCTAACGTCAGTTAACCATAATTATGAGAGAAAATAACACTGTTATTGCTTTTCAATCAAAATTAAAAAATCATGACACTACGATATACTACATGTATACTTTTTGCAGAATATTTCATAATGGAAATAGAATATGAAATATTAAAAATGATGCCCTAAATTAAATTAATTACAAAACAATAAATTATAAACAAGTTGATCGGTCAACGAAACCAACGAGATGACCAGCGACGATAAAAATCTACCATACTCGCAGACAATAGACTTACAACAGTGTGATTCACAGATAATGCAATCCATAAAAATACTATTGAGTACATACTTTATTCCAGCATGAGCAACATTTTTTAAATAAAAAATAAATGTAAGAATAGAAATTTAATAATTACTACTAAAAGTAATAAGTTATATATAAGTATAATATCGTTATAAAGGTTATAAAATTATCACTTTCTATGGTTTTCTTCTTAACAGACGTACGTAGACAGATGTTTGAGTATACTACAAGTGATGGCAATAGTTAAACATATTTGTTTATTTTAAAGTATTATCTTTATACAGGGTGACCCAAAAGTCGACGTCAAGTCGAAATTTTCTCATAGGTAATGCCACACCAGTTATCAGAAAAATTAAAAAAAAAAATTAAGTCATGTATTTTTGAAGTTATGGAAATTTTCCTTTTATTCCAGAAAATGTACACCATGTGACAGTTTTTTCATTCCTGTTGTTACAAATATTTAGTTTTTGCCAATTTTTTTTCTCTTACATCATCCCGAATAGTGTTTTATGTTACCTATGATCCTAAACCCTGTGCCGATCACTCCAACTTGTAGGAAAATGTCATTTTATACCGTACCAAGTTTTCAAAATTAATTTTTCGCACTAGTTCAACTGATCGTCATGAAAAAAAAATGTACCACTCCAGTTTGGCAAGCAGCTTTAAAAGTTCGCGCATTGAATAAGGATTCTAGCGTGGTATAACACTTACTTCATTATTTCTTAGATCGGCCATAAAAAAATTTTTTGTTAAACAAAGTCTGTTTTTAAAAATTTCTCTGGAATTACAAAAAACGATTCTAGTGTACCCAAAGCGTTCCTAATAACCACAGCGTGGTTTAAATGTATATATCAGGATCAACTATCTGTGCATTTTGATGAAACCTTATACCTCATTTACATTCAACCCCTGCCGCTGCCCCTCGCGTTGCCAGCGATAATTCCCTAAATACGGTTGCAGCAGGATTGAGAGGAGTGTGTGTTTACAGACTGCCCTATCATTCACATAATTATGTTCGATATTAAAAAAGATATCGAATACAAAAAAAGAATGTTCGTCGTAGACGATGGTGGATGATATCTATCCATCGAAATAGAACGTTGTAAGTACCTAATTACCTCATTTTCGATGATCTAAACGAACATCTTTCTCCTCCAGGTGCTAGGCGAGTACTGAGCGTCGGTGCAGAATGTAAACACACACTGCCGCTCGCGCTGCCGGCTCTTTGACTTCCGCACAAAAACCTGCCATTTTGGGGAGCGGCGGCCATCGCGAGTGGCAATGGCAGTGGCATGAGAATTATTGCGCTTTCATACTCGTCCTGCCCACTTCCCTGCTCAATTCCGGTTCTTTCATTCATATGTTCTGGAAGTTTCAGGAATTCATAATCTTCTGGTGTCGGCGCATATACTTATCAATAATAAATAATTGCTATAAATAAATAAATAAAAAATGATTTATTCATATAGGTAACATAATGTACACTTTTGAACGTCAAAATATACTTTAAATGATTCTAATTTTACGGACTAGCTAGTGCTACGCTAGTGTTAAGTATTAACGGCTGATTGGAGAACTTTTTTTAACTACAATAATTTCTAATCTAATCTGTCATCAAAACTTTGTATAAGGTATACTTTAACTTGTCTCTGGAGTCTGGACTCTGTGGCTCAAATAAAGCTGAAAGATGGCTGTGTTTGTGTTACGCTTTCACTTCCTACATTCGCGAAGGATCTATTAAATATTATGGATTTGAATTAACAGCATATTCATTTAGTCATCTCTAATATTTTGACTATATGCGTTTATTGATAGCTGTAATCTATCTATCATTGTTTCATTACAAACTAAAGAACATCTGTCAAACTCAAGTATAATTTCATACGATTCACATTTCACTGAGTGCCTACAATATATATATAGCGTGGACTGTAGTCATAATAAAACACACACTCGTGTCACTGTTTTAATGGAAAAGGATGCCTGTTAAAGTTGATATTACTCCACCCCCGCCAGCTAACTCCAAACAGCCGGGAGTAACTAAATCTCTTCTCTACAACGGCTCAAAGTTTCAAGGGCATCAGAAATCCAAAGGAAATTCGTATGAAGTCGAAGTAGTGCTGCAGGTTAGTAAGAAATACGCAAAAAGTGAAATAAAATAACAGTGAGCGGTATTACAAAAATATATTTATTTGTTAACTTCACATAATTGAATAAGTCGTTTTTTAAGAAAATTCTTTGTTTTTCAAAAAATTTAGTTCCGTGTTTGATTTACAGCATGTCGACGAAGAGAATTCGTATCTTTGTGGTTATTTAAAAATAAAAGGACTGACAGAGGAGTTTCCAACTTTGACAACATTCTTTGATGGAGAGATAATATCAGCCAAATATCCGTTTCTAACAAGAAAGTGGGATGCAGATGAAGATGTTGATAGAAAACATTGGGTATGTATGGTTTTATAATATTAAGTGATGGGTATGTGGATAATACATTTTATTTATTGTTATGAGTAATTAACAAGAACCCATGCTATATGTAACTTTATGTTACAATTTATTTAATAAAATGTGTGATTTTTTTTATTAATTTCAGAGTAAGTTTGAGTTATTTGTACCATATTTAAAGACATTTAACTCTGATTCATTTGACTATGAATCTTTAGCAAAGGCTGATTATGTGTTTATGAGGTGGAAAGAACACTTCTTAGTTCCAGACCATACAATAAAAGATATTAATGGTGCTTCATTTGCTGGTTTCTATTATATATGTTTTCACAAATCAGCGGCAACAATAGAAGGTTATTATTATCACAGAAGTTCAGAATGGTAAGGAATGTTTTATCTAAAGTTCAATGAATTAAATTTAGGTCAATAGTCTTTAATTGTTTATTTATGTCTAGAGATTAAGTGTAATTTTGAATAGCTACTAGCTAGTTTCAAAAACATAAGTAACAATAGCTATTATTATTATTATTTTTTTTAAAGAACAGGGGCAAACGGGCAGGAGGCTCACCTGATGTTAAGTGATACTGCCGCCCATAGACACTCTCAATGCCAGAGGGTTCGCGAGTGTGTTGCCAGCCTTTTAAGAATTGGTACGCTCTTTTCTTGAAGGACCCTTAGGCGAATAGGTTCTGAAATACTTCAGTGGGCAGCTGGTTCCACAAAGTGGTGGTGCGCGGCAAAAACTGCCTAGAAACATGCGCAGTTGTGGAACGGTGGACGTCGAGGTGATACGGGTCGAATTTCGTATTCTGTCTCGACATTCGATGATGAAGCTCAGCTGCAGGTATTAATCCGAACAACTCTCCTTGGTAAATGCGGTAGAAGATGCAGAGTGACCCCATATCTCTACGCAACGCCAAAGGATCAAGCCGCTCGGAGAGAGTTTGGTCGTCAACGTTTCGAACCGCTCTTGTTTGAATACGGTCAAGTAGAAGGAGTTGTTACTGGGCGGCACCCGCCCAGAGGAGGGAACAGTACTCCATGTGGGGCCGAATTTGTGATTTATATAGTTGCAAGCGGTGGCCCGGAGTGAAGTACTGTCTCGCCTTTTTGAGCACACCAAGCTTTTTGGAGGCTAATTTAGCCTTTCCCTCCAAGTGACTGCGAAACTGAACGTTGTTCGATATGATGTTCACTACAGAATTTTATTTGAATTACATGAAAAATGTTTTCATTCAGGAGCTTGGCTGATCATCCAAAACTTTAAATATCAAACTAAATATATTATGTAAGAACTTATTTACCATTAAGTGTAATTCTAGTTTCCTTTAAAAACGAATGTACCATGTTTATGAAGGAGTACTTATTTCAAATCCTTTATTATTTTTTCCAGGTTCCAATCGCTGACATTAAGCCATGTTCCTGAACACAGTATCCAAATTTATGAATTCAGATGAAACATCTGTAGTTCGTGGATGGTTGGAATATTTTAAGAGTACTTAAATGTTCTTTTAAAGTTTTACTCGGAAACTTGCTTAGATATGTAAAGAAAGATATGTTCTCCTGCAATTGTAGATTCGCTATTGATCAATAAATAATATTACTTTTGACATATGAACAATATTTAAACCTGTCCTTGCATATACTTTTAATTTGTATAATTTTATCCATAAAATCAGTAGTCAACATGTTTTATATTAATATTGCATATAATCAAAGTGGAGGGAGTGTAGTAGGGCTTTTTAATAAGCACTATTTGGAAATTATTGCAAATGTTGCCAGCTATTAATCAACTATAATTGTGATATAATGTACAAATCATTTGCATATAAGTTAAGTGTTTTTGATTAGTTACTTTGTAGATTGTTCTTTGATTATAGAAGAGGAGTTACCTATTTTTATAGTGTGTGCAAGTACAGGATTGTATGGTATGAACAAGTATAATATATTTGTATTGTAGATTATCCATTATCTGTTATCAGAGAATTGACTATTTTTTTTTCAATAAAATGACTTAACATAACAAGGGTTTATTTATATTTCCATTGTTCATATAATAAAAATCTGGTAAAAAATGTTGTTGAATACCAAATATTTTTTCTTGCAATCATTTTAATATAACATATTTACGGTAAAATACTGGCAATTATAGTAATTGTCTATAATTTGCGGAAGTTAGCGCGCTACTGACAAATTATTAATGTTAGCTTAGTTAAAGTAAAATATTTTTAAAGTGAAACTTTTATTACATCGTCTCAAACTTTTTGGTCTGTGTAGCGCATGTCGCGTGACGGTCGGAGTAGGGATAAAGTGAAAGGCGCTCCTCATAAGCTGGGTATCGATTACGGGCTCCAAGAGGTCGAACATTGGCGCGCGCTCCAGCCGGGCGAAATGGATACGACTTTGGAACGTGCGCCAATGTGTTCGTTGGAGCGCCCGAACCCGGAGCGGTCCGGACCGACGGGTGTCGGATTTTTACCACGCATCAGTCGTGGCGCGCGCGCCAGTTGGGACGGACTAGCTAGCTATCGGGAAGCGGAAAAGGCTCTGCTGTTACCGCATCCGGCATAAGGCGATTGTTGGTGGCACCTTGGGGGTTTTAGTGGGTATGCACGCCTATATGGCGGCGCACATAGTTCACTTCGCAGCAGCTGACCGTGTAGTGTATAGACTATTATTCATTTGTGCCAGTGCTCCACGCTATTTTAATATGTGTATATAATCTTAGTAATTGTTAATTATTATGTATGTCGTACTCTCTAAGACACAGAATTCAATAAAAATATTAGTTGGAGACTTAGTCTACTTTTATTAGACCCATTATCATTTAAATTTTCCAAGTATAAAATTAAGATTGATTACGCGATTTTATACCCTTAATGGAATATTATTCCAAATTTTTTAGTCTATGTGAAAAAAAGTTTCACTTTTACCGTGGTTTAATAAAACCACACAACATTTTTCTACATTAAATCCCTTACGGTTTTGTATAGGACAGCTATCGATAGTAAATGTGTGGTACATTTACATAGATCCAAAATATCCGTAAATTTCCTATACTCTGTAACATTACTTGTCTTTAAAAATGTTAAGCTACCTAATTCTTTTATCCATCGCATTTCAACATAATTTTTTCGCATTTTGTCTGCTTTTGTCTTCCCTCTAGGGAATTTCCAATAGAAATTTCATTTGGCACTTTGGTCAATCCAATTTTTTAAATATATTTATTAATTACATATTCCTGTTTGCAAAAACAAATACATCTCTTATTGTTTTCTTCACGATAGTAAAGAAACTAAACGTCTAAATCTAAATTCTAAGTTTATGTTGTAAATGCGACACGCGTTGTTGAATGACTTGAATGAATACATAGTTATAAGTAAAAAGGTAAATTTCATTTAAAATAATTAATTATTTATGAACATGTGGAAATCGCCATACAGGTACTGGTACAAACAATGAATATAATCAATCAAATTTGAATCTAAAGGATAAGGAAACATTCATTCTTTTTATTAATTCATCCATTTATTATTCCATTATTTAGACATAACTGAATGTTAATTATTAAAGAAAAACATATTTATTTACTAACAATGAAATTATTAAATTTTATGTCTAAAATAAGTAGGTAGAAATTATATAATTAGTAATATGTCTCTATCAAAATAAATCTCGATATAAAAAAAGAAAATTTACTTTTCGTTCAAGGTGCTTTCGATAACTTATGAATTTTCCATGAAATAAAAAGTGGCAAGATATTATCTTACAAATCGTTCATTTACACTTTGCAATTTAATTATGATTAATTGTTTATAATAATAAATAAAAATATTAAATAAACCGATCGAATACGGTTTATTTTATTTACATATAAAAACCTATAATCCTACAAATTAAAACACCAATCAATTTAATTGAAAAAAATCATATTAGTGTGAACAAGTATCGTTTTAATGTTTTTAACTGTATTTATTTCGTGATATTGCAAAACATCTTCAGGTAGTGACTTGAATTAGAAAAATAGATACTAAAGTTCATATTATTAAAAATAGATTAACCTACCACTATCAAGATTTAGTAACTAATTTCTTACACTAAGCTTTGGTGGGATCATTGAATGGGTAGTTCCTTTGCCGGTAAAAAAATAGTATCGATATGGACAATAAACGCTTTTTACACGATAATTTCCTTTGACAGCGGGAAGTACTAAAGCTAATTCCTATTACAAGTATAGGCTCTAATTCGCATTTATTTTTAATTTCAGTACGTTGGGTTTGCAATCATACCATTGTCATGAATGCCTTCTTAATTAAGTACCTTGGTGGGTGTATAATTTATTTGTTAAAATCTAATCTCAATAAACTCAGACAAATTTAGAAGCTATCATATTCCACAAATATTAACTATATCGTAAGTACGTAGACTACTTCTAGATATTGTGGCAAGCCTGTGCCGTTCATCGCTTCAGTTTTAAAATTATAGTAAAAATGGATTTGACTGTAAGACCTGACATATAATAGTTTGTATTCTTATTTAACATAGGGTCTAAAAATTATACATATTTATCAGAAACTTCTTGCATTATTTATCTACAATATAATTCACAACAACAAAAATATACACCAAATAATAATAAATTAATGAATATTAATACAACAATTTACATAATACAAAACAACGATAATACTAAATATTCAGCAGTAAATTAAAACTTTTATGTGCTTATAGTATTTACAAGAACTTAACATGGCTACTGACTTAAAAATAATTATGACTTTAATATTTGGCTTTAAAATAAATAGGCTAATATATCGAAAGCTATGATGAAAATGGTACACGATGCAAAATAGTTATTCTGACATTCTTCCACAGCTTCCAATATACGTCATCGGGTAACATCGATTTGTTTAATGTAGGAGAATACGAGCAGTCTATCTCTTTGACGCGCCCTCGCTGCTAAACCAATGTCTTAGGCCGAGAAGGCTGTACATATCCTGATCGTTAGGGTGAGATCTAATCGGACTAGCGTTCTGTTGTACTTTGTGTGGGTACAGCTGATATGCTGGATACAAGCCTGAGTAAGGGTCAGGTAAACCTGGATAACCACGAGGGCGAAAATAATGTGGATAGGAGTGATGGTGTCTCTTTGGATTCTCATGCATATTGTTGTATACCCCTCCGATTTGATTCCTTCCGGGCCAGTAATCTTGTAAGCGTTTGAATGGATAGTTTGGTGGCGGTGCGAAGTTATCATTAGGGTATCTGTAATATACTCCAGGTCTCCCTCGAAGAGATTCAGTTAATATGGCCTCTTTAGTTACCTCAGGTTGGTTAAAGGGTGAAATGTCGCTTAAGATGTTCGATACTTTGGGCCGGTTTCGGCGATATTGAAGTTTAGTACGTGTTCCAAGTACTGAATCCTCGACCGGATTTCTGAGCCTGTCTTTAGGAAAATTATCGTCTGTCGATACTTCAGCATATCTACTTATCAATTTTATCGCTTCTCCAATATCGGAGTAATCGTTTTCTGGGTTAAGTTTCGTTGTCTCTGCATTTTTTACTGTAAGAGATGATAGAGATTCTGGTTGATCGGCATTTGTTTGGTTTTTGTTTAGCGTCTCAGTATTAGTACCATTAACTGATCCATTGTCTTTAACGGGGTCATTAGAAGCTGCAGGCTCTTCATTTTGAATATCAGTATCATACAAAACGGGATCCACGTTTACGTGTCCAAAAACTTCCTCCTTTTGTCCTTTGTCTGTGGTCTCTTGTGATTCGGTAGAGATTTGTACAGGGCTATCCCGTTTTGGTTTATCAGGGTATGTCAATAAGTTATTTAGTACATTGTGTGACAAAATATTTGTATTATCCATAGCAGTATCATTTTGGCGCATATTTTGCTGTTGCAATTTCAGTAGCTCTAGTTCAGCTTCAATGCTGGCATCATTTAATATTCCGTTCTCACCTTTTTTATCAATATTCTGTAATAAGAAACGGCTAAGTCAGTATAATAGTAAACATATAACAGTTAAAATCATTATTTAAACAGTGTTTGGACGATCTTTTAAATCAAAGAAGTAGGTAACTTGTTATATATACCTGATGTGATTGAGGGTCCAGGCCTATAGGTATTGTCAGTTGTAGGGGACCAGGTTCTTCTTCCCCATAGTCGTAAAGATCCTCTGCATTATTAGAAGGTGTCGAATTCAAGAATAATGCATTCAGTTGATCAAGTAATATTCTTTCATGTTCGTCCTTATTTAATGTAACGGTCTGAAATACAAAGCAAAATACATGTTTTCAATAACCAAACTTTACATACATAGCAGATATTTTAAGTTACATCGCAAATTGCGTATTGTTATAACATAAGCCTGTTTAAAAGTTATAAATTATTGTTATTACTTCGTTTTAATTACCTGCACACATCCGTTTCTGTCGAGTCTCTGGCCCTTTGGACAAATGAGTGGTGTGATAAAGAGTGATTTAGTAGTGATTCTCCTTGCTGGCCCATTGGGGTTACCGCTTTCCGGGCTTTGAAGCCACGTGCGCCACGCTAGTTCAGCAGCTTGTCTGTCTAGGGTACGAGGAGGTGCTCTAGTCGTAGCGACTGGTCCAGGAATTTCTGTTACATCAGTGTTAACGGCATCATTTTTTCGAAGAGTGTGACTGGCATCTCCAAGCTGACTGATAATATCGCCAGGGACAGGATTAGCTGCACTGGTCTGGATTAAATCAGCTCTGTTTACTTCTCTACCACGGTCAGTTACTTCCCCAACCGGACCGGTTACATCTGAAACCGGGCCGGTTACGACTGTAACCTGACCAGTCCCCTCTGTCACCGGTCCGGCGTACCCTCCGTCTTCTGCCCGCACCAGTGCGCACGACACCAGCAGTAACGTGAACCACTTGTACCACATCGCAAACACCTGGAATGTAATAAATAATTGTTATAAAATAGTAAAAACATTCGCCATTTAACAGAATAAATATCATTAGCGATAATTTAGTAAAGCCAGTTAGATAAGCTAACAACGATTAGCCGGCTAATTTAATTAAAGTATTAGGAATATAAAGTAGTAAGTAGTGTAATACAATACGTAGAAATGTTTAAACTATATATAAATATAGAGGAATTTCCTACATTAACTTCATTTTTGTGGGTACAAGGTAATGATCGTATATTATTTAACATTATTGTTTTTAAGAGCATTTTTATTGTAGGTAGACTAAAATGCATATTTACCATTGCAATTAAATCGCTTTAAAGCAATAAACTTTAGTTAAAGTCAGGGTACCGTACATTATTTATGGGCGCCGTTAAACACCTGTCATGTTTAGCTAGATGTCGTGAACGATCTAGAATAAAATGAATCACAAAATGGATCAAGGTTCGGCCTTATTCATTGTATCAATACGTAGACGAGATGCATCTACCGTCATCTATTCATTGGAACCCCACAATCTACCTGCTTTTGTTGACGGATCTGATTCTATCGACAGTGACTTTCGATTTCCGACATCTAAGATAATCTTGAATAGGTTGATAAATAGGTTTAGGATTGTATTTAAACTGATGACTTAACAGAAAATGAGAGAATTTGGATCATTCAGAATGTTGAAATCTGACCTTGAAGCCCTTAATGTGTGAAAGTGAAAGTACCTTAATAGCGTTAAAATTATTTGTAATTTACAGAATTTTCTCTTATCGCACTAATATAATTTAATAATTTTGAACTATTTTTTTTCGAATTGCATCTTAGCAACTGACAGTTTATGAGCATCCAGTAGGAGGAAGGTATCAACGTCGACATGGCCAAACATCCATATATAGAACGATAATCACACGTCTAGTAATTTTTGCATCAAAGGGTAGGAAGAAGATTTTATAAAGGTACAATCAGATTATTTTTTTTACAATATTATTAGTTTTGTACTGTTAATTCCTGAAAAAGTTGTTGCCTAAATATACCTACCTTGATAATTTGAGTGTGTAAATAATGTTTCCCTTGACCCTAGTCATGAACACAGTTTAGGCAAATTATTACAATCTGGTACATTAACGTATAATTTAGTGCATAAAACAAGGGCATTGGCTGTTGACCCCGCGATCTATCGCCGGCATCTGGCAATGATCGCACCAGGCGCCCGCGCATCGCACGCGGAAGTGCTTCACGGGATTCGACCGTGTTTCAATAGATGCCTGATTGGAGCTCATTTGATTAATCCACCCTCTATAACGGCACTGCCTTGACACAAAGCAGTGTTGTAACAAATTGCAGACACTTGGGATAATCCTGGTTATTAGGTATTATTAGCACGAACGATCCTCGAATGTTGAACCCTACCTTGACATGCATGCGTGAACGAGACGACAGTCGCGGAACGGCGCGTACGCAGAGGTAGTACAGGGTTGCACACAAATAACTTTCCACTTACTCGAGTCAAGTGCTTCTCAGAATATTCGGAATAAGAAATTGAAAGGATAGCCATCGTTAATTACTCGTTCCAGTTAGGCTCGGTTGAGTGACACGCCTGGCGAGTGACCGTTCTCCACAAAGGCGCATCGCTGTTTATCCTCAATGCACTCTAATGCGCTTAACTATTTCGATATATCTACTTCGTCTAATTAAAATGAATGGGTGAATCAACTTTAGACCAGTAGGGGAGCGTAAGTTACGGACTTTCTACGGTGACGGTCGGCTAAACATCAACCCTCCTTAGGGCTGACAGGTGGTATACAGATGGTCTTAACGTTTATTTATTTTGGTAAGGACTTTTGGGATTAAATGTTTTATTGTAGCAGAGTAATAAACTCTGCTACAATCCGGTACAGGTATTCTAATAGTAAAACATAATCAAATCGAAGATGTATAAATTTATATTTTAAGAAACGTTACACGTAATTTAATAATACTTAATGATTAATTAGTTAATGTTAAATGCTAAACGGTGATTAGTATAATTAAAGGGTGACTATATAAATTCTAACTTCATCAGTTTGAATCGAATTCAATTAATTGTATTTCAACACGATCAATTGTTACTTTCGTATGAAATAAAATTACCTACAGCTTTTAATTCGTTCTTTAGTTCTATAGCTAAACCATTAATTCCTATTGTATGGTAATGACCAAACATTGATGTCGTGAAAGTGTCTACTGCTAACTGGTCAGCCACGATGTCGGTCAAATTTGCATATTATGAAGTAACGCACAATGTTTGTTTTGTCCAGGATATTCAAGAAATGCATCAGGCGATTATTGAAGGTTAAGTAATTCGATAACTGTCAAAGAGACCTTATTTATACACAAAAAAGAAACTGTAGAATGTTAAGTGAACAATAAAAGATACTAATTTATACTGAAGCATCTGAATAATATTTAAGATAACACTTAATATATTAATATTGTCTGATAGAATAAATAATTATGTTTTCCTATTGTCATTTCAATTTGATACGCATTGAAAAATATGTGAAATTTACTGACATTGTACACAAGTAAACAGACAAACATAGGTAGTAAATGGCGCTAACTCGCAAGTAGCAATGTCATTTAGGCAATAAAGTAGTTTTAATCACAATCACAATTCAAGTCCAAGGATCGTTTTTATTAAAAACTAGCGGGCTATACCGACTACACTTTAATTTATTTATTTAAATTTATGTATTTAAATTCAACTGTACATTATTTTTTATTACAGTTTATATTTATTTTAGTATATTTCTTTAAATATACTAAAATAAATATAAACACGTAATAACGAAGGGTTTATGGCGACATAATTTTCAAGAAATCGGTCGGTTTTAAGTTTATTTGTACAAACGTCGAAATTTACTTTTTATAATATTTGTTTAGATATTGATAGTGGCTATAGCAAATAAATAAAACGTTAGTAATACTTGTAACATTGTGTTTACTTGTATAAGAGAAAAATATAATGAATCTATAAATGACAACGCACATCAAAAGTAAAGAAAACATAATCCAAATTCAAACGTAGTGCATCATAGACAATTATACGTGGACAGATTCCAACAGATATATGGGATTTGTTTAGTAGTTTTTTTTGCTTCAAAATGCACGTATGTAAAAATAAGAACAGCTCGAAATGTGGTATGTTGTTAATGCTAATTAAAGCTTTCCCCAGAAGCTTACTAATTGAAGTTAAACAAATAACTGTACGAGGTACAAACGTAATTCCTGTTTGGTAATGAGGTGTATTATGTCATTTAAATAATAAATACTTGACAATTTCCTTAACTAAAGGTTTAATTTTATTATTAAGTGCTGTTAGTATGCGTATTAAATAAGTATGAATTTTTTTATACTATCACTCTCTTACATAAAGGGTTTGTAGTAGACACAACCTGTACAACGTAATAAAATAAAGTAAATTTAGTTTATTTTGCTAACGTAAAATAATTACGAGTATTGTGATCGTCATTTATTTATTTCGAACGCCACTTATTTAAGCTTACAGACGTGTTCAAGAACGATGCTTACTTTTTTAAAACAAAGTTAGGTTAGTGTAATTCAACAACTATTTCCTTAATTTATTTCAGATTCTGGATTGTTTAATTCTTGAGCGATTTCAGATATTCAGTTTAAGGTTTATTTCATAGAAAAATATGCTTATTGTTTTGAGACATGTCAAATTCGTTAAAATTGTCTCATATTGGAAAGTTGAATGGACAGTATTTAAATGAGAATTGTAATGTCATCAGTGTATTTTTGGATGATCGCCCCATTCGAGACGGTGCGAACTTTGCTTCAATTATACACGTCTCATGGTTACGGTGCCCTCAAAATCCAAACTAATATTATACTTGAGAATGCATGTTTTTCGAATGAAAACTTTTGATATAATTGCGATAAATTTGTAAAATAAGAAATATTTTAAAACGGGGAAGTGTGTTCCTTTATAATACTTATCACCTTTAACTCTTACTTTTGTATAAATAAGAAATATGATAGTGTATTGCAAAAGACGAAGACAGCAAATGGTCTGTAGTTGGTAGGTATAATTATTAAAATGCTGGTATAAAATCTTAAAGGTGAACTTGAATAAGTAGTGTTGTTGGACTCGTTTTACTAAATCATTGTCAGCCTTAACAAGACTGATTAAAATCAAGTTTAAACCAGATTTAGACAAGGGCGATGTTTACAAAAAGGGAAAATAAACAAATAATAACAGTTGTTGTTGTGATTTCAGTGAACTTGTAATTTAATTGGCGGCATATCGGGGCTAGTGAAAGATACGTAAAGATCATGAAAAAAGTTTAAAAAATAAAGCGCTTACCTTGAGGGAAGACGCGCGTGTTCGTGCGCCGCTCACATTATAACCGGCTGTTGCGCATGCGCTTCTCGGCCACGATCCTGAAACAGAAAAATAATTAATCACTCAGCGCTCTACTCGAGCTTATAAACACGAAAGTTTTGATAAAAACGCAAATGTGTATATAAAACGTTCTCTGAAAAATACTTTTCACGAATTTTATATCGTTGATGCCGTATATTTTGTAAATTAGAGACACGAATAGAACATGAAAAAAACTTTTTCTGCTAGTAGTCTTTGTATAAATTGTATAATATGTAATAACTGAAATAAATCACTCAAAAGTAGCCTTATAAATTGTATAAAAATGGCTTAAAAATGATTACTAAATTAGGGATAATTATACTAAAGATCTAAAAAAAATCATAAATTCATCGTAGGTGTGTCATGGTTGCAGATTTTAATTTATAACCAAACTTCCGGTTTCCACTTTCACAATAAAATAATACCAATTAAATGTAACCCCATGCATTATTCATTAAAACAGGTTTTGTAAATAGGTTTTTAGTGTGTTTAGCCTTAACCTTTTCCATTCTTTTTTAAATTAGTCTCTGTTTGGAAATAGTTAATTTTCAATCGAGACCTTTGTATTTCGTCATTTTGTTTGTTAAGGTTATGGTAACATTCGAGAATATAATTGATTATTTTTGCTTCATTATATTTTTATTTATTTTTCCCAAGCCGATTTCTATTTAATATATCTGATCGTAAAGTCTTGATACTACTCGATATAACTCATCTGATTCCATTTCAATATGCTGAACATAAATAATTAATTATCACCATATGCGTTTTTGTAATATGGATCTACCTCCTCTCAATTTTTTTGATTGACATTGATAATTTTATATATAACATTGTTATCTTCTTCTAAAATTTGGTCGAGTAATGTTTCATTTATTTAACAGTGTCATCCATGTGCTTTACCGTCCACAGTCTACAATACTGTACCAAATAGATCTTCATCAATCCTTCTGTTTTTTATTATTATAATTAGAGTGCACATTTACGAAGATTTCAGATTATATTTTTATGGGTTCAGACGTGATACATCGAATTGTTGTAGAAGTAAAGAATATGATATTATAATCTGTGGTAAATAACCAAAGATTAGCACTTAGTGAATACAAATAAAAATTATTGTGTTCTGTGATCATTTTATTATTTAATAAGAATGTGTGGAATTCGAAAAGGTGTTTTATGCTTTCTCAAACAATTTCTTCTTAAGACTTGTTTCAGTAAGTTCCTGTTCAGTGTCCCAGAGACATGAATCGTCTGGATCGCTTTCTAGTAATATGTGATGTACCTATTGCGCAGTGGCATACAAACACTAAGAAAGTGGTCCGTCCTCGTACTACCAAGGCCGAAACTATAAAGTTTTATGAAATGGAACACAAATCTATAAACTATGATCTTTATTATGGCACAGAAAACACTAATACTGTACTTAGCACTGATGAAATGGACTTTTAGAATTCAGTCTTACCAAATTTATTTGCCGGTAAATATATACTATTCTGTTTATATTGTCACAAGTAAATCCGCAGCGAGTATTAAATGCATATTTCAATAAAAGACTTGTCTGTTTTTAATATATATATATAAAGTCAATCACCAATAGTTATTAATTAAAGGTTATTGATTGCATGTATTTTCTCATGCGTGATTTAGAGTAGTTAAAATAGGCAGTAATGTAAATTTACTCCAAGGACAATTTCGCAACTAATTTGCTTTAATATACATTTCAAGGATCGAAGGTAAGTTTCATTATAGTAATAAAAGCAAAACAAAGAATCACCACAAAGGGATTAGCCGTCATGCAGACAAAGAGAATGTCAATATCAGTTTGTATGGACAGTAAACACGGCTCGAGCGACTGGCTCCCGAGAATCAGCCATAGTCCATACAATTCTATAACCACTATACCTATCACATGCCTTCTCTTTATCTCATTTTTCTATAAATCACGTTAACCTCTTCGAATATTCGTATTAAAGCGTGTCTCTTTAAAACAACTCGCGGAGAAAACATATCTAAATGCAACTTTATAGTATTTTATTTAATTGCTATGGAAAACAATAATACCGCATGAAAACCAAAGGATTTGGTTAATTACTGTTAAATTAATTACAAAGTGATTATCATTTCCCATGCATGTTTGAATTTAATTTCAATCAAATTACGACGTTGATTAATTTATTTGTAACAATCATTGCCAATAGTTCAGCGAATAATACATGAATAAAAAAAATATTGAAAACTAAAACACAGTAATCTTTTTGTTTTACTCCCATTACAGTATCTAATGTTAATTTAATATCTCTCTCTCTGTAAGCAGAACCCCAGCCAGTTCGAGTCATTCACGTCAGTTCACTTGGGACCTGCTGCAGCCACGCTTTCCCGTGCCCACTACCTAGAGCTGCAGCTGAGCTGAGGATGCAGGTCAAAAGGTGAGCATTCTGCACCTTAAAACCAAATCTACTCACTAGGGAGGTAACCCGCATAAAACCGAGCTTGTATGGAAGTTTAAAGTGGCAGCCCCACTATCAGACTAGGGCACAGTGGTCTAATCTCCTGCTTTCCTGAAAAACAACGATTCAAGAAACTGAAACAGCGAGAAACCGGACCGATCTTTTACCGACGACCTTAATTCAATATACATAAGAGTAAATTAAATAATTAGCTGTCACCTTTCTTCTGGTCACTAGAGCCCTAACAAGTTGATGTGTTGTGATAAAGTAAGAAAGAAAGAAAGCAACACCAGAAAAATGCTCCAACAAAGTCATTTTAAAACGAAATAATTCCGAGTAAAGTGAACATTAGCAGACTAACTTGTTTACACATAAAATTCTGTTATAATCAAATCAAAAGTCGTACCTAGTTTTATCAAATATGTCACTTCCCAAATTAAGGCCGTAGAGCATAAAAAAAATTATTACACTTGCAAAATATTATTATTATTTTTTATTTTAGACTTTGAATACTTTTTTTATAGAACAGGGGGCAAACATGCAGGAGGCTCACCTGATGTTAAGTAATATCGCCGCCCATAGATACTCTCAATGCTAGAGGGATCGCGAGTGCGTTGCCGACCTTTTAAGAATTGGTACGCTCTTTTCGTGAAGGACCCTAAGTCGAATTGGTTCGGAAATACTTCAGTGGTACTACTTTTTACGCAATATACTAGATAAGAATATTGATTAGATTCAACTCTCAATAATGCATTAAAAAAATTGCACCTGGGGAATCTACCTTAGTTTTTTTACTAATTCGAATCTTTACACTCGTTCTGTCAATATTTAAAGCATCTATTGTCTATGTCAAACTTCAAGCAAAATATGACTGCGTTTATACGGTTTGCAAATTTTGCTTCCGACTTATGCGGTGTACTCAAGTATGCAAAGATTACGCGCCAAATTAGGAGTTAGGCTTGATTTGTTTACGGTTAGATTACTTCTGAATATGGAAACCTGTGCAATAGTACGTCCACGTGCAATGTAATAAAACGATTGAGATTCAAATTATCTATATGCGTAGTTTTTTCAAGTAAAGCAAGTTGTATCTCGACTCATTTAATTTTAAAGTTTTTAGGCCTTGTAAAGTCCGTGGTGTATTATAAAAACTAAAGAAATGCTTAAATGAAATTAATATGTTATTCATTGTAATGTTTAAAAATTACACAGTTAGACCGGATTGATTGATTTATGATATTTGCTAAAAACGTTCCGTTGAATACTTTTTTTAATAGAAAGGCCTTGAAATAAAAAGAGTGTGTGTACTTATGTACACGCGTTAGAAGTTATACTTCAAACAAATAACTAAAATGCAGTAGTGATTAACGATAAATATTAAAATTAATCAAATAGATTTTATTTAAATAATAAAATCTTAGTAAATACTATCACCGTCGTATATGAAATTGATTTAATACAATATATTTATTTATTGACACTGTTGAATTGTACTGTTACGAACGAAACACGTGTTCTAAATATAAAAATCTTAGAATATACAACTTAAACATTGTTATCGATTTCCATGCCACCTAGACATAACTTTACGATGTCGAATTTAGGTGTTGGTGTGCGCGCGCATCGTATAAACTGACTCTCATCATTTTTCTCCATCGCGCCAAAAGAAGTATAACTTCAAAAACAAAATTCTACGTAGACAAAGTCACGGGCTCGTGACATAAAAGGCTGTTCACTCAGGTACTAAGGTGACTTCGTGACAAGCTAACTTGTTTGAGCAAGTAATAAAACCACAAGCCCATTTCTTGCTCATCAAAAACCTGTATTAGATTTTTCTCTATATTTATTATCATTAATTACAAATACATATAAGTCATAGAAGCGGTCGCGTTAATTGATTGATAAATATTAAGAGCAAAGGTTACGTGATAACGATATAAAAAATGTTAACATTTCGTTCAATGGAGTGTAAATGGAGCAATTATTAATGCATCTAATAGGTAACGAGTAGTAAGCGATAACATTGATAATTTTCAGGGTTGTATTGGGAGCGCGGAATCAGGATTCAGAAAGAGCAGGAAAGAAGTATATTAAGGAGACAGAAGAGGATTAAATAAATGTTACACGTACCAGTACGAGCATTATAGGGGAGTCTGGAGTTGAGAACTAGGGTTATATTATTCTGAACGTTAAGCTTAAACTGCATTGCAATGACACATTTTAATAATAAAAATGTGACATCCCTGGGACATACGCGAAAAAAGGTCTAGATTCCGCAAGTTATGATCGTTTAGTCGAAATCAATTGTGTATGTCAACAAGAAGATTATAAATCACAGTTACATGCCAGTTATATTCCTACAGCTGTCTAGTGAATTGATACAAATGACCTATATTATTTAAATTAAATGTTATTGTTTGTGCTCTATTTGGTACAAATTTTCCAAAGAATAACAATGTTACTACGTCAAATCTCCCTTGATAAGGTTTATATAGTAAATTAATTTTACTACATTTTAATATATAAACTGAAAACGAAGAAAACTAATTGTAATATTATCCATATTAAAATTAGCTTTCTTCGTTTTCACTAATGTTGGATCTCTAGTCAATACCATCAACGGGAAAGATCTAGGGGAAAAAGCCGAGCTTTTCTTCTATTTGTGTTTTTATTAATTTAACAGCACCAATGGCAACAAAATAAAAGAAAACCTGATTAACACTACATTCTAATAAAATATTTTGTTTACTCCATGAAAAAGTTTCTAGACGAATTAAAATGTATATTATGTAAAGATCATAGACACATATTTTGGTTTATATATATATGTATAGTATAAACCTTTTCTTAAACCGCTTGACAAGCGAGATTTTTCCGATGAGTAGTAATGATATAGGATCTAAATCTAATCTAAAAATTATGTTGTAGATTTATTAGCGACCTTCAGTTATGGTGATGAAGAAGATACGATAGAAAACAATTGATTCTAGAAATAAGCCAGCATTACTAATGTCTTAAAATGGCCAATTTGTAAATTTCTGTTGTTTATGATATGACTTAACAAAGGTTCGTCAGTATAATTAATAAGCAGGTACCTAGAACTGTGCTTGGTGGATTTAAATATTGTGTATCGAACTTTTATAATCGAAATCAATTTGAAATTGACGTCGAAGCTTATGGTTACTTTGTTATCAAGCAATTTCGTTTTCAACTGATGCACTAGGCGCGGCTAAGAAGATTGATTCTAATACCTCCATTTCAAGATAAATCGAATACCGACTGCTCTTGGGTATCTAAAAATAGTTCAAATTGCAAATTGAACGGCCCATTGATTTCGTTTGCTTTTTGTTCAGGCTAGATAATTCTATATCTTTTGTATGTATTACTATCAACTGTTAAATTACACTATTCCCTTGAAAATGAAAATAGTTATCAATCATCTATTAGACGTTACAGAATCTAAATATCTAATACTTTATGTTTGAAAATTGATTAAAATAAATATCTAGCATATAAAAAAATCTATCAAATTTAGGGTCTGTTTCACAATGTCCGGATAAGTTCCAAATAAGCTATTTATTACTTATTGGTAGGATAAACAATATTTTTGCGTTTCACGACTGTCAGATAGCGCTATTCGTCATAAAATGCGAAGTAACTTATTCGGAACTTTTATCTTTCGAATAATTTATGTGTTGCATAGCTATTTGGTACTTTATCCATACATTGTGAAACAGGCCCTTAAAGTCAAATAAAAGATTTATCTATCTGTGGCAGTACATTGAACTAGTCGGTTAGCTATTCATGAAAGTTGCTCCCGCAATGAGAATGCCAGCTGGCGCCATCGAGGACCCAAGACTAGTCATAGGCCGATAGTAGGGTATTATTGTATCGGATTAAGCTGATACTTTACTTTGTAAGTACTTTACAATCAATCAATGCAACAACATATCTAAACAAATCTGTATCTAAGTTAATTTGGGTGTGACAACTTAGAACACTGTATAAACTTTTAACACGATAATTATATCAAGCCATAGAATATCGTACTATCAGATACAAAGATAATAAATATATGAGAATCAAACCGTAAATTATTTTGTAAATAATAAAAATATCAAGCACATACTACAATCTTCAAGTTGTAAGAGAATCAAAGTTGTAATTATCATCCGTTATGTTAACTGTTTGTTTAAATGTAGATAACATCTAATAATTTTCCTGAATGCCTAACATTAAATGCATTTATATTCTGAATAGAATTATATTTTAATATATAATGTAAAATAGCAAAACTTTAAGAATCAATAAGAATATTGTCATAAACTAAATTGTTCAACGACTTTCATCATTGACTGTACCACAATCATTATCTGCGAATAAAAATATGAATCATATGTCTTATTATGAATTATATTAACCATTCATACCCATTACAGAACAATGCTTCGCTTTTACTATTTCATAACTACGTTTACAATCGTTACGTACCATAGTTTGGTCTATGCAAAACAAAATATGTTCCATTTCACGAATTGTTTTTCTGAACTGAATTTTAAATAACCTATATACTTCTCTATATAAACTACAATCTTTTGAAAATGATTTACTTGTTTTAATAATAAATTATGCTGTACATAGAACATGTTTTTATATTATTTTTATACCGTTAAAAAAATAAAATCAGTGGCGCTACAACCTCTTTAGGTCTTGGTTAGATTTCTGAATGTGTTTCATGATCATTTTTTAAATAAGAGGCAAGTAGGTGATCAGCCTCCAGTGCCTGACACACGTCGTCGAATTTTTGGGTCTAAGACATGTCGATTTCCTCACGATGTGATGTGACGAAGGAAACTTCACCATTCGAGAAAATGTTAAATGTTAAATGCATAGAAAAAAGTCAATACAATCTTGTTGGTTTATTGCGACAATTGTACAATAAAACAAATCGCAACGGTTTAATGATCTGGAGTCATACCGAGAGGAGCCTTTACGTAAAAATTAAGAAACTATATTTATATTAATTTAAATCTTATTATAATTTGTAGCGAATATATTCTGTTTTCACTTTCGATGATAAATTAGAACATTAAGAATTCCACTCGCGGGCAGGACGTCACGTTCCAGCTTCCGTATTGGCGGCCCTTTATCGTTGCTGTTCTGCCTTTACTTTCTATGGTTCGGAAGCTTACATCCTGGTATCTGGCAATTTTTAAACAAATTAAACCACCTACATTTAATCTTTCCTATCTTGTGATGTATTTATTGGATACATTACCTTCCGGACTAATTTTATTTTAGGACAATCTAATTTTTGTTAATAACACTATGCCATCAAAAAAATTATACAAACACATTGGTTTAGCAGAAAACAAGCATGCTGAAAAGATCCTCTAAAATTTGACAGACTGAAAACAATTTAAAAGGTGAAGCTAAGTTGAGAGAAAAATTTGTGGCTTCATCTTAAAAATAAAACGATTGTTTCAATTTTTTACAGTTTGCGTGTAATATGACAAACATGATTCAAGTTTGTTGCATGAGGATGAGTTTAAGAGATAGATTGTTTATCACAAATCCAGTTATCTTATCTTACCGGATATATGCGCGAAGCTGTAAATCTGCAGCCGTCAATCAAGATGCTTGAAAGCCGTGCAACTTAATTGTACTAACTACGGAAGCTACTTAGCCAACGAATCAACAGCGGTGTCAAATTACGACTCGTGGGGAATGGAGTTAATGTCTAAATTTATTCAAATGATAGCATGGTACATGTATGTTCTCTGTAAGACTTACAGACTGCAACTAATATT
Organism: Pieris mannii; assembly: GCA_028984075.1. Classification (NCBI taxonomy): domain Eukaryota; kingdom Metazoa; phylum Arthropoda; class Insecta; order Lepidoptera; family Pieridae; genus Pieris; species Pieris mannii. The sequence goes on from CM054783.1 coordinate 5,330,799, forward strand.
ATAACTCTTACATTAAATCTTTTATGCAAAGCGCAGGTGGAAGATACTGAATAAGATCTGATAGTCGGATTGATCATAAATTCCTCTATGGACATGTGACTGGAGAGGATTGTTTCTGTAAAACTCTCGCGTACTAAGGAACGTTATTTACAACTGTTATTGTCATACAATAATTAATTTTATATTTCAAGGAAGGCGCCCACTCGAAATTATAGTAATCAATCGAGTTTACAAAAAATCCTGTTTTTAAGGTGTGTAATGTTCTTATTAAGCTAAAAATCACGGAAAATTCCGTACGGTTTATTCGGCTTAAAATAATGTTCAAGATTTTGACATAAATATTAACTAAACAAAAACTGTGAATGCCGTGGTGATAAGTCATAATGAGTTAAGTATTTAAGATAATAAATAGGCGTCATGTCTGACGACTAAGAATAATTTACTCACAATCTTGGACACTCTTATTCTTGGGTCCTTCAAGAAAAGAGCGTACCAATTCTTAAAAGGCCGGCAACGCACTCGCGAGCCCTCTGGCATTGAGAGTGTCCATGGGCGGCGGTATCACTTAACATCAGGTGAGCTTCCTGCCCGTTTGCCCCCTGTTCTATAAAAAAAAAAAAGAAAAACTCTCAACTTAGAAGAACGGAAAATTATCTTCCAGCTGATGTTTAATCCACGTTTCCTACACAGAAGTAAATACGTTTTTTTTAATCATTGAATGGCACAACAAAAAATAAAGATTATTAGAGGGTTAAACAAAAAAATGATTTTTTTAATTATTGCAATATTGCATAAGCAAAAAACGCGTTTATAAAGAAAATGGAATACAACAAACTGTGTCTTGGGTTCAATTACTGGCGAAGCGATAGTTGTTTCGCCTTGATAGGCACAGAATGCTGATCACCTATCAAAATCATGAATAAAACGATCCGAAAATATTTGACATGTATTGGTAGGACTTCACAGAAAAAATTATATTTAATTACGATTTATACTGAGTTTTTAGATCAATTAATATTATACCTTCATAGCAAATTTAAAAAAAATCTCATACAATAAATACAAGTCTTCACATTATGTAGCACCGGAAATGACTATTCCTTAAAATAAAATCGGATATTAGAACACAATTGAAAATATATAGACAAAAGAATTAACACAAGCAAGAAGATACCGTTTATCTTGATTCTTTTAAAATTAAATCATTTATCCATATCACATCCACTTTTGTCATTTACATCGAAAAGGATCCACTACGCGTGAATTATATGAACTAAAAATTACGGCAATACCAATAAATTTGATTTTATAACCATTTTAATCAGTAACACAATTTTTTATATATTTGCTAAGTAATAAAAATAAGTGAAGTAAAAAAATATAATATACCACGTCTATATATTATGTCACGTCAACGTAATTATATATAAAGAAATCTGGTAAACGTTTTGACAGTAGTAGGGTATATTCTTTCTAACAAAATAATGTAAAATAAACGAGTGTCGACTTTTTATTAAGTTCCAATTTTTGACAATCGTCTGGATTTTGCGTATTGTTAAAATTTTGATTCATTAATTTAGATAACCTATAGATTTAATAAGTTATTTATTGTAAAGAATGAAAATGCAGAATCATCGGATTCGCCACCGGCGCATTAAATTGTTTATGCTCAGTTATTAGGAAAGGTATTAGTGCGGAATAAATGTTAATATTTTTGGCATGCTTCCCTGCAAATGAGGACGTTATAACGTCTCACGAATTCAGGAAGTATACGAGCAAGGATGAACATGTTACATGGAGACACATAATTTATTATACACAGTTTATTCGTAGAAATTATTATTTAATTAGGTACGGAAGTTTGGGAGTTATTTAGTAGTTGCGAGTTGCCTTTTAAATGATAACATTAGTATAACAACGTGTAATATGAACGTGTGTAAAAATCGATTTAAAAATACAAGAAAGTTGTCAGGTTTTTTTATTATCAATATAGTTTACATGCCTTGTTAATTTGCGGTAGTGTAAATACAAAGATTATGTTATAATTGGGGTTTTCTATAACATGAATGAATTCCAAGTATTACATGAAGCCATTATATTAAGAATTAATCTTCATCGTGAAAAAGGTAAAAGAGAAAGTACCAAGCCCAACGGTTCCATTGTGTATGTCATGTATGTCCATAATGTCTTTATTAAAGCCTGTTTCGGTCATCTTATCAACAATAGTATTCCGATATTGTTCGTAAACGAATATTCGTAGAAAATACAATAGACTAGGTGTGGTTTGGAAAGGTACTAAGTGCTTAGATATGTTTATATCGTGTCGATTTCTTAAATAAGCTTGTATTTATTTTAGGAACTTATTTGAATTAAAAATATATATTATTGATGCGTTATGAATTCATATTATTTGTTCTCTTCCTTAGATATTTAATTATTGTGATATTTTAAACGATAAAACATACAATTTATTTCGTATACCCAGCAAATGCATATATCCTATGTAGAAGTTTGTAAACTTTCAAGGCAAACTCACGCATGCCACTCATACTTATTGACAAATTGACAAATCCGTGTGCGGAAAAGCGCGTGTGTGTAGAATACATATTTGATAGAGCATAGAGTATAGACGTCATGGTCTCGCCTCAGTGTGTGACAGCTGACAAGTGGAAGCTTACGAGACACGCGACGCTGAATCGCGAAATATTGCTTTTGATAAAATTGGAACCATTTGATAAGAACCTAAAATAAGTACAAAACTCATTTCGTATAAATACCACTATATCAAATTTTCATGATTTTTAAATTTACGGAATTACAGAAATTTACGTTAATTATAAAAGTTACGACACTGCAGCGTATAATAAAAAAATATATCCAACGTAAAGAGTGCCCTTTTTTCGGAAATCCAATCAACTGAAGTCCTAAAATAATTGAAATTCAATTAATAAACATTGAAAAATGTTTCGCCACTTAAATTGTAAATATATTTTAGCCGCCATATTATGGTGATATATTATCTAGTTTGGTTAATATTAATGTAGGGTGAGGCTGTAACTTAGACAACCATATTGAAACGAGATATGTTGTGGTGTCGAATGAGAATTAATTTAATCAGACAATGCCTATTTATTATACTTTATTGGTAATAATTATGCCCTTAGGTAAAACAAATTATATTATATTAGTTATATATGTTCAGTAATTCATTGTAACAGTAGAATGTTATATGTGAGTAACACTATTTAAAAAAAATGGATATGGGCAATAACGTAATGTACGCTACCAAAATTCCATCGTCGTAAAGCAGGAGATTAGCGAGTAAGAATTTTATGCTATAACTCATAATTATATGTATATTTAAATGGTTATATTAGTTGATAGTTATATATGTTCAGTAATTCATTGTAACATTGAACTATGTTACTAGCCCCTTTGTGTCGTTCACCTCAGGTGTTCTTCCGTCTCAGTTAGACGGCAAACCTAAATAAAACAAGGGAAGACTAAACATTTTTCCCCAGAGAGCATGCGAGGGCAGTATCATGATCATTGCAGTTGCAATTTATTAGATTTCGTAACGCGAAGTTCATTAGAACTTGAACTTTTCTATGTAAAACCGATACTTCCAATTGTAACCCAGGGAGGGTTACAATTGGAAGTTTAAAATACTTTTAACAGAACCGTTTGATCGTTAATTATACTATAACTAATAAGACTGGTACTGCTATCACTTAACACTGATCGCAATCTTTTTATAATATCCTAAATGTTATTTACGAAAGAGTTTGATTTGTATTTTAACTTATAAAACTATATTCTTTTTATGCTAAGTTCACCGGTGTTTTCAGTAGCTCCAATGACCAAGTCTATATCCAGATAAATGTTTTGAATATGGCTAATCCTTCAGAAATTTGAAGTATTTTTAAGAATTTTGAAAAAAATATATTTGTTGACTTTCACGTAGTTGTAAAAATTACTTTAATAATGTTAACTTATACGACACGGTTCGTAATAGAGTTCGTTTTTAATAGTACAGTTTTTTTTTCAGGCTGCTAGCAAAACAGTGCCGTTTAATTTTTTTTTTTAACACAGTTCCACGAGTCAACATCAGGTTAGTGTCAGATATAAAGTGAGGTACGGAGTGGTAATCAGTGTTGACGCTGAAACTTTAAGATTAGTCTGTATTACTTCTTTACACAAGTATTGTAAGGTGTACTGGATCCTGTGTAATGTGTTTAATAGAAATACGATGGACAAGTTCTGTATTCTCTTTTCCGATCTTTGACTAACAATAATCAATTAAGTCCACCCTATTGAAGAATATTTAGATAGCGTATAGCATCTATAAAGTGGCCTATAAATGCATAGACATTATCTAACTTTATATTACTTTCATCATTTATGGTAATAAAAGTTAAGCTGGCTATTGAAGTTACGAGGACGGCTCACTTGAGACTAGTGCTCGCAATTTCGGTTTAAGTAGGTCTGGGCTTTTGAATGAACCGATGTTCTTATCACGCCATAGGGATTTGCATACCTCATAGGTAGATTTGTAACTGGTTCGGAATAATATTAACTGCCTATTGTTATAACGCTAAAAGAATGGAATCGGTTTTTTTTCAAATATATGTGAATATTTAGACAATGTGTATGGCAGCGCTATAATTGTTAAAAAAATTATGAAATAGTCTCAGTCGCATACATAATGTGGAAATACCAGTGGTTTCTATTGGCAATGGAAAAACAATAACTAAAGAAGGCAGAGAAGGATACAGGCCTCTATGGGGTTATACATGTAAAATGAGATTTAAATAGCGGTTATATTGTGTTTGTATGTGTTTTTATATGTGTTTTACAACAGTCTACCAACTTACCGTATCTTTGTTTTGAAGGCTCTTAAGTCTAAATGTGGTTTAAGTGTTCATTTTTTTATTTATTACTGTTATTTTTAGTTATTACTTATATTATTAATATTTTGTTTTTATTTTATTTTTGTTTAATTTGTGGTCGTTTCTTTAGTTTTTTTGATATATTGCTTGTTCTAATGTAATTGATGTGTATGTGTAAGTGTGTTAAATTTGTGATGTCATATTTTCTTGTATTTTTTAAGCGTACACATTGTTTTAGAATGTATATAAATAAATTTACAAAAATTCTTGTTAGTATAACAAATTGTACAGCGTCTAAGTTTGAGCCTAATAGGTTAGGATGGATGACACTTCTTAAGGATATTTTCTGTTAACAATAACTGTAAAAACTTGATATAAATATTCTAAACACGCGTCAAGCTCATAATTTTGCTGGTATCTATAGCAGGTACTTGTCATAGGTAGATAATGTATGGCATGGCGGCTTTGACACAAACAATTTTAGAAGCGTTCGTTTATAATGAGAACTCTTGGGACAAAAGGTTAGCTATGTTGACTTATGAGGACATAAATAATAAACATAGAGGGGTCTAAGAGACTCTGATAGAGAGTGGTTGACGTGAAAAGCGCCTTTACAAATCTCTTTTAATTTTACTAATACAATTTGAATATATAATATAAAATACAAAAATCGATAAAGAAAATTGGTAACAATGAATAAAACTTGTTACCAAATTGAAATTTTAAAAATAGAACACATCAAAACAGCTGTAGTTTTATAAACTATTTAGATATAAATATATTTTATTATTGTTTATAATTATAGATTATGATTTGATAAGATAATACGTTTATACTACGCCTGTATTGTATACGCAAATGTTCTAAAAACTTTTACTTCGGAATGTTAATTACAAGTATTAGAAAGATGACATTAAATTTAATTGAGCTATCACTGTTATAGCTACTAAATAGCTTATTCCGATTTCAAACGAAAGCAGATACAATTATCCAAATTGAAAAACAAATTAATCAAACCATGAACCAAATTATGACTACCCATGACCAGAATTTGATTTTAAATTAATTGACATCGCCGTCAACTAAACAGGTTTAATACTGCAACTTATTTTTGTTTTTATGATGAATTACCCTGTTTGTAGGTTTAGGTAAAAACAATTTGTAGATTAGCTATCTGCCAGGTGGCAACACTTTATCGACTGGTTTAGTAACTCGTTAACAGCCCACAGACTATCAAATTCTTACTTTCTATGAAAGGAAATCGAAATTATTGCATGGACACATTCCATTTCTCTCGCGGTAGTTTTGATAATGCGTTTTTATTTTTATCTCGTGATTTCCATGACGAAAGCATATGGTAAATTGACTTCAACCTTAAAACTGCAAATTTATGAACGACGAAAGTGCTTTATTAAAAAACCACGAAAACGAGAATTTATGAAACCACTTTCAAGACTTAAATATTTAATAACTACTTCATCCTTCCAGTCTATAGATTTTATACTATATTATAAAAGTTTTTTATGATTATTATTGACTATTAAATTATTTACGCCTCTTATTATACTTTACAAAATGAAATAAAACACGATAATTTTAAATACCTTGTATTAAACTTTTTATTAAATCTAGCATAATTGTTTTTTTTATGATTTATTTCGAACACGAATATAACAAGATTATCATAGCATTATTGGTGCTGAAGGAAGTTGGAAAACAAAAATATGAATTTCATGTACTTTCACTTAGCAAGGAACCTTTTTTATACTTATGGATTTATACTTATTTAGCAACGAAAAGACGTTATATCAGATAACTCTCATTCCCTCTAAGTGACAACAAATAAACGATCAAATTCGAAGAAATAAATGTTATAAACAAACCATGCACTTAGTCTTGAAACTCGCGTGTTCTATTATTTACTAACCAAGGGTGCAAGTTCAATGACCTCGAGTTTAAGAAAATGACAACACAGGTAGGAAGAGGTAGCCAACTATTTCTTTAAACAAAGATAATAATGAAACTGAATCGAAGCGAGTGCGTGGTTAATTGCCGTTGATTGCCGAGAACGTATTCTAGTTTACCGAAGATGGAAGCAGTTCTTGGTAGTGGTATTAATAGCAAGCGGGCGGGCCTCAAAGTACACCAGTTTTAGATGTGTCTATTTAGAACATGTGTAAATAAATCTAGCAAGTCACTTTCGACCGCGCTTGTCACTTTCATTGCTTACTGCCGCTTGCCTTGTCCTGTGCCTACATACGACCTTATACGGCGACACATGAGATTTATGAAGTTGATATACTGTATTTAATTTCAATAAATAAAAGTTACATTCTAAAGAACATTAACATTATTAGTTGACATTTTGTCTCGAGCTAGGTCATAAAAACCGTCCTAATCCATATCCCAACGAATAAATAATTAATAATATGTCGACTTAAGTTTTTGCTTTATGATGTGCCGTCAGTCATGTTTTATTTAAGAAACTATTCAGAGATGTTGCCAAGTTCAAAATCATAATTTGTAAGTTTTATTCATAATTTATATGAAAAACGCACAATTATGTTTACTGTTAAGAAAGATGTAAATGCTAATTTGATCCTATGATAAAAGGAATGAGAACTTAATGAAAATAGTTCAAATTACAATGTAGTGTTGGCAAATTCCTGACGCCTTTTTACAATTCTCACGTTAGCAATACAATATCTTGATTGCAAATCCAGTTCATACTGTTTGATCGAAATTTTAATAGAGCGTTTACGCGTAACTAAATCCAAATAAAGTAGTGTGACATAACAATGCCAGCTCGAATATACGATGTAATGTAACCGACATTGAAGCACAGCGCTGTGACGAACCAAAACAAATGGAGACGACACCGTTACAATACTTCGCAGAATAAAAAAATACAGCGCAACGGTAATCTGTGTTTGCCGCTTAAAATACACAATATTTTGACAGATGTCAAAGTTTTTATATTGGTTCGCACTTACGTACTCAATTTCGTAGAGATTACTCCGTACAAGAAAGCGCATCGGAAATTATGTTGGTCGTAAATATACTAAACTCGGTCGGTTGTCACCTTTACTGCACCCAGATGGCACAGTTCCCAGTGAAAACGGTTTTAGCGTACGCACGTAAAGATTGAATTAAATATTTCCTACGATAGGATCAACATTTCTCTACGTCGATCACGATCTTCGAATTTGGCAAAACAACAATAGCGAATAAGGAAACATCACCGTGAATAAACGAAAAAAAACGTTTCCTAATCTGATACTAGTATGAAATGTTTTAAGAACACTGTATGCTTCTTACTAAATCTTTTGCATACTATAATGCAGTATTGTCCGCTGTGTCTGTCTACCTACAGAAGTTTATTAATTATTTCAACTTTGCAGATTAAGAGTGTACAACATCAGAATCGGATCAGGTTTGAAGGACGGGAGAGGAAAAAAGTTACGCGGAAGACTATAGTGACAAGAAGTAGCTTCGTGGAAATCTTATAGAACGTTAATGAGTAATATAAACCAATGTTGCAGAAAAAGTGTGCAACATGTTGCTATTGTCCATGGAGACGGAAGGCGGCGTGGGAGCCGACCTCCTCTTGGGAAAATCTCACTCCCATATTTCGTTCACATGCGAGTGTATTGATAAAAAGTTAAATCACCATTACAAATCATGACCATATCAAGGCGAGCATTCTCGGAATATAATCGGTCGAATTCAATGCCGTATCGCTTAAGATTTTATACGTGGAGAAAAATAGCTTTATGTGAACGAACTGGACGTAACATTTTATTATTACTAAAGACAATAAATTTGCATATAAAAAATCACTATAAAATATTGAATTTTTTTACATCACTCTTAATAAGTAAGGTAATAAATTTATATTGCAGAAACCAACGAATTATATAAAGAATGTTGGTCCTAAATTCGAATTTCGAAATCTATATATTTGGGTTGTTGTTTTGGTGATTTTCTTTCACACCCAATTTCGTGTATTAATAAGGTTATATTAATTATGCCAGTTTGGATATAAATATGATATTTACTCATCATTCATACATCGTCAGATCACAAAGCCAATAAAAGTATATATGTATGTATATATACTAATCATAAGCAGTAAAAGCAAAGTAGTATTTAAAAATAAACTCCAAACAAACAACTTTTATAGTGTTTACAGATTATAAAATGATTTGTTGAACCGTTTTAAAAGTTAATAAGAAATGTACATTTTCCTAAATTAGGTATGCTAAATGTTTAACATTATTATGTCATTGCGACATACTTTTTGGTTTGTATTTTATTGTATCTCTTCCTATGAAAGCATATTTAACGGGTTTACCTGTTCCATATTTAAATCTTCTTTCTTAATTAATATCAAAACTATGATTATTCTCGCGTTTCGCGTACATGCGTGATTTTAGGTATCGGCTACTGTTTAGGCCTTCGACTTCTTTAGGTATAAGGTATCTTTATAAGGCTTTCCTTCACCGTACAACCGCGTGCATTGGTCCAACCGGGAATGAAACCTATGACCTCAGAAAGTCCTTCGATGAAGCCACAATACTTTTGAATATGTCCTAATAATTGTTAATAATAATGATAGTTAATTAAATAAATTAATGGCACAAAACAAAATATAATTCATAGGTTTACGTTGGAGATGGGCCTTTGCCAACGAGATTTTTGATTTCTGGATAATATGAAGAGTTGTCGATAATTTAAAGAGTTGAACAGGTTTGGCCCAATGGTCGGGCCAATGTCATACGCAAAAGGGTATTGTACCGATGTCTCAACTAGAAAACCTTCGCTTGCTCAAATGTACTTGTTCTCGTAAAAACTTCACGGCCATGGCTGTTTCTCGTTACGGCTATCAATGACGGTTTTAACCTATCCGAAAACAGGAAAATATTTATTCCGTGTACGAATTTTTTAATGGAAAATCCGTATAAATATAAATTATGGTCGTAAGTACAGATTTGATTCATCCTTTTTTTTTCATTTCATTTAGCTATTATTTTTCTATATATAATTTTTTATATCAATCTAGAATAAAAGAGACCAATATTATAAGACATATGACAAAGTAGGTACTTATTATCAAATGTCAAGTGTTCGTATCTCATAATACAAGTCCTTATTAAATATTGTCAATCAGCACTAAACTTATATGCCAATACGGTTTCTATGATGTGTTATTTTACGTATACGTACACACATATATGTATATATAGTATAGTTATATACTAAACAAAAAAATATACTATAAATCTAATTCTATATTAGTAGAAGGGTCTTGCAAATATATGTATATATGTATTTACTTCAGCATGAAAATCTTACAGTCCACAAAATAATAAAGTAATTTTTTTGTAAAGACAATCTTAGAGGTAATCTAGGGGCTTGCACTAAGAAATACTTATACATAATGCAATACAATTGCAATATGTATGACACATTGAACAATATTTTCTTAAAGCAAACATCTCTGTGAATGAATGCCGCATTTATTCCTTGACATTTGTAATCTAATTCAATTGTATCGACACAAATAGTAATACACACTATTGTTATGTGCTACTTTTGACAAGTGTAAAAATTCACACACATCTATCAAAAAGTATAACATTTGTGTTTAGATACGAAACACGACATGAAAATTCTCACTAAACTTTCTTTTATTTCCGAGTTAATTATTCATTGTATGCTTTAAGAAGTGGTGTCAGTGTGTGAGTGCAACTTTAAGTCTAAGATTTAGCGTTTGAATCACGATCGTATATCTAAGATATTTTGTTGTTATCTGTGGAACTATGTATGAAAGCGTAAAATATATTGCGAGGAAACGGAAATGTCTTAATAAAAATTGGACGTATTTTTTTAGTAGGTTCATCTAAATTGCTTATAAGGATTGCTGGAAATGGCTGAAAAAAAGCCGAAACTCAATTTCCGGTTGAAAAATACATGTATGTCGCCTATTGAGTACAGGAACATACTTTTCAATATTTCACACAACTGAAGGTGCGGTTTTAAATAAATATTTTTGTTTGATAAATAATGTGTAAATTGAAATATGGTTAATGAAGTAGGGGTTTAATAACAAATAACCTAGTTTTAAATCTTTGCCAAAACAAAAAAAAAACCCACGATATTATCTATTGTTTGAAATTCAGCTTGCTATTTAAAATATTTTTGCAATTGTTACATAATATAAGACGAAACAAAATTGTTATTACATTTTTGTGAACACTTTCAATTATAAAATCTTCCTTGTTAATGTTGAAAGAAACGCTTACACCAAGAACGTCTGCAAGTATCCATTAATATGGACAATTAAGGAATTCTTTCTCATTCTTCCCAAACAGATATTGGTTAAGAAAAAGTTTACGTATATGCTATTATTATCGGTATAATCTGTGGAATAAAAAATAATATTTATACAATGAAAGGAACTTAATAAACGTTCCAATATATTTGAATTTGAATTTGGAATGACTAAAGCGATATCCCAATTATAAAGTTCGAATCATAAACACTTTTTTTAACCAATACACATAACTATAACAGTCCATGTATGGGAGAACACGGAACTAGGTATTTCATATAATATGCGCATTGGTATGTTGTCCTTTACAGTGAACGTAATAAATTAAGACAGGACACCTGTTGAAAGTCGTTTAAACCATATAGAACTAATATAAAGCTTCATAGCGCCTTCTTATTATTAAAAAAGGGATCGTTTTAAGTACATTTTAAAACGTAAAGTTCAGTAGTGTGTTGTAACTAATTATTCTCACTTGATCATCAATTTTACTATAACAGCACCTAACACACAAATTTGGTATTTATCGACGGTGCATCTAGATAAAATATTTCGTAGGTTTTGAAAGGACCAGTAACAATCACAAATGTATTCTATCTAATATATTTGTTATTACATGTCTAATTACATCAGACTTCAGGCGAAAAAAATCTTGGTCATTTCCATCTAATTTAAAAAAGCGCCTAAATTACTTCCCAATATGGTATGCTTTACAATACATTGACCTATTTTGACGGTCATGCAGATCATCATATATACCATGAACATTAAGGAATATTTTACTTCTCGGGAATCAAATACCGACTAAATTTAATTAACGCGCGAACTAACGTGGCCATCAATTAAATACCAACAAACAATCATTCGAAATTTGAAAGTGTAGATTGGATTGTATTGTAATCAATAAACAATAAACGCGCGTGATTTTTTGATTTAATTGCGCGTCAGTTTAATTGTTTAGTAATGGAAATGATAAGAAGGTTAAGGTGAAGGGCCACTACCGGCTTGGTTTACGCAAATTAAATTATGATAGAAGAAGAGTTTGTTGGTTTAGATGCATTTTTTTTAAATAATCACGTGGTTAAAACCGTACAAGAAGTCGAAACAAATATAAAAAAAATTATTAAATAATATATTTAATTGGACTTCCCAGTTATATTACTGGTACGATAAAATGCACAATAGCTTAATTTTTTTAGGAAAAATAAAATAAAAGGATTTTTTTATTTATGCCTTTTTACAATATTTGTATTTTTTTTTATAATATTGCATTATTACATACAATTTAATAATTAATTTCCTTTTTTACTATGTATTATAGTAGGTAGTAAAAAAGGAAATTAATTATTAAATCGTATTTAATAATGCAATATTATATATAATATAAAATGTAAAATTAAATTAAGGTAGAAAATGTAAATTACGATGTTACTCAATTAAGTTGAAATAACATTGGTTCAGATTTTTGATAAAATCCTTATATTTTAAATGATATCGTTATAATTAATATCGTGTTGAGTAAATCGCAATGTAATAATGATAACAAGTAATATGGCAATGCTAATTGATAATTGATTAAAATATGCAAAACAAATGCACATCAGATGGACGAGTCATGGTTTGTTGAATTGTATTGAAATTGATAAAGTACGGAAGGAATAGACAAATGAAGATCTCAATAATACGGAAACAAGATAGCATTGCTTAATTTAAAAAAAAACACGACAAAAAGAGAAAAAATAGTGGCCCTACTACAGTTCGATATCAGACTTAAACTTCTGATTCGATAATTATATTTTAATAGACAAGTATGTTGGTCATCAAATGAGTGTTAATTGCGGACATAGAAATTAAATTCCATTGGTCAGGGTTGAGGCGCAACTTCACACAATGGTGAGGCCTAATGACGCCTACACTGATCTAACTGCTTCACAGGGCGCAGACTGATGTGAAATTGTTTGCCGTGGTAAAATAAATATTAATCATGAATATACCATACAAGTCCCAAAATACAAACATTTTCACAGTTATGAAGAGAGCTCTTAATGCCGCACGTGTTAATACTTTTAGTTGCGTGTCCCGTCATCCCGGGGGGATGATATTCAAATATTTATGCTTAAATAGTATAACATAAGCCGGCCTACCTTACTAATTATATTGCATATTAGGGATTACTGTTTAATTAATTTGGAACATCTATCTAATAAAATTTATACCACTGGAAACCCAGACAGAAAGCTTCCTTCTAGTTTTTTCTTTATAAATATTAGGCTATAACGTTAAGTTTCTAGGCAAGCGTGAATTACTATCGATTCAATCGAATAGAATGCAGAAAAACAGCAGCGTTTTGTAAATATTTTTGTTTATCTGGTTGCTACATATCCATTGCACTCCCTTTGCCCCGCATAAATAATACCAGTACCCCTCTGACGCAACACCTTAATAAAAGGTGATGGACAAAATATACCAGCAGCTTTGATCGGATAACTCACATCGGGCCGGTCAATTCTCAATTAGGAACAAGTTTTAAATAAGAAGCTTTTTGATCGTATACCTAACATCGGACCGGTCAAATCTCAAGTAGTATTAAGTATATAATATAGATAATTGTCGTGCACCTTATATCGGGCCGACACAATTGTCATATTTAGTTAAGTTCTTAATTATTTTAGAAATTTAATTAAAGTATTTTAATACATCTTGTATTTTTTTTTTGAGATTCACCGCTGGCCCTCGCTTAATTCGCTTTCAGGTGAAATTACGTGGATAACTGGACCTCGAATTACTTCAAAAAATCTAGTTATCGACAATTAGTATAGCTCTAGTGAAGTGTATGAAAAAATTAATATTAATGGAACATTTTTCAAAATAACAACATCCAATTTTATTTTATATACTATACTGTTTAACATAATCAAATGACTGAATAATTTATCAATACTAGTTAGAATAAAGATATTTATTGTGGTTTTAGGGTCTTATAATAAATATTTAATGAATATATCCTGCAGATTGGCAAAGTTTGTAAACATTTTATTGAGGAATTTATACTGTTATTTGTTGATACAACACATTATAAAATATAATTTTTTTTTTCTTTGTACGGTTTATCAATAAAAAAGTGGTTTGAATACTATTGATGATGGTAATTAATTTGTGGGCAGAAATGTGGTTTTTATTTTTGTAAAAACGTGTATGATAAAGCTATGGTTATTTAATTTAAAATATAACTAATTAAAGTTAGTTTAGTGTGTTTTTTTTATAAATAAAAATAAATTTAAAATAAAAACTTCTACACAAAGTCTTCTTCCGAGTTTTATTTATATTTTTGCGTCGAATACATTTTTTTTCCTATTGTTATTATTTGTAATGTGTATTTTTGCACTTCTTGCCTACCTTATGTAATATACTCACAGTGGATTTTTCATTTACTCACAGTGGTTGTCTGGAAGAAATTGCTCTAAAGCGATAAGGCCGCCAGTTGATTTTCATTAAATTATGTTTAATATATTTTTTGTTTACCTTTTATGTAATGCAACGAAGTGTTAATAAATAAAAATAAAATAAATAAAAATATAAATATATTTTTAGGGAAATATCAAAAAGGTTAGTCGTCATCTAAGGAGAACGAAGAGCTGGCAGCTACCTTGGACAATGAATTAGTCTAGCTATTCAAAGGGGGAACGCTGCCAGTATCTTCGGAACCTTACCGAAAGGGACTCCTTTTAATAATATATTTTAATTATTAAATTTTAAGGTTAGTTATTACGTATATTGAATTAACTACAATTATATTTAATAAAGTAGGTATTCCCTAAAATGATTCATAAAAAAACATATATTTTGTATTAATCTTATCTTATATCTTTAAAGAGAAATTCTTGTATATATATATAATTCTTGAAATCTTGGAATCGGCTCCAAAGATTTTCATGAAATTTAGTATAAGGGGGGTTTCGGGGGCCATAAATCGATCTAGCTAGGAATCATTTATAGAAAATGTCATTTTTTTCGTGTTTTATTAACTTAGACATAGAATTGCTCGTTTTAAGATGTCAGTCAAATAAAAACTTAAATATGAATATAATTATCTTTATTCGATAATTATATTCATATTTCATCATTTTATTACTATGTAATTCGTACTGAAATATAATTTCCAAAAAACACAATTAATAAAAATTAATAAATACCGAGCAAAGCTCGGGCATCCAGGTACTATATATTAAGTAAACAACTTCACATCCGCTAAGTGATCCGTGTAAAATACCACCGAATTTTTTCTTCCAAATTTCTTCTGCAGTGCAGAAGGCGCGAAGATTTTGAAGTCATTAACAAACTCAATAGTTAATATTATACCAATCAGATTATAGGGAAATTAAATAATGAATACAAGCCAATTACTATGTAACGAGTATAAGGGTCGGCATGTACATGACATATATGCGACAAATGCTTGCCTCGCTTGCCTCGCTTTGTTTGTATTCACCGTTATCGGAGGACAACAAAACAATGTTTTACAACACTTAAAAAATAGGCCTTGATTTTGTAAGAAGTACTTGATATGAGAATTGAGTATTCAGATACTTAAAGTGCATTTTTAAGTTGACACGTTATTGGAAGTCGTTGGTTGTCTAATAATAGTCATTTGTCTATCTTAAAAAAGATAAAACAGGTAGTTTAAAGAACAGCTCATCGTTATCTAATTAGCCACGGATAATTATTATCTTTAAGGACAATAAAACTGTGTGGTATAATTATATACGGAAATAAATTGTTTCTAGAGAACCGTGGGCACCATTTGCAGGTTCAATAATTTTAGAAAAGCCTTCAAGAAAAGAGTTCAACGCACGCGTCAAATGACAGAAAAAGTCACGATATAAATATAATTAAGATGCAATAAACTACAAGACTCAATTAGGAACTGGTTTGCAGTTTAAAAACTATTACTAGTTTTATCAGACTTTATTGCGCTCATTGAGTGCTTTTATTTTCTTTGAACGTTCCATAATAAAATAGTTTTTTTTTAAATTAAAAACTGTTATTATTAAGTGACATAGAAACTGCAAGGAAACGTCCGACCTTCGATAATAATGCAGTTCACGGCTCGATCTCCTCTCGTCCGCATAAATCAGCTGGTGTTTATACATAAATATATTGAAATTCAGAACGTACTTACCGTAAACAGACGGCCGTTTTGAATATAAACCGTAAACCTCCAATGTGATCACAAAATAAACAATACACAAAACTGTCAAACAAAGTATCTAGAGAACTGAAAACTGTTTTGTATCACTATACGAATCGAACGCGATTAAAGTTTCGAAGCGCGGGGAGAAATAACACGTGTACACCGCTCGGCGTTCGCGAGTTCAATGACGACAGACGATTCACGATGTACGAAATACGGATCGACTTCGGTCGCAATCGGCACGTTCGTACTGGACACGCAAGTTTTGATGTTTTGGGCAGAATAGTTTTCCTCGGGCATTTCCTGACCATTTTCATAAAAGCTTTCATCCTGTGTATACTAAAGCTTAGGGGACCCTAAGTATATCATAATTTTATTTAAATAAATTATGCTTATTATTGGCTAAATAAAGTTTATATTATATAAACTTTATTTTTTTCCACATAGAGTCCTTCAAGAAAAGGCCGACAACGCACTCGCGAGCCCTCTGGCATTCAGAGTGTCCACGGTCGCTGGTATCACTTAACATCAGACGCCTTTCTCAGTATTATGAAAATGAGATTCGCTATAGATAGGAACTAAGGCTAGAAACTATTGAAAACGCCCGTATAACAAACGCGGCATATACACACATATATATATATATATATATATATATATATTTATAGAACGGGGGCAAACGGGCAGGAGGGAAATAATTATTTCGTTAGTCAGAATATTTTTTTTAGGCAAGAGCATCAGCGGAATTTGTCACTTAAGGCTTTTAAATTGTAACCTTGTGTAAAAAGTCAACATGGTTTTGCTTTTTAGAATACACTTGCCCGGCCATTTGACTACCAACGAAATAGGGTTAAATATCCATAATATCGATGAAGGTTACTAGTAGTAAAATCTGTTAATAGATTCAGTATTTCGCTATGTGTAAAAGGAAATACGATTTCATTAAATCAATATTCTTTTACAATAGCAGCTCGGTTGATTGATTTACATAATCTACATAAATACTGAATTTTTGTGTAAATGTTAATATGCAAAAGACGGAAAAAGATTTTTTTTACTATGTATATCTTTAACCTTATATCGATCATAATCTATTTGTGATAAATTAAAGTCAGTTGTATTTTCTATTTTTAACCGCAATGGGAACCTTCTTGGTCTTGTACTATAAACATATAACTATAATAAAAAGTGAAAAATATAAATATACTTTTAAATAATACAGAAATAGTTTATTTATTTTATAATATTTTTACCTACAAAACATTTCAACTGATCAATGTTTTATTATTTCTTTGATTGTTACGTAGTATTAAATACACGATTAAATGATATACTAATATTTCTTTATGCAATACTGAGTTTAATAATGATATTTTGGTTAAAGGTTGATGAAGAATACGGGCCAACTTAACAGTAAAAAGTGGCCAGTTGGGATTATTTACTGTCAATTGTCACTGCCACAGATATTATCATTCAATAATGTTTAAACTATGCTGAGGGGGTTATTTTTATGCGTCTATAAAGTTAACGGCGCTAACAAGTAACATCCCGTCGGGATCACGTACAAATCCATTGTTATCACCTTTTGTGTTTTGTTTTTACAATATCGGAGTAAGCCTATAAAATACCAGAGGAAATAATTAAAATAATTAATAGATGAAATTGTTAAATAAAAAGTGGGCAGGAAATTGTTATAAAAGCTGTTATTCTAAAAAATAAATTACTTTTGTAACAACAAACGCACTTTGTTGTTTGAGACTCTCTTAAAAGACACTCTTCTTAAAGCATCAGCTAGCATCGGAATACTCGTGATGTATCAAATGACGTTCAATTTCGCGGTCATTTGGAAGGAAAAGCTAAATTAAAAGAAAAGAAAAGAAGGAAAAAATAAATTACCCTCTAAGACGATTGGTGTGCGCAGCAAGGCGAGACGGTATTTCAATCTGGGCCACAGCTTGCAATTCAATAATGCGAAATTTCGGGCTCACATGGAATTTTCACCTCTGGGTGAGATCTCCCGAGTACCACGACTTTCCACTTCACCGACATCTTCGGACGTCCATTATTCTACAACTGAGCGTTTTTAAAGGCATTTTTTGCCGCACATGTGTGAAACCAGCTATCCATTTAAGTATTTCCGAACCAATTAGTGCCTAAATTAAAATAACTAACTCTACGAGAAAAGACCGTACCAATTCTTAAAGGGCCAGCAATGCACTTGCGAGCTTTCTGGCAATATATGTCCATGATTGGCGGTATTACTTAAGACCAGGTGATCCTGCCCGTTTACACTCTGTTATTTATAAATAAAGAATCTAAAAGAATATACCTGTTATATATAAAATAATATTCATATTAATGAGTAGTTTGAACAGCTCGTGTTTACTTAAAAATAAAAAACGGATATAAATTTATTTTATCGAATAATTAGTATAAATCTATTTATATAAAAATTAATAGACTACAGAGGATTCTTCAAAACTTATTTCTTACCCTTGTCATATGCCACTTCAGAATTGTAAAGTGACATCAAATCGAAACTATGGTTTTACTCATTCAATAGTTTCTCATCTTTATAAACTTTCACTTGAATACATTGGTGGCCGATATCTATAACAGAAAATTACTACAAAGAGAATCATAATGTATAACAAATTAATAGTCCGAAAGGGCACACTGAAACTCAGTGTTGCTGGTGACAGCAACTTAAAGCTGAGTTGGGCCTACTAAGTGCTTGTGTTTGTATTTTGTTTATTAAGTATGCTATAATTAAATGAATGTTTTTTTTTATTCTTAAAATATTCTTTGTTTAATTTGTATTTGGGCACCCTCATATCTTGATGGAATTGTATATGGCATCAAATCACGTCACACTGACGGTATAGCTTCATATTTTATACCAACGCGACTGCAGGTGCCTCGGACTCATTTTCCAAAACAAGCGACACTACTATCTAATATTTCGGCATCTGTTGATGTTTTGTTTTTGTAATAAGTTTCTGTCCCCACACACGCCGTCAACGTATGCTTGCTTCCTCATAAATTTCTCCTTCACCGTACAACCGTTGTTAATTGTGCACATAGACAGATAGTCCATTGGGGCGCTGGGTATGAACAAATGACCTCAGTGATCAGAGTCTCACTCTGAAGCCAACAATGCTTGGATTTCTTTCGCATTTGGGGAAAATATTCCCTGCCTTCTTTTAGTTTTTTTCGATTGTTATATCTGCCATCTAATGCGTGTATCGTCATCGGGATTAGTATAATAATATTTGAAACAAAAACAAAAGCAACGTGAGGCATAGCAGTCAGGCGCTATTAGTACAAAATCACTGACAACAAAACGACGCGACGTCACATAACATTTTACTTTCAATCCAAATAAAAAGTCGATGAAGTGTAACAACGTAATGTTATATAATTAACTTAATTGTTGTGTCAGTTTGGGCGCAATATATAATAACTGGACTGTTTGTAACAATAATTTTGGTTTGTAGAAAGCAGTTTCTCGATGTAATACGACTATGGAGAGTGGAGACAAATGTCACGATTCCACTTTCTTCCACGCATTATGTTTCTCTATCAATATTTTATTCGAGTAATTTCTTTTTTAATTTTAATGCATTATTACTAAGTAATGCATTTCTGCCGTGTTTGTTTTTTGTTCTGGGGTTCAAAACTATGGACTCGTATAATTGTGTGACTAAAAACTAGGGTCGCATTCTAAAATAGGTGTAACCAGTAATGTTGCGAGCAAATAATGCTCCCGAAATAAAAAAAAATATTTTAATACGATATATCTTTACAACTTGTGTGTACCAGTAACAACTTATGTCGTAAAGTTTACGTATTTAACACCTTTGTAAATACTGATTGCATATTGTTGCATACAAATTGAATGTGAAAAATTATTTGCTATTTCGAGGGACAATAATTTACCAATTAAAATAATTGAAAGGAAAGTTTTATTTAAGTTTTTAAGTGGAAACTTTCTTTATGTAACTTGCTGTAGTAATAATCTAATATTAATGTGCATGACAAATGCATTCAACATATTGTTATTTCATTAAAAGATAGATATGTATTTTGTCAAAACGTGGTATTTCAGTTCCGATAAATGAAATGCGGACGTTTCATACAAACTTGCCAATCGATGAATTACCGTAAAATGGAAAAATTGTTGCACATAGTATTGTCTTTTATTAACATTACTTTTACACATTTAAAGAAAAACACTTTTTTACGGATTACAGTTATGTATTATTGTATTTAAACTTATAATTATTTAGACATAATTTTAAATTTAACCAACCAATCCGCGAAAATGGAGGACACCGTGAGCAATTTCTGCTGAAACCGTACATCTTTTAGTCGATACCAACTCCGGGGAAATAAATACAGATAATACAACATTTTCTACAGCTGTGATACTTTTTGACATTTAACACCTTTGTCGTCAGTCACCGTGACCACGCACGCTATAAAGCACGCGAAACGTCGGTTAAATTTGCATAACTATAATCCGTAAAAAAAGTGTTTTTCTTTAAATGGCAAAATTGTTCTTTTAAAATAAATTCCCGGTACATTATTAGTGAGCCCTAATGTAAATGTGGCGATTCTATTTTTTAGAAGCAGTTGACGTAATTAATACGAACTGAATTTTTTTAAGATTGAATTTTTCGACTTAATTACTACTACTTTGAGCGATTTCATTACCTATAAATTTATTCCATATCACCAGTAGAGGTGTAATTACGTTGAAGAGTGAATGTCAAAGCTGTCAATTTGTCAATGTCATAAACAGCCTGATTATATTTTAACATGTGCTTATCTCTTATTAGCGTTTTATGCACTAATATAATGGGAGTAGTTATAACTTGATTAAATTTTAGCAATTTGCTAAAACTACGGGACTTTGATTGAAACATAACTAAATTCCAACGAATTTAATAATAACTTGTGACTAAAATGATTTTAAGGTATTTTAAAAAGTATTGTCATCTGCTTTGTTTAATATGTAGATGATCAACGTTCTGAGGCTAACAAAACTGATCAATTGTGTTTTTTAATGTTCATTTTACTATATTGTTTTCTTTTCATTTTAACAAGTCTTTGCCTGACAGTTTTCAGTAGTAAGGACGGACATTTACAGTTCTGGCAAATTTTTCTTATTACCTGATTTTGTGTTAATGTAAATATAATAAATTTAATGAAAGAGGTAAGGAAAGGTAATACTAACATTTTCTGGAATAGGTTTTAATAAACTTAGCTATAAATAATACACGGCCTTGGTGAAGATTTTCGCTGATACAAATGGAAAAATATAAAAAGAAACTCCTACACAGGGTAAGAAGTACTATAAAGTATATTTTGACGTTCATAAGTGTACATTATGTTACCTATATGAATAAATGTTTTTTTTTATTTATTTATTAATTAACAAAAAAATTATTTTATACAAAAAAAAATTCAAAATAACATCTAACTTACACTTAAATTAAATAAAGTAAAATCTAAAGGAAAATATTAATAATAATATTTATAAACAAAAATGTTAAAGCTAATTAAATCACAATTAATAATATATAAAATAATAATTAAGAGGCAGAAGAAAAATGATCAAAAATATGATTTTTAAAATAAATTTAACGGCTGAGTTCGTCTGTTATCAATTGGTAAGGAATTCCATGGCAATGGCATTTTTAAGGCTTGTAATAAGAGGGATAAATCTATAATATTTTCTGCTGCGTATTTAACAACTTATATAATAACTCGGTTTTTTTATACCAGCCAATTTTATTGGTTGCTAATACAGTAGTAGGCTTTGAGAAGTACTAGGCAGAATAACTATTAATATAGTGTTTAATTAGTTTTAGGTTTATGTGTGAGTTAGTCGATTAAATAGTTACTGTAAATGCAAGGACTTTAGTGAATAGTTAGTCAATCTATCTTGCTTTGGTGAAAGCAATTAAAATAGTATGAAAAGTATTTGACAGCTAATTTTCTTAAAAGCTCGGGTGTGTGTACGTTAATAAAATTAATACTGAATCTGATTGCAATACAAGTAAATTTATAATTAATCTTTTAATTTCACGTGTTTTTGTTAGTCTATGTAAAATAAGAAAGTGTGTTGAGAGTGGAAGATAGAATAAATTTTTTTAAACTCTTTGGCACGTTACTTCGTCTTACATTTTTGTTGATTTTATTTGATCTAACTTAATTCGAGGCCGTGTTGTAAATTGGTTATATTTTCCTTAGTAATGTTACCGGAAGTCCTCTAATCGTTGTGGCGGGCATCGGGAGGAAGTTGTTATGTCAATTGAATTTATTACTTGTGCTAGCATACAATTGTGTTATGACGCCTTTATCTTATAACCAGGGAGCTGGCGAACAAGATATCTGTGTGATTTGCTCGTGTGGCAGACTTTTTTAATTGCGATGATTATGATAAGGAATATTAAGGACCACGTCTCCCACCATGGTGGGGCTGCGTTGTCGAATGACAGCCCCCAAAAAATGTAAATAAAACAGATATATTATATTATTTGCACATTTTTAAGGCCACCTTTAAGGTTGATACTTGTCAAAATGAGAAAATAAAAGAGGCATACAGAGACTAAAGCTTTTCAAGTTATGAAATTTGAAAGATTTTTTTTATGATTGAAATACCTATGTATATGAAATGCATGCTCGGCAGACCTGCAGTGTTCGTTTAAAAATCATGCCAGAAAAATGCTTAAATTTCCGATTCCTAAACTACTTACTGTTTCATTTTTTTTGTATCAGAATTCATATTATTTTCGTAGATAAATTAAAAATTCCAAACAAAAACAAATGGTTATACAAATAATAATGTACAATTATAATTATTACATAGCAATAGATAAAAGGAAAATACGAAAGAACGTTTACACGAAGAACATTAAAAATATAACGAAAAAGTATAACCCGTTAACGGTAGTACAATTAAAATATTTACCTTTTTAGATTTATTGGCATGGACAAATCTAACTCTGGCCGATTGTTTACAAAAACTGGATTCTCCATAATTGTTGTAATGTGTTGGCTTTTGAGGAAAACGTATGTAGGTTTTTAACCACAGTACTATTTACTAAAGGCGACCGATAGATGCAGGGAAATAGTTAATAAACTCTCCGTATTTGTATTTGATTGGCGAAGTGTTACTTGTCAGTTCTTCTCGTCAATTATAACACTTGATTTGAGCAGTGGTATTAAGTAATTTTTTTATTTTCAAATTATATTATTTAAGTATCTAATATCTAACCAAGCTAGCTAATAATAATAGTAAATTTTATCTAGTAGTAAATATGATATATATAGTAGCAAATATTATATAAGTAGTATATTAATAACAGTAAGTAAAATAGTTATAGGTAAATAATATAGAAAATAAATAAAAATAAGAAGGTATTAATTTTAATTAGTTAAGTAAGCGTTTGGAGATGGGTCAATGTAAAAAGTTATATTTGTAGGAAATAAAAGGCTTTTTTATTTTATTTTATTTTATTATTTATTTTATTAAGTAAATTTAGAAACATTTATTTTTATCCTCGTGTATAAATCTAAACCAAATTACCTTTTACTTAATTGTTTCCTTATACGGAAACCTCGCTTTACAATTTCTAGAATCTACATACATATATCGGCTAGTTATATTTTTATTTCATTAATACAAGTATAATAATAAAAAAGTGTAATATATTTTTTGACTCAAGGTCCTACGTATCAAGTGGGACATAGATCCTAAAACAGATCTTAGGGAGCTTGCCAAATAATTTAATCGTAACGAAGCAGGCAAGCCCCTAGCTAAGGTACTTGGCCACTGAGATTGATATTTTTTTGTTTATATCGTTTATTTATTACTTTATTTTATTTGTATGTACAACGTAGGTGACATTATATTGTAAGTTATAATTTGTAGAAATGCGTAAAAAGCCGTTATTTTTTTTTAATTTGGGAATTTTTAAACATTTCTGTGAGCTAATGGCAATTACTAAGATGGTTGTATTCAAATGTAGCATCAAAAACCGTAATATAATTAGCCATCGTTTTCGTATCAATGATTACAAAGTGTATTTTTATGGAGTCCAATCAATATTCTAATACCTGAGTTGTAGAAGAGCATCCGGTTGACTAATTGGCTAGGCACTGGTTCTACTCAATGTTCTTACTAAAGGTCAGTAGCCTTATTCACATCTCTTTTTAATATTTACCAAAAACTGGTTTCATAAAGAAATTAACTGAAATGTTTACACAACGATAATCTGTTCAATTTTTTGGCTGCGACGCGAGATTTGTAACCTTACTTCAGTTAAGTTACATGTAAATATTTTAGGTAATAATTAAAAGCGTAAACCAAATGTAAACAATCGTTTTATTTAAATATTTTATTCGTAATCCTTTTTTTTTTTAATTAACTCGCGTTGGCCAACATCTTACCGACAGTCATGGTGATTGTTTACTTCTCTATAAAGAAAAAAAATACGTATTAACAATATCGAACTTTTTTATATAAAATCTATTCAGATTATTATTTTAGATTTTTTATTCAGTTGGGGCAATAACTGAAACATCTTTAAAAAAAAGTGGCGTACAACCTTATAAGTCTGGCTCTGAGAATTTCGAACAGGCAAATAGGTGATCAGGCTTATGTGCCTAACACATGTCGAGTTATTGAATCTAAGGCATGCCCGTTTTTATAACGATGTTTTCCTTCACCGTACACTCACTCGTGTTGAATGCGCACATAGATAATCCTTTGGTTCCCATCACAGCTGTCAGGGTCCGTATCTACGACATTGAGGATGAGGACAGTAAATTATCTCTTGAACAGTTTTGTTATGGTTTTGCGCGAATAAGTCTACTGATCGTAATCATTGGAGAAGCTCTAACAATGTTAGATACTGGTTTTACTTCTAGCGTTGTATTAAATGTATCTGGAGAGCCCTCCTACATATTAGCTTTGTATTTATAGATTTTTGTTTAATATTTCTTATATTTTTGTTGGTAAAAGCTTTAAAAAAGCTCCCATATCAGTGTTTCAGATGAGCCGAGCGTTGCACACAGATACATTGCTGAAATAACTTAAATATATATTTTTTAATGAAACATGAACATATTTTCTAGGCAAACATGACATACACGAAGAGATAATACACATGATTTTTATTATAAATTACCTCTACTAATTTTTGACGACATGGTTAAAAGTGATTAAGAAGTGCAGTCTTTTTTCTATAGAACAGGGGCTTTTATTATATAAACGGGCAGAAGTCCCACCTGATGTTAAGTGCCCATGGACACTCTTAACTTAACTTAACTCTTAACTCTTGCCTGAGGGCCCGCTAGGGCTTTGTCGGCCTTTTAAGAATTGGTACGCTCGTTTGTTGAACTAAGTCGAATTGGTTCGAAGATATTTCAGTGGGCAGCTGGTTCCGCATAGCGGTGGTGCATGGCAAAAACTGCCTTAAATAACGCTCAGATATTGAATTTCGTATTCTGCCTTGACGTGTGACGATGAAATTCAACCGGTAATTAATCCCAATAACTCCTCTGAACAGTATCCATGGTTAATGCGGATGCAGAGTGACATCTCTACGCAACGCCAAGGGATCAAGCCTCTCGCCGTCTGCTTTGGGTTGGGGTTTGCCTTTGCTGCCTAAGGGATACTGATACCACTACCAACACAAGTCCTCATTCATTCATTCAAAACAATCATGGCAAAAGAAGTAACAGTCATACTTCTTGATAGTAACGGTGTCCGGTAAACAAAAATATTGAAATTGTAAATAATTCCTGTTCGATCTGTGTTCCATTTAAAGTGACCGGTATTCCTGTGTCTCATGACACACTTATTGACTCCTAACAGGCCAGCGTTTTAGTTTCGAACTAAGCTAAAGTGCTTATTGGAACTTCCTCAATTGTTAAATTAGCCTGTCACCCACATACTCTGTTTACCGATGATTCACTGTTTTGCATCTAATAATTGAAGAGTTTGATGGTGTATTGGTATGTAATATTGATGTTGTTTGATAGTTTGAAGTAAATTTGAGAGGTAAGTTACGCTCTTTTATCTATTGATTATGATTTAAGAGGACTTTATTATTGATTACTAATAAAAAAGTATTTTCCCTTTTTCGAGCATATTTATAACAATTGGTTATGCGGAAATAAATAAATAATGTATAACTCCCTACTTGATTACAAAATAATGAATGCATTGTACCTAGTTGTGTTATGATTATTGGTAATGCAGTGTGGTAATTAAAATAATAAGCCGTAGACATACATAGGATTTTCTTCCAATTGAGACCCACCCACCATGAGACCATTCCAGACCCACGAGTCAAAAAGGTGACATAACGTACTGTTTACAAAATACAATAACCAGTTACTTTCTGCAGACGTCCCAAATGTTTTGGACTACTATCCTACTTGTATAAACGTGAGAATTTAAATAATTGTGTGAATTTTGTGTACAAATAAAATTGCACTAAGATGCTGCTACGTCTCTACACTTTTACAACCTTCTTAGGTTGCGTAACTAACAGACTCACAAATAGTGAGGAATAGGTAGAAATTTGTCTTTAGAATGTCGATAAGAGTTAAAAATAATTTATGTGGAAAATTTAAAAAAATATATAATTTTGTTGTGCAGTTCTTTTTGATAAGTGTACCTAATGTATCGATCTTATATTAATATTATTTATTGTTATGTATCTACTAACGCAGATATCTTATCTATATAATATTAAAAGTTTGCACCGAGTTGAACTGATAGTTTAGCCTGTGAAAACGATACATCAACTAATAAAGAATATACACAAACCTCATTCCATCAATTGTCATTATGACATATAAACAGTTGAATCACATCTCCTGATTTCAATACGCGAATTAAATTTTATTGTGTCTCAATACGTTCGCATACTTTATGTATTTTTAACGAGTATTAATATAATTTACGAATCAAGGGCAATTTAATCTGAAGTATTGTCCGTTTGTTTTATGTTACAAAATCCTTGAGTTGTTGAATTAATATTGTTCTGGAATGTTCTTTCATTCGAATATTCTGCGATGTTGTCTGGTTAAATTAGTTAAAAAATCATATACAGTATTTTTGTTGCCCGATTCTCTTCTACATTTTATTATGTATTTTGGCTTTTATATTTTCTTATTGAATCGTTACCACCACATTAATAATAATAGTAGTAGCCGAAAACTATAAAGTCTGGCTTAGTACAATATTTGGGAATTGCATAAAGAAATTCAATATTTTAAAACATATTTGAATTAGACAAGAATTCTGAAGAAAAACCACCACCATACAAAATACTACAATACATACGGTACCAACATCAATAATACTTTTAACATTTGAAATTCGAATTTCAGACTAGAATTTAGGATGATTTAATGCCCTTTCAGTTAATTATAATTCGATTAATACTACTATAAAAATAACTCCAAACGCCTTACTAGACTCGCGCATAGATTTTAACAAGCATTTACAACTGAGTCTTGAAAACTTGTTTGGGTTTGAATCATCCTTTCTCTGGTGAGTGCTGACTAAGCGCGTGCTGCGCGCACGCATGCTTTCCACACACGAGTAAGCACGTGACGGATTTCAAACCACACGTGTTGGGTGTGTTCCTTTAATTCCTTGAGAGTTAGATATAATTCCTATGATATCGTTTTTAATAGAATAAATTATTAGTAGCCTTCAAACAGTTGTTAATAAGGCGCGAATAGCATTGTGTTATTGAGAAAAGGAGGCGGTGTCCTATTGATAAATGTTTACAACTTGATGAGATAATGTAGTACCAGAGTCTATGCTTTAAGATATTTAATTAGGAAGACCATAAAATCTTACTGCTTTTAACTGCTATGCAGGCTACTATTAGTGCAGTTACTATTCTATTAGCATAATACAGTAGCCTGCAGTTACAGTTACAGTTAGCATAATGCTAAATCGGTCGGGTTAACGAGAATTAATAAATGTGATTTATAGTAATAATTATGAAAATTAAAAATTCACACATTCAAGGGTGTACAATTCTCTCAAAGATCGACAACAGTTAACACACCGAGCCCTCTAGCGTTTTAGGTGTCTATGTGCATTAGCATTTTATTGCAAGTGACTCGCCTGCTCGTTTTCCATCGTTTGTCTCATACAAAAACACTTGATGTTTGTTACAGACGTGTTATATAATGGTATTCCAAATTTGAAAACGAACGTTCCAATTAAACACGAGTCGCAAACCCAACAATCAAAGCATAAACCATACTAATAAGTTCACAATAGTTGCTACGAACTTTGGCATATTGCACTTTGACTAAGTTTCAGTAGCGCCTTGAATATTGCGGTTTACGTTAAGTTTATAACTTTTAAAAGCATTGCAATCCAATTGTCAAATGGAATTTATTTATGATAATCTGTGCTTCTAACTTTAAAACTTATAATATCAAACATAAATCCATGGAAAAAGAAAGTTTTTTAAAAATCTACATAGTGTTGTTAGTAAATTTTGCAACTATTTTATAGTACGACCGAGGCTTGGACAATCACGTGACTTACTGTGTTTACAAACCATAGCCAACATGCGTCACCACCACGTGTCTAATAGCACTATGTTTTCGTTTGTTTTATTACTACTACTACTTTTAGATCTATATGTTGATAACGCTCACATTTGTACGTAAAATTGAAAACAATTCAAACTGCTACGTTTAACACATTAGTCGATAGAATCACGTTTATTAGATTCATGATTAATCATTATATATATATATATATATATTGTTGATTAATATTCTAACTTATATTTAATATTTCTTAAAATATATAGAAGTTATAAAAATTGTCATATTCGTTTTCGCTTTTTTTTCTTTAAGATGTAATTCAGTTATCCATAATATGACATTTTCACCTTTATGTTATTCAAGTATTGAGTGAAATTTTTGTAAGGCGTTAAAACAATAGATCAAATAATATATGAAATCAGACTAAACGCTGTATCTATCAAAGCCTAAGTAGCATTTTGCTGGCAACTCCGAGCCGTTTCTATGAATTATAAGTACTAATTCTAATATTGACACAACACTAGCTAAAATTAAATCAACGTATCTCATTTCGAATTTCGTATATTCACGAGTTTAATACAAATTTAAAGAATATTTTTAAAGCGTTAATAAAATACAATACAATAGGAATAATAAAGAATTTCTTATATATTTTATTAGATCCAACAAATCGAACGTTTTCTAGTTAAAGTAAGTAAAGTACGCTAGTCGTGGGAAAGTTATATGCATATTTAAACTTTATCATTATGAATTACTTGCGAACATTAGAATTCTCGGTACCTAATTACTTTGAATGTAAGTCAGGCTTATCTCAAAAATTGTTTAAGTTCACACAGTAAATGTTTTCTTGGAAATGATAACTACTTACAAAACTTAATTGATATAAATAAGAAAAAAAGGATTATTTTTTAATGCTGAATAGTCATAGCAATTACAGTATTTTTTAAGTGTATCAAAACCTCGCATTCGACATTTGAAACATATTTTAACAATATGTGTGTATGTGAGGCGATAATGTATACGTGAAGCAAACGCCTCAGAAAACTTTATTTTCATACATAAATGTTTATAGCATGTAGTAATTTGTAAGTAGCCAGTTCAAACAATTTGTATTAAAAACTTGGCGATTGAAAAGAGTGGCGGACAGTTTATTGCCAGTTTTTCTTGCCCGCTCTACGCCCTTGACTTGCGAACTGGTAGTAAATGTAAATTTACAATAATTTAATTTTTTCTTCATCAGTGTACTTGTTTACCTATATGAATAAAGATATTTTGTTGTTGTTGTAAGTATTTAAAGGTTTCAATATTCAACAATGAAAGCAAAATCGCATAGATATCGTAGAAACATAAATCAGGGAAAGTCCACGCACTGTTAATTTTAACGAAAAACATTCCGTTATAATAAGTATAATACTTTCTACCGTAAGCGCAGTTAAACGCGACAGTATTCGTTAATGATGCTTACTCGTTTAATTATCTCTAAATCCCGTAAATTTCCAGGTGTTAAGGGATTATCGGCCATTAAACAAATGAATACAGTAATCTAGAAAAGTGGGTCATGGTCGGGTATCCGTATTGCCTGTTGCTTTCGACCTATTTCTGGGTCAATGTAGGCCTTTTAAAGCACAATTGATGTTCAACCTGTTTGTTTATTTTGTTTGCGGACAAGAAGTTGAAAAATACTTTTTTGTTGTTTTTAATTTCTATACAACATAATGATTTGTTAATGAAATTAATAAAAGGAAACTGCGTATTTCGGTTGCCATGACAAGACAGTAAAAACAATGTCTTTGTTCTCTGGAATATATATTTTATACTATCGTTATAGATACTAGATATATTTATAATAGGCAGTTTCGTAAAACGTGAAAAACATAACCTTTTCATGGGATATTTTTTATTGACAAAGTAAAATAATGAGCTACATATTATTTTACGTAACTCAAATATTCAATTAAGTAAATAAGTTAGAATAAATTAGCAAGGGTACTGTAATACGTTTGTTAGTGTTTTATACCAATTTAAAATAACCATGACGAACAAATCCTTTTGCCTCGCATTCTATGACAAAGCAATTAACTTATCTGAGCATGTTAATGTGTTTTAAATCGTACACTAGTTGAGTCACGCCAGAATATTTTTTGCACAAGAAAACTCTATCCCTTTCTCACATGGAGATTTCTTAAGGAAATGATCTGAGTGACTCACGACCGTGAAACTAACCGCAAATCGCAAGAACTTGTTTAATCTATACATATAATTAAATTGGGAGATGATTGTATGAGAGGAGATAGCATCAAAAATAGCTGTCGACTTAACTAACTTTTTGAATATTACTTGTTAGGTAACATACCCTAAACTTGGCGTTGCAGATACATATTATACTTTACGATATATTACACTTTTAATATAGATCATTTTGTATTTAGAAATTATGTAGTGTTTCGTTGTTGCATCTGAACGGAATTACAAACCTGCTTATACGAAAAGTATATATTTTAATAAATAATAAATGCATGAAGATCTATCGAAAGGTAACACCAATGGATAACAAAAGCGAAACGATATTTTATTAATTAGACGGAATAGAGGCCTGGAAAGCTTTTTTTCAGTAGGGCTTTGTAACCTTTGTAAAATATTTTCACAAATATACAATTTATATGAATTAATACGCGCTTGGTTTTCATTTACTTTTCTGTGGATAAATTTCACTTAATACTGTTGCAAAGTCGGAGCAAACTGCTAGTCTTATATTTATTAAGCCTTATTATAAAGCTTGACTCATGATCTGAGGCCGTGAGTCGTGATCATCGGAAGTTAAAAATGCGTGAATTTTTCCCTTTTGTCTCTATCTTGATACAGTATTGGAAAGTTCATTATTCTGTGATATAATTTCCTTTCTATTCCTTGGCTTAGGTAAGATTCGTGTTTTAATTGCAAATAATACTCAATTGTTAATATTGTCAAATTAGAGATTCCTTGTGTTAAAAAATATCGTGACAATTTCTTTAACCCGATTTAAACCGTAAATAGAAATGCTACTAGTTTATAAATATAAATAAATAATGTGCTTTATTAAATGAGAAGATTAGTTAAATAATAATAAAGCCTTTATTGTTGTTAACAAGTTTTACACAGAGTAGTTTCGTGTGCTTAAAATTAATTTATTTATAACTATCTAAAAACACATTTTGACTATTAACTAGAGTTTAACTAACTAACAATTTAAATATCTATTGATTATCGGCAAATGGTAGTTTCCTCTGTCTCTTTCCGTCTAAAGGTTACAATTCTGTGATAAGTTTTGTCTTGCTTTTCTCTCATCATATGCCCTGTCCACCTCCACTTCAGCTGTTTGTATATCGTGTACACAACTGTGAAATATTATGATAAGTTAAATAATGTTTCCATCATTAATGAAACAAAGAATTATTTAGGTACTAAGAAACACAAAGTTATTAAAACACTAAAACTACACGATGTCATTATCGTGGTAAAGGTTAGATATTTTCATTGCATTTTGTAATCCAGCGTTAGATTTCCATTACAATAATATGCTATTTCTAACAATAAATGGCGCCTAAACATCTCAAATTACAAAAGCCAATAACCGGAAAATGGAAATATTAATTGTGAAGTTCGATCCATATAAGTTGTGTAAGAATTTTATATACAAATTCTTTTGTTCAAACAATTAACTTTGAAACTGTCTATGTGCTTTTGGAAATGAAGTATAAGTAATTCAAGTAACCATTAACTATTAAGAAACGTCTTTGAGCACCCTTGAAACACTTCTATTAACTTAAGACGATGGATTAAATTTGCCAGAGAAATAAAATAAATCGATTCTATTATGTAAAATTGATTAACAGCTTCCGATTGCGTGCTTTATGATGAAATGATAACAGGACGTGATTTAGAGGAACAATATCGAATATTATGTAAAAGACTTTCAAACTTAACATAATGATATCCGGTTGGGGTGCTGGGGAAGTCCTGCGGCTAACAGTTACGTAATTGGTTCAGAAAACACCAATTTTGTTATATTAAGTAGTTTGTGAAGCAATATAACATTTAATTGATTATTGTGACTAAGTTTTTAATGAACTTGTGGATTTATTTCCGTATTTTACTTACTTACGGGTTTAGTCTCCATGTCTCGTCTTTTCTTCTAGTTATGGATATATTATTTTTTAAGAACAAATGATTATTGATACTCAAATACTTGTCACAATCAGATAAAGATATTTGTAGTTGTCCTCGGCAAGGATCGCGCAACGCATGATCTACTGATTAAATAAATAACATAAAAATGCGTGATATTGTCATAAAACGCAAATAAAAAGCAGTGAACACATATTTCCTCGACATAAAAATGAATGAAAGAAAGACCGCTTGTTGGTTGTATTGAATAGCATCCGTACAAAGGTCTAGTCTAGACTGCTACTTTATAAATTAACTTACAGTAAAGACAGTTCGAATAAACATACATTAATAAATCCCAGGAAGGAGCCAGTGTAATTGGGTTAAGATGTTTGGCGATTTAGTTTGGCGTGAACTCGATGGGAAATGACGCCTTCCGTATTATGTATGCAAAAGCAGGTTAAAAGATCCTACATTCATTAAGGTAAATTCAATAAAAGGCTTTTTTTATATACAGTACTCGTCAATCGTTTTTCATTTGTACATTTGGTGTAGAACATTGTTCAAGTTGGGAGGTTTTCGGTAATTTTTTCCCACAAAACAATAGTAATTCCAGTCTCTTGTGTAGTTTAATCGAAATAGAAAAATATTTTTAATAAAAATCAACTTCTAAAAATAATGTGAGATTCAGAAGTTTGAATAGATTTCATTGATTCATAAGAATTACTCCAATACGTATATCTACAGACATAGTCATACAGAGAGAGTCATAGTCCCAACTCCGAAAAGATAAACAAAAATATGCTGTGACTTTAGTAAAATTATTTATAAAGAAAATACTGTTATTACTATGCTGTTAGTATATTGTTGGTTAGTATATTTAGAAAATTTCAGATTCAATCAAAATCGAATAAGACAAAACACTTGTTTTATTAAGGTTAATTTAGGCAACACACTTTAAATATTGTCTTTTGCTTGAGTCAAGCTGTGACTGATCATGAATTATTGGGAACATTCGGTCATTATATTATGAGTTAAAATAACGGTGTTGCATAACTCAAATCAATTACAAGAAACAGTATTTACATAGACGTTTTCATAACTGTGAAATGAATTATTGTTCTTAAATCGGCCACTGACCGATGCAGCTTAAAATATTTTTGTTTGTTATATAATAATAATAAGACAGCCTTCCGAAACTCAGTCACGTGATATATTTTAATTTTAATATATTTCACTTGGCAAAGGCCTCCTCTAACTCTTTCCACTGTTCTCTATCTTTTTATAGAGCGATGCTATATATATATTTTGTTTTTTTGTTAGAGGGCGGTGGTCTGACCATCCCGCGGCGACCAATCGTGGTGGGAAGACAGGAAGACTTTTGTTTGTTACTGGATTACTAGAAAAGCCAAACAGTTTTTACGCGTGTTATATATCGGCACAAAACTTAGTAAGTTCTTGGCAGGGTGGATAAACTTCAAGCATATAAACGAAATAGACCCTCCATTTTGCCAAAAAGTGATTAAAAATTTTGATGAAAGAATCAACATCTGTCAGCGTGGTCGTGGTGGACATTTGCCAGATATCATTTTTCATTCATAATTGCCAAACTTTTCTCTTTGTAATACAATAAAAATTTCATTCATTTTCCTCTAAATTCTTTGTTTTATTTTGTTTTAGAAAACAAAGTTCTTGTTGAAACACCCTTTACATGTACTAAGAAAAAACCATGGGTTTGACCCACCCTTGATATTTGACCCAGATATCTTCATCGGTTTCCTTAATATGCTTCCTTTTCAGCAAGGTCAATTTTAGGTCGAAGACATGCCGGTTTTCTCATTCAAACTTCGCTCATCTAGAAGCACGCAGGAGTTTTACCCCTTCGTTGTTCACATCCCCTGGTGCTATGATTCGGATGGTGGTTTCTTGTAATAACAGCAAAGAAGTGGAGCTCCTTGCCCCTTCCGTCTCTCCTAGACAGTTCAATATTTTTCATTTAAGCTGAATCTCACATAACATCAGGTATTTGTGGCCAAACGTCTGTCCAGTTCTGTATAAGGAGTATTAATCGCTAACTAAGACAAATCCATTCGAGCACGGTTGACAGTCGCGTAGCTGACCTCCTCAATTTACACATATTTTAGAATGCAATTTTGAAATTCGTATTGCGTCATTCAAAAGTAATTTTGTGATCTTGAAATAATTATCAGAATTCATCGATGACACATCAATGATTAATTAAAATTTGTAATGTTTACTATTAAATTAATAAACAGAATCTAGAATAACAAAAGATTGTTTTGATAGTCGATGACAGATCATGAGAAATTGCGAAATTTAATATTTGCTAAGGTTTTAGAAAGTGAAAGTGCGTTTATTTAGTTGAAAGTGGTTTGTTGAGTATTTTTCTTAAAATTTTTAAATATTTCTGAAATACTGACATAATATTTTTTTCTATAATAAAGCAAAAAATAAATGGAATCGTAGGCAATAGCAATTTTTTCGCTTTTTTTAGACGAGAAATTGGTAATTTCTCATTATCGAACTACTTAATTTCGGTTACTCTACCAATCTATACCATATTTCGTTGCACCATATTCAACGGCATAAATTGTTCAAAAATGTGCAGCCGATTAAGCAATAGTGATGCGCGTCAAATCGGCATTCCGGATCGTACGGACCGTTACGGACCCGGACGCAACTTGCGCAAGAGCACGTCACTAGTTTATGTAATATGATGCATTGTGCTCTCACACGGGGTGATTGGCAATCTTCTATAACTTCTTTCAAGAGGCACTTGATTAGTGTTGACTAGGACCAGTCGTAGTGCGTTTGAACTTTGTGCACTTATTAATTTTCTATATTATATATATTTGTATATTAGCAGTGAAGGAGAATAGAGGCAAAATAGTTAGTTATCGTTTTATTACACCTTACAGTAAAAGTGACCAAAATTAAAAAAGTTTTTGGTAAATATATATAGTAAATATTTTTACGAGGTACAATAAAATGAAGGATTTTTAGGTTGATTTCCTTTTGACAACGTTTCGTTCTGAAGGTGCATTAATTGAATACATTGAATGGTATATGTTATAATGATTTTATTTTTAATGGACTGCAATTTGTTTGCATTAAAACCAATTTACTCAGAAGGTTTCAAAGGATTTACTAAGAAAGATCATTTATCATTTCTCAATCTCTAATCAATTTTAATTTAAAAACTACGTACTGAAGTGGTTAACGTTTAAGACTAAAATAATGTATGATTTTTTTATAATGAAAAACAAGCGTAGTGTAGGTGGGTCTCATTTAACTTGCAGAGTCTGGACCGCAACAGGCGCCGGCGCCGCGGCCTTGACAATGTCGCGACCGCTTTCCACTTTAATTTACGGTGTACCTACTTATGAGTCCATAGTTATAAAATTACACAGATCAGTCAAGTTAAGCAACATTATTTTTTTTGGAAATATCAAAAAGGTTAGTCGACATCACAGGAGACCGAAGAGCTGGCAGCTACCTCGGACTAAGAATTAGTCTAGCTATTCAAAGGGGGAACGCTGCCAGTATCTTCGGAACCTTACCCAAAGGGACTCCTTTTAATAATATATTTTAATTATTTCATTTTAAGTATATGTGGAAATAAATTAAAGGTTTATACTTGAAGTTGATGATTCCATATTAGATTCTGCCACTAATATCGGCCCTTTTTCGCATTCCTCTACTGCTTTATTTAAGAATAAGTTAAAACTATTAATATCCTTAGCCTTGTATCTTTCTTCTTTATTATATCTACTAGTATGATTGTCGTTCCCCTAATTTATAAATGTTTTGCGCTCATGCTTTTTATTAACATTTTGTTGATATGTCCAATGTAAATTACTTTATGTTTAACTTTTATTATTTTGATGATGTATCTCTTTAGTTTCCTTAATAAATAAATTAATTAATTTATTAAAATAACTCTTGATATTAACCTATGACAATGTGTATGGTATACATATTTACTGTGATGTGATCTCACCCGCTATATGTCCTTTAGAACTAGTTAAATGGAAATTAAGAACTCCTTTTTTTAAATGTACAATAATTTAATCAATATGGTTAAACACATTTTTATTTAATATTTTGTCGAGTTAGATCATATGTTATTTGAAATTTATTTTCGAAGTGAGATATTAATAATCAATTAGTAATTTTTGAAGTGGGCATTTTTTATACTCCATACCGAAACCTGAGGAGTAGGTGGCCGAGTCCACCCCTTACCCCTTACCTCAGGCTTACCCCAGGCTTACCCCATGGTCTTCCCTATTTAGAGAATTTGGTAGTCTACTAATTCGGATGCATTCCCCAATTAGAGGTACATACTTTCTTAAAACGCCCACAAATTTTAAATATGTGATTTTAAAAAGCTGATCTGGATGGGGTTCCATAAATTATTGATCAGTGTTAGAATTAAATTGGATCTTGGAGATTCGCCAAAACGTTTATACGCATCGAGCGTTCATATAAAATGTAATCCTTTAAAAATGCATTATTAGAAGTGTTTTTTTTACATCATAGTTTGATATTACTTTTGCTATTTCACCATGCCTCCTGCTGATAGAGGACAAATCTTTGTTTTTAATTTATTTTATTATTCTTTATTACTCAAGATGTCAGATGGAACATGGTGTAATGGTTGCAGCTCCTTACAAACATGGTGTAAAAAAAACTTGGCGATTAAAAAGAGTGGCGGAGAGATTATTGCCAGTTCTTCTCTTCCGTTCTACGCCCTTGATTTGAGAACTGGCAGTAAATGTACAATTAAATTCATTTAATGTATATTTCTTTTTTTTTTTGACGTTCATAAGTGTACATTATGTTACCTATATGAATAAATGATTTTTGACTTTGACTTTGATAAAAAAATATTTTGTATGGCACGTAACACTTATAGATTACGCAAGCTTATTAATTAAATAGAATATTACCGACGATAGCGAACCCTTTAATATGCGGCTGCTAATAGTAAGATGACGTATTACCCTAAATAAAGTATTTCCGACCGCTAAGTTTACTTACAATTTCTCGACCCTAGCTACTGCGGCCTACGCGCCAGTCAGTATTTATCCTTCCAGTAAGAGAAGACGCACAACAATTAATTCACTATTCAAATTTTATAAATATATTGTTCGAAATAGTCTAGAAGTAGTTTTGTTTTGTATGCAAATTCAAGATAAAAAATGAGGGTAACCTTTTTTGAAATCTGGTATTTGTATTGATCACCAAATGGTTTTGTTTAAATATATCGATTATTCGAGCCGCGTTTTTATGTTGTTAGTAATTAACATCCTTATTCACATAACAACAGAAAAATCGCGGACTTTTATACGGTTGATTTATTGAAGCTCGTTGCTTCTATTATATACATTATAAAGACCATTTTTAATTATTATTATTATTACTATGTATTTTAAGAATATTGTAAATACTGTATGTATGTGGGAAATAAATAAAAAAAAAACAAACAATAAATTAATTGAAAAAAAAAAGAAGATAAGATTCCACAAGATTGCCACAGGCAAGCCTCACTTCAGTCTTTCTAAAATTATTTTGTGCCGAAAGAAAGAAATGAAATTAATTTTTGAAATTCTTCTTATTCTTTCTTAACTTTGAAATGATAGGTTTAGGAAGAAATTACTTGAAAATCGTAACACGCTAAGTAGGTTCCCGGTTGGGGTCTTCTCTGAGAGATACGACCTCCAAATATTCAAAATTCGAGCGTGTTCCTCCCTCAAAGGCCGGCAACGCGCCCGCTAAAAATGAGTATCTATGAGCTGCGATGACTGCCCTTTTTGGGCGTCAGGCAGACTCGTTTGCCCCAATATTATATATAAAAAAAAGTATATATTACGAAAAATGAAATGAAAAACTGGAATTCCATATAATGTTTAAAATACAACGTAAATATTCGTATAGCCCTTAACAATTAAATTGCCCCTTGTGGGAACGACGTTAGGAAACACTGCCGTCTGTTAATACACTAATAAAGAATACTTAATATGCTAGAACTCTGTTATCATGGACGTACTTCCAAATATTAGTAACTTGATAAAAATATGAAAACAAAATTAACAAATTCAAACGTAAAGCGTTTTTGTATTAAACTGACTTTGAAGCGAAGTAAACGCAGAAAGAACATATACGAATACAAGGTCTGTACCTATCTCGTGTCAGCACCAGATACTCAAGAGTTAAGGGTCATTTACATATTAATTCCCACTGAAACTGACAATCATAAGCGGTCGACGGCTTCTACAAACTTCAACGAACACCTACAGGTTAATTACCATGTATTCGTTGCACTAAAGGTTTCTTGTAAAATTGAAAATATCCAATGATATTAAACGGTACTTGTATAGTAGTGATATGAACCGATTGATATAACTCTTTGATGTAACGTTTTGTTTGAAATAAGGTTTTGTAATAAATACATTCTCATGAAAGCTTAGACAGAACTGCATTGAACCTTATAATGTAAATAGTCATCAGATTCTGACAAATACGTGATTTTTAAATTTTTTCTCGGGGCTACGGCTTAAAATCTATACCTAGGTTACACTAAAAATGTTTAGAAAACGAAAAAAATGTTGCCAATACTTTTATTGTTTTTCGAGGTAATCTCCGTTCCTCTTTACACATCGTCGTATTCAATTTAACCGTTTGCCTATAAATATATATAATAATATATATATATATATATATATATATTATTATATATATTATTACATATATATATATATATATATATATATATGTTTTATAAAAAAAAGCCACTGAGAGCAGTGGGCCCATTCTTTCTTAGGAGTCTCATCTATGGCATTTTCATATACCGTAATTTACGTAATACCACGATTTTTATGTTTAGTACTTGGAAATAAATGAAAGTAGCAGGGCGCAAGATTAGGACTGTATGGCGGATGACACATTATCTCGATACCTGCCATAGTCAAATATTCAACAGACCGTTTTGCGGAGTGAGCTGAAGCGTGGTGGTGGATTGACATACTAGTCTTCAGCAACTGTCTTTCCATCTTCTTGCACAACTGGTGCGAAATAACCTTACCTACCAAAGAATGAAGCAAGCATCTTTTTCCCTTGACCTTTCTTTACCTTAGTTGGCCTATCCTCAAACAAAATGAGCTGATTGTCTTTTGGTTTCGGGTTCGTAACAATATATGCAGCTTTCATCACCTGTGACGATGTCAAATACAGAATTTGAGTCACCGCCGTTGACGCTATTAACTTTGGCGACACCAGTCTATGTGAAGATGTTTCCGGTGGGCGGTTTAAGTATAGGGAATCCATACTTTACAAAGCTTACTGATGCCTAAATTTTTATGTATTATTTTTTTAACTTGACTCATACCAATGCCTAGGCTACCCCATATTTGCTTATAGGTAACTCTCTTATCTTCCTCTATCATGCGACGCACAGCACTGATGTTATCTCAATAGTCGCCGTTAAACTAATTGTAATTAGTGGCACGAGATGGGGCTTCAATAAGAAATGATAATCACAGATTTTCATTCAAATCATTGACGGAAAAATTTCTCACGTTAGGTTAATTTTTACGTGTAACAAGAGTTTTAGATTTGCCGCCAATTCACAAGAACAAATGACAAATGAATGCAATATACTACATTAGGTTACCAAATAGTTCTAAAATTGAAATTCAAAAAAGTTTTCATTAGCAATATTTCTAACTGGCCTGTTCTAATCATTTTCAGTGTTACCCACGTATCATCACACTTCACAAATGTTTTTACAACTAATATATCTGACCATTTATAACGTAAAACACTAGTTACATTATTATGAAACAAACGTACTGCGTTATAGATTTTCTTATAAACGTAATAAGTCTAATAATGCCTAATATTTAAAATAAATATAAAATTATTTTCCCGGTGGCAGGGTAAATAAAAGCCAGCCATACAATCGCGCAGCCCGGACATACAATGACCACTATTTAAGCCTTGACTTGTTTACGCTATCGCGGAATGTGGTCAAAAAGTGTACTAAGAATATCCATAGCGCAAAATCACCTACATCATAAGCACACCCCACATACACACCATTACACAACACAGCAAAATTAGGCTTGTATAAATTGAATCACACTTAGTTTAATGTATTGTATACTTTTTGTTTGTTTGTTCCCTTTTGTAAATCTTTTTGTAGTAAAATGTATGATGCATTCCATCTTTGGCTATATTTTCAGTGTTTAGTAATTTATTTAGTAATATTAGTTTGTAATTATAAATAATTTATGTTAGCTGTACGGATTACGAAATTAATAAATAAAAGTAATGACATCGTTTTTATCTATAATATACATGGATAGCTTAAATAAATAGAAACTTAAATAATTTTTAAAAATTATGGTGTCTGTGCCATTGTAAATAAAAAGAATATAGTTTTTATCTATAACGTACATGGAAAGCTCTAGAATACTCAGGGAAAGTAGGAAACCATGTGTAATACAACCGTCTTTATAGACTTCAGTATACTGTTTTATATAGCTCTCATATTAAAAACAAATCATAAATAATGAAGTTTGGAGAGGTTTTTCAGATACATTATCTAAATCGCTGTTGATACTACACATGTGGGTTTAATAAATAAACAGACGGATGAATCATGTAAGCTCTTCAATAGGTATATGTTAAAACATATATCACGTATATAACTGCCTGCGCAGTTGTGAGGTACAGATAATTCAGCATAATATTTACAAACGAATACATTCGTAGTATTTAATATTCTCTAAATCTTGGTCCGACGTGGAATTTAATGTTCCAATAAGCCTAATGGACACAATTAAGGTAAAATATAAAAAAAACAAATGTTTTTATCCCTTTCAGTATGAATATTACTTTTTTTATTGATAAAAAAGCTTGCCAGCGCTTGGCACACTGTTACATCGAAAAAAAAAGAAAATCACTAAATACAATTTTAATGTGACAAACACTTATAGGTAACATGACATGATTTTGTCATCTTCATTGTCATCAATTCACGCATTGATATGACAAACCAATATTTTCTGCAAATAATTTGTGTAATTATGCAAAAGTAATGATCAAAAATAATACACTGAAGGATTTTGTATCTGTGTGCATGTAACATTAGCTTGTACTGTTAAGAAAAAAATGTGAGCCGTCACGGGACGCCTGGCAGATGTGAAACATCGAAATTATTTTGTGAAGTAATATGCAGAAAAGAACAGATTGTGATAGGAACTAAATATGTCATAATGATAAAATAAAATTTTAAGATTTTGTTTTCCAGATAACGATGACTATTTAATGAATAAACATTTATTTTCATTAAATACAAAAATTTACTACTGCATATAGATTGTATGTATATACCATCATATAGCGTGGCGATGCGTCGCCACGGCATGTGTCGCCACGCCAGAAATCGGTTTTACGTGCGGCTATAGATGTTTCACATCAAAACATCGTGAGTTTCTTCACACAGAGCACACCTTATAGTCCTAAAATCTACGGGTATAAGTCACAAAATACTGATCAGTTGAAGGGACAGTTATTAACTAATACTTTGTAGCCCCACTGATTTTTTTTCAGTAGTTGACAGTATCTGTAATTTGTACCAATACTCAAACGGAACCTTAAAACAATACTGAAATAAATAGACATATCCAATGACACAACAATGTCCTAGCATTGTAACTATAGTTGTAAAAGCGACCTGTTAAAGACTATGTGCCATAAATTCTTCATCTGCTAAAGGTTAACCACATACATTACAAGCAATTTTGTTTTATGGTAATACTTTGGCAGATTGCCGGACAGCGAGCTCGGAGGTACTGATGAACATCAAAGCTGTGCGAAAGATTTGAGGTATGAAATGAATTGTGATTTACGTTGGATTCGGTAGTAACGGTTCATATTTTTGAATTTGGAACGTTTCCTGATTGAGAATGACCCTGGAAGTACACCAATTTTGTATAGTGAAGGTGTTTTGTTTCTAACGTATATCTGAATTGAAAAATATTTGTTCTTTTAAAACATCTTATCGAGTAGGTACGCTATTAAAGTCAATAAAATAAAATAAATATAACAATGCCACCCTTTTGGGTCTGAGATTTCTCTATCTGTTTCATGAACATTTGTTAATCTAATAGGCGAGTAGGTGATCAGACTTCTGTGCCTGACGCACGCCCTCACCTTTTTGGGTCTAAGGCAAGCCGGTTTCCTCACGATGTATTCCTTGACCGTTCGAGCGAATGTAAAATGCGCACATAGAAAGAAAGTCCATCGGTGCACAGCCGGGAATCGAACCTACGACTTCAGGAATAAGAGTCGCACGCTGAAGCCACTAGGCCGACACTGCTCTTACTTAAACTCAATAAAGTTCATGTTAAAGGCTTACAAATCCTTATGACAAAGTACCTACAATAGCTTATAAATATTACGTTACTTCATTAGTTTAAGACAATTCTGTTTTCCCTCTACTATAAGTACGTATGTTTTATTTGTTGCCTGTAATTTTTCTGATATTAATTAGACGTAGCAAAATTAATAAATTATACTTAAGCGGTTTAAGTATATAATACCCGCTGACACATTTTAGTGCAGTTTACAGACTAACATTTATTAGAAAAGTCGTGAAGTAATATGTTATATATCACTTTTCCCCGAACTATGGCGTAATTATAAGTGTCAAACCGGGAAAATTTATGTGCCACTAGGGAAATAAGCCATTAAGTAATTTATATTAATTTTTCGATTTAATTTAAGAACTTCATAACATTCATGTGGCTTGGGATTAGGGTCATATTGTAAATTTTCCACACCAGTGAAATAGCTATTACTTAATAATTTATATGTGTCTTTGGAATTGTCTCACAAGCTTGTTATATAATACTTACGAAGGTTGATAAGTGTTTCGGAACCAGGGGAATCCTGATCAGGAAATTTGGTCTCGAAATCTTGAGAATCTTTCAACAAAATGAAGGTTGTTTAAAAGTCCGTTTGTTCTTGTTCATGTCCAATGGTCAATTGTTCTGTGTGGATCTTTGCTTAGGTAATAAAAGATGACACCCGTCAGGTGCTCAGAAACAGTTGAGATGTGATGCTGTGGTCGCATGATTGGTGTAAGTTAGCTCTATAAGGACTCTTACGAGACAGTTCTTAATCGAGTTGGAAAGTCGAGAAAACTTATGCAACCACAATTCAATTATTAATAATGGGTATAATTCAGAGTAATCCGTGTTTACCGAGTATTGTTATTTCGGAAGTGTTGCTGCGTCTGGCACAGGACAAGACACGCTTTACGAGATTGACCGCCATGACCTCCAGTCATGGAGAGGCCCTAAAAGAAGAAGAAGGTGAATAAACATTATCCTATCGCTATATCAAAATGTATCAGATGCAGTTTAGCTATGTAAAGCCGAAAGCTGGGTATACAAATGTGTTGTTATAATTACGTGTAATTCGTTATTCTATATTCGAATGACCCTAAACGAGGTTCTTCTGTCTTTATACTAAGGTTCAATATAGTCAGGTTTTAGAAATATTAATAGAACTTATAATTCATGTATTAAAAAGAGGAAATATTTGAATTCTTGTATGCGAATAAACTCATAATAAACAATAACTATTTCATCATTTTGATATAGTAAATATTATTTATAAATATATAAAAGTACTATAAAAGGAATATGTATCCGAACCGCCGAATGGAGACGGT
The DNA here is from genome assembly GCA_028984075.1 of Pieris mannii. Classification (NCBI taxonomy): domain Eukaryota; kingdom Metazoa; phylum Arthropoda; class Insecta; order Lepidoptera; family Pieridae; genus Pieris; species Pieris mannii. The sequence continues at coordinate 5,375,720 of CM054783.1, forward strand.
ACAAACCACTACGTACGTAAGTAAATAATTCGGCTACGACTTTGATATAGTTGGAATCAATCTCAATAGATCAAATGTAAACGTAAGAGAAGGGTTGACGCCGCAGACTTAGAAATAATGATGAAAATGTAGTCCGTTTCTTTCTAATAAAATACTTTACAAAGTATTAAAGAGTACTGCGTCATAATAGATAATATTTTCTTAATTAATTTTTCTCCGCAGTTTATACAAAGTTGAATGTTTTGTAAATAACTTGAAAAGTTTTAATAAGGCATTCTTAAAAAGATGATAATAACTTCGCCCCTTCACTACGACTTCAACTCTGAGAGCCTGAAGAAATATTGAAATAAATAATACTATTAAAGTTAAGTCGTTCTTGTTTAGTTAGCTACACTTGCAGATTCCAGAATATAAAGTTAAAACAAAATCTATTCATATTCGTATCGCACTTGCTTATAATTACAGCAGGTTACATGCAAAATATTTTGTTTTCTTTGAAACGAGCAAGGCTTGCATATTAAGCTTTTTAAACCCACATATCCGTAGATATTCCTGTGATGAAAACAATTTGGCAGTGGCATGTAACATCCAATTGCATAACAGTAAAATGTAAACAATGCAGAGATTCCGCTCTACAGGTTTAACATTCCTGTGATTCTCTAAATACGTTGTTGGCACGGTTATCACATATTATGAATTACATATTCAAGTCTCGTAACCACGGGGGTCAAGAAAATATTTTTGAATTACCTTATAATAATGAAATTCTAAATTTAAACAAATGAACTGAGCATGTGCTAATGCAAAAATTATAGATCAAAATTTAAATTTGTATTCTTTAAACTATTCGTAATTTAAAAACAAAACTGAATTCAATGTCAATTGGCGGGAACACTCATATTCAATTTGACATTTCATCTAATGGCCGAGTGGCTTGTTCCAGGGATTAGCATTTGCTGAATAATTTCGTCCCATGTTGTTGACAACAAGGATTTATTCTCTAGTTTGGAGAGGACTGAAAAATATATTATACTAGCAGACTCGGCCAAGCGTTGCTGTGGCTCAGGTTTTTGTTATATTACGTAGTAGTAAACTATTCAAGGGAAACGGTAGGAGGACTTATATGAAACGTTGGTACTTTTAACACAGCGCCATCTGTTAGAATTGTATCAAATAATAAACAAATAATTTGCAATAAAATAAAATTGCGACTATAATTAAAGATCTAAGATATCCTTTCTCTTAAGTTGGACCAAACTGCTCACGGTGTGCTAATTTAATTTAAAATCGGTTAAATAGTTTAGGAGTCCATCGCGGACAAACATCGTGACGGGACATTTATATATATTAAGATTGACGTTACTAGTTTCACACCTAGTACTACGCAATAGCGTAACAATTCTTAAAAGGCCGGCAACACACTCGCGAGCCCTCTGGTTTTGAGAGCGTCCATGGGCGGCGACTTAATACATAATGTCTGTATTTTATCAACTTGAAAAGTCCTTTGACAATTAAATTATTACAACGCATTCAATGTGGTATCAATACAAAATTAGCATTATGTTCAATGAGTACATCGCGTGTATTGCTATCAAATAAATCTCAGGTCGATCGCATACGTCGGTGGTCCGTTATTACTGGTAACTCGTAAGAATCGTTTTATTTACTGAAATGCCAACCTCTTACAGCGAACTGTCTGTCTGTTAAAATATTGTCGGTTCGATGTATAACTCAAGTGATCTTAAGGACGTTGTAATAAACATGTAAGACACTAATGAAGATGTTTTAGTAAAACAGTTAACAAGATTTGTTTATCACAACAGTTCAATTTGTTAATCACTTGTGAATGTTAATTATTATTAATATGGTAATCATACAAGATGTAGAAAACATTAACGATCTTGAATCGTTACGGTTAAGGTAACAAGGATTATCAGGAATTTTATGATTTGAAATTAAACTAATGCTATAAAAGAAATATGTTTGCATATGAAAAGCGCAAAATATTCTAATTGATTAAGGTTATAAACAAATTTAATTGCATGTTTTACGTGAAACAAAGACTGCCTTCCCATGAAGGTTACAAACATTTTGTAAAAAAAAAACAAAAACCGTGGAGATTTAAGAGTGACGGAGAGTTGAGTTTAAAGATTGCCAGTTCTCGCCCGATCTTTGCCCTCGATTTAAGAACTAGCAGTATGTGTTATTTACACAAATAAATGATTTTACATCGAGGAGAAGACATGCAGAGCCAACGTGAAGTAGGCGGGCCTAACCTTATCCTAAACATAATAGTGTTCTAACCTTTAGAATTATTAAATGGAACAATAGTGCACTTTAGTATTGGCTAAAATCAATTGATTTACATCTGTAATTGTATCCAATTTTGTTACAACAAGGTTAAATGTACAAATAGTGGTACCAGCGATAGTTTTACAAGTCATACAAAATGTGGCACTTTTTTTATAACCAAGGTGGAAATGTCCCACAGTTAAAGCAATAGGGATAAGTGGGTCTTGACACAATCCAGGCAATCTCAAACTCAAAATATCTTTATTCGTATAGGTAAACAAGTACACTTATGAACGCACGCCACGCACTCTGGCTACTCAGAGAACTATTAGAACAACTTAGTAGTTGTTCATAAACAATGGCTTTGTACACAGTGATAGTTTTTATTCATTGTTACAGACAGATCCTATTTTATACTTTATCTATAAAAACATAACTTGCACATAATGTTAGTATAGTGACCTTAGTTTGTTGAAAATATGCATAGTATTATAGAGTACATAAACATGAGGCGATAATTATGAAGTGATTCCAGCCGTCATGTCACCTTGTATAGCTTCGGGCGGGTCTTAGGCGGGGTATGAACTGAATGCATCCCGTGAGAAAATAATGTCCAAGTTAAAAGCTGGCGGAGTAATATCTTTGTATAAGATTATGATATTATAATGTATATACAGTATACATGTACCTGGTGGACTTCTTGTAGTGGCATATGACTATTATTAGTCTTTTTTCTCGATCGGGAGCTTCCTACTGGGCCGTTAGGACACCCTCGGCACTCACGTTATGCTCGCATTTCACAAGTGGTATAAGTTCAAAAGGCAAAAAAAACAGTGGTCCTATGATATTCCAGGCCTGGGCGACAGATTCCTGTACCGGTTTCGCGATCATTTTCTAAAAGGCAAAGAGTAATGTATAATTCATATAAATAGTTTAAAAAATCATAAACAGTTAAAAGCTCGTTTAAATAATCTTTATGACATTTGGTACAAAATACATGAAACGTTACATCAATAAATATATTTGTACAGGTACAAACATCAAATTAAGCATTGTTCGCAAAACTGAAATTTATAAACAAAAATGGTCATCAACGACGATGGTGTTCCTTAAACGTCTCTAAAATAATTAGTAAAAGAAATATCGAGACCGGATATCATAGATGATAGCTGTGATGTCCTCCTGTCACTTATACCAACAGATTCCTAAGCAGATCAACAATGCACGCAAGGTGAGGCAACGCGCGGAAAGGGCAAATTCGACAGATATAAGACCCGAACATCCCTCTTGTCTGTATTCCACGCCGCGACTTACGATATATCAGTATTAAATTATCGACACGAAAAAATACATCATGTCAAAATTGGTGAGAATCGAACATTTGTTGAACCGAACAAATATTTTGTTTTTATTAATAATTTTGGGTTTTACTTTTTATACTGACCGTTAAAATCGCAGATATGTAAGGAAATAGGAATAATATATTTATGACCTACTAAAAGGCTTACTATAAAGTTAGCGATTATCTATGTGATAAAAGGGCCTGGGACGAGTGCTGGGCAGGCTACTTCTAATTAATTTGCCATATTTGTTTTAAAATAAGTATTGTATGATGATTTGCTTTTTTTTTTAAAATACCGACAGTTTTTTACGCCGGCTTTTTCTCCCGGCCTACACCCTCTGTCTTCTTTACCAATGAGTAGGGATGCCTACAGGTTCAAATTTAATGACGTGAAATGAATGATACTTTGATGATCATGTGTTCCAAAATAAACGTATTTTATTTATTTATTTATACATTTCAGGTCTGCTTAATAATGTTAGTGGCTTTGGCATCGGCTGCTCGTCTCGACCACTTGTTGCCAGGGTACAGTTACAACGGTGGCAATTATAATAGTGGCAACAATGCGGCCCCCTTCAACTTTGAAAATATTAATAATGGTGACGGCACCTACAGATTCAGGTAAGAAAACAAGACACTACTGAAAAGAATTAGAAATATTTTTATAATGTTTTTTAATAGAACAGGGGCAAAAGGGGCAGGAGTCTCACCTGATGTTAAGTGATATCGCCGCCCATGGACACTCTCAATGCCTGAGGGCTCGCGAGTGCGTTGCCGGCCTTTTAAGAATTAGTGCGCTCTTTTCTTGAAGATCTGATTTGATCAATCTCCAAGAAAAATAATAAGCTAAGGGCATGTTTCACAATGTCCGGATAAGTTCCAAATAAGTCAGTATTTTTGCGTTTCACGACTGTCAGATAGCGCGATTCGTCATGAAACGCAAAGTGTCTTATTTGGAAGTTTTATCTTTCGAATAATTTATGTGTTGCATAGCTATTTGGTACTTTATCCATACATTGTAAAACAGGCCCTTAGTATGAGAGATATGTGCAAGGCGCGATTAAATTTCTTGAAATAATAATGTTTCATGTATATTATTTATTATGTTGGAGGTTTAAGGTCTATCTCTCGCAATACAAATTGCATTCCATTTGGCTAATAGCAGTCACGTTCCAGTTATGATACGCCGACGGGCATCTCGGCGCACGAGAGCGGGGCTCCCCGTGCTCCGGGCCCCGAGGGACCTGCTGTAACCGCCGAAGGAGGGTTCTCCTATCGGGCCCCAGATGGACAGCAGATCTCACTCACATACACCGCCGATGAGAACGGTTTCCACCCAGTGGGGTCACACCTTCCTACACCACCGCCGATTCCTGCTGCCATTCAGCGCTCCTTGGAGTACAATAGGCAAAACCCTTCGTAAGTATTTTTATACTGACGGCTGTTTTGGTGGGGAATTATTTTACATAGTGGGGAAAAAGTATGGGAAAATTGGTTTATGATTTTAAAAAAATTCAAACAATGATATTGTTCCGTATATGGTGAAAATGAAAGCTGTTAACCTGTATAATTTAAAACCATTTTTTTTAGAGATAAAGATTTCGGTGCCATTATCAAAATTACTAAATACATCGTTCTAAAGTACTAGAATAGAACAGTAGTCTAGTATAAGTAGGTAATAACAATTTCTGAAACTTTGGTACAATTGAAGTTAACTAACAATCGAGCATAATTTTATTACAAATGCCTGATATATATAATTTTTAAGTATAAAAATGTTTTCACGGAATTCAAAACAACAATAATTGAATGGCAACAAAACCCATATTTTTGACACAGATTATCAAAAACTAGAATTAGTAATACGTTAAAAGAGTTTTAAAATATGCAACCTCCTTTTTAATATATCCTAAAACATTGCACATTTTTTAAACAATACTATGAAATACAATAGGAGTTAACAACGCCTGAAGATATGTCATAGCAAATACAACCTTGCTGATTTAAGCTTAATGCTAATAGCGTCAGGCGAGTAAAATCCCGTAGTAATTTAAAGAACACCGTTAGTTTAGCAAAGTAATAACATAACGCTAATGGTTACAAAAAATAATAATTGAAGTCGTGCATCTAAAACAGAAAACTGACTGACTGATTTTGTATAAATAATACAAAAATGAATTTATAGGTACCCGAATACTTGCATCAATATTTTTAATGTATTTATTTCATACGCCAATTAATATTTTCTAACTAAAAAAAATGCTTTTTATCATTTGGACATACAATTTAATACTAGTTTTGTATTTTTTTCAATACTGCCTTTTTTTTAAAGATACTTTTTAGTATCTTATACCTATAAATCAAGCAGTATTATTTTAATATTATTAATTCCTATTCAATTTGATGCCAATATCGTTAAAATTAGAATGTAGCCGATTTAACTAAATAACTAATTATGACAGAGAGTATAAAATACTAGAACTTTACAAGAGCTATTTTTAGAAAATAAACGGTTAATATTTGTTAAATAAATTATTAACTATGAGCGCTTTCCTACTCTAGGTAATAGAGAAAAATTATTATTCATCACGAATATTATTTTAATTATGTATACTATTTAATCTTGTTAAGGCTATAAAGAAGGATTAGCTAATGTTTTAACAAGTGAATGCGGCTACGATTAATTCATTCTACTATTTCATGTGACAGATGAACTTTGCTTGAGTTATTTTATAGGAGCTTCTTGTGTCACTGCAATAAAATTAAATAACGTTTATATCCCAGTGGTGCATATTTTCTTAGTAAATCAATTCAACCGTCGAAGTTAGTTGCGCGTGGCTTAGTGGAATTAAATATAAAATTGAAAATCCAAGATCATTTATTCATTTTTGCAACACGGTGTACATTTTTGAACGTCACTAAACTAATACATATTAAATGTAAATGCTTTTATATTAACTGCCAGTTCTCAAAAAAAAGGGCGTACAACTGATATATTAAACATATAACTCAAAACTCGCTTTATTATATGTTTTTATTTAATCAATGAAAAATAACTGTATTCCCAAGAAAATATTATAGAAAGAAATATCTATTCAAATACCCATACGATAATTTATTAATTAATGTTGAAGGAAGAAAACTTCCTATTAGATATATTATTCCTAAACCTTTATAGTGCGATTCTGTGAGGCCTTAAGGGCCTTTACAGCTCAATTCAGAATGTTTTGGCTAGCGTAGCTCGGCCTGAATTGGCGTTTTTCCCGCGGCTAGCGCTCCTGTGAGACTCGAACCTCGGCTTGGGCCGTCACGGGGTGGTCAATCGCCTGAAGGACCTAACCCGATGGCTCCTAAGCCTTATATTTAAAGGGCGTGAGAGTGGTGTTGGTATGTAAGGGTACAATGCACAATCAAAACATGATTAATGACAAACATAAGTTTTTTGACATACATGAGTCTTAGGACTAAATCTGAACACTTAAAGTTCATCACTTAATATAAAAAACATTAAAATCTTAAAGCACTAAACTAGAAACGATTCACATAAGATTCTCACGACCTTTGTATTAAATGTCAGCCCTTTCTATGAACCTTGGAATTATGCTGTTTAAAATTGTTTCATTATCTGTTTTTTTCAGAAACGGTGGCCGCAACTATTACTAAGACCGGACGTACCTCAACAAGCAAGGACTGTGATACGCAATGATATTTTAATTATTTTTAATTTGTATAAAAGCAATAAAGTAACTGAGATCTACTTGTTGTATTTTAGTCAAATTTTAAAGTTTGATAAATAATTATGTGTACGAGGCAAGGCTGTACATTTTGCTCACTTTTACTCAAAGTGATTTTCTTGGTTTTATAAGCGTGGCTATTATTTAAATCGTCAGAGCTACTAAGCACCGAGAGTGCACCAAGACTAGTACAACAGGTACACCTGCGTGTCTTTCTCTTAAAAGGCTCTTTGACTGGCCAGTTTTAACGAAAATGTATAGCTGCAAGGGTGTGGCTGGTAGCATCAGCCGTCATTTACGGATAGACTGTGCTCAATACTCTGAGTATGTTCGGGATTTATTTCCAAATATTTTTGTATGACCGATATTAACATTAGTTTAGTGTCCCAGCCATATGTCGGGAACGATATCTTTGCAATCGAAAATACTGCAATATTTCTCAGATATGGCTTCTTAGCTTTAACCTAAGTGCGTCCATCATGCTAAAAATGGAGTTATAGCTTATCTTGTAAAAACTGGTATAGCTTTTCTCATGTTAGGATCTTCCAATCTTGTGAATGATGTGATCAAACTCTTTGACATTACTGTGAACTTTTAAATAATTCTTCGAGTGTTAATTTCAGACTAAAAATATCTAATGTATCACGTTTATTGAAATAAAGTCAATAATATAAAAAAAACAATATAAGCTGCTGCAACGCGTATCAGTTCGTCCGCCTTTGCAGCCATGTGTTCTAGCCCAGCCGTGTATGTAGATCGTCTAAAAACAATATAATAAGCCATATACTGTTGCAGAAACATTGCCGAGATATACATTTTTCAGCCAAGTGCTGCAATAAAATAAAATCAAATCAAATCAAAAATATCTTTATTCATATAGGTAAACATGTACACTTATGAACGTCAAGAAAAACAAATTAAATTAACTGTAAATTTACATTTACAACCAGTTCGCAAGTCAAGGGCGTAGAGCGGGTAAGAAGAACTGGAAAGAAATATTTTTCGTATTTTCGGGCTATAGTCGACAATGATTGTGCCACATGTTTCATTAAAAGTATAGCCAGTGCCCATTTAAGCATTTTTATAAGCATTTTATTACGTAGAATTCATATCGTAATTTGAGCATAGAATTAATAATTTGACTATTTTAGTTAAATATTCCCCAATAAAGCTACCCACTGACCCAGGAACACATAATGACTTATTAATGTAGCATAATATTAAAATTATGGTCTAAAAATGATTGACATTATAATTGTTTCTTATCAGTTCCAAAATAAAATACTCCTGTATTAACTGACTAGAATACTGCCTTGTGCTCTTGGGCTTTGTTGAGGAATATTCAATTCGCGCCAAATAGCACAGATAAGTGTAAAAATGTGACAAGAAGTAATAATCAATTCTCCTTTCGAAGAATTTAACATCAGTCAGTCCTACCGCGATCCTACACCAATTCGTAATGCACATAATGAAGGAAAAAAATAAAAACTTGAGAGGTGTCAAGTGACACCCCGATGGAACGAAGTTTTTTTCGATTAATTAGTGAAGGAATTGTAATCAAATTATATATTAACAAATATAATGTTATTTAAACTTAATCAGTAGGCTTCAGTAATAATTGGCTTGTGGTAATTGAAGTAGGAAAGATATGTTTGGAATTCTATTTTATTTATGTCTTGAAAAAACTGCATCGATGGTAGTATATTTTGTTGCTTTCATTTCTTATCTCTAGGAAAAGAAAAAAAGACAAACATCACGAGGTGTTCCCAAGCGGTCACCCATCCAAGTGCTGACATCGCCCGACGTTGCTTAACTTCGGTGATCGATCGAGAAGTAATACACCGGGTATTACAACAACAATAGCAAAAAGTGTCATGACAACTTTTCGTAAGATTTTTTTCCGTTTAGCCCACACAACGCGCGATTAGGAACTTCGTTCCAAAATCCCCTGGATTATTATGAACATACGCATAGGTAATGTTTCAGATTAAAGGAACGCGTTTTCAAGGAGTGCCTCCTAATCCTACCTGATTCAACGACTTTGACTAGTTCCATGACAAATTTCGACACGTTTTTGAATTCGGAAACGTTTTCAACATACGGAAAATGGGCTTAGTCTTGACTTTGAATCTTTATCGTAATTATGAATATCAAAAGAATCAGCGCCTTATGTACGATTAACTAGTGTAATTGTTAAGTCGTAGAAAAAATGGTAAATAAGATACTATTAGTGCTGTGTTTAAAGGTATAGATCAAGATTGGAATATAATAGGGATTTTATGGTTCGTGAATAATTTCATTTCAAGGTGACAATACAAAGTTTTATTTATATTAACAATGCTAATTAGCCGAACAAGTAAGTTTTACTTGGAAAATTCAATTTATGGTTATTTCCAACAAATTAGCCACAAAGGAATACTTTCTAATAAGATTAGCATTAATTATTTAATTAAATCTACGGTAAATCTTCTGTCTTGTCAATTTTAGACAATTAGATTTTTAGACAATTCATTTATGTATATTAAATTTCATACATCTTTTTATGGCATAGAAGTATCTATGGTCGTCTATTTGTGGCAAACATTTTTAGCCAATTTCTCTTAGCAATCGTTTTCTTTAAATCAAAACCTCATTTAAAAATCACTACTAGAAATTGCGGTTTTCCTGCAAATTAGTGGGTCAAAAAATCCTGCGGAGATTTGAGGATTTTTTTTTATTAGAGCTTTTTACGAAGATTAAAAAGCTAAGCTAGTTACAAAAATGATAATGTTCTTGACTCAAGTCATCGTCAATCAAGTCGAGAAATTGTTTCTTTACTTTTGGCATGATCCACAAAATCACACGTAAAAGAAAACATAAGGAAACAAACAAGTTATACAAATGTAGCCGCGATAATAGGTGCGGTTGGCGTGCACAAACATAATTAGTTTACAATGGTATTAGAAAATAATTACAAAAATAGATCTGAAATAATATATACATATAATGCAGCAAAAGGAACCCAAGATATTCATAACATATTTCCCTTCCAGTAACCGGATCGATCCGAAAAAGTATAATTGTTCTTCAATGAAACAAAAATTATTTAAATTAATATTGTGTTTTTTTTTCGGGTACACAATGCGTACGGCCGACGAGAACCTAGAAAAGTTTATCGTGATTGGCAACACCGAGGGCAAGACATCGCGGGGACGTTCGCCAACGAGATCGACTGATCAACTCAAAGACTCGTCGAGCTCAAAATTATACACCGTTTTACAAGAAGCACAGGTTCCAAATTGGTAGTAGTATTCGTGCTAGATCTTATTACATCTCACCACGACACTCAGATGTGAGCTACCGAGAGAGAGAGAGAGAAAGAGAGAGAGAGAGAGAGAGAGAGAGAGAGAGAGAGAAATTTAAGTGTGTAAGTGGTAAGAAAATAAAATTCAATATTCTCATACAACCGTTTATTTATACTTGATATTTACATAACACCATCATTATTATACGTATTAACTTAATGTGTAATGCGTTATCGTGGTATCACAGTCCTAGGTTCAATGACGTCAGAGTCTTAGATCCTAATCTTAGGTCCTAGGCAAGATACATGTCAAGCTGAGCTTAGATATAAAGAACATAAGATTAACATAAATAAGCAATTTCAAATTAAAAACGATTCGGAGTCCTGCTAAGATAAACATACTAAATGATAATTATAGCTAACTACTAGCCAGGGGCTAAAATCTAATTGAAATATTAATAAACACATTCTGTTTTCAAAATAGTAGCAAAGTTAGGTTCTTTAACATAATATTAAAAGTAAAAATCTGAAAATAGTATGACGATAAAAACAAATTGTATTCCTATGGAAAGTTTTAAAATAAAACATTTCAAATAGCACCACAAACAATACGCATAAATAACTATGTCATCGTTTCTCTTAGTAGAACTCCTTGGTGAGAGATCAATAGTGGTAGCCACCACCGGCGCCACCGGCACCGGATCCGGAACCTGAACCGCCGAAACCACCGCTTCCAGAGCCAAAACCGCCTCCACCAGATCCCTTGAAACCTCCTGTTCCGGAACCACCAAATCCGCCGGAACCTCCAGAACCACTGCCAGAGCCGCCAAATCCTCCAGAACCACTACCAGAGCCACCAAATCCTCCAGAACCACTGCCAGAGCCTCCAAATCCGCCGGAGCCGCTTCCAGATCCGCCGTTGTACGCGCCTTCCCTGTAAAATGATATTTTAAGTTTCTTAGAGTACGGAACCAAAAGACATTGAATGTTGACATGATTATTTGTTTGTAAACAAAATCACATTTACTTTATTAATTAATTCGTAAAACCAAATACTGAAACTCACGAAGATGGGTTGCGCTTGTTAAATTCAATAGATTGAAGGATGGCTTCAGGGATAGGAGGAGGAGTAGGCAGGTGGTCACCGACTGGATGGAAGCCGTTCTCATCAGCTGTGTAACTAAGAGAGATCTGCTGCCCTTCAGGAGTGCGGAACGAAAATCCCCCTTCGGCCGTAACAGCTGGTCCTTCTGGGCCTTGGGCTCTTGGTGAACCAGTTTCTTGAGCTTGGATGCCGTTACCAGTTTCATAACTGTAAAATTTAAACATACTTTTAAAATGAAATAATAATGACGGTGTTTCAACACCTAATTTAGAAGTAAATCCGCACTGTTCTGTGGTAAAGTTCGGAAAGTAGCCAATCATCTTAACTTAGAAATCGCTGCTTCGTTTAAAATTATATATAATGGATTTTCAAACATTGATGCGTTACACAAGTTCCATTGAAATTGCAACCTTATTAAATTCACTTCAAATAACATGACAAATAAGCCTAGTCATCTAGCTGGTGCTGACATTTACGTCACAGGCAAGCCAATTGATCCAAATAGACAAATTTAGGTGTTTTCTACGAGTATGTTGCATTATTAATTTGAAGGATATAAACGAAGTGTGGGCGTAACTATGAAGAATTTTACATCAATTTTTTCTTTATGTCCCAAGTAGTTTGTTTTTAAAGTTTCATGAAGTGGGAAAATAGAGCTTTTATTATACTTGTGCAACTATAAGTTGCTAATTATTAGTTAAACAACTTATGCAATAGAAAACCAACAGTTAGGTAACTCAGTCACAATTCATATTACTTTGAATTAGTTTGCTTAGAAATTAGTGCAGTTAATTAGTTTATTAAACATAATAATGCCTCATAATAACTTTTGAATAGTATTATATTGTAAATCCAATTTTATATTTTTATATATTATATATTATATTTACAATTTTATATTATAAAATTGTAAATATAATATAGCATTGTTGTGCTGATCAACATTTGTTGATATTTCAACAATTTCTTGAATATTATATACTGAGAAATACATGAAAATATTACATTTTGTTTTGAATTTATAAAGTTAAAAAAAGGATTACTAAGAGTGTGTACACGTTACAAGTGTGTACGTTATCGATGCTTACCTAAAACGATAATTTCCGTCGCCATTGTTCACGTTTTCGTACTTTACTATCGGAATGTTGGCACCGCCGGAACCACCAAAATTTCCGCTTCCGCCCGAACCTCCGCCGAATCCGCCGCCCAAGCCTGCAATTTTTATTCTTTTGTTAAAAATGAAATCGAAAAATGTTTTAGAAAAGTTTTTATTAATTCACATTTGTTACTTTGTTTTTTAACTTTTGCTTATCTAGATTACAGATTCATTTCTAATAATTTAAGAGGTTTAAAAGCTACTAAGTTTTTACTAGTAAATAACTATACATACAACTTTTTTAAAAGTCCATAATACATACCTGCATTTCCCCCACCGGAACCGCCCCCAAAGCCGCCGCCGGATCCACCCCCGAAACCGCCTCCGAGCCCGGCGTTGCCTGCTCCACCAGATCCTGCCCCAGCGCCACCACCAAACCCAGAACCAGGTCGGGGTGGAAGGTATTGAGGTTCAAGTCTCCCACATGATACGATCGCTATCACCGCTGATAAGAGTAATGTCTGAAACAAGATAGAAATCATCAGCCATCTTTGTATTAAGTGTAGGTGAGAAAGCAAAAATTACTTTTGCCTTCTTAAAATTATCAACTAGCAGCATTCGCCTAAAAGGCTACTAGAGAATCTCTGAGGACGTAGGTTCGAACCCCCCTGAACACTATTGGACTGTCTGTCTATGCATGTAACATTCGCTCGTACGGTTAAAGAAAATGTCGTGAGAAAACCAGCATGCTCTGGACCCCAAAAGTTTACAGTCGACCTATTAAAAAAACAAATGAACACGAATTTATTTAAATGCTATGTTAATAAAAGAAGATATGCTACAACATTACTACACGTAATAGATATAGAAATTTTAGTCCCAGATCAAAAAGGTTGTAGCACCACTGGTTCACTGATATGTACCAGACCATACAGTTACACCATAGATAATAGGAATAATCTGTGGTCAGCATAGTCTGCCAATGAAAAAAAAAAGCATTATCAAGTTTCGTATCTTCCATGAAATCGATGAAACATATGCTTCAATATATGAATGACCTTTTGAACTTTCACTGTTCTGCTCACATCGAGACTGCAATAAATAATTAATAAGTTCACCGTACGCGATCCTTATGACACCGTTAATCGTGAGAAGCTATTCCGATGATTCTACACAAATAACATAAAGTATGGAGCCAATTTGTTTGTACTAAAATTCTAGAGTTGGACTAATTTCCGAAATAATTGTTTAATATTAAATGTAAAAGCTACGTAAAAGTTAATAAAAAAACATAATTATCGGAATAAAATTTGTAATTAGGTAACGTTAAACGTTATATCGAGTCTATAAATTCCCCGATACACTACGATGAAACACGATGGTTTATTCTTCCAAGGCGAGCGATTAGTGATTTATATTTACAAATCCCAGAAAAAATATTATATATATATATGTACATGAATATAGTATATTTACTCACAACAATTTTTTGAAGTAATTAAGGTCGGTTAGCCTGCACTAATTAATAATAAACATCAATTGCCGCGGTTAGACGATTTTGTCGCAGAAGAAGTCGGTAGTAAAATCACATATATTCATGGATAAGCCATAAAGGAACTTCAAGCCTCACAAGTCGTGATATGCCGTAATGAAGTAAATAAATGTTTATAACTTTAAAACCTTATACTTAGCTTCTTCATAAAACCGCGTAAACTTTCTCGTTGAATATGGAAATTTTGAACAAAATTTTACGAGAAGGTGGCAAACTCAACAGTTGACTGAAATGGTGGAGACACCATTTCTAAAAATCACTGTTGTCGTTGTTAAAGAAAATAATGAATTGAATGAATGTGTTTTTAATTTACATATTTATTCACGAAAAAAGTTGTTAAAAAGAATCTCGTAGCGAATATTTTCAGAAAACTAACTTACCGTATACATTATCCTATATTGTAGAAGGCAGGCACTCTTAGATCGGTCGTAAGCAGAATACTGTAAGATAGGATGTGCCCCGTTTTATATGGCTCGATTTTGCCCTTTCGCGGTTGCTTCACCTTGTGCGTGCTGAAGCTATCGGAGGATCCGTGCTTTGGTCTCCGCCTTAGGACTATCTAGACCGTTTAGTGCTTGACAATGCGGATGACAATTGAAAAATAGAAATTGTGTTTAATACCTTCATCTTTTAGAATAGCTTGCAATATTTAATATAGGAAGAGTAATTCAAAAATTTTGACTCAAGATCAGATTTCGTAAGATTTCGATTTCGTACTTTTGTAAATATAAAATTGCACACGGAATGTGCCGACGTTTTATACAGATCTATATCCAACCATTTCTAATTTACATGTCTAGTTTTTTTTATAGAACAGGGGGCAAACGGGCAGGAGGCTCACCTGATGTTAAGTGATACAGCCGCCAATGGACACTCTCGATGCTAGAGGGCTCGCGAATGCGTTGCCGGCCTTTTAAGAATTTGTGTGCTCTTTTCTTGAAGGACCCTAAGTCGAAAAGTAATTTCCACATACCCTAGTTAAATAAACTGATTTCGTGCCCTTCCCACATTAGTGAGATACCATTCTTAAAGTTTAGTTTGTAACCTATTACTGTCGCCGCAAATATCATCTTAATAGCTTTGTCGGGATTTGGATGTCTTTTAGTGATCACCGTTAGCGTTAAATATAACGTTGTATTAGTTTTAAAGTAAGGTCCAAAGAGCCCATAAAAAATTTAGCGTTTGCATGATTAAGATAACACTGGGTTTTGGATAAATACAAATTGAACAACACAGTATATTTTCCGAACGGATTTTGTTACATTATATATTAGTATTCCACGTATACAATGCTCTATGATTTATGATGTTTTGTGTAAAATATATTGTTTATTTGTTCACACTTTATTTTACAGTACCTGGATGCCCGAGCTGTGCTCGGTATTTATTTATTTTTATAAATTGTGTTTTTTGGAAATTATATGTCAGTACGAATAACATAGTAATAAAATGATGAAATATGAATATAATTATCGTATAAAGATTATTATATTCATATTTAAGTTTTTATTTGACTGACATCTTAAAAGGAGCAATTCTATGTTTAAGTTAAAAAAACACGAATAAACTTACATTTTCTAGAAATGATTCTTAGCTAGATCGATTTATGGCCCCCAAAACCCCCCTTATACTAAATTTCATGAAAATCGTTGGAGCCGATTCCGAGATTCCAATTATATATATGTATATATATATATACAAGAATTGCTCGTTTAAAGATATAAGATACAAGAAATGAAAAAATAAGTAAATGATGCGACAGGCTACTGTGCGATATCTTACAGGAAATCCCAAGTTAATTATATTTTAAATAGACACGTGCCATTATTTTCCCGTGTAATATTTATTTATGGAGCATAGGAAATATACAAAATCGTATCAAAACGTATTAAGTACGATCGTATTGAGAAAGTTATTTTTCTCTTTTAAAACGTTTTTAATAATATTTGAATTAGCTATTGGTAACCATTACCTATACACTTGAAATGATAAATAAGCACTATGTCGAAATATGTAAAAAATACCCTGTGATAATTGTGTAAGTTTATGCCCATCACACTTTAACCATAGTTTTGATACGTTTTTTTTTTCTGTCAGCGTTCAGTCTCTTAATTTGTACCATTCCCTCATACCATACATCACCAAATTTCAAAATATTTACGCATTTTTTGTTTGCTTGCGTTGTCCATTATTTCATTAAAGAGCGGTTCCCATTATAAGAGTGGAGGGGAGTGACATTATAAGTTAGTTAATCGGGTGAGGTGATAGCAATATAATTGGTATATTAGATTATATCGAAATTGGGTTTACATAATCTATTCAAAAGCGTTTTCTGATTCTGTCGCTTTGGCCAGGGTAAAAATAGTACAACGTTAAAGTTTACGCTGGATATTATTAGCTTCGTCTAAGCCCATTAACGATATATGATGGCGAAAATAAAATCAGGTAAAGTGTGACGACTGGGCCAGCCTTTTTTGGAGGTAAAATGTTTGTAAACATTTTATAGGTAGGTATATTATGAATATATATATATATATATATATTAAATACACATGTGACATTGTTTTTCCGTGTAATGTTTATAGAACAATTAAAATTATATAGTTTATAGAACATATAAATTCACTTTTAATAATATTAGAATTAGCTATCGTTAACCATTACATATCTTTGCAGATTCAAATTACAACGTAAAATATTTGTATGTGTTATATTAATAATTTATATGATCCTACATTATTTGCATATTACGTATAGACAGCTTTTTATCGGAAATAATTATTATTAATTCGCCGGGAATTGAATCCTTACGCCGTACGCATGTGCGCGTCCTATTAATATGTAGAGGCGATGGACGAATAGTATTCAAAAATAAACAATGTAAGTGAAATAACTATATAATCAGTATTAAGACATTCGAATCTATTGTATGCAATTCAACCGTTTAGCTTCGGCAAAGGTGTTTATTTCCATCTCACCTTTCATGAACATCGTTTAGGTGTCTACAGATCGTCAATCATTCGGCTACCGATTACGTTTTGGTTAAACAATTGCTTTTTGCTTGGTTCTTATAAGTTCGTATTTTTTTAATATCTAGACGCCATGGTGAATTTTGAAATTGGAATTTTTAGATTCTTTTGTCAAAGTCTATGGTGCCATAGCTACTCTGTTAATTTGCCAATGTGTGTTTGTGTAATGTCATTTAATAAGCTTTATGTAATTCTTATTTATATAATCTTTAACTGTGTCCAATTTCATATTCATTAGTTTGAACTCCCTACATACATAATTCATATACATATTATAAAATTTCATTCAAATCAAAAATCATTTATTCCTATAGGTAACATAATGTAAACTTATGAACGTCAAATGAAAGAAATATACATTAAATGCTTCTAATTTTACATTAACAGCCAGTTGTCAAATCTAGCGCGTAGAACGGAACAGAAGAACTGGCAATAAACTCTCCGCCCCTCTTTTTAATCGCTAAGTTTTTTCTTTTACAGTTATCCAAAATATTATGTCAATAATAATATTTATTTTTGGAAACCCCGCAGTACTTTTTTTGTAAGACTATACTCAAACGTTAAGGCAGCTCATCTGATAAGTAACCCACCGTTCACACAATGACGGAAGGACTCTTAAGGTCCTTAAACTCAAGCCTGAAGTTGTCAAATATAGATCGTATCAAGAATCGAGAGGAAAGGGTACGTACGTACGTACGTAGGCCTAGTAAGTTTATATAGGTTTTATTCAAAAGGCTTTTGATTTGATACCATAACTTCTATATTTGCCCCATAATCGACCTAAGCCCATACAAAACTTTGTATACACCGTACCATCAGATATTAAACTTCCGTTTGGATATTTTTTATGAAATCATCATATAATCGTATGCAAAAATATGTTTGTGTACATGTTCATTAATTGAATTTTAATGTGTTCGTGAGATGCTGTAAAGATATTAAAAACACAATTTGTAAGGTTAATGTTTAATTGTTTAATGTATTGATTTTCACTTAAATTTAAGTAACCTAATTAAAAATTGTGCAAAATAATTATACATGATATGATCTTAAAAATAACACTTAGTAGAACGAGTAGTAGAAACTCCGATATGCATTATATGAAAATGTGAAGAGTAGTGATGGCCTAGTGGCTTCAGCGTGCGATCCTCATCCCGGAGGTCGTAGGTTCTATCCCCGGCTGTGCACCAATGGAGTTTCTTTGTATCTACAACATTGTGATGAAACCTTAGACCCAGAAAAGGTTGTGGCTCCACTGATTTTTTTTCGTTAATTTTACATTTATACTACCTACATGAAGTAATAATGGTTTTAATAATCTTTATAAACAATGGTAGAATTTACGATAAGGATTAACTCTTAAGTGTTAGCAAAATTTTATAAAACAAAAGCTAGATTTTTTGTTAGAGCCGTGTTGACTGAGGTCGTGAGTTAGATCGCCAGATATACAGCAACTGTTAAGCACATTTAACATTCGCTCGTACTGTGAAAAAACCGGCATATCTTCTAAGGCAAACAAATTATTTCAGTTCAATAATAATATAATTTATATGTTTTTTATAGGAATGTGATCATTACTAAGGAATGTACTCGTTATAAATCGTAGATATATTTACGTAATTATTGTAAAGACGAGTGATGTCAATATGCGCGTGCGCATGAAGGTATCAGATCTCCAAATGTCACATAGCTGAAGATCGCGTCCGTGATCGAGGCGACCCCATGGTATAATAATATTAGGTTGGCATCATACTGTATTGTAAATATATTTTTATGTCTATTTTTACGACTATAGGTTCCGCTGCCTATGAAGGCAACTCTGATCTGAGTGCTGAAATAGCTGAATCCCTGCTTCAGAGACTGGGTAGGCAAAACCCACTAACACCTCAACTTAAGGGTTAACTAAAGTAACCTAGATTCCCACATTGCCCACTAAGCTACCTACTACCACTTACCACCTTAAAGGTCGGTTAAGCGCTTACATACTTTCTGCCTATAATCAGCAATAACTCCCAATTTCAGGTGACGCTTGCTTGTTCGCCTTCTGACCTATAAAGAGAAGTTAAAAAAAATAACATTTAGTGATAGGAATGAGGCTAACACAAACTTAATAAAAACAATTGTAGATATTTTCAATAATTTTCATCAAATTAAACTATTGAGACACATGTGTACCTGATCTTATTGAACCATTGGTGACCCCTAAAATACCATAATTGAAAACAGTCTGGTTTTCGACCGCATTAACACGCGAATCGCTTTTAATCGTGAAGGATAATTATCAAAGTGTCAATGAGATTTTAATTTTTCTCGTTCCATTCACTTATAAATGTAAATATAAGAGGTCTTTTAATTTAATTTAAGTACCTTTATAACGCTATCAACCAATATATATTATGGTTGCAATATTAACAATGCGTGGAAGTAATTGTTGTATTCTTTAGATATTTTACATGAAAAATATGGGCTTTTCAATAATCGACTTTAAAAGAATTCTTACAAATTAAAATAAGTATATGTGATTAGGTTTTAGGTGTTGATTTGTACCATAAGAAGTAAACCTAATGTAAGGATGCAAAAACAATACGTAAAAGACTGAAATGGCAAATGGTAAAAGAGTGGTACACCAGGGATGGAAATACTAACAAGTCAAGGGAAGCGTTTGGAGGATGACTAAGATGTTAAGGGGTATACGGAGTAGCGAAGGACAGATCAACATGGCGTAATTTTGATACCTCCGAATAACCTTCCTGACCTTTTAGTGGCAATAATAAATACCAAAGATTAAGTAAAGCAACAAATACTTTTTTATTTGTATGTAGCGATTTAAACGTACAAGCAGTTTCTTTAAAAAAAAATTTTTATTTCACCTATTCCAAATGAAACAAATATTGCAGGAATCAGTATATTGCTTTGCTAATTATAATAAATATCGCTTTCCATCTAGAGACAGCATTTAGGTTATTTCTTGTAGATTGTTTCGAATAATAAAATACAACTATAATGTCGTTTGAACGTGGTTGAACACGTATCGGTTTCTTTGTATATGCGAATAACATTTGTACAAATTTGCAAACAAACAAGCAAGTCTTGACTTAAAAAAGCCAACAGTAAATGATAAGTAATAAGTCTGAGGCCAAACTCTAAGACTCTTAGAGATTACATGTTTAATATATAAATACTAAGTGAAGAATGTTCATTTCACTGCCACTCCCCGTGATGGAACTATATTCAATCGGCCTCGATCCGACGTCGTTTCGTCATGAAACTAATATTTCACGAGTATCCTCATCACGAGCGCATTATCACAATAGGGTCTAAATACAGTCCTTTATGGCAACAAATTCAAGATAATTAGTAATACTTTGATAAGGTTTTTAATTTGCTAAATCTATGCCATTAGTATGGATCATGTCTACGAAAGGTTTTTGAAACGATGTAGTATCGTGTTTCCGTCAAGTGCTGATATTGCCAGCGGAGTGATTTCCAAAAAACATTAACTTATTGGCGGTTTAGTTCGCTACGCAATGCTAAAGAAAAGTTGCTGAAGTGTAACAAAACGGAACTTAGAAGGATTCTATTATTGAAAATTCATTTACTAAGAGGCAACAAATCTGTACTAAGATACATAAGTAACGAAGGCTGTTACGGTCGCTGAAGGCGTAATATTATAATTATATGAATTAACAATTTTATTAATGGCAACAGTGTAAAATAAATGAAATATGAGGGCACTTGTGGTGAATAGTTCGTCAAACTTGTGTTCGCAGAATTATTATTTACGACATTTGTTTGTTACATAGTATAAATTCTAATAAGTAACTTGAAGGTGTTAATATCATAGTTTAGATAAAATATATGATTAGTTGTGTTCTATATAGAGAAACAATCATCCAAAATTATTTTTTGTTTTGTTCCTACTTTGCTTTCAAACTAGATTCCAATATTTTTTTACAAAAGATTTCCCTTTTTTTACGAGTCAGTAAAGTTCAATTATTTTCCACTCCCACGAGACCCCACTGGCCCCGTTATGTAAATAAGACCCAAAAAAGGAATATTTTTCAGACACTAAGCCTGTATCAGAACGTCGAATCAAATTTCGACTTCTACATGAAGTGAACTTTCCGACTCTCATATTTTTCTGGATTGGATTTGGTATTAAACTGAGAATCATTGGTCCGATAAAAAGTTATCGGTTCCAAGTCATTCTTAACTTACTATAAATATTATAAAGGTGATTTAAATTAAAAAAATATATATTAAAAGACTAAACACAAAAAGTAAGGCCTTATGTTACATACATTGGAAAGTCGTTCAATTATCTTATATATGTATATACATTATCTGCTTTTAGTTTGTCTCGCTAGAATTTGACAATGGCCTTAGGTCTTGAAATATTCATGGAATATAAAAGGTAATATAAATACCTAATAAGTAAATAAAAATACAAAAAACGACAATTGAATATTGCAGTAAAAACTATTCCTAGCTGGGAAATGTTTTATATCCTTTTTCTTTTTTGAAATAATAAAACATGTCATTTGATTGTTATATATTTAAAAATATATGGCAAAATAGAAACCTGCGAAAATTTGGGTTTCATAGTTGTACCATGAGACCCGGCCTTGGGTCTGTTTTAAAAATTAATGAATTTCATCAAGCCATCTAGTCTTTTATATATATTTAAAATAGCTAGCTAACGAAGTAACTAATAGATGAGCACATGCCGCTATTAGTGTCAAAGTTTTGCAACTAATACCAACTGGGTTAGGTTTTTTGTTTATTATGGAAAGCTCGACAAAGCCATTATATACAACCGCAATATGAGGTACATTATTGAAATCGTGAGAACCGAAATGATTATAATGCACTTGATACATAGGATTAATCTGTGGGCTTAATGTTTTTCTAAATTCACGCTACTCGTCAACTGCTTGCCTTATAATTTTTTTTTAGTATAAAATATATTTAAATAAAAATTTATGAAACGATGGAACGTAAATAGTTTAAGAATATCTATCCACCAAAGCGGCGACATTATAATAATATACTTAAGAATAAAATTAAAAATTCAAACAAGGCATAATAATTGGAAGATTTGTTGAAAATCTGGCCCGCACGGTAACCTACTATTTCAGCGCGGCCATACGGTGCGGTAACGGTGCGGTGCGGCACCGCAATTCACAACTCGTAGGTCACAAGACCGTCGCGGCGCACCGCACCGTTACCGCATCGTGGGCACGTGACGTCAACACATATAAGATCTTGACTAGTATTAAAACATTTATATATTATCTCTCTGTTTATTTTGAGTTCTTCTCTTCCGTTCTACGCCCTTGATTTGAGAACTGGCAGTAAATGAAAAATTAGAGTCATTTAATGTATATTTTTTTTTTTTTTGACGTTCATAAGTGTACATTATGTTACCTACATGAATAAATGATTTTTGATTTGATTTGATTTATTAATTGTTGTGTAGTCACATTTTTGGTTTTAATTAGTGTAATTAACAAACCTCAGTGGATTGAAAGCGTTCCATGATTATGGATTTACACCAAACCACATCATCGCCGCGCAATTTACGTTGTACATCGGAGGCATAGAATAAAATTATAGACGTTCTAATAAATATATATGTATAGCATGGTTATTGTTTTGAATAAAAGTGTCTTCGCAAATAGCACTAATTGTATTATTTATACTAAAAGGTACATATTTTGGAGTGGGTATATATAAATAAATGATACCAAACGTACCCGATATTTACGTAGCGAAAGCATTTAAGCACAAAGCTTTAATAATGCATTTAGGTTGAATAAACGTGATTTAGGCACATGTTTGAAGAGCGGGCAACGTGTTTAATATGCAATGAGTATTAAATTAGACGAGCCGCTAATTACATGCAAGCGATACCATGATAGAAAAAGTTGGGCTACGTTATTAAATAAACCATATGTCACATTATATATATTGACAACCTTATGTAATTTAATACATTTTTCCCCTTTACTCAGAGCCTGGAAGAAATCGCTCGAAAGCGATAAGGCCGACAGTTTCCCTCCTTTTCAATTAATTATGTTCAATTTTTTATATTGTAATGTAACGAAATGTTAATAAATAAATAAATATACAATCGGAAATAACGACATTATAGCTAGCTCTAACATGAAGTTAATTTTCATTGCATTAAAAGTTCGTAAGTTAGATCGTTATCGTTATCGTTCGTTAAGTAAGAGCTTGTTTTCGCTAGTGAAAATAGAGTTTGGTTGTGGAAATGCACGTGCTGATGTAAAGAATTTGAATTCGAGGTAGTTTTGCCATGCAAATACATTTTGATATTTCCATATTCGACGTGCCTTTGAGAATTATTATATCACAGTTTCTACCCAGTTACTTACCAGCTTCGAACATTTGCTATGATGCACCTATTACTTTTTGAAATCAATGAATGAAGTTTTAATCGGTAAATACTCAAACTTCGAGGGTCGAGCGTATGTAGACTCGACTACAACAAGGCTACTGTTACTAACAGTCGAGTGAATTTTTCACTGTAACCGTATTTTTCCCATTAATTTCGAGTAATATCGCGGATTCAGAGATTCCAGAGGCATGCAGTGCACTTGTTCCCTACCAATAATATATTAAGTTTCATGAATTGCGTTCTATAGAGAAATAAAATTAGTGAACCACAGAATGCCTTGAACTTTATGCAGTCACGAAATCGTCTGCTCTTCAAGCATGTATCGTACAAAAGCTAAAGAATTGCTTACTATCGATTACCTTATATTTTCTAGGCATTACATTTAATGAATACAGTGATGTACAAAATTCTAAGTAACTTAAAAGCATGCGCCATCGCCATTGTGGTGTCTTTTTGCATGTTTAAAAATTTCTTCCGTAATTAAAATTATGTATCCAAAGTCATACTGCCATTTTATCTGCACATTTTTCTTTAATTATAAAGATTCAAAAATAGTGCATAATATGTATCATGTCTGTGGCCATAACAATGAACGACGCCTGTCAAAAGATTTATGTGACAAATCACATCAGTAAATTATTGTTTTAGAGAATTATCTACAAAAATGTTAATACCAACATGTTTAATAAAATTCCTAGAATTGGTAAGTGTTATTTTTTTAAGATAATAAAGAATTGCTTATGAGTTTTTGTTATTACAATTTATGTTTCGCGTCTTTTGACTGCACGATGTTAATAATTGTATGCCTTTTTATTTTTGTCTTACATTTCAGAGTCTTACTATAGCCTGTCTGACATTACATCACTACAGTTATGACCTCACGGACATACCTACACTAATGCTTTGTTCTGGAACCTACGTGGGCTACATTGTAGTGCTATCAGGGGAAATTGTAGGTATGCATTAATATTCATTATCACATCATTTCACGTTGTCACGCCAACATTGAATTGTGGATTTTCGGGACGTTTCGTATGTATGTAATTACTAAAACTAATTTCGTATTCACTAGCCTTCTGGCACCGATATGAAAGATTTCATTTAACGACGGGAAATAATAAAATTAAAAATACGCGTTGAACTGTTCAACTCCTCGGGAAGCTTAATAAAACACACATTGGCATAAAAAATTAGAAAAAAAAATATTTATTTCACATCACACCACGCATACTACTTTTACATGAATTTTCACGAAGAAGATTAAATACGCAGTAAACGTTATTAAAACATTGCTGATAATATATAAATTATTGCATAATGCTAATAGTATATAATATATTAATTATACGAAGTCGCGAGAAAACCTCTATGGCGATTGTAACCAATCACATTTTCTAGGAGAAATACTATTAGCACCTTTGGACTTAGTACAAGATATGTACTTCTGTATGGTTGGCATGGGTCTCTTTGGCGTGAGTGGAGGGCTCGTGTTGTCGGCCAGGACAAAAGGATCCCCTTACCCTAGAACAGGAGATCACAACGCGGCTCTCATAGCTGGTTCTTTGGCTGTATTAACAGCACTTGTTATGCTTTTCGATCTCAGTCTGGCATATTTGGATTCGGAACAATACGACGACGATGCGAGCGTATAAGGTGATTTTAGTGAATACGTAAGAAAACCTTGTTTTTAAGGTCTACCAAAGTCTAATAATTAGTAGCAGACTCTCAAGGATAATGTACTCAGAATAATTGTAAATATTTAAGTAGAGAATGGTCCTAAGTAGCATGGAATCGCGTTTTAAGAATTAAAAATATTTTATATTTAACGTTCTCGCGACTTCGCTTTAATATACATTTCATTTAACACATGGAATTCTACTTACTAAGAGTTTATTAGAGAAAAAAATTATAGTAGAAAAAAATAATAAGTAATACATTTTGTTCCATTATTACACTTTACAGCTGAAGCCGTGTCAGCAACTGCAGATGCGTATATCGACGCCTGGTGGTCAGCAATCGGCGGCGTACTATTCGGAGCATGTGGCGCCCTCACACTGCACGGATGGCGCGATGTTCCCTTCTGTCAGAGAAAGAACTATGCTCAAACCTCCGCTGTGTGTTCATTGGCCGTCGCTGCTTTGATGACCATAGATGCCCTAATTGCGCTCTGCTCTGCCCATAAAGATGATGTAAGCACTCGTTCGAAGTCTACTCGACGTGCCCCGTGAAATTGTATTGTGTAAATAAATTGTATCAAATTTTATTGTCTTTGCATAGTATAATTTACGTTAGTGAACTATATTAATATTATAAATATTATCTAATAATTTATAATAGTAGTTAATACCTGTAATTTTTATACTTTTTGGTATCCCTGTTACCTTGAATGAAATATTATTCTGATTAAATATAAATAACTGCATAAAGCGACATCTAGTGGAACATGGCTAAGCTACGTTAAAGGATGGAATAAAAATGTGAGATAATATCGCGGTAACAAAATATTTCAATAACGTTTCATGAAACTAATAGATAGCGTCGTATTAAAAACCTTTATATTAACAAAATTCCCTTTCTATTTTTTCCGAGATTTAATTGTTTTTTAACTTAATGTGGAAGTATTATGAGATTAAGTGAGATAATTTAATGGTGTTGAGTAATATTTACTGAGTACATATATTTTTTAATTTTGTTTCGTAAGTAGGCGTGTAAGATTATTTCATCAGAAACATAACGGACGTTGTTTTAGTTAATTATCGCATCAATTAGTTGCTTACTAATTAGTTGACGTCTTCTTTAAGTGGAGATCTAGAACATTTGATAGAGGTCGCGAAGGACGAATCAATTTACATAAAATGATTGTTAATTTTACACGAAAAAAAATAGTTTATTTTATTCTGTGGAGGACAGAACTTTTGCTCCTCTTCCAGCCTCAAGGAGGCCTTCGAAAATTCTAACCATTGACTAGCCGACCTGAAGGCCCCACCGCCCCAGTTCTTGATGTCGAGAGGTGGAAAATTTTACGTGCCAAACATTTTTAAAGGTATTATGTTATCAGCATATGATTTACTTCACGAAATTTTGGTTAGACTACTTTTTCTATAAAAAGGGTGCAGTTGTTTTGGTCCCTTCTGGTGACGTCACCTTAATATGTCCATGATTTAGACCTATCGTGGATTATACTTTAGCTTATTTTTCATTCAATTTGCATTTGTGTATTAAATATATTAACCGACTATTTGGTGAACTCTTGCATTCTTTAAAATATTATAATGTATATATGAATAAATAATGTTTTAAAAAACATTATGTAAAAAGTTAAAACACTGTTTACATCAACCAAGCATAGAACTTATTCTACAACTTAAAATTATGTCCTTACAACGAACACGGAAATATAAACAAAAATCATCAAATATATGGCATCTAGGTTATAAAGTTTCTAAAAATACGTAAAACATTAAACAATGTAGGGCAGTCTTCGGGTTTAAGAAAACGTGTTTAGAAAATGATATACAAATTTGTGCTGTTTGTATTCCTATATTTGATACTCCTACTCCTAAAATTTGATACAATTTATTTCCTGTAGTACCATTTATGATGTTTGTATTCCTTCATTTGTATGTTTGTATATCTGGAATATGATATGTATTAATTTATGATTATCATCAATAATCATCAAAGATGTAATGTGTCGGTGTCTTTCGATAAAGTTGAATGGTGGATGTGTTTGTAATCTTCCCCGACAAAGGCATAATAAAAAAAAGTGCGTATAAGTACACAAAGTACACAAATCAGAAGTGAAACTTCTTTGTAAATTAATTAAACGAACACATCAACCAATAGCGTGTATTTTTTCTCGATCTCCCCGCACTCTCTCTCTCTCAACCGGTCTCAATCGCTCTCTCCCTTTTCTTCGACAAAAACGCTGCACAGCTTCGTGACGTTCCTTAAAAAAAATTACCCTCATACGCCGAAAGAACTTACACTTAAAACAATATTTGATATAAATTAAAAAGAATAAATCTGCGAATAATCTGCTATCATCGACTGTTCGGGGGAGGTCAGCTAGTATCGAAAAAATATTATTTTTTTATTATTAAAACTTAGTCATCCAACTATGATCTCACTGTATCGTCATTGAGTCGACCGATCGCGATTCGCGGCGTAGCGTCTGGTCCTTGCTACTCAGTTGTAACCTCGCGTAAATCGTAACCAGACGTACAGTGAAAATGGCTGTCAGCAGATTATCTATCATTAAATTCTTGGAGTTGGTGCGTAATATTTTCTAATAACATTTAAACTAGGCGTGACCAAAAATTGTGTAGTTTATTAGATATGTAAAGCGTCATACTAAAAGAGGCTAAAAAATACTTAGTTGGCTACTTCAAAGTAGTCAGATAATATTACAAAATACATAGCTACTAGGATTATAATTTCTAACGTCCCCTTTTATACGTGGCCCTCCCACTTTCAAAACTGGATTTGGTATGCTCCTTCCGGTGAATAAGTCGCAACTGCGTAATTAGGTACCGGTACCTGTTTGTGCACTTGTTAGTAAATATTTAAGTAAACGCGGCGTTTTAACGATTTCACTGTTTCAAAATTATTATATATTAAGATTTTTTAATCATAATTGAAAGTGTTTTAATGCAATTTTTTTAAAATCATAATTTGAGGTTATGAAAAAAAAATATTTTAGCTATGGCCCGATTTAGTCTTCATAAGCATATTTTATATCTACATCTATACAAATACGATTGTATTAAAGGGGTTTCGAAGCGTAGTTGCACATGTTGAATAAATAATTTTTCGGTTGGTGTTGAAATTAGTACCTACAATAACTTTACGTTATGAAATAAATCACTGTGCACCTTAAATAATATTTCCGTATTGTAAAAAATAATGAAACTTAAATCTAGTTTTTTTTGTGAAGATTGACATATTTGGTAGCGCTCACGACTTGAAATATTGTTTTTAAAGGCAAAGTGTTATTATAGCGTGAACGAATATCATTCCATTCATCTTAATATATATATAAATCTCCTGTCACGATGTTTGTCCGCGATGGACTCCTAAACTACTTAACCGATTTTAAATTAAATTGGCACACCGTGAGCAGTCAGGTCCAACTTAAGAGATAGGATAGCTTAGATCTTTTAAAATAGTCGCAATTTTATTTTATTGCAAATATTTGTTTATTGTTTGATACAATTCTAATAGATGGCGCTGTGTTAAAGGTACCTTTCACATAAGTTCTCCTACAGTTTCCCTTGAATAGTTTACTTCTATGTAATATAACAAAAACCTTAGCCACAGTAACGCTTGGCCGAGTCTGCTAGTCAGATTATAAGTTTGACATAGATTTTAAATACCTAACTTAACTTGCCTATTATTGATTAATGAGAAGACATATACATGCAATTTATATGTGGCGGATTTTTGTAATTTATGTGACTAATTGTACCACTATTCTAGCAAATAAACGATTTGATTTGATTTGCATAAAATACGGACCCGATTCGAATAAGTCGTGATAAAATAAAGAGACTAAAACAAAATATCTTTAGCAATGGGATGGGGCAATATACCGGACAGACAGAGTTACTATTCACAACATTGATTCGTTTTTATTCTTACAATAATATTGCTCTATTGTTTTAAAACACGTTTCTTAAGGACGTTGACTTAAAAATTACTCCATTAATTATATTGTGGACTTGTTTACTACATTTTAATGGGCTTGATAATAATCATTCAACAAATAACAGAAACTTCAACGATTTAGTAGTACCAATCGGTTTTATATACAGCAAATGACAAATATATAAATAAAAATATAATAATTATTTACATCCACATGTTGATCTAAAAGCATAGTATGTAACCCGTTAATCTGTGGATGTGCGATGCCACAGTCAACTGTCATATGATCAATTTACAAATGTCAATGTCATACTTGTATCTGAAGAAATATCCCTGCTTATAATAGAATAGTTTAGAATAAGATTTCTTGTTTTTCATTTGCAGTAACTTCACTCATCAACGGGTTGGATAAAGAATACTAATTCATTTATATTTTTTTACATGCGCACATAATGTGATCAAAATTCCCTCTTAAAAAACTTTTTTTGTCAGGAATCTAACACAGAGATGGTATTCTTTAATTAATTTACAGTACATTTCCACTTATCGCTGCAATAAATCTTTATCTGTTTATGGTTCGGACTCAATGTCTTTCGAAATATACCTATTTATAGGAAGTACATCGTACTGGATTGAGGCCATGGTCACTGGACGTGGACGTGGATTTTAATTTGTACGTAAAAATCAGAAGATAAAATAAATTGTAGTAATATTTAGGAATAAGATGACAATTTGACATACATTATACTTAAACGTTCCTTTTTCAAATATAATATTGATAAGGAATTTAAACTTGAACTACTATAATTTTTGAGCCAACCGCATATTGTTTATTGGATTTTTCGTTATAGGTATTATCATTTACAGATAAATAATTTTTACATTATTTTTCCTGGAATCCTTTTTATTAGATTTTTAAATAACCTTTATTTTGGAGGTTAACATTATAAGGACGTTTTTGTTGACAGTGACAAACAACAATATTTTTTTTTTGTTTCAAATAACAATTTACGGTTTAGTTTTATTTATGAAAAATTTACATATAATCTATGGCAATTAAAATTACATACTCGATTTATCTTGAATTTCGTTAAGAATTACACAAATTGAAAGAAAGAGTAGAATTGTAACCCGAGAAACTTAAAACGCGTTTATATCACAAATCCCACGCACACAATCGATTGTTAAATCTCGGGGTCAACCTTGAGTTTACTTTAGTGGCCGTAATGCTGGATAAAAATACATCATGATGTAGTTTCCTTGTTATCATCAACGTTACTGGTTTTATGTGGGTTTTTAGAAGATCTCTAGATTAACATCCTTCAATACTTCGGGAGAGCTACCAAAATATATGAATATATTTATAATTACAGATCAAAGTTAGTTATTACATTGTAACATTGAATTTCCAAGAGTAATAGTATGAGTAGACTGATAAAAGAATATCTAAACTTGTCGACGTAAAATATTAAATAATATAAACTATAATTTTTTGAGCAGTGTAAGCCGAGTGGCTTCGCGTGCGACTGCCAGCCATGGAATCTTAAAGTGCATGATATTTGTATCTAGGACCTTAAAGTAATGCTACAAGGTTTAAGTTTCTACGTATAGTCATACTCTATATAGATTATATACACATACATTATACATAGATCTATATATTTCATGACTATACGTAATACGTAAGCTATATAGCTTACGTTAAATTACATGATTAATTTTATGCATCCGTGTTCTCTAAATCTATATACAAATTTAAATGAATAAAAATTATGATTATCATTGTAAAATTCAATATAACATCACTAGAATTAACACATTAACAACATATCCTCATAATTGATTCACGTCCTCTATTAGTTTACAATGGACAAACAATTACCGTGTATACTGACGAAATGAATGAAATCATCTATACTATGAAATATGAAATATCTTTTATAATTATCTATTAATGCTTTACTCATCAAGTTATTCTTTTATAATTTGAAATTTTTAACATGATAAATAATAGTGTATGTAGAGTAAAATTTATATGACAATAAAGTTTTTATCCGAGGAACCCTGATTGAAGAAATTTTTACTTTATCTGTGGCAAGCAACCTAGCGCATGCGCCGCATGATTTTGCGCGTGATTTTGGCGCCAAGTTTTCGCATTTAATACTTTATTTTAGATGTTATAGCTTTTAGATAGCTTAATAATGTCTCATGGTGAGTGAGAAGAAAATTTAATTTTGTCTAATATTCTTGTGCCGGCTAGAGGGTTTTGTATTGAGACAATTATGCTTACGAAAAACCTTAGAAGAACTAGTGCAAACTAGAAAGTAGTGCAAACAACTACACATACCTACTAAACTTGGTATAATATAATTGGATTCTAATATACAGACAAATCATTCCGGCTGAGCTACGCTCGCCAAAACAGCCCGTGCTGAGCTGTAAAGGCCCTTAAGGCCAACAGCGAGATTCCATTCTCAAAAAAAAAAGACAAATCAATTCATAAAGTGTTTCCGTTATTTTCAGACGTGTATAAACAGATAATGTAAATATTAATAATCTTTATGAAAATCTCTGTAATGTTCTATTTGTAAAATTTTATTTTTTACAAAAACGGAAGTCAGTAATAAAAAAACCTTTGAAATACGCGTACAAGATTAAAAAAGCCGTATCATAAGCAATTAAATCTAGTACCTACCTTGTTCTGGCTGTTTATTCGAGGTCTATACAGCCTCGTGACCCGCATTAAGTAATCACTATATGACATCATCTTTCCTTACCCGATTGGACCTTCGCGGTTGTACTCATTGACAACATATATAGCACATTACGTAATTGTTTTGAGTCACTAACTCTGGGTAGGTTGACGAACTATCAATTACATTACATTTTCATCAAAACATTATAGGCGTGTAAAAAAGGTGTTTTTAGTATATATTTTTTTTATTTTGGATTTTCGACTTGAACATTTATAACTTAAGGACAAAACTCTTCTCTAGGCTAGATGGCATTGCACCTATGATGTACCATGATTGTAAACACGTAAACAAAAGTCAAGTTCACGTGTTAATTGTCAATGACATTTAAACAATTAAAATTACACATAATAGGTATAATATGTTGATCAAAACAAGGTGTCCAAAATTAAATACTACGACAGTATCAAGATTAGACAGTCGAAACATTATGTAAAAGCAGACATCACCGATTCGGTTAATCTGTGATCGTTTTGTGCACGTGACTGACGTATCATAATCAATATTTCTAACTATCGATATCATCTTAAATTAACGAATACTTACAAGTTATTTTACTCCATAACGTTTATAAAGCCTTTACAGTCTCAATAACTTTATTTTTCGTACTGGCAAATCACCTATTCATTAAAATAAGCGTGTATAACGAACGATACGACCTACAACAAGAAAGGTAGAACCGGATATTTAACACTTGTTTAATTTGTTTTTATTTACACTGTCCCTGAATGTAGCTTAAGATTATATCTAGAAGCGACAAATAAACACTTGATATTGTTTGTAATGTTTAATCTGATTTAACGCATACATAACATATACTTCAATATAAAAGTATTGTATGTTGTGTTTACAAACCCTCTTGAAAGAAAGAAATTGACACTATCTTCTACTGCTTCCTGAAATAAACAATTGTTATACTTTTCGGATAAACTTTCCAATTTGGACCGTTGATATGAATGCTCAATTTTTTTTGTAGATAGTACTCACCAAAAGAAAGCGTTTTGCAAAGTATTAAGTTGCGGAAACTTACGGTTCATGAGATATATTTATTTATACTTTCCATACAAATGATAATGAAAAAAAAAATATCCGCCATAACACAATAAATTTAATTCGTTTTCAAATATTTCAGGCGTTGACGTGCGCATGCGTCGCGCTTCACTACCACAGCTACAATGGCGATGCCGACATCGGTATGCTGGTCACCGGTACCTTCATCGGATACCTTATCATCTTTGCTGGTGCTGCTGCAGGTAATTAAAAACAATACCTGCAAAAATTATTTACCTGGAACTTTATTCAATATTTATTAAAACTTCGTTACATTACAATATAAAAATTGAACATAGTTAAATGAAAAGGAGAGCATCTGGCACGCAATATTGTTGAACCAGATCAGACCAGTATTGACCTAATTGCGTGCGTTTCAAAGATCCTGAGATTACGAATTTAACATTTTTTGGCACGGTAAAGGAATACGTTTTGAGGAAACTGCCAAGCCACAAATCGACGGTGTGTGTCAATGACAAATAGCTGATCAACATAAGAAAATACTCAACAATATATGCATAAATCTGACGCTAAACTAAAGGTGACTCGTTTTAAAACAAATATTGTTTTATATCATTTTTGCGCATCACATGGACGCTGCAAAGGCTTACAGAAACCTGAAATTCATATTGCAAATAGGTTGTGGCTTCGTGAATATCAGTGCAATTAACCATTTATATACGTTAAATGCGTTAGTCAGAAGTCACTTGCTATATGAATAGAGTGGGCCCTAAATGAAGCTAAGTCAGATTCATGCTAGAGCGAATACAAAATAAATTCACCTGTTATTTCTACAATAGATTGTATCTTTCGTATCCGCTTATGTACCCAATCCTGTTTGTTCTGGGTATGGTAGGTTATGACCAGCTAGCCCTCAGAATGGTGCGTACTTATTCAGGAAAGTTACGGGTCGGATGCATGTATTTTATCCAAAACCTTTTATTATATCCACATTGGATATAATGGAGGCTGTATTAATTATAATTGTATTGGCTGTAATTATGTAATAGGAGGCAAACGGGCTGGAGGATACCGCCGCCCATGGACACTCACATTGAAGGCTCGCAAGTGCGTTGCCGGCCTTTCAAGAATTGGTACGCTCTTTTCATGAAAGACCCTAAATCCTGGGTAACTAGATTCACATAGTGGTGGTGCGCGGCAAAAACTGTCTTAGAAAACGCTCAGTTGTTGAACGACGGACGTCGAGATTCGGATAGTATTTTGTATTTTACCTTGACGTCCGATAATGGAAGTCAGCTGCAGGTATTAGACCGAACAACGCCTCTTAACACTCTTCATGGTACCGTGCGCAGACTCCAACTTGGTTAGCGAAGCGTCACTACCACACACGTACACTAGCTGAGTACACTAGAGCTGCTTGTTATGAGTTATTAGATCTACATTGTTTTACATATGTTTAACTAGAATTATCAGTGTAGGTCTAAGTGTGGAGTTCTGTCGTATTAGTGAAGATAAAATAATTATATGGGGAATAAATTTAGTTTATCAGTAATAAATATAATAAAATTTCAGGATACATAATGCAAACACCGAGTCATAAACGCATTGACATCTTTTACTCACTCGTCGGCGTGTGTTTGTTTGTGGCGAGTGGAGCCCTTATCATTGACAGGTAATAATTTAATTTAAATAAAAATTTGGCAAAATTATTTAAGTTATGAAAAATGTAAATTTCACTATCACTACTTGAGGCATAATTTTAAAGTACATATATTTATTTGAATGTATTCAAAAGTTATAAAAAAAGAATACGTTTTGCACGTTTTAAATAAAGAATTGTTTTTTACAGCCAGTATTCGTTATCAAACAATGGTTGAACTCTTTGGTGCATGAAACATTATATTTATCGACATTCCAAATTCAAATCTCTTTTCAATGAAATCTAAATTTTTGTTAAACCTGAGAGACCTCTTCTGAAAATCGTTTTATAACTTCTATAAAAAAATTTTTTTTTGTGTATTTTACACAAATTTTTGATAAAACACTAAAATTAGTGATAGCAAATTCATTCATTAGCATTCTGTACGTAACCCGGCTGTAAAACAATACATTTTTCTGTGTGCTATTAACACTGGGTCATTTTTGTGATTAAGATATTAATGGCATTCTCCTGTTTGCCATGTGTTTCTAAAAATAATGAAACCTAATGATTGATGTCAATACAAAAAAATTATAGACTATTTTTTAAACGTAATTCCACAATACGTTTCCGGAAGCCTTAAACGACGGATGCATCTATTTTAAATTTATATCATCATCTTGATATAAAGACCATATAAAATGCCTAAAATTGCTCACACTAAACCTGCATGCTTAATACTTTCAGATATCAGCATTATGCGAGAAGTGAACTAAAAGACAAAAATCTTGCGAAGGCTTCGCTAGCAATCATCAACGGCGCGCTTTTGCTCGTAGACGCCGTGTTGACTCAGCGAGGTGGATAGATGGCGCTTTAATACAAAAATATTATTGCATAATATTTATAAGTTATTGAGCTAACGATTTATAACACTTTTATAAGAGTAGTAGTAGAGTATTAAGGACTTACGAAGATTTGCTTTGTTTTTGATGATACAAATTTATAAAGGTTTAAAATTTAAAAAACAGTATCATTTGTATTATAGACTTTCCTCGCTGTCTACGTGAAACAGTAAGAATTACAAAAATACAAACGAATATCTAGGTATATCCTTTCTATCGATAAAACATTAAGTATGAATAGAAATTTGAGATCGTTTTGTGGACCTAGTCGTGTCAAATTACATTCCACACCTGAATTTTAAAAATAAAATATTTATGAATATCAGAATTCGACGCGTTTACCAAAGTACATTCAAAAATTTAAATGTTTTGAAAACAGTTCTCAAAATTGCTATAAAGTTATAACTATTGCCATACAAAAAAAAATAAAAAAACAATTCTCATCTACAATGTAATTAAATTTAATAATTCCCTTTATACGCGCAAAGATAAAAATTATATGGCAACATCACTTTTGAGACCTAAGAAAATATATTTCTTTCCCTTCACGGGAATTTTTATTACGCAATACATTTTAAAACCCACCTGCACTATTATTTGTGAATAAAACGTTTTATACTAATTGTACTTGTCATATTTTTATCAATTTACACTATTTAAATGGCTATGTCCATATTTTTAATAAATGTTTTTGCTATTCCAATGTTTTTTATTTCAATTAAATACGATATACATCAAGCCCAGTATTAATACAACAGAAACCATATGTATTAATGTTTAGAATATAGATTTAACATAAACAATATTTAAAGAAAAACACTTTTTTACGGATTATAGTTATGTATTATTGTGTTTAAACTTATAATTATTTAGCCGACGTTTCGCGTACTTTACAGCGTGCGTGGTCACCGTGACCACGTTAAATTTAAAATTATGTCTAAATAATTATAAGTTTAAATACAATAATACATAGCTATAATCCGTAAAAAAGTGTTTTTCTTTAAATGTGTAAAAGTTATGATAATAAAAGACAATACTATAAACAATATTTTTAAGTAACTGATTTTATTTTGTTTTTAAACTTAAGTTATAATAACTTGAATTAGGTGTGATAATTAAAAATTCATGGTAATGCGACCAAAAAGTACAAAGATTCAAAATTGGTATAAAATAAAAAACTCAAGAAAAATAAAACAGTGTGGATATTTCTAGGTATGACCAAAGAGATTGAATGCGTAGTCGATCAATCTCTCAATTCTAATATTATTATATTTATTCACACACTACTGACCACTATTACTAGTCACATTATATTTCATCAATCAAGCATGCATCAGAGTATAACATTATATTTACATGTTGGTTTATGTGAAAGCTTTTTAATGCTATACTAGTTTCAGTTACACAAACAATACTCAATATACGGTAAAGTCAGTCTATCGTCAATAGAGTAATGTGATAGATGTATAACTCGTGTTGCTAAATTAAGTTCAGATTCGAGTAGTTTCAGGGCTGTGATATTTTCATAATGTTACTTTTACTCCCCTTAATAATTGTTATCAAACATTCTACAAGTGCCGACGTTCATAACACAGCAGCTTTCATAGCCAATAAAGAGTTTTCATCTAATTATCCAACAACAGTTGTATGGTGGGAAACTGCTCCAGAAAATATATATCATTTTACCAAAGTATATACAGGTCTCGTAGTTACACTTTCACTTAATTATACAAATGTAAATGAAACAGTGTCAACCAGAGAATTCGTCTATGACCAAACAGTCATATACGTCAAACATGTTGAAGAATTCAGCTTAATTTTAAAAATGTTAAAACTTTCCTTGGAACCCATTCAACTTATTTTGGTGTTAATTGAAGTGAATAATAGTAGGATTACTGAACTTATACAGGTTGCTTGGAAAAATGAGGTCGCTCAAATAATAATTGTTACAACCAATATAAAAAAAGAAATAAATTTGTACACATTTAATCCATATACACCAGGAGATTGTGGTAACATTACACCTGTCGAAGTTCCAGTACATGTTCCAAGATTCTTTATCCGAAAATTTCTCAACTTCAACAAATGCCCTCTCACACTGTCGGCTCATACGTCGTTGCCGTATATAAAGGTAATTAAAGAAAATGACAAAATTATACTCAGTGGTTTTGAATCGGATGTCATAAATCTAATCGTTGAAAGACTTAATGCTACGTTAATAGTAATATCTAATGAAGAGCAAGAGCGAGACAACATCGCAAACGACAGTTTAAAAGTTGGTTTCGGTGATTTAATAAGCAAAGTTGCTGACGTCATGTTACCAGCAGTATTTGTCAATGAAAAAAGGTATTCAGTTGCTTTAACTACATACACATATAACGATCTTACAATAGTTTGGATTGCTCCTAAACAACGCGTAATTTACGCTTGGGCGAAATTAATACTACCATTCATATCAAGAATTACGCCATTAATTATTCTTACCTTCATTTCCTTTATAGCCGTCGTTAAACTCATTCTAAAATTTGGTAGATATCACGAGTTAAAAGAAAAAACCGTAATATTTCAAAGTTTCACAATACTTTTAGGATTGCAAACGAAATTTGAAACCAAATGTTGGCTAAGAAATACTGTATACGTTTTGTGGGTATGGTATTGTTTTCTGATACGTATTGCTTATCAGGGTGATCTAATAAATGGTTTGCACAAAGTTATTCTGGAACCTCCTATTCGGACTGTTTACGATGGCCTGCAAAACCTAAATGAAGTGGTCGCTTCTGCAGCAATACAAGAGCTATATAAGAATACATCACTCGAAGAACAATTTAATGTGTTAGCCAAGCCTAGTGATTCAGAGGTATACCTTAAAAAAATAGTTGATGGGGCAAGAATTTTACTAGCTGAAGATTTTGTTACTGTAAAGAGTCATGGTTATTTGGATAAGGTGCAGTTTTTAGAAGAAAGCGTGATTAGGTTACCGGCTTGTTTGTTTGTAAGAGCCCGATGGCCTGGTGTCGATGAATTTCGTCGTAAAATAATAGAATTTCACCAACATGGCTTTTTTGGATATTATTATTATCAATATAAAGCCAGGCACTACAGAAGATATGAAAGAAATCATGGATCACATATAAAAGAACAGAACACAAAACCACTCACCATTGCTTCACTGAGTTCATTGTTTTATGGAATTTTGATGGCGTATTTTGTATGTTTTATTGTATTTTGCATGGAAATTATCTGGTTTAAGACGAAAGCACGAGATAACCTAATTGTAAAAAGACAACACATACAAGTAACTTTTATAGAGGAGTGATGATAAATCAAATTATTACTCAGGACTACGTTGAAAACGTTTTTTTAACAATTGTGGGTCAAACACCTTTGTATTAGTTGACTTAAATTGTTACAAGCTTTTTTTATTATAAATCGACACATTTTTTGGCACTGGTAAAAAAAAAATTAATTTAGTAGATTCGCTTATTTTTTAGCAACAATAACTCCATTGTCTGTTTTTATAATGTTTATTTTACCATACCATGGCGCAACCATCCTCTATTCTGTGGCTGATTATTCTTAGTATATTAGCCGTTTATAGTCTATAGCTGGAGGTACTTAGAGTAATAAAAATATTAAACCATACTTGACGCTGGCTAATGCACAAACCGTGTTAGAGCCAAAAAAAAAATATCATCACCTTAAAAATTTAAATAAATATGTTTATTTTTATAAACATTAGAATAATTTTATATTTATAGTAAATAAAAATAAAAAAAAGCAACGTTGGCCTGAGTTGGCTTCACTTTCTGTCTTAGTGCGCATCTAACATCCACTCGTACGGTGAAGAAAATCATAGTGAGAATACCGGCTTCTTTTAGACAGCAAGCTGATGATCTACTAGTCTATCATTCTAGATATAAAAATGATCAAGGAAACGGATGCAATCTGAGGTCAAGACCCATTTAGGGTCACCGCTCTATTGGATTATTATTATTATTTTTTAATGTATTAAGCATTAGCGGACAAAATCGTCAATCATTATCTAGTTTTAAAATAGTGCCTATTGATAGATCGCACCAAAGCTAGTAACGTGATCAATAGGTTACAGTAATCTTTTACGAATAGGTGCATTCATTAAGATATATATAGTCTTAGCTTAAATGTTATAATATACATTTAAAATTTTATCCTAAGTTTCCTTTTCACAAGAAATTAGATGACCTGATAAGAAAATAAAAAAGCTGATAATTGAAGTATTCGACTATTTCAAATACACACATAGCATTATATAATGTGATAAAGCATTTTAATATCTAGTATCAGCTTCTAATTGTGCAACAATGTTTTGATGCGCGCAATATAAGAATAATGATTGTATGTTATATATGTATATTATATCATTCAGTTTTTGTGCGACGTTTTGTTAAACAGAAATATTAAGGCTAGTAATAATAATAATAATATAAATGTTGTGATTTTATTATGTGGTTTATATTTTTATTATGTACCCCTAACGAGTGAGTCTACGGAGAGAGGAAGAATACAGGCCGTGCGTGGGCACCGTGTGCTCTACCGGCCTTTAAAAAAAGGGTGCCCATTTTGTAAAGTTTCGGGATCGTATCTCCCAAAAAAGCCCTCGACAGGAAGTCAATTTCACATTCTTACATAATAGGTTAACACGGCTCATTTCTCTTTTCATTTGTTTAAGACAGAATGCTTTTAAAAATGAGCGATGATTCACCGGCTTTATTCATACGTTGTAAAAAACATAAAAAAACATTTCATACATTTTAATAATTTATGTCAGAAATACGTAATTGTTTTTTTGTACACCTTTCATCTATTGGGTCTTTGACATAATGTAATAAATATATCAAAATATATAAACATCTTGGAGTACACTACCCTAAAAGCTGTTAGGTCTGATCCTTACATTTATCTTAGCTGCCGGGGTTCGAACGTATGACATCAGGGATGAGGCCACTAGGCCAACACTGCTACTTTACTATGTGTAAACTGTAATAAAAAAGGGTAGAAAATCCATTATATCAGTGATGTAGTAGCATACGCAGACATCTAATAACTCAACCAGGACACATTTCCATTCAAATGAATTTTGTACCGGTGTCTACTATCTCTGTTACATATCTTTAATAACCATAAATCTACAAATTGAATTTGAAAGCCATGAGTTCCTTTTTCAATTGGAAATAGGTATGACATCTATTTCCAAAATGTTCGTGGTACCAGGTTTATTCAACTCGGGCTTAAGATAATCGTTTCACAATAAGGTAGTTTTATTGCACAGTTATTTTATTACAAATTTTACATATTTTATGTATTTTTTTTTTCAATATGACATGTAGCATGGGTTAATAGTTCCTTACAATTTTCTTGTAAACAAAAACTTGGCCATTAAAAAGGGAAGCGAAGAGTTTCTTGCCAGTTCCTCTCGCCTTTCTTTTGGGAACTGGTATGCGGGTAACACTGAAAATGTTTAGAACAGGCCAGTTTGTAATGAAAACTTTTTTTGAATTTAAGAACTTTTTGGTAACCTAAGGCATTCATTTGTCATTTGTTTTTGTGAATTGGCGGCAAATCTAAAACTCTTGTAACACGTGAAAATGAACCTAACGCAAGAAAATTTGCGATTAGCGTTTCTTAATGAAGTCCCATCTCGTGCCACTATTTACAATTGGCTCAACGAGTTTATGCGAGGAGATAGCAATCTCGATAATGATCCGCATGAGAGACGTCTTTTAACAGACTACTGAAGATAACATCAGTGTTGTGCGACGCATGATAGAGGAAGATAAGAAAGTGACCTAGCAGCAGATACGGGCAAGTCTAGGCATTGGTAAGAGTCAAGTTCAAAAAATATTACTCGACCATTTAGGAGTCATTTTCACATGGACTGGTATTGCCAAATGTTAAATAACTTCAACGGTGGTGACTAAAGTCAAGGAAAAAAGCTGATTGCTTCATCTTCATTTCGCGACAGGTGTGCTAGAAGATGGAAAGACAGTTACTGAAGACTGGTATGTCAATCGCTGTTTGCCAGTTGTCTTGAAAAAAATTCGAAAGCAGCGCCACGAAGCAGGATCCTCCTTCACCACGACAATACTTCTGCGCACTCCGCTAAACGAACTGTTGAATATCAGGTGTCGAGATAATGAATCATCCGCCATACAGTCCTGAACTGGTGCCCTGCTTGGTACCCTGTGGCTTTCATTTATTCCTGAGCCCTGAAAGTGCGGTGAAAACGTACGAAAATGCCATAGAAGAGACCCCTATGGAAGAATGGGCCCACTGCTTTTCTCAGTGGTTCCATCGAATGCGACGATATGTACAAAGAA
This sequence comes from Pieris mannii, assembly GCA_028984075.1. Lineage (NCBI taxonomy): Eukaryota > Metazoa > Arthropoda > Insecta > Lepidoptera > Pieridae > Pieris > Pieris mannii. The sequence goes on from CM054783.1 coordinate 5,417,881, forward strand.
ACGGATATTTCTTCGAAAAACAATAAAAGTATTGGTAACATTCGAAATTAAGCCGTTTTTCATTTTCTAAACATTTTCAGTGTTACCTAGCTAGTATATGAATTTTAATGCTTCTTTTTCGACAAAGGTGTACGTTGCAACATACAGTATGATTACCTACATAAGTTTTGATTTGATTTATATAACAAAACACGGTATATTAAATAAACAAAACCTACTAAACCATCTAATCTATTACAATAGCCGTCTTCAAAATATTGATTAATATAATTAAATAAAGCACATTATTAAGAGCTTGCTGCAGCACTGCATACATTCTTGCGTAGTTACAATTAACAATCACAATTAGCGTAGATAAATGTAAGCCGATAACCTGATAGGATCAAAGTTCCCACGGGACGCCCCAAGCATTTTAATTGCCGATCCCCTTGGCTTGACACCGAATGGATTCAACCATTTACACGAATAGGCTGCACTTTAGGATTTAGTGCATCTAATTATTTTACCGTTACCTTAATTAATGTTAAATAATTTATTTATTTATAGCCTTATATCAGAATACAAGATATATAAATTACAACTATAAGGCCTCCCCCAGTTTTCTCCATTTTTCCTTATTGTATATCGATCTTTTTTTTTTTATAAATGAGGTTAAAATGCACAAATGCAGGCCCGCGAGCGTATGCAGTCGCTATCGCGGGGACTGTGGGGATGGTTAACTCTTATCCCTCCGCTAATCAGAGGGGAGAAACCCGACCCACTAAAAATTCCTCCTGAACCCTCCATATCGCCTGCAGTGCCAGTCTCATCCATTCTGAATGAATGACGTCTGACTCAGGATTTTGTATATCAATCTCGTCCAGGTCTTTCCAGCCATTTCCACAATTTCGTCGGCCCACCTTTAAGTTGCAATAGTGTTACAATTTTGCTCCATTTATCTGCTCCTCTTACAGTATGTCGTATGTATATCTTATGTATGTTATGTGTGTTAAGTAATTTAGTTTATGTTCTATAACCCCTAGAGGGCGTCCACAGCGAGTCTCCATCGCGTTCGGTCTTGGGCCTCGTATTTCACCTCGCTCCAACTCCTACCAGCTCTCTTTCCCTCGTCTGCTACTGTAATTAATTTTCGTTAAATAATTTACCACTATTGAAATAAAATTATGATGATTATGTGTAAGTTGTATAACTGATTTCCTGGTAAGACCAAAGATAGTTCAGGAAAAAATATAGATAGACTTAGCTTAATTTTAACATTTATGATTTGTTAATTATAGAACGCTCATAAAAGGGCGATGAATTATTCATAAGTGTGTATAAAACAAAAAAACATCAACTTAAACAAATAATTAAAATCTTTCATATTTATGTGATAAATATTGAAAATACCTCATTTGTTAGCGCTTAGGCTAAACAATACCATCAAAGGCCGAGCATTCAAGTGAATTGCGCGAGACTCCAATATGGTAATAAATTGTACAGAACAATGGTGGCTGTGCGACCAGTCGGTGTAAATCACATATATAGACAACAGGCAATGTAAAGTGTGGATGTGATGTCTAATCGTTCGGAAACATGCGTGTATTATTCTAAGCTTTGATCACATTTAAAGAAATATTTTTAGGTTCATCGTTGGATATTGTTCAACAAGTTGAAAATTCTCTCGAGTATGGAGTGTAAGGACGGGACTAAATAAGAATGATGTTTACAGTTCGAAGATACATTTAATACTCCATATATAAAGGCATAGGTACGCCACAGGAGACTTTATCCACGTAAAATTTAACTAGAATATTCTTAATTTAATAAAGAATTAAACTAATTAAATATCAACAGCCTTCAGTTATGCCAACCTCTGAAACCAAATAATGAAGGTTTTCCCATTTCTAAAATGACATCAAAAAACTTAAGTAGCAATAATTAAGATATACTTATTTAATTAATTCCTACGTTTAAAGATTTCATAGAAAGAGGTTTATTAAGCGTGTCTAACAGTCATTTCAAGCAATTCACGAACAAATGTCGTCGGATTTCATGATAATTCCCTTTGCGAGTTGGCACCCTTCAATTATTAAAATATTCCATTTAATATAAGCTTTCCGTATAATTCAAAGAACTTCTTAAAACGGTAATGTTTGTTCTTAATTAGAAAATAAATTGAGGAAGGATTTATTAATATATAAATTACACAAGTGCCTTTGGCAGCTGAATGAAAATGAAAAAAAAATTGGTTGCCTGTAAAGTCGGTATACGGGCGAAAGTTTTACGTGACAACGACTTTGAGTGGTAAAATAATTTTAATGTGAATATTCATTCGTGTAGTAGGAAGAAGGATGAAATAATAGTAACAATTTAAAACATTATGTCTGTCTCTCTCGCTCTTAGGCGGGCTAACCATGCCCGAGTGGAAGGGACGCGTGCCTCTCACTCGCTCTCATTTTGAGCGCATAACGTGAGCGGAGCGTAACGCAGTTTCTTGAAGTGTTACCCGGCAAACCAATTTATAAGACGTTGTCACGTCAAAAGAAATCAATATGCTTTAATATTTACTTTGTTAAGTAAAGCAAGGCGTAACTGTTGCAGTTCCTTACAGTTTCCTGGTATATCAACTTACGCCTAAACCTAATAACCTATCTCAATCCATTTTTGACCATCTCAGACAGACAACTTAATCTAAATATTGATAAAAGTGCGCCAACAAACAAATATACGGATTGTAATAGCCATCTGTCAATACCAGCTATCCATGGTAGTTTGGATTGGTGTATGTGGATAGACCTTTGCATGAAAATTACAGTTTAACTGTGCCTATATCCTATCTTAAGATTTTAACTTACACCAGTTTTTTTAAATAATTATAAAAGCTATTTTATATGTTTTTAACATAGAACTAAATATTTTAATATAATTTGTACGGCTTCATTTACTTTATTTGGTTTATATTGATTATGAAATATGAGTGTAAAGAGCGAAGAGATTGAATTCTATCCGTTGCCAAAAGTGGATTGTCTTCGTAGGGTTTGGTTATTGCGATGCAGATAGGAGATCGATCGAATCTCACGGTCTTATCTCCGATTGTTTTTAATCTGAGATTGTGGATTAATTAATGGGTTCGGGCGTTAACGATTAAAATAGTGACGGAGAGTTTCGTGCTAGTTCGTCTCACACTGCATTTAGGAACTGCAAATAAATTTAAATTTAGCTTTATTCTATACTTACATTCATTAGTGTACATAGTTATTTAAATAAAGTTTGATTTGGTTTGATAGAACATAATTTAACAGACTTGCTGCTTATCTGATGCATATAAATCCGGTGCTTGCTCGCCAACTAAATCGCGGATATGCCTTGCTTTATTAATTTATTTATTTTATGGATACACGGAGTAGTGAGTGTTTTTTGACATTTGATTTTCTAAATAGTAGACGTGATTATTCTGACAATTTCCGAATGCAATTTCTTAATTTTATATAAAGTAACTAGCGGACCCGACAGACGTTGTCCTGTCTACACGTCTTTAATTTGAAAATTTCAAACTTTTTTTAATAAGCTAAAACATTCTGAACCATTTTGATGAAAATTATTATTCAAATGTTATGACAATATCTAACGATCCAGCACATGGTCTACAATAACACAATGATAACCAAATTTTTTTTTAATTTGATCGCAGAGCTAACTGTCGGGATAGACTAAAATTAAAATTCGAATATTATTTAAAATTTGACACTGCGATGGTAGCGCCGTCTGTCGGATCCAATGTAAAACATTCAAAAATCAACAACTACTAATAAATTAAAAATTAATTAAAAAAACATTGTCCAGCGGACAAAATTGTGAATCTAAACCATTCCCAGATCCCCTTGAACACACACACAAAATTTCGTCAAAATCGGTCCAGTCGTTTGAGAGAAATTCAGTGACATACACACTCACAGAAGAATTATATATATGTATAAAGATATAAAGAAAAGATAAAGATATTATAGCGCAAAATAGGACAACAAACAATACATACCTGTGTTTATTAGAATTACTAACCCCATGTTCAAACTAAACAGAAAATAAGCATTATTATACTCAAAACAGTTTGTGTATATACACAGGTTCTTTTGAATTTGAAAAATCTATCTCGTATCGTATCGTGTTCCAATTTCAAATTTATGTAAAGTGAAAATCTTCTTATTTTTCACATGATATTGTATGCTGCGTGATTGGTATTGTTCATACAAAATAGATATCGGCTTGTAAATTACATTCACGTATGCCTACGAATGTAAAATGTGGTGAACTAAATTTATGATTGCGAAACTGAAAATAACGCAAAACTTACTATATTTGTGTGTGTAAAGTTTATATAACTATTCAATAATGGTTTATACGAGAGTGATAGGGATTAATTTAAGTATATATCAGAAGCTTGCCCTAACTTATTACGCATTATAAAGTGATTACAGAAATATAGCGAATTACATCTATTAGTCTAAGATCCGGGATTAGAAAAATATACCGTCATCTGTTTTTTAGATGAAACAATTTTTTATAAGCTGACTTCAATATCATGAACTTATAAAAACAACCTCTGCCACCATAAGCCTGCTGCAATTAATAGTAATTTTGATTTGTATTATTTATCTTTGGCTGCATCAGCCTTTTATAAGGTAGCCAAACATTATTATGTGTAGAATTCGACGCCGTTTATTATTGTACTTAGATTTTTTAATTAACATGTGAGGGAAATAAGCTACATTTATTTACCTTTTCTCACCTGGCTGCAGGTAAGTATAGCAATCAAAGAGATGGGTACCTACTACAGTGAGGTATATAATATCAAATATTGACGGTTTTAACTTACTACATGTAACTAACATGAGAGTGAAGAAATTAAAAATAAATTATTTGTTAATTAATTAATTACTATTAATTGCAGCAGGCTTATGGTGGCAGAGGTTGTTGTTATAAGTTCATGATATTGAAATTAGCTTATAAAAAATTGTTTCATCTGAATAACAGATGAGGGTATATTTTTCTAATCCCGGATCTTAGACTAATAGATGTAATTCGCTATATTTCTGTAATCACTTTATAATGCGTAATAAGTTAATGATATTGAAATCAGCTTATAAAAAATTGTTTCATCTGAATAACAGATGAGGGTATATTTTTCTAATCCCGGATCTTAGACTATATAGCAATAGAAAATAAGTAACAATAAAACCTTTTTACCGCGAAAATAAAATTTAAAAAGCTGCAGCTTTTGATTTTTTATATTATATGTTCGCGTGTTTGTAAAACTGAGACACGTTTATAAATGTACAGATATACAGGTAAATAGCCCTATATAAAGTTTATAACAAATAAGATAAATGCCGTAAAACAATAAAATGTAACGATAAATATTCATATTTGCTTTTACTGCCAGCGGTTGTATGTGTCCTTTATGTGGCAACCTTTGTTAAGGACATAGACACTTGATTCTAAAACAATTTGTGTTCAATAAACCTGCAGCTTTTCAATAGCCTTTGACTTTTAGGAATGAAATAAAAATATAAACAATATCGATACTATTAATGAGGAAAAAATTTAAATCTTTGTCCATATATTTGTGTTTATAGAACTTCGTATATAAACTGTAATCTGTGGTAATGATGGTTTAAATTTGACTAAGACAATAAACAATAGTTAATGCCTCGTTAAGGACACTTAAGGTTACTTAAGTTAAGGACACAGGCTGAGAGTTAACCAATACTTAACCATAACTTTTAGCTATAGTTTTAAAAACATAATGTCCATTGTTAAAATATAAAAAAATACATCTATGGAGCTACAAACTTTTCTGGTCGAAGCCTCAGATTTCTGTATCTGTTTTATGATCATTTGTAAATATAAAAGGCAAGTAGGTGATCGCTTTTGATTCTAAGGCAAGCCGGTTTGCTAACAATGTTTCCCTTCACCGTTCGAGCCAATGTTAAATGCGCACATAGAAAGAAAGTCAGTTGGAGCACAGCCGGGGGATCGAACCTACGACCTCAGGGTTGAGAGTTGCACGATGAAGTCCCTAAGGAAACACTGCTCCATGTTCAATTAAAGATCGAACATTGTGGTCTGGGTATAAGCTTTCAGTAACATTTCGAATAGGCAAGTAGGTATGATTACCTTTTGTACCTGTCACACGCCGTGGACTTTTTGGGTCTAAGCCATGCCGGTTTCCTCACGATGTTTTCTTGCGTGTTTTGTTTGTAGTGTTTTATGCGAACAAATTTAGACAGTTAGTGCATTGGTGCACAGCCTGGGGTCGAACCAGATCGGATCGCAGGATCAGCACAAACGCAGGCTGCAATTTCCCCGTACTAGACTATCTGAAGTTAGTAATTCTTTTTTGGGAAAAAGGATACTTTTCTTTAATAAAATTCCAGATGCTCTTTTATATCTGCCTTTTTAATAAATTTAAGACATGTATTAAAGATAAGCTGTGTAAAAAGCTTTACTATAAAGTTATCGATTATCTAGTTGATAAAAGGGCCTGGGACTAGTGCAGGGCGAGATACTTCTAATTAATTTGCTATATTTGTTTTAAAATAAGTATTATTAGATGATTTGCGTTATTAAATGAGTACCGAGAGTTTTTACGCCGGCTTTTTCTCTCGGCCTACATCCTCTGTCTACTTTGCTGATGAGTAGGGATGCTTAAGGATCAAATTTAATGACGTGGAATAAGTGATACCTGTCTATCTTATGTTCCATAATAAACGTAATTTGTTTTTATTTTTTTTAAGATGAGAGTCAAAATAAAAACAATGGACAGGAAAATAAAAATTATCGATACTTTATATCTTAAAATTTATTAACAACCAACATGAACACGCATCTATTCGAGTCATACAACATTAAAAATTCATTCATAGGTATATCTTTGGCAAGTCAACTTTTATAATTAAAAAGCCTCATACGATGAAACTTAAATTAAGTAGGAGTCTTATATAGCCTATCCTGACTATGATTACGGGAAAGGAATTGTTTATATTCCCTGGTAGACCAAAGAGTACTGATACATCACAATTAGTTCAAACATATAAAATAAACTCATATAATATTGATAACACAACTTACTACTCAAGTAGGTAACAGAATTTTTCCCTCGTGAGATCAAACCGAGACAAATGCATATTAAAATCTGAAAAATTAACAATAAACAATTGAATACGTCCCAAAAATAACCAAAACCAGAAATAAAACTCTTATAAAAAGATATCACATAGTCCTGTATACAATGATATGTCGCGATGAGCTTTGAGCCGTGGTAACAGAAATGAAAGTAGCAAATAAACTAATCTAAAATTGCATTTCACTATTATGTACATTTTTCACTTATAATACGAGTCTTCAGACCTATAAATAGCTAGTGTGCAACATACAATTGGGATTGACAATATTCTTTTCAAAGTTCCCAAGAAGTATCAAAATTGTTTAAGCCGTACAAAACTCACTTATCAATAGATATATTTATTAATTTCATTTTATTATCTGTAAGTTCATGTTATTTCGTGGCTTAAAGAGTCACGGTCTGCATTTGGAGAAACTTTGGCACTAAAATATTAAACCAAAGAATTGCATTAACAAGGTTTTAGATATGATAATGATTCTATTGGTACATCTTTACTTAAATAGTAAATGGTTATAAAAAACCCCTTACAGAGACTAGTTAGTAGAATCTACGGCATTTCAGTATAAAAATTAATATAACAGGAACTCATGTTAAACTTACACTCAAACTATTCGCTTTAAGGGCCCGTTTCACAATGTATGGATAAAGTACCAAATAGCTATGCAACACATAAATTATTCGGAAGATAAAAATTCCGAATAAGAAACTTCGCATTTTATAACGAATCGCGCCATCTGACAGTCGTGAAACGCAAAAATACTGTTTATCCTACCAATAAGTAATAAATAGCTTATTTGGAACTTACCCGGACTTTGTGAAACAGGCCCTAAATATACCAAATTGTACATTGCAAGTAATAGAGTTGTAAATAGCGATTAATTCTTCTAGCAGAGATTGTATTGGAAAATCGTGAGGAATATTCTTTTATTTTCACAGTTCGTTCGTAAACTAATGTTTGCTTCCAACACCCTTCAAACTCTTTACAGGCTTGAAGCTAGCGAGTATCGTATGCCAACACAAATTGTCTATACTCGACTGATAGTCCTCAACAATGCCAATTACTGGCTAAACACTCAAATTGCACATAGTTCCCGACTCTGAACATTATATCACGGCACATATTTCATCATACAATGTCATTAAGTTCATTTTGTAAAGGATTTTCAGCTTTTTCTACACATTTTCTGATAGCGTCAAGAACGGTGACCAGACGTCGGTCTAAAGCAGCTAAGTGTGGCTCCCACAAGATTGGGGAGACCGGATCGGCCCTCATTGACTCCCGGAGTACGGAAGATAATGGTACACCGTTGTGGTATCTTAAAAAAAAACATTCTTAATATACATAATGTGCTGTCAAATACCTGAAAGAATTAAGGCATATTCAAGAACCCACGTATTAAGGGGTATTCCAAACCAACATTTTCGGACATTCTTATAATACATAATAAAATTCAAGTCCAAATTGGGCCACGAATGAAAATAAACAAACGTATTATCGTCGTTTCATGTACTAACAGAACGCTTGTAAAGTATGTAACACAATCAAAACCATAAAGGTATTTCTACATTTAAGACAGTTGTCAAATACAAGTTAATATCTTAGTAGGAGCTATTACTAAATAAAACTCACTTTAGAAGTACAGCGAGTGTAGTATGCCGTACGAGGCAGCATTGCAGCAACGGTGCCAAAATGCTGAGTTCATCATGAAGAGCCTTTCCAAACGCCCTACCCTGATCCAAATGCAGGGTAAATGTTTCGTTGCCAAACATTCTGGAAGAATTAAAATGAAATGTGAAGAATCACCTTGCTAGCCCCAAAAACGTATTTTATTGAAAGACACATTATTTTGATCTTATAAATGTTTCGTTGCCAAGCATTCTGGAAGAATTAAAAAGAAATGTGAAGAATCACCGTACTAGCACCAACAACTTTTATTATTGAAAGACTCATAATTTTGATGTTTTAAACGCTTTAAAATGCTACTGTTACGTATCTCATAGTTTTGGTAAAGAGGTTTTTATGGGTTTATTCATAAATGTCAAATACAAAAACTTTACTCATTTTAAAAATTCTTAAACTTATGTAGGCTAGTAAAAATTCCTCAAAAAATAACGTGAAAGATGTTAGAATTTTTTTTAATTAATTCCTAGAATTACAAAAAATGATAAACTTACTTAAAAGTTTCGTAATGATGTCTGTCCATATTACCCGTGAGGAAATCAAATATGGACATATCCATTAGATCCAGGAGTCTTCTACCTGAATCGTATGGTGGAGTTGTACGGACCTGGATAAATTAGTTATAGGATAATAAATAAACTATTAAAATGTATGTAAAAAGAACTAACAATAAAACTTATTTGATCCTTATATCTTTGGAACAATAAGCAAACTAGACAAAATAAATTACCGTTTCGCAATAATCCGACTGCAACTCCCATTGAGCTTTTCGTCGTTTGTGATACGATCGTCTCCACGGGTGTCTCCATACCTGGAAATACAGGACCATACTTGTACCTATCTGTTTTATTACTAATTATAAAAGGTCCAATAAGAATAGCAAAACATCAAAGCTCTTTTTATAATTAGATACAATTTCCACACATATAAAATAAACATAAATATTCGTTAAAATAATACTAGTAGGCCTATATTGAAATAGACAGCACCCATTTTTCAAATGGAAAAGTTCTGGTGTGCATGGTCTATTTTATTGATCAGGCTTCTCTATAGACAATCATTTATTCCATCAACGCAAAACAATTTATTGGTTCGATGGGAATCAAAACCTGAGTCTTTGTGCTATACTGTGAGTTTCCAATTTAGATATTTTGCAGCTTACCTATTAAAATGGAAGTAATCAACAATCTTCTTAACAAATTTCCATAATTGATTACACACACATGGTTTCATAAGTTTTATGTTCTGGTTACAACGTACCTTTCGTTCAGCCAGATCCGAGGACGGTAGGAACGCAGCGAAGCTGCCTTCTAACATATCTGGGTTGCCACAAATTGCGTGGCCAGTATCACAGTAGTAGGAGCATTTTCCATGAAAGCAAAAATTGTTTGCTGGCGACACGAAAAATGTCTTGAGGATGTCTCCTTCCGTCACGTCATATATTTCCGTTGTCATGTTTAAAACTCGACCTACAACTGGCATCGCTCTCCGGAAGCCGAGTATTCTAAGAAAAAATTATACATACATAAAAGCAACGCCTGCTTGCTGCTTAATATTTAGGCTCCTACTTTTGTCCACAACCAAATTATAGGCTGTGTACACCCTCCAGTGCTCACAGACAGATTGTTATGTGTATGTAGCAAAAAATTCAATAATGTTTTTGAAAACATTCAATAATGAATATATGATATTTCATCTATGAAACGCACAGTGCCGCCAATACGTAGGTAGATTGGGTTTGGATTGCACACAAATTAAAAAGCACAGGTCTCATTCAGAATCCTAGTTATTTTTAATTTAAGTATCAATACATTGAGTGGCGCGCTCGCAACTGTTTTTTGTTTTGTTTCAAATATTAATTATTGAACTTTGAAACGAGAAACTTACATGTCGTAATTATGAACAGTGCTTATTCCTATACTATAGAGGTTTAAAAGTCTTTCCCATGAAAGATTACTTGGTATTATTAACCCGAGAATTAGGTACCTATTACGAGAGTTTAAACTAATTCTTGCTAACAGCGTAGAAGCTGCGTTTTTTTTAAATTAATTGGCGGAAAAAAAATGATTTAGCAATTTATACTAGAATGCCCCATTCTAGTATTATTTTCCGGGATAAAATTTACAAGGAAGAATTTGAATTTAATTTGAATTATTTTGGTTCAATTCATTAGGCAATTTTATAGTAAATTACCGAAACTTTAATTAAAACCTAGCTATATAATAAATCTTGATGGAAAATACCAGTTAAAATTGCAACAATTTTTTTTCTAAAGTGCATTCGGTGCAGTATATATGTAACGTAAGTTATAAATATATAACTTATTTATAGTCTGAGTTTATAATAAAATAAGTTTATCTTTAGGCAAAAAAGGTACTTTCTTCAATAGGAGAAAGTGTCTAGGTAATAATCTAGATAGATAACTAGTGACAATTAGACAGGTATGTAAAATTTTAAAAAAACTTCGTAGCTACTCCGTACAACTACTGTCATATTATTTTTAACTTGTATATTTGGATGTGTAGTTTTTGTGATAATTTAGCTATTATCAGTTTTTGACAGACATTTTGGTTCAAATATATATATTTTTAATATTGAAATTTAAAATAAAAAAAATGTAATATTTTCACGTCTGTTTCTCAAAGAGGTAACAACAGATCAGACCTCTACGTGTCTTTAAATACGTCACTTCCTCCACTCTTCTCTTTGGAGAGTGTTCAGAGGAGTTGTTCGGATTAATACCTGCAGCTGAGTTTCATCATCGGACGTCGAGGCAGAATACGAAATTCCACCCGTATCACCTCGACGTCCGCCGTTCCACAACTGCGCGATTTTCAAGTCAGTTTTTGCCGTGCACCACCACTTTGTGGAACCAGCTGCCCACTGAAGTATTTCCGAACCAATTCGACTTAGGGTCCTTCAAGAAAAGAGCGTACAAATTCTTAAAAGGCCGGCAACGCACTCGCGGGCCCTCTAGCATCGAGAGTGTCCATGGGCGGCGGATTCACTTAACATCAGGTGAGCCTCCGTTTGCCCCCTATTATATAAAAAAAAAACTCTTATAATATTCACCTTGAGAAGAAATAATAATACCTGATATTTGGCATTCTATTAAGATTTTTACCTGTCCAAATGAAACGCGGCAATTTCAGCATTGTGACGCTCATAGTCCGAGAAATAGAAGTGATTTGGCAACGTTTGGACGTCTCTTGCAAATCTGTGAACAAATGACAATTAAATTTAAACGTGTCATTGAAATGCGTCCCTTTATCTTTATGGCTTTTTAGAACTTCATAAGTCATTTCACAACATTAGTATGAGTGGAAACTAACTAACATGGTATGCAAAGCCGTAAGATTTTGCCCTTACTACATCACATATACTACGTTACATATACATTACGTCTGTATGTATAATCACAACACAAACCCTTTAGTTGATATTTTCTTAAATATTAACTAAGAGGACTGTGTTGTAATAAGTAGTAATTCATTTTGATAGTATGCAACACTACATAGATGGTAACGCAATAAAAAAACCAGGTTACAGCCACTAAATAGTGTACATAAAACACAGTGTGTGTTATGCATCAACGGGCCACATAGTTTTTTAGTTTGTACATACTGACCGAGCATAATTTAAAAAGCATTTTATTGACACAGAGTTACAACGAAAGTAAGTAATATTTACATCTCAAAAATGTATTTAATCTAAATCAACCAAAAGATAGTACTGCGGTGTTGTTTAACTAAGCACCGTAGGGGGAAGGGGGTTCATTGATTTTCATATTTGGTGATTAAATCAACAGTAATCATTTACTGTTTTACACATATTATCCACACATTGCTTGGAAACGAAATCATTTTCGAGGATTTCTGCAAAACAATTATACGTTTGTACAAGAGAGCTATAGTTATATTTCAGTAAATCTGCTTACATAATTCTTGAACGGCTCCATATTTCTTTTTATACACATTAGTAAATAAAGGTATGGAAACTAGCAGTATGTTGTTTAACGCGTGGTTACACCCACTCATTGTCCACTGTGTTAGTATGTAATGTTTGTAGAGATTCCGGTCATTATATAATAGCTTAAAGGTAATGACAATTTTGTATTCCAGTGTTAAAATATGATGTTGCATAGGATGCTTTGTTGTTGCATAGTTTGCTATTTATTTGTACACTGGCTGAGTTCACAAGAGTTGCTTGCACAATAATAATAAATGTATGTATAAATGTATGCATAAATGAATGTCATGTTTGCCTCTAATTGCTTATCACATTCAAAATTGTATTTAGTGTTTGTTTTTACCAATGTATCAGTGTGCCGAGCGTTGGCAATCTTTATGAATAAAAAAAATAATAATAATAATAATAAAACAATATATGTTAGTTATAAGATTTAGGCATATAAGTTTCATTTTTTAATGTTTTTATGTAGGATAATTGATGTGTGAATTATTTTGGATTTCTATCGAATTAGTAGTTCTGTTAAGAAAGAATAATGTAGTGGAATAAATAAATAAATAAATAATAAATAAATAGAACTTCAATAATCATACACTCATGTGACATTATCGAATGAACGATGGTGTTCTACTACTATAAAATTTTTGTATGAAATTTGTCTTGGTTTAAATTTTAATATAAGTAATTAGTAACACGGTTAAAGCAGTGCAAGCAAGTGTATTTCAGGAGGGTGGATTTTTTTAAGTTTAATCAAAGACCTTTCGCCTTAAGCTGGTCTTTTTACGACATCATGTATAAGAACCGTCACACCCGGGTTTCAGGTTTGATTCCCGGTCCTGGTAATTGAATTTGATTTCTGTCTCTGGTTGTTAGAAATCAACCAAATAGCTGATCCATTCACATTGCTTATACTAATTCGAAAACCAAATATCGATTCTAAGCAATCATGTCGGTTGTATGCGTAAGTCTCTTTGTAAATAATTTTAAGCCGCATTTTTTTTATTTATTATTTATTTATTAACACTTCGTTGCAATGTAATGCAACGAAGGAAAAAAAAAATATTAAACATAATATGAATGAATAGCAACTGGGGGCCTTATCGCTTTAGAGCGATTTCTTCCAGACAACCACTGTGAGTAAAGGAAAAAAAACCACTGTGAGTAAATTACATAAGGTAGGTAGGTTATTAACTCCCATTAATAAAACCCTATTCAACCGATAAAGTGATATTTCACTCACGCTATTCAAAGTAAATTATCAAAAAAATATAAGCGATACTATGAGTAAATAAGATAGGGCACGAATCGTCACAAGTATTACGATAAAATCGTTATCATCTAACAAACGTGCTTAACAAGTCATCTTCATTGAGGATATTGAACCTATTTCATCGATTATCATATCAAACAGTTGATAACCAATTTTATAATGGACATCAGCAATCACTATGTAGCAGGACAATTTAAGTATAGTTTATCGTATTTGATGCTTAAAAATACAAGATATTATGATGTTACAAACATACATAATCCTCCGGGAACGTAGAAATAACATAATTAAAAAAATAGTAATGAAGAACATGTGAAAGTAAAGCAAAATATAGGCAAATAAAACACAATATTCTTCTTCTTCTTCTCATTCGGTACGCTCTTGCCAGAGCGGTCGTGATCGCTATGTGGTAGAAGCCGCAGATGTGATGCGCTTCACGACGCTCCGCCACCGCTGCCTATTGGAGGTCATCCTGCTGCACTGATTCAGTGTTTCCCCTACGGCGGACTTAATCTGATCAGTCCAGCGTGTAGGTGACCTGCCGCGCGGTCTAGCGCCTTCCACCTTCCCTTGGACGACAAGGCGTTCTAGGGACTTGATTTGTGGATTTGTGGACAGCGGATTAATATTATGAGCGTTTGCTCTTATTTATGGAACATGGTGTAATGGTTGCAGCTCCTTACAAACATTGTGTAAAAAAAACTTGGCGGTTAAAAAGAGTGGCGGAGAGTTTATTGCCAGTTCTTCTCTTCCGTTCTACGCCCTTGATTTGAGAACTGGCAGTAAATGTAAAATTAAAATCATTTAATTTAAGTATATTTCCTTTTTTTTTGACATTCAAGTGTATATTATGTTACCTATATGAATAAATGATTTTTGTTTGTTTGTTTGTTTATTAATTTAATTACATAGATGTTATTTCACTAGATTAGATTAGAGGAAATTTGTACATTTAAACTTGGAAAACAGACTCAACAAGAGTCAACGTGGTAAGACATACATAGAGTTATACAATAATCTGTCTTAGAATGTTAAATGTTCAAGTAAAGCATACAAAATCTCGGTAATTTTGATACAAATTATGTAGAAATTATCTTCAAGAGTCTACCGTTTGTTGATCGCACTAAAAAAGTATTGATAACAATGCTTATCAGGTACCGATAACGATAAACCAATCAGCCGTACAAGAAAGGGTTATGTCTTCGAATTTATCGTCCCTATGCGTGGACACCGGTCTTGATATGTCGTCGGGATAAACCCAAGAGAACATAATTTATTTTGTAAATCACTTGGAAGTGCGACCTCTATGTAAACTAACAGAAACTAAAAAGGACGCCGCTTTGAAAAGTTACATTTGTTTTTTGTTTCTTATAAATGTGTAACTTAAATTAGAACTGTTCATTGCTGGCAAAGCTTAACTGCCAGTTGTATGAAGCATGCAATGTGAAGTAATTAGTTGAATAGAAATAATTCGTTAATCTTATATGTACTTACAACAATATTACAATAAATGTTGGACCGTTTCGTTACGGAATATACAAACTCATTTGTGTATGCAAAATAATAACTTACCTATTTGTTTAATCTTCGTGATGCATATTTCGTGGAATATCGTACAATATGAATAGAATATATGCAAACGTCAGTAGAATTTGTAGTAGTATAAATAGTTACATGTTATACAGTACTTCCTAATAAGCGATAACAGAAAAAGCATGGCAATAGAATTCACTAACTTAACAATAGGTAACAATAGCACAAAGGGAGACTTAGAAAAACTTGCGTTTTACTTCAATAACACTTGTAGTTGGCGAGACTAAGCCGATCACGGGAACTTCCCAACTCGCCTGAATGGTCACAACTTTAAGAACCTCACAAGTAAGCACTCAAAACTAGTACATCGCTCGTGCATAGAAAAACATGGACAACGTTAGCAAACTGCTTGAGTAGCACTCAATAGAAGTTTCGTATCCAACAATCAAGCTTCAGAAAGAATTCAGGGATATTTATAAGATAAGAGAAGCTCGTTTTTAAAATAAAATTAATAATACGGGAAGATTTTATTATATGTATATATTATTTGATTACATTTTTCAGTTTAAAGTATACGAAATCTATCGTAGATTCTACTCTGAGTGACACTGAGTTAATATTTCACTTAAAACTTTATGTTTTTGTAAATCAATGTCATTTGATGTAAATATATTGCAGTAGATTTAGCGTCTGTTTCACAATTACCGGATACGTTCCAAATAAGCTATTTATTAGTAGGATAAACTAGTGTTTGTTGCGTTTCACGACTTTAAGATAGCGCTATTCGTCATGAAACGCGAAGTTTCTTATTCGGAACTTTTATCTTCAAAATAATTTGTTGTGTTGCATAGCCATTTGGTATTTTATCCATACATTATAAAACAGGCCCTTTATATTTTGTCTCATGATAAAGTGTCTGATACAACATTAGGAGTTTTCGTAAATAGTAAGAAAAAAAAATTATGAAATTTATTTATATAAAACATTACGACACTATAATAGAGATAAACGTTTCTAAAGTAACCTTATTAATTATTAATAAAGTGTGCTTCGAAACAATATAGTGTGTGAAAAGTTCCTGCTCAGAATGAATCATTTCTATGTCAACAAACGGCTTACATTCTTAGAATTACACCTTACTTATAAATTGCTCAGGTAATCAGTAACTATAGAATCAAATTACTGTTTATCTATGATATATAAAGTGTAGAGGACCATTTTTATATGTACAAATATGGTTAAATAACTTAGTGTCAAACCATTAATATATGTATGTTTGAGCAAATTCATCATATCGCATATTTATTAATATCAACTCAAAAAACCATTAATTCTATTTAACTTATTATGTATAAACCTCATACAGTAATTATCACGGCTCAGAAAAGCCATAATTGTAGTGACTTTTAATTTGAATATTTTTAAAAGTTCAGATGAAATTAATTCGATGTTGCGCAAAAAGCCCTAATAAATTTTTGTCGAAAACAAATTATTAGTGCTCAAAATTGAAGAACTTTTTCGCAATAGCAATTGTTCCCAATTAACTTTTCCGATACCAGAATCTTCATTTTGTAACCATCCTAGCATATCGATTAGCGACCCTCAATTTTAATTTGATTCAATTTGTTATAAAAATTGGTTTTCATTAGTTAAATATTTATTTAATGATTATCTATATATACATACTATATATATATATATATATATATATAATAACTATATATATATACTAGCAGACTCGGCCAAGCGTTGCTGTGGCTAAGGTTTTTGTTATATTACATAGTAGTAAATTAATCAAGGGAAACCGTAGGAGAACTTATGTGAAACGTTGGTACTACGACACGGACCTAAACTAAACTACCTTTAACTTAGCGCCATCTGTTAGAATTGTATCAAATAATAAACAAATAATTTGCAATAAAATAAAATTGCGACTATAATTAAAGATCTTACCTATCCTATCTCTCAAGTTGGATCGAACTGCACATGGTGTGCGAATTTTATTATAATCGGTTAAGTGGTTTAGGAGTCCATTGAGGACAAACATTGTGACACGAGATTTATATATATTAAGATTAGACGAGCCACGGTCTTGGACATAGCTTCGGAAACTCCCGTAAATCAAATGTTAGATTTCTGAATTTGTATCTTTTTCTCTTATCTCTTCTTTGGTGATTAGCCTTCAATGACAGACACATTTATTACTATGCAATTATTTATAATACTCTTAAATAAACAATATTTTATTGTTCCAATAAAAACATATATAAAGTAAGAAAAAATTGCTTTTTAATAACTAGATTTTATCTTCTTTAATGTATTTATTTATTTATTATTGTATAGTATAGAAAATATTATAAATAGAGACACTTGAGGAGCACGTCTTAATACTGAAAAGTTTGTTCATTTCATTCAACGCCTTACTCTCAAAACGTACTGGTTCTAAAAAAATGTTTTGGATTGTATTCTTCATTCAGGATAATTTTAATGACTTTATCTACGACTACAACTACAACCACATCAGGTATAGATAACGATTATTTAATTAGTTTAAGATCAGTTATGAACGTTCAAACTTACCTCATTGGCTTGAATAATGCTTGCACTCCATTTGGGTAGTCAATAATCAGCTTCAGTTGTGTGCCACCTTCTTTTTGCTCTGTAAAGAATTATTTATACTTGAAAACACTTAAATCTTTCGTACTGTAATCCTTATTGATGTCATGACGCTTTTTTAGGTCATCCATCGGAGTGACGGTAAGTGTTTGTAAACTTAAAAATTCTTTGAATTTGTAAAAATTAACACAATTAATCGTGAGAAACTTCCTTAAGTCCTAGAACTCCAATGTTTACATCTCGGCGTTGTAAAAAAAAATAAAAAAAAATCATTTTCCCTTTCCAATTATATCCGAAAAATGCCGCAAAAGAAAATATTATTTATTTATTTATTCACACTTCGTTGCTAGAAAGAAACACAAATAACACAATACATATATAAATTACAAGGGATGCAACGGGCGGCCTTATCGCTAACAAGCGATCTCTTCCAGGCAACCCTAGTAAGAAAAGAAAACAATAAATGAAAAAAATTAAAACAAAATACAACCTTCAAATCGATATTTACAATTAAGGCTAAACTTGAAAGTTGTCTAATGAAATTCAATCGATCTGGAACTGGAATAAATTATACAATAATTAATTTAAAAATAAAGGGTAGTCTACATGATAAAGTCGGTCCGACAATGAAATCCATTTAAGGGATTTAAATATTCAAGTCCAATTGGAAGTATAAGGGCAGATTGTTGTGCCACTATTGTCCGCCGACCGCTAACCCCACAGCTGATTGCGGGACCCGACTTCATTTAATATACATACCGTGCCCCCAAGCTTTGTACACAGGTGAAAAACTATTTTATATTTCTATCGAAATGAGAACTCCAAGCAAAAGAAAAGCGGATGCACGAAATGCATTTAAATTTTGTTCTGCGGTATCATCTTTGGTTCACGCATCGCCTTGTAAAGTATTTGATACAAAAATCGAAAGAGCAATCGAATCTTCTACGCAATTTAACGTGTCAACAAAAAAAAACATCCTTCGGATATGTATATATTTTATTGCAAATATTGTTGTTTCAATGCAATTTTGAATCCTTCACTATATAGACAGATAAAAACTATTGTAACGACTGCAAGGAAACATGTAATCAAGAAAAAATATTTTGAGATATGCAGCAATTAGAAAAATCTACTCATAATGTTAAACAATATTCTAATTAAACTCGATTAAAGAGATAATATAAATCTCAGACAACTGGGCTAAAATTATTAATGTCAATTTGCTTGAGTAAGGTAGGTGTAGACTAAATAGCAAGAACGATATTAAACGATACAGTTTAAATTCAAATTTACTCATAACCTGTTCTCGGTAAAGTGATTGTAACATTTCGTAAATCGGCTCATAGTTACAACAATTTCTTTCTTATATATTATTTTTGTTGTCTAGCATCAACTTAATCAAAATATCCTTTATATTTGAGAAAAGATTTTGAAACTAGCGTTTGTTACGAATAATAAATAATCCAAAGGTACTATGGATTATGGGTATATGGCATTACAGTGTATTTGTGATCATTAAAGTACTAATAAGTATCATTTGTGACACATGTCGTCGTTAGTTGCAACATGCCGGTTCACAATTTGGATGTCAACCGTACGAAAAATGTTAAATCGCACCACTGGGATTTGTAAGCACAAATTTAGGGTTTAAAATCGTACGCTAATAGACGCCATACTATTGCAAATATTCTATAATCAATATCAATTATTTGCCGTTTGCCACTTGTCAAAATTGTTATAAAAGCCTTACATATACTCTGACCCTCCTAAAAACAAAAACAGTCCAATTACACCGCTTTCACAATATTTGTCTCTTTTCATTATAGCGGAAATACGTTTTGAAGGAAAGTGACAAAATAGTACTTTAATTAAACATAACACATACATAGACTACGTAAAATTTAATATAAATCTATATTTATAAACAAGTCGATCGCGCAAATTACATAAATTTAGTTTTATGTTTTTAGTTTACATACCAACGTGTAAGATTGGTGACGTCTCCATATCTTTCAGGACATCTTCAACTAACTTTTCGCCCTCTTCATACAACTCATGTTGTGCGATTTTGAGCTGAAACTTCTCCAAGTTCGATGCATTGATACTGCAAACAAAATACTCTTATATAGTTATATTATTAATACCTGAGATTATCAGTATAATCAAGGAAAAACGCCATAATTTTTACATAAATTTTACATCTCGAAAGTATATAGAATAAGACATAGTTGACATTTACTTTTTCCTTTAAATAGCGAATTGAATTACTGATTATTTATTATTACAGCCTTGACAATCTAGAATGACCTTGAGAGGTATGGACTTTCAAAAATATTTCTGTCCAGACCTCCTAGGTTTGGTAAATAAATTTTGCTTAGAACCATTGAAATAATTTTTAAATATCGAATATCTTCCAGGTTTCCGCTCAAAACGTTCTAAATTTAAATTTTGAATCTGTCAGAGTTAAGTAGTTTAGACTGATACCGTCAAGTAATCATTATTGCACAAATAACAATCATCTTAAAACCAGATTGCACCACTTAAGACAAGTACATTTTTAAATGCATTTACTAATAAGAAATTGGTTAGTTCCGTTGTTTCTCAAGCCTAATTCATGATCCTTATTTAAGTGCATCCCCAGAAGAAAGATTAAATCGCTATCCCATATTAAAATTATTACCACATCCCTGATCGTTAATGTCGAGATTTACATGGATTTCCAACGGTTTTGGCTGCTTGGAACACATAAGTGAACGTGATGTGCCTACAAGACGGTCCACACTTCGGGCGACAGAAAGCCCTATTGAATACTAAGAAGTCGCTCTCGATTTGTGGCATACTCCGATAACCTGCATTTAGAAATCAAGCGGACCACTGCTGTAAAATTTATTGACTCTCTTTTTGGCGCGAATTGTATTCAAATCGAATGGGAATTCAAATTTCGTGCTTTAGAATTCCGTGTCCGCGATTGTGATTTCTATAGCAGCGAACGCAATCATGTTGGTGCTGGCGTAGTTGACCAGCTTAGTAGTCTTTGGGAGCGAAACCGACCGAACTTCAGGAACGGAAGTAAACTAAATTTTAGCTCTACTTAATAAAAGCTATTCTACAATATCTTTAGCCAAATATTTTTTATTTAATATACATTTATCTATATGCATGAAATAAAGTATCCTTAAGTATAGCTATTAACATTCCATATTTTTAAATTGATTTTAAAGGTAAACAAATATGGCGTAATTTTAAACTAGAGACTAGGTTCAATTATTATTACTCAGAGAATAATTGAAATGTTGTGAAGGTCATGTTCAAAGTTTTCACATATAATTTAGGCACGTTGAGTCAAGATTATAGAATATTGAAATGTCAAATTGGCATTTTATTTTGAATCTGTATTTTTGCATGTTCTTTGACGATTTTGTGGATTTTTACAATTTTAACGTTGTAATATCTATTAGACTAATATAGTATCTAATATCCTTAATAATGATATGTATAGAAAAGATTGTGGTTAGCAAAAATTCGTGAATTTCCTTCACGTATGGTTACACTTGAAATCAATTTCGAATAAATGTACCGTAGAGAAATCAATACCGAGCAAATATATTTCAGATATTATCTCATCTCATTACCTATTCTTATGTGAGTGTTGATAAAATTATTCAAAATGACAACCCTTTACAAACGATACGTATAATGAGTTGCCATCATATCTGAAGAGGCGTTTGAGGAAGCCTCATTCATTCCATTTAGTTTTATTGTCCAAGAGCCCGCCTATCTCGGCAGGGCACCCTAACAGGATTTTTAAATAAGATTCCTTGCAAAGCTTGTGAAATTTGCGTTACAAGATAAAAAAGGTCGCTACAACGGCCTCATCCTAGACTGATATTATGATTCGTTTTTATAGTCGTATCGAAAGGGAATCCATACATAACTAAATTGTGGACGAATAAGAATAAACCCATGTTACGCTCTCATATTCTTACTCTTTCGTTTCTCGCACGAGTTCCTGTGAGATTTGGTCTGGCTATATTTATTTAAGTGAAATTACGTCAACGTGTGGCCGCCAACCTGTTTGGTTTTAATGCATAGTTCAGCAGTTGCCAGGTTATTCGCGGATAAAAGGCCTAGCTTTTAGGACGTGACTGCTTTGCTTTGGTTACTAAATGGCAACTAGGAAGGGTCGCTCTATTATTAAATACGCATTAAATAGTCCATGAATAGTTAAACGTTATCGAATCAATCAATCAAGTCGTCTATTATTCTTTTGCTTTATATGGACCTTTTTAATCTTCATGGTTTTTTAAACTACGGATGCTGCCTTCCAAAAGTTAAGTGAGGTGAAACAAAATAGATCAAATCTTTCATTTCCTGTCGATTTGACCTCATTATATACTGAAGGCACTCAACTGATTTCTATCTCATCTCTTCTTAAATTTAAAAACATTTGACAACGTACAATTATCGTGACGTAATATTATGCAATTTGGTTGAAGTTTTGAAGTTCTCTATTTCTCCAAAATACAAATTAATCCAAAATTTCGCCGCGATGGGTGATTCATTTTATTTTAGATAAATAAAAATAAAATAAATAAAAAAGCCTTTTAATTCTTACAGCAGAACAAGAACAATAAAATTTGTATCCTAAATTTAGTTGTGTTAGTTTTTCCTACTTTTAAACAGTAATTCTTCTGTAAAAACTCCTCTATACGTGAAGGCCTCCTCCAAAGATAGCCAGACTCTCTCGATTGGGCTACTTGGATCTAGTTGGGATCAGCTGTTTTTTTATTTCTTCCCAGCTAGCCACCGGTCTACCTCTTTCTTTTTCCCTATGGACCCGCCCATGTGGTTACCGTTTTCGTCCATCTCTTGTCACGTAGCCGCGCCACATGTCCGGCCCACCTCCATTTTAGTTTTATTATTTTAGATAATCTAATCTTAATGAACGGTAAAATAATGCTGTAATGCGGTTATTAAAGTGATTGCAATTATAACGAAGTAAGAAACAGTTTCGGCAACTCGTAGAGCTCTCCATAAATCGTACTTCTGGATGTCAGAAAGTCGGCAACTTTTGAAAATTTTCCTTGTAATGTCCTTTCCGTGTCGTTTTTCGCGGAACAATTTTAATTAATATTTCTTAACGGTCTTTAAGCGCCTTCGCCAGATGTATATATAGTGCCATATTTCTAATTTAATCAAGTCGTTTTTATTTATTTGTTTTTTGTATATTCATTAAAATCTGAATCCTATCTTTAAATAATTAAATAGAGTCTGCGGTGGCCAAAATTTCGATTGATTATATTAAAGCTCATATTGATGTATTTAGAAATACAAATAAACAGAATATTAAACTATTTAGAGTAATTGTAACAAACACAGTACTGTCTTTTATTAACATAACTTTTACACATTTAAAGAAAAACACTTTTTTAACGTATTGAAGTTATGTATTATTGGAAACTTATAATTATTTAAAATTATGTTTAAATAATTATGAGTTTACAATGATACATAACTTCAATCCGTTTAAAAAGTGTTTTTCTTTAAATTTAACTAACACGATTTTGCTTGCTTAATCATATTTAAATACATTAATCGATTAGTGAAAGTTTATAAAGGTTCAAAAACATTCATCAAACTAGAATCTAGTTTTGAGAGTTGTCAAACTATGCTGAGGTTTGGCATATCTAGACGATAACACTACGATTGGTTTCAAACAAACCTTGGTTCCAAGTCCTCCATTTCCCCAATCGTAGGATTTTCTGGCCGAAGGACATTCAGGTCCTTATGGGGCGGGATCACAACCATGTTGTCTTCAGATTTCCCCTTAAGCTGCAGTAGGAGTATCCTCTGAAGATCTTCGAAGCGGTCTGCCGGTGGTGTCGGCGTTTTGGGTTCAGCATCCAAACCACTCGTTTCACTAGGTGCTGACTGCTCAAATTCCCTAGAGTTGTTGCTGCCATTACTGTAAATAAAAAATTATTGAATAAAGTAAGGAAAAATAATTTTGATACATATATCCTCCAGAGAAGTGTTAGGCTGGGCTTAAGCGTGCTACCTGCATCCCTGTGATCCGTTTCTGTTATCACAGCAATGGAATTTTCTATCTATGTGCGTCTGCTCGTACGTTACGAAGGCAAACTTAGTGAGGAAATCAGTATGCTACAACCCTAAATATCATTGGCATGACACAAAAACTTGATTATTCATTTGTCTATTAAATAAAAATGATCGAGAAATAGATACAATCCGTGGCCAAGACCGCGCCATTACACTATTATTATAATATTCTGTACATTAATCAAGACTTCGTTGTATACAAATAATACTTATGATATAGAAAACAATAATGAAGTGAATACTAATTAATTTTATTTTAAAAATTGATTGTTTTCACGATGGTTGATCACCTTAAGACAACAAAATCAATTGAATAATTATAGTATTCAATATTATTTAACAAGCACCGCACTGTTGGGTTTTACAATTTTTAAAATTTTTCGAATAACGGGCGTACAAAACTCGCCTTTTACTTCTCTCTCTTGACAAAAATTTAGATCTAAAGCATGCTAACTATCTCAGAAATTTCACAGTATAAGCTATTAATTGCACATCTAAAAGTGCTGCATATTGGACTCCAACCCCTGTCTTAAGAGTTAAATGTATCACATTATCAAATTCCTAATTAAAAAAGACGAATCAAAATTTTTGTTGAATGAATTCGTAATTGATGTTCTTGTAAATTTGAGTGAACAATGGTAAACAATCTTACAGGATTTAACAAAAGAAGAATAGCTCTCGACAGGTTGCTACGGAGGAAATAATCGGTATCCAAGTATTAAGCATCGAAAAATCTTCAACTTCATTTAGTCCAATATTCTAACAATTATTGCGATAAGTATCTTGTTATTTTAGAATATACCATTTCATTTATCTTATTTATGAATTCATTAATTGATTTTTTGAATAATGGTACTTTTAGGTAAAAAGAATCCGCTGATTTTGCATAAACGACTGAAAAATATTAAAAAGTGTTTATTAAATATTAATCTATTTTGTAAGATTCAGCAGTGTAGTTTTTCTATTTGATAATCAAATTGTCCTATGCCTGTATAAGCAATTATATGTCCTACATACATAATATTGACGAATCGTTGAAATATTATTTACACTTATAACGCTGACAAATTAAATAACCTCGTTAATAAATCATACAAAAAACGATATAATAAACCCAACTCTTTTCGCTTTTGCTATACTGAAAAATATTTTACCTTAGTAGAAACCTACTGTAACTATTTGGATTTTCCTCCAGTATAGGAAATTAAACATATTTTGCTTCTAAGACAAATGACAATAGGCTAGTTAAGTTTCATCGAGCATTTGCAGTTTTCAAAGTTTAGCGTTGTTCTTTGACCTACGGTTTATACATATGTCACAACTTCTCCATCCAAAAAAAATCAGGTCTGGACTTCAGATTGCTGTATCTATTTCACTATCATTTATTTTCCTTAATCGGTAAAGAGATTTCAGAGCTTTCTATCACTCGCCGTCAATTTTTGGATTTAACATGTCGATGTTTTTCTTTGCCGTACGAGCGAGTCTTAAATGGGCACGTAGAAAGTAAAATCGATTACAGCAAAACAGTGATTCGAACGCAAGACCTAAGGGTTGTAAGGCAAGGCTCAAATCACTAAGCCTACGCTGCTCAAACGAATAGATATTGTTAAAATTGAAGGTTCAAAATTAATTATTTACCCCTATTTTTTAATATTTATTGGTACTTAACGCTTTTTTATAATCATTGGACACGTGAAAACTTTACACGCAATTTTTTGACGTCACTCGTTAAATGTAATTGTAAAAGACCTCAGCTTTGTGCACGGAGATTGATAGCTTTTGTTTGTAGAATAAAAGAGAACAATACATTAATTAATTTGACATGGCATCGGCTGTATAAATATTAAAAGTAAACGAAATATGAGCTTGGCACTCAATGCTTGTGAACAATGCTGCAAGGCTAAACAATAGACAATTATCCTATCTTTACAATATATAATTACTACGAAGTTAATAATTCTTTTTCAACGTAAGAATCACAGATTTAAAAGGAAATATTTTTGCGGGCATAATTAAAATTCATGGGAGCAGTGTTGGCCTATTGGCTTCAGCGTGCGACTCTCATTCCTGAGGTCGTAGGTTCGAACCCCGGCTGTGCACCAATGGACTTTCTTTCTATGTGCGCATTTAACATTTGCTCGAACGGTGAAGGAAAACATCGTGAGGAAACCGACATGTCTTAGACCCAAAAAGTCGACGACGTGTGTCAGGCACTGGAGGCTGATCACCTACTTACTTATTAGATTTAAAAATTGATCATGAAACAGATTCAGAAATTCGAGGCCCAGACCGAAATAGGTTGTAGTGCCACTGATTCATTTTATAGTGGGCAACATGATCACAGATCAACCGTAGACCATATGTTATAGATAACTTTATATATAGCATTTTTCAGATACACAATTTTATTCCTTAAAATGCACTTATATTGGGAATTTCAACTAAAGTAATTTTAAAATAACATACGTTAAGTTATTTAAGCAATTACTTGTCTTGGAGATCTTGAGTTGAAACACACATTTCTAGTATTATATCTACTTGGACTCGTTTGGTAAAGTTGCTTCTTCTTGTAACTCTTGTTGTGTTCGAAAGAAAATCAGTTTTCTTCTAAAAATCCAGACATTAATCTTTGTTACCAAAGATTCGTCTATACTTGGCGCGACATCTAAAGTCTGATCCTCAGATTTCTGTATCTATTTTTGGGATCATTTTTTTTTCTAAAAAGCAAGTGAGGTTAATAAGCAAGTCAAAGGCATGCACGTTTCTTCAATATGTTTTTCTTCGTCTTACGAGCGAGTGTTAAAAGCGCACATAGCCTTCTATTCTATTGAATTCCATTTGTACACAGCCGTACACTACTAAAAAGTGGAATAAAATTCTTTTGCTCAAGATAGAGAGAGTTGGTTGGAAGAGACCTTTACTTTTTAAGAAGTCCTTAAAAACAATTTTTTTTTCTTTAGTAGGTGGATGTCAGAATGTTAAGTGAGCCCTTTAACACTCAAATTTCCCGGAGGCTCTCAAGTGCGTTGCTGGCCTTTTAGGAAACGGTAGACACGTTCTTTTCTACAAGGTCCATGAGTCGAATAGGTTCGGAAATACTTCAGTAGGCAGTGGTTCAACAAAGTGGTGGTGTGCGGCTAAAATTGCCTTAAGAAACGCTTAGCTGTGGAACGAAGGACGTGGAGGTGTGAGGATAGTATTTTGCATTCTGCCTTGACGTCGGATTATGAAACAAATCAAAATGAAACTAACTAACTGTGGAAATATAGTCGGTTCTCTAAAAAAAGGCATGAGTATATCTTTTGCTAATAGAACTATTTCTTTATATAAGAAATAAATAAGGATTAATATTAAAGTATTCGTGTAAGGATGTAACAAGTCAAGAAACACAACATAAAAAAGGTCCTAAATATACAGCCTCAATTTAATAAAATATATAATACTAATAATAACTTAATATAGATGTAATGCTGTTATTCTAATCATAAATTATAGATTTCATTGATATAAATAATAAAGTAATGTCTCCATAGTAATGCAATTCTAGAAATTGTATCTGACCAATAAAATAATTATAGACTCTTGAGATGTGTGAGCAAATAGAAAATCGTCAGATTGCTTTCAACTGCAAACATTGGTGTCGTTGTAGCAAATATTGAGCCAAGACCAATAACGTATTACATTTCATAACTACAACAAGTAGCTTCTTATTAGGTATTTGAAAATGGAATGTATAAAACATTTTGTAAGGATTAAAGATCGTCAGTCAGTGTGAGCTATGACAATATACTCCAGTATGTTGAAATCTAATACATTTTTGTATACTTAGCGCTGTCTCGCCAGCGGCGCTGCAAGGTTCAATAAGGGCAAACCGACCCAAAATACATACGCGAATACTAATATACCAACACGTATACTAATGAACGGATTATAATTTATTTATGTATAGAGGTCCACCGAATCCAATATTGATATAGCACAAGTTATTATTCTTAGTTAATTTTAGGACTTGCTACTGAGGAAACCTACTAAAACCCCACGGAACCACCAGCAATCACCCAGGACAGGACACGGTAACAACGTAGCTTTGTCCGCATCCCGCCACGCCAAAGGATGATCGCAACCTCTTCGAATTCTCACTTTTAATATAAAAATCATACGATAGTATGATAATCCTATCAATAGATAAGTCATTAGATAAGTTCTGTAATGTATTTTTAGATAATATTTGAGGGATTTGACACTGACCAAAAGTTTGGTAGAAATGTCCAAGGAAAAACTTCATCGCGTTTTAAACACAAAAATATGTCTGATACAGAAGGCTCTTCATCTACTTTGATATAATTCATTCATTTTCATTTATTATCAGAAAACAAGGTTCCATAATTATTTGTTAAATTATCAATAGGAGCAGTGGACAGAAATGTTAGTGTGTAGTTTATTAAAAAAAACGTGTGAGCACTTGCGTACACGTGTTAGATGTATATACTTCATTGGCGTAACAAGATAAAAAAAAAGTTATCTTTCGTCTTATACTTCTACGTGTAGAAAAACGTCACTAACAATAGAAAAAAAAGCCAAAATCACTCAACGAATCTACTTATAGTCGCAAAGACTGATTGTAAGATTAAAAAAAACATTAGAAAAAAAAATCCCCTTGTAATTTTAAAATCCCTTTGTAATTTCCCCCTAACGTGCCAAAAGATGTATATCTTCAAAAAAACTAAAATGTTGACTATTGCTAAATTCAGGGTGTCGGATTTTTGTGACAGTGTGCTCGCGTATCGTAAAAATTTACTCTCATCATTTTTCACTTACGCGGCAAAAGAAGTATAACTTCAAAAATATTTTAAAAAATATTTTTAAATATTTCTTAAGGAAATAAAAGTCTAAACTATGTAGGAATATATAGCCTCTTCTTCTCTCGCACTTTGCATTACGATATTTTAAAAATTTGTGCTTGAAAATATGTATTGATAAAATACCAACAGTTTACATCGTTTAAATTCTTCTTCTGCACCGTATACTGCTATAGAATAAAGAATGTTTCGATAAATTTTGCAGGTTATGTGTCAAAATTTACTCGGAAAGTCCTTATGGAATATATTTCAAATATTTTATTTACT
This sequence comes from Pieris mannii, assembly GCA_028984075.1. Classification (NCBI taxonomy): domain Eukaryota; kingdom Metazoa; phylum Arthropoda; class Insecta; order Lepidoptera; family Pieridae; genus Pieris; species Pieris mannii. The sequence continues at coordinate 5,447,361 of CM054783.1, forward strand.
TATTATCCATATATCTAATCTAGATATGTGATACTTATTAGTTCACATATTATACCTTTGCTAATAAGAAAGTATTTAAATTGTAGTAAGTATTCATATTAATATGCTTTCTATTATAGACATAGAGCGGTCAGCAGGTGCACGATTACAAAAAACTATGAAGTTGACTTGCATTAGGCGAACACTAAGTTTTATAGTTTTTATTTTAAATAAATTTGTAAGCAAAAAGGTTTTAATAAAATTTAAAACAACAATAAATAATTGTTGCTGATTTTCCTATAATGTTATTCTGTGCCCTGTGATAAGAGTGACCCTATTAAGTGAGTATATAAAATCGATAAAATAAATGTATGGTATTCGCAAAATACGAGCAATTTACTTTGTAGAACACCTTATATGTTCATATATGTATATATAACATATGTTCTGGGTTAATATAAATAAACGGATTCTAAAAAATCCACATATCATTCGGAGATATTATCGATTCGATATTAGGATTATAGCACTTTAGTAAAACATTACTTAACACCTACCAATTAGGTAATGTACTTTGTGTCAAAGCATCAAGAGATGAATATGTTATCTTCAAAGACGCTGTCAAACTAGTAAACACGTGATAAGAGTGATAACAGACGTATACTGTACAGCTGAGAGAATTATTTTCCTTGAACTGTAGTTTACTAATAAATATTTGTTTTGTATAAGGAAATTCACAACATCGTTAACCTAGTTGTAAAATTAGGGTTAAAAAAATAAATAGTTAATTTAAAGCGTAACTATTTATGGTTAACCTTAAACTACGATTAGTTTAGTTAATTTCGTTAAGTACTTAGCTTTCTTGAATTGCTTAAAATAAATTAATAATATAGTAACATAGTATTGTCTTTTATTAACATAACTTTTACACATTTAAAGAAAAACACTTTTTTACGGATTATAGTTATGTATTATTGTATTTAAACTTATAATTATTTATACATAATTTTAAATTTAAACCGACGTTTCGCGTGCTTTTCAGCGTGCGTGGTCACGGTGACTGAAGACAAAGGTGTTAAATGTCAAAAAGTATTACAGCTGTAGAAAATGTTGTGTTATCTGTATTTATTTCCCCGGAGTTGGTATCGACTAAAAGATGTAGGGTTTTTGCAGAAATTGCTCACGGTGTCCTCCATTTTCGCGGATTGTTTATTTTGAGATTTTAATTTGGATATTATTGGATCCCAGGTGTTTGATAATTTTAGGCCGTCCTCTCTATTGAAATTGGCGTGTTTTTTGATTTCAATGGCTTCGCGTACCAATCTTGGGAAGAATCTTTTTTCTTTCGCAAGTACTTTCGGTTGGTCAAAGCGTATGTAGTGATTAGGCCTATCTAGTGTGTGTTCACAGACTGCTGATTTTGTGTGTCGTCTATGTCTTATGTCCGCAATGTGTTCCTTGAGTCTGCTGGACATATTGCGTTTAGTTTGCCCTATGTAAGACAGGCCACAGTCGCAATCCAGTTTGTATATACCTGCATCTTGCAATGGGGTGTTACTTTTGATTGGTCTTAGGAATTGCTGAATCTTCTTGTGCGGCTTGAAAATTGTATTAATGGAAGCTCGTTTTAGGACCCGGCTAATTCTATCTGTAACTCCCTTCACATATGGCAGGTAAGCTGGCTGGCGAGGAACTGTTTGTGTCTTGTTTTTGTTTCTGTGATGCAGCCGGGGGATGCGCAACTTGTTTCGGTGTAGCACCTGTTTGACATGCTGTAGTTCCTCCTTGAGGTGGGCCGCATCACAAAGACGTTGGGCTCTCTGAAACAAACATTTACCGACAGAGAGCAGTTGTGACGGGTGGTGGTGGGATTCACCATTGAGGTACCTATCTGTGTGGGTTGCCTTTCTGTGTATTGTGTGACCTAGTGTGCCATCTGCTTTGCGTATAATTAAAATGTCCAAAAAAGGCAGACAGTTGTTGTTTTCTTTTTCAAAAGTAAATTTAATGTTCTTGTGTATTGAATTTAAATGCGCTAGAAATGTAGAAATGTAGATATAATTTCAAAAAGACTTAAGGAACAGAACATGTCACCAGATTATGTAGATATTGTAAAACACTGTCTCACATCAGGGTACTTAATGTGGAAAGATGAGTTCTATGTGCAGGTTGATGGAGTAGCCATGGGTTCTCCGGTGTCACCTATAGTCGCTGACATCTTCATGGAGGACTTTGAGGAGAGAGCTCTGGCCAATGCCCCGGTTAAACCTAGACTGTACAAGAGATATGTCGATGACACATTTGTAGTACTCCCCAATGACAAAATATCTACATTTCTAGCGCATTTAAATTCAATACACAAGAACATTAAATTTACTTTTGAAAAAGAAAACAACAACTGTCTGCCTTTTTTGGACATTTTAATTATACGCAAAGCAGATGGCACACTAGGTCACACAATACACAGAAAGGCAACCCACACAGATAGGTACCTCAATGGTGAATCCCACCACCACCCGTCACAACTGCTCTCTGTCGGTAAATGTTTGTTTCAGAGAGCCCAACGTCTTTGTGATGCGGCCCACCTCAAGGAGGAACTACAGCATGTCAAACAGGTGCTACACCGAAACAAGTTGCGCATCCCCCGGCTGCATCACAGAAACAAAAACAAGACACAAACAGTTCCTCGCCAGCCAGCTTACCTGCCATATGTGAAGGGAGTTACAGATAGAATTAGCCGGGTCCTAAAACGAGCTTCCATTAATACAATTTTCAAGCCGCACAAGAAGATTCAGCAATTCCTAAGACCAATCAAAAGTAACACCCCATTGCAAGATGCAGGTATATACAAACTGGATTGCGACTGTGGCCTGTCTTACATAGGGCAAACTAAACGCAATATGTCCAGCAGACTCAAGGAACACATTGCGGACATAAGACATAGACGACACACAAAATCAGCAGTCTGTGAACACACACTAGATAGGCCTAATCACTACATACGCTTTGACCAACCGAAAGTACTTGCGAAAGAAAAAAGATTCTTCCCAAGATTGGTACGCGAAGCCATTGAAATCAAAAAACACGCCAATTTCAATAGAGAGGACGGCCTAAAATTATCAAACACCTGGGATCCAATAATATCCAAATTAAAATCTCAAAATAAACAATCCGCGAAAATGGAGGACACCGTGAGCAATTTCTGCAAAAACCCTACATCTTTTAGTCGATACCAACTCCGGGGAAATAAATACAGATAACACAACATTTTCTACAGCTGTAATACTTTTTGACATTTAACACCTTTGTCTTCAGTCACCGTGACCACGCACGCTGAAAAGCACGCGAAACGTCGGTTTAAATTTAAAATTATGTATAAATAATTATAAGTTTAAATACAATAATACATAACTATAATCCGTAAAAAAGTGTTTTTCTTTAAATGTGTAAAAGTTATGTTAATAAAAGACAATACTATGTGCAACAGTACGGACTGGAAAATGCAAACAAAATTAGACGACTGGAATTCAAGAAAACAAAGGCATCTCGTCTCCTAGCATCCATAAATTTTCTTAAAAGATGCAGAGACCACAACATCATTCCCAATTGTGTACGATTGGCTCCAAGGAAGGACATAGTTGGGAGCGCCAGTATTCTTGAAACAGCAAGTAGAAAATTGTTAATTAAACTTATTGCCGGACACAGAACAGAGTATCAGCGACTAAACATTCAAATCCAAAATGAAACGGAGGAATTAAGTGAGATATTGTCGGAAACAGATTGGAGGCAGTGCATTAACATCTTAAACACTCGGGCTCAGAACAAATTCAATAACTGCAAAGTCATACAAATAAAAAAGTTTGAAAAACTAACACAGAAAACCAATAGACATCTGTCAAACATCGCGACTTTACATGACACACCCGAAACTTGTCAAAACGTCACTGTCATCAATCTATCAAAACAAAACTTGGATAAACAAACCATCGAGGTATTAAATAAAGGTCTAAATTTTGCAACGGCACCGCGAAAAATCCCTCACGAAGAAATTGTTAGTTACGTAGAGGAATGTATATTCAAAAATTCGATACCAAAGGATGAGGCCGAAACTATACGGCAGGACATCTCGTGCATACTGCGATCGAGCAAACCGCCAAAAAGAAACCTCACCTTCGCTGAAACAAAGGCTCTCGCGGATCTAAAGGCGAACGAAGATTTGGTAGTACTCCGAGCTGACAAAGGGAACGCAACCGTTGTTATGGATACGTCGGAATATGAAAGCAAGATGGCTCTCCTCTTAAACGATGTCAATACCTATAAAAAAGTCGATAAAGATCCCACAAACAAGGTAATAAAACAAACATCCAGCCTTCTTACTAAATATTCTAAAACACTATCACTAGATGTTAAATCCTTAACAACAGCCTGTGTAAAACCTCCAAAAATGTATGGATTGCCAAAAATACACAAACTGAACAATCCTTTAAGACCAATAGTCAGTCATATCGACTCACCCACATACAAATTAGCCAAACACTTAGTATCAATATTATCCCCTCTCAGGGGGCACACTAGTGCTTATGTCAAGGACTCTTACCATTTTGTGGAAACATGTAGAGATCTCAAATTACTCCACAACGAAACTATGGTGAGTTTTGATGTTGAGTCACTATTTACAAACTTACCACTAAATGACTGCCTAGATATAATTTCAAAAAGACTTAAGGAACAGAACATGTCACCAGATTATGTAGATATTGTAAAACACTGTCTCACATCAGGGTACTTAATGTGGAAAGATGAGTTCTATGTGCAGGTTGATGGAGTAGCCATGGGTTCTCCGGTGTCACCTATAGTCGCTGACATCTTCATGGAGGACTTTGAGGAGAGAGCTCTGGCCAATGCCCCGGTTAAACCTAGACTGTACAAGAGATATGTCGATGACACATTTGTAGTACTCCCCAATGACAAAATATCTACATTTCTAGCGCATTTAAATTCAATACACAAGAACATTAAATTTACTTTTGAAAAAGAAAACAACAACTGTCTGCCTTTTTTGGACATTTTAATTATACGCAAAGCAGATGGCACACTAGGTCACACAATACACAGAAAGGCAACCCACACAGATAGGTACCTCAATGGTGAATCCCACCACCACCCGTCACAACTGCTCTCTGTCGGTAAATGTTTGTTTCAGAGAGCCCAACGTCTTTGTGATGCGGCCCACCTCAAGGAGGAACTACAGCATGTCAAACAGGTGCTACACCGAAACAAGTTGCGCATCCCCCGGCTGCATCACAGAAACAAAAACAAGACACAAACAGTTCCTCGCCAGCCAGCTTACCTGCCATATGTGAAGGGAGTTACAGATAGAATTAGCCGGGTCCTAAAACGAGCTTCCATTAATACAATTTTCAAGCCGCACAAGAAGATTCAGCAATTCCTAAGACCAATCAAAAGTAACACCCCATTGCAAGATGCAGGTATATACAAACTGGATTGCGACTGTGGCCTGTCTTACATAGGGCAAACTAAACGCAATATGTCCAGCAGACTCAAGGAACACATTGCGGACATAAGACATAGACGACACACAAAATCAGCAGTCTGTGAACACACACTAGATAGGCCTAATCACTACATACGCTTTGACCAACCGAAAGTACTTGCGAAAGAAAAAAGATTCTTCCCAAGATTGGTACGCGAAGCCATTGAAATCAAAAAACACGCCAATTTCAATAGAGAGGACGGCCTAAAATTATCAAACACCTGGGATCCAATAATATCCAAATTAAAATCTCAAAATAAACAATCCGCGAAAATGGAGGACACCGTGAGCAATTTCTGCAAAAACCCTACATCTTTTAGTCGATACCAACTCCGGGGAAATAAATACAGATAACACAACATTTTCTACAGCTGTAATACTTTTTGACATTTAACACCTTTGTCTTCAGTCACCGTGACCACGCACGCTGAAAAGCACGCGAAACGTCGGTTTAAATTTAAAATTATGTATAAATAATTATAAGTTTAAATACAATAATACATAACTATAATCCGTAAAAAAGTGTTTTTCTTTAAATGTGTAAAAGTTATGTTAATAAAAGACAATACTATGTGCAACAGTACGGACTGGAAAATGCAAACAAAATTAGACGACTGGAATTCAAGAAAACAAAGGCATCTCGTCTCCTAGCATCCATAAATTTTCTTAAAAGATGCAGAGACCACAACATCATTCCCAATTGTGTACGATTGGCTCCAAGGAAGGACATAGTTGGGAGCGCCAGTATTCTTGAAACAGCAAGTAGAAAATTGTTAATTAAACTTATTGCCGGACACAGAACAGAGTATCAGCGACTAAACATTCAAATCCAAAATGAAACGGAGGAATTAAGTGAGATATTGTCGGAAACAGATTGGAGGCAGTGCATTAACATCTTAAACACTCGGGCTCAGAACAAATTCAATAACTGCAAAGTCATACAAATAAAAAAGTTTGAAAAACTAACACAGAAAACCAATAGACATCTGTCAAACATCGCGACTTTACATGACACACCCGAAACTTGTCAAAACGTCACTGTCATCAATCTATCAAAACAAAACTTGGATAAACAAACCATCGAGGTATTAAATAAAGGTCTAAATTTTGCAACGGCACCGCGAAAAATCCCTCACGAAGAAATTGTTAGTTACGTAGAGGAATGTATATTCAAAAATTCGATACCAAAGGATGAGGCCGAAACTATACGGCAGGACATCTCGTGCATACTGCGATCGAGCAAACCGCCAAAAAGAAACCTCACCTTCGCTGAAACAAAGGCTCTCGCGGATCTAAAGGCGAACGAAGATTTGGTAGTACTCCGAGCTGACAAAGGGAACGCAACCGTTGTTATGGATACGTCGGAATATGAAAGCAAGATGGCTCTCCTCTTAAACGATGTCAATACCTATAAAAAAAAGTCGATAAAGATCCCACAAACAAGGTAATAAAACAAACATCCAGCCTTCTTACTAAATATTCTAAAACACTATCACTAGATGTTAAATCCTTAACAACAGCCTGTGTAAAACCTCCAAAAATGTATGGATTGCCAAAAATACACAAACTGAACAATCCTTTAAGACCAATAGTCAGTCATATCGACTCACCCACATACAAATTAGCCAAACACTTAGTATCAATATTATCCCCTCTCAGGGGGCACACTAGTGCTTATGTCAAGGACTCTTACCATTTTGTGGAAACATGTAGAGATCTCAAATTACTCCACAACGAAACTATGGTGAGTTTTGATGTTGAGTCACTATTTACAAACTTACCACTAAATGACTGCCTAGATATAATTTCAAAAAGACTTAAGGAACAGAACATGTCACCAGATTATGTAGATATTGTAAAACACTGTCTCACATCAGGGTACTTAATGTGGAAAGATGAGTTCTATGTGCAGGTTGATGGAGTAGCCATGGGTTCTCCGGTGTCACCTATAGTCGCTGACATCTTCATGGAGGACTTTGAGGAGAGAGCTCTGGCCAATGCCCCGGTTAAACCTAGACTGTACAAGAGATATGTCGATGACACATTTGTAGTACTCCCCAATGACAAAATATCTACATTTCTAGCGCATTTAAATTCAATACACAAGAACATTAAATTTACTTTTGAAAAAGAAAACAACAACTGTCTGCCTTTTTTGGACATTTTAATTATACGCAAAGCAGATGGCACACTAGGTCACACAATACACAGAAAGGCAACCCACACAGATAGGTACCTCAATGGTGAATCCCACCACCACCCGTCACAACTGCTCTCTGTCGGTAAATGTTTGTTTCAGAGAGCCCAACGTCTTTGTGATGCGGCCCACCTCAAGGAGGAACTACAGCATGTCAAACAGGTGCTACACCGAAACAAGTTGCGCATCCCCCGGCTGCATCACAGAAACAAAAACAAGACACAAACAGTTCCTCGCCAGCCAGCTTACCTGCCATATGTGAAGGGAGTTACAGATAGAATTAGCCGGGTCCTAAAACGAGCTTCCATTAATACAATTTTCAAGCCGCACAAGAAGATTCAGCAATTCCTAAGACCAATCAAAAGTAACACCCCATTGCAAGATGCAGGTATATACAAACTGGATTGCGACTGTGGCCTGTCTTACATAGGGCAAACTAAACGCAATATGTCCAGCAGACTCAAGGAACACATTGCGGACATAAGACATAGACGACACACAAAATCAGCAGTCTGTGAACACACACTAGATAGGCCTAATCACTACATACGCTTTGACCAACCGAAAGTACTTGCGAAAGAAAAAAGATTCTTCCCAAGATTGGTACGCGAAGCCATTGAAATCAAAAAACACGCCAATTTCAATAGAGAGGACGGCCTAAAATTATCAAACACCTGGGATCCAATAATATCCAAATTAAAATCTCAAAATAAACAATCCGCGAAAATGGAGGACACCGTGAGCAATTTCTGCAAAAACCCTACATCTTTTAGTCGATACCAACTCCGGGGAAATAAATACAGATAACACAACATTTTCTACAGCTGTAATACTTTTTGACATTTAACACCTTTGTCTTCAGTCACCGTGACCACGCACGCTGAAAAGCACGCGAAACGTCGGTTTAAATTTAAAATTATGTATAAATAATTATAAGTTTAAATACAATAATACATAACTATAATCCGTAAAAAAGTGTTTTTCTTTAAATATAGTAACATGCTAATAAAAGTTGATAATTTCTGATAATTCAGTGATACGGTAAGTTTTTAATCTATTTTTGTTTTTAAGAGTTTAAATAATTAAAAAAAACTAATCCAGAACTTACCTTCTATGAAGAAACCGCTTCCGAAACTCAATATATGCCGAATGTCCTTTATCACTATCATCACCAATCTTGACTCTTCCATGCAGTGGCACTCGGTGGCCGGAAATACCATAGTCCATTTGCAGGTCAACTATGAGCATTAGGGTGAAGAGTATCAGGAATGCGCTAACAGCCAGCGCAAGGCGTTCCTTCAACTTCATGTTGAGCATTGTGCGCGCGTTCGAACCGCGCGGCGTGATGGCACTGCGGGCCTGCGCATCCTCCGGCGGCGGCGATCGCTTGCAGTCGCGCGCGCACCTCACCCGCCAGCGATGCCAACGCGCGCGCGCCCACCCGCTGACGCTGCAACATTATCACTAATTAGCAAACGGTTAACGGACTACTATAAGCAAATCTGATAGTGGAAGTATTATTCATGCTGTTCGCGTACGGGCTCATATGTGATATGAAAGTGGAGAGCGCGTAAGCATAAGATTCGTGAATAATTCGATACTAGGTATACAACTACATTTTCAAGACAAAATTTTGAGATTTTGATGATGCCTTTCAAACTGATAACTTAAATCGAATCGAAGGTAGGCACTTAAATTAGTTTGCACCAAATAAAGTGGGCTCTCATATAACAAACACTAATACTATATTTTTAATCCTTTTCAATAGATTTGATTTGAATAAAGCACTTCGTTTACTTTAATTTACATTTTATTCACCTAATGGCCAGTTGAAAATCACTAAGTAGGTTAAAATAGATAGATAACATTTTGTAAACAAAGTCAAGTAAAGTATATGCTTTATTAAAGATATATTAAAAAGTATTTAAATAACGCGTGTGTCCATATACACGCTAATCATATTTAAATTACCTACTGTAATTTCTACTGGATCAGTGGTTGCTTATGATGCTAGCTTATTTTTACTTGACAGAAGAACGGCGTTAAATGAATAACGTTAATTAAAAATAAAAAAAATCAGTGGCGCTACAACCTCTTTAGGTCCTGGCCTCAGATTTCTGTATCTGTTTCATGATCATTTTTAAATCTAATGGGCAAGTAGGTGATTAGCCTCCAGTGCCTGACACACGTCGTCGACTTTTTGGGTCTAAGACACGTCGGTTTCCTCACGATGCTTTCCTTCACCGTTCGAGCAAATGTTAAATGCGCACATAGAAAGAAAGTCCATTGGTGCACAGCCCGGGATCGAAACTACTACCTCAGTTATGAGAGTCGCACGCTGAAGCCACTAGGCCAACACTGCTCATTTAATGAATAACGTTAATACATAATGTAAATATCTCGCGATAGCATTTTTTCTTACTTTAAAATTAAATGTTCTAACTTTTAAAATTGGAATAAAATTTTGTTATCTATTCCAAGTAAGTATTTCTTATTGCGATTCATAATTATTGATTGACTTAAATATATCAGATCAAAACTATAAATTGTCGTAATCATCTACAATCATAAAATATGTACCTCGTAATTATTTAATCAAATCAAAATTGGTAAAAAAAAAAATTAAAATATATTTTTCTAAACACAGTACTTTCGTGTATTATGGTATATGCTAAGGTCATAGATAAAAAAATAATATGAAGCAGAGTGTACCATTGTTTGATTCACACCAAATGTCAGAAATCTGACATTTAAAAAGCAAATACCAAGAAAACGTGCACAACGCTCTATAAACGCTTTACGTCGCAGTTATTCCCGTTCTTTTCATAAGTTCATTCGTTTTTAATGAAACTTTGTGTTTGATAGAAGAATTTGTTGTATGAAGCCTTTGTTCGCATAACCATCCTGTATAAATCCGTCGCTATTTACTTCCTTTAAGAATACAGACTGCGTCCTGATTTGAACAAACCGAATTAAGTTGTGAATAACGCGCTATTTATTAGCAAACAATTCACTAGCTTTTAAAAGCGGACACATTCCTGTACCTAGGAAGTTGTCGAGAAATTGTAGATAATTTAAATACATTTCGAGGTCTTACCTATGTAATTGAGGCCATAGGTAATACATGAATATTTATAATTGTGTAAAATTTATGAAATAGATTGACCGCGCATGCGGCCACGCTAAAGAACGCTATTGTTATTATTGTTTTCGCACTGTGTAATTTGAATTTGAATAATTTTCTGCCATATTTAAATTTTTTTGCTGCTTTACGCAATACTTAAATGAAGAACACATGAAATGGTACTCCATGTTTATTATAAGAAAGGTCACACATTGCGCGTGTAAAGATAGATAATCATAATCGTGATTCATGACAATGTTGTAAAATTTTCCATTAAATATAACTTTATGAAAATACTTTGAATTTTACTAGAACAAGTTTTATCATCAGCAAATATAAACCAAATTTTTATTCTCTGTTTTGCATATCGCTGAGATAAGATAGAGAAGTACACATATTTTATCTTACATTATGTTTTCGGTACTAGACGTAAAATGAGTAACCGAGGTTTATTGACTCTTGATAGAACTAAAGACAAATAGGGTGATTTAATCTAATTAAGAGGCCATTATGAACTAGATGTACCATAAAAAATAAAGAAACATTAACTTCGATTTCGATAAGTTAAAATTTTGGTATTTAACGATCTGAAAATGATTTAAAATCCTATTGAAAAGTAAAGTTACAAATAACTCAATATTTTAAAGTTCAAAGGGATAAAAGTTAACAACTTTGACAATAAATACCCCAAAATTACAGTAATTAAAATTTAAGGCATATGGCGAGTTTTCTCATGATTTAAGATTACTTTAAAGCAATATTTAAGTATTCAGGGACAATTACTTTAATAACGCATACTAATTGGGTTGTCATTAATTGCACTGTTTACTGTTCATTCCGATACCGTAACTTAAATTAAATATAATAGGAACTGCATAAAAAAATGGAACTGTATTTCAAAGCTACTAAGGACAGACAAGACAGCGATCTTACATAGAATTATAATACATAATTTTCCAGAGGATCTCGGCTATTAGTATCGTACATCCCTGAGGTCGTAGGTTCGAGCCCCGGCTGTGCACCAATGGACTTTATTTCTAAATGCGCATTAACATTTGCTCGAACGGTGATGGAAAACATCGTGAGGAAACTCGCCTTAGGCGTAGGAGGCTGAACCACACAGAAATCTGATGCCAAGAAGGGCGCCACTGTTTTTTTTAGCCATTGTTATGGTGTTTGGTTTAAAGGTTTTAATGTGTAAACTATAAAATAAGTAAACTTTCAAGAAAAGAGCGTACCAATGCTTAAAAGGCCGGCAACGCACTCGCGAGCCCTCTGGCATTGAGAGTGTCCATGGGCGGCGGTATCACTTAACATCAGGTGAGCCTCCTGCCCGTTTGCCCCCTGTTCTAAAAAAAAAAAAGTATCTCCTATACACTTTCCACTCTTTTTAATTTACCGTAGCAGAAGCTTTTAGGCCAATAAAGAATTGGGTTGCGAATGTTTTCGTCTTGATGCTATTTAATAGCACAAAGTAAGCTTTCAAATAAGGAATTTTTACTTGTAAAAGAAATTTTTTGATAAAAGGTATTTTTACGAACGGAAACCTGTTTTTATCTAGGGTGGTTACTTGCGGAATCCACATCCTTTTCAGTAATTAAGCTGTCACTAGTTTCAAGGTTTGATTTCGTAGGTAGGGCCTAGGATACTGACATCGTTTATCATGCCCAGACTAACCTATATAATTATCCAATTGCATGTATCCTCTCACCTTGTGATTTGATATGATAATTGATTAATATTCTTGTTTTCAATTTGAAATAAATTGTATTGATTTTTTCTACGATTTTACATTAACGAGTACATGCGATGTAACCATTATTGTCTCTTAATATTTTTTTTATTATTTTTTCTAACCTGTTTCTAAACAAATCTTCTACTCCTTTACCAACGGACATATGTATGTTTAATCATAAAAATAAAATGTGTAAATTGCCGTAAATTGGACAATACTTCTAAGTTGTTACTAGAGTTTACTTAGAAAATATTACTTTTTGTATCTCTCACTCCAGAAATATGTCCAAGTTGAATTCTGTTGAAGTGAACCATCATCAAAGGTTCATCATCGTTCCGGTTAAATAAACGTTTTAATTGTATTGATGACACTTATTAAGTACAGCGTTGGAAACTTATATAAATTAACGAAAGCTTCATATCGTGCTACAAATTGGATAATTGGAGTCTTTTTGTTTCTCTTGTATCGTTTGCATGCGAGCCTGAAGTACGTCGAGTATATTCCACAAATACAGCAAACATTTTGACGTTTCAGTTTTATATTGTACTCGTTATTGGGCGATATTTTATTTCATGTTTCCAAATGTGACGATTAAAATGAAATAAAGACTGGACCTGTAATTGGCATCGTCAACAGGTTAAAATATATCATTTATTCAGTTTAGATGCGTCTTAGGGCATGCTTATGAATGTTAAAAACGTTTACAAAATTCTCGAAAGAGCAAAACTACGCCATCCGTTCGCAAAACTACCAGGAGGCCTTGTTCTGAGGAGAACGGGCAAGAAACTCAGCAAATTTTACCCTCCCTCTACATAACAATAATTCAAAGGAAAATGTCATAAACCTCATTTAAGATACAGTAAAAAATAAAATAAAAACCTGTTCTGTGATTTACCACATTCACCATTACATACATATATTTAATCTGAAAGAAGACATATGCACAAACACAAAAAACAAGTCCATAGTTAATCGTTATAACTGTGTCATTACTGTCATGGTAAGTATTTTGCATTGGCTCCATGGAGTCGATAAACGTTGTAAGATAACAAAAAATATACCAAGCACCTTTATTGACCTAATCTAGCATAAAAATAATAAGCAATGCATTTTAAAATTATTTCATAGTGCATAAAATTGTTTTGTATTTTAATAGTCGTGAGACCAAATATAAGTGTGGCATCTGCCAATTACATTCTTCACTAGTAGACCTACTGCCATGTTTTCATTCCTTTTTATTTTATGTAATAGGAGGCAAACGGTCCTGCCCGTTGTTCAGCTAATGTTAAGTGATACCGCCGCCCATGGTCACATTGACAGCAGGCTCGCAAGTTGCTGGCGGTCGAGGAATGGTACGCTCTTTTTTTGAAGGACCCTAAGTCAAATTAGTTCGGAAATACTTCAGTGGTACTACTTATTACGCAATATACTAGATAAGAAAATTGATAAGAAAATTAGTCTTTTCTTCAACGAGTAAGGACCCTAAGTTGAATTGGTAACTAACATTGACAGATGCTTAAAATTAGATTTGTTTCTGGAGCCATCTAGTGGTTAACGCATTCATATAAACAGATTACCGGGGGAGCTGTTATTATATAAAAAATAAATATGCTCCACACCCTACAGGACGAAACTTTTAAGTAAGTAAGTGTATATTAATACAAAAATTAAATTTTTTTTGAATTAATTGTGATTTAAATGCGTCTGCACAAGAACTTGCACGCTAGACTAATGGAGTGGCAATAAACACCACCGCATATTATCTGGCTTCAATAGAATTGTACATTAAAAAAACCGACGTATACAAACGCCTTCATAACAATAGTGTCATTACAGTTACATACAGCTTTGTATTAGTGTGTATTTTTTAATGTGCATGTGACATAATTTCATGGTATTTGCGTATTGTCCTATCATTATGCGCCTGTATGCACCTCCAGCCATGCGTAATGTATGCATTTGCTTTCCTCACGACCTGTAAAAATAAGATATGCTATTGTGCAATCTCTTTTTTTATTGAATTTTATTGACATATTAAGAAATTGACGCGATATCCTCCGACATGATTGAATGAATGAAAGAATTAAATCAAATATAAGGTATATTAAATTTATTTACATTTAATTCGAACATTGTTTAATTTACAAAGACAATTTGTCTATAGCTATACATTAAAAATGGTTTGTATACATTTTCTGCCACTTTCCTAAATATTTTCCTGTTTTAGTAAATATCTACAGTACAGAGTACCTTTAAGAGGTCGAGCCCTGATTGACTGAATAGATTATATTCAGAAATAAATAAAGGATATCATATAGTTTTAAACTCGGTCTATCTGATCGTCTTTTCACCTATTTTGTGATATAAGTTACAAATGTGACATAACGCACAAAAACTCTGTAGTGGCTCTTTAGTCTGAAGCCTATTTTATAAATGTATAATATTTGCAAATATTTATTTAAAAAAACCTTATTAATAGACGTATTAGTTATTCTTTCTAGTTTATTATTTATTATATATTATATGTTATATAAATAAGTCTGAATAAATATTATATTAACAAAACGTGAGTACTAGGGTAACATAAGCGTTAGAAGCACGCAATGATCTACTCATTCAGTGGAGATAAACAATGGAACAACAGGCACAGATAAGATCTTGATCACAGCCTCCATTAGCTTGTGCTTTCTGTTATATATCGTATAAAAATACGCTAAACATAACAGTAATCACCCAGCGTGGTTCCGTCATGTTATTTGGACGATGTGTCATTTTCCATTATTTTGTTACCAAGGTTTAACGAGTGTTAAAATAATTTTGATCGAGATAATTCTACTCTGTCCCAATGCCAAATACATTAAATTCGTATAACCGATACATTTTATATTAAGTTAATAATGATTATTTATAGGGCTTATTATAATAAATGAATTAATAAATTATTTAATCCATTGTTTAAAATTAGTATTAAATGAATAAGTAATTAGATAAATTACAATTAGAAAAACAACAATAATATGAATGCTTAATGTTGTCTGTTGTTGACGCGATAATGCCTGCATTCAAATGTACAACTATTCGCAAGACTTAAGCTAGCAAGGATTGAAAGAAGTATCAAATAGAAGTAAGAATTTTGTGTTAAAATAAACAATGTGTTAATGATTATTGAAGAATTTGAGTAAATAAAGACGACAAAACTATTATCCAGCCAAAGTAAACCAAAGAATTTCAAGCTAAGCGTAGACAAACTAATACGTGAGCCGTCTTCGTTACGTGTACGTTTCGCATATTTTTTCAACAAGTTTATCGCTCGTTAATTGTTTTTTTACGTTCCTCATACCGTGGTATTTACAACTACTTCACCGTAGTTTACGCAAACTGTCACATAATCAACAGCTAGATAACAGAACGAAACAATAACTTGGAAAATCTCCGAGCCGATACCGGTGGGAAATAGTACAGTTTTTTATTTAACCTGAACTTTTATTCAATACAGATGTATTGCTTATAAAACTGGAAAATATACACGCTCCAATTAAGATAAATACATTATAATGCTGTCTTAGCGCGGTACTCTACCTACTTATCGCGTTATTGCGTGATTATTTTGAAGGGCACTCCCAGGACTACCGTTCTCGATTTGAATTCAGTACTCTATAGTTAAATCAAATCCTCAACAAAACAAAAATGTTTCATGGCGTATATTCTGTTATAAATACCTACGTTGAAAAAAACGAGTTGAAAAAAAATTTGCCAATACTTTTATTGTTTTTCGAAGTAATCTCCGTTCCTCTTTACACATCATCGCATTCCATGGAACCACTGAGAAAAGTAGTGGGCCCATTCTTTCTTACCATACCAATTGCTAGGCTTGCCCGTATCTGCTGATAGGTCACTCTCTTATCTTCCTCTATCATGCGTCGCTGTTAAAGGACGTCTTCGGTCTTATCGAAGGACGGATCATCATTAAGATTTCTACGTCCACGCTTAAAGTCGTTAAATAAGTTGTACTAAGTGGCACGAGATGGGGCTTCAGAAATGCTTGTTGATTAAGCCCACAACGAAAGTCCTAATAAATCATTGACGAAAAATTTTCTCGCGTTAGGTTAACGTGTAACTTCACGTGTAACAAGAGCTTTAGATTTGCCGCCAATTCACAAAAACAAATGATAAATGAATGCAATATACTACATTAGGTTACCAAAGAATTCTAAAATTGAAATTTAAAAAGCTAATTAGTCAGTTTTAAGCATTTTCAGTATTACCCACGTATATTTTCATGAGCCTTTCAGATATAAGAATGAGACAACTGATAATACAATAAATTTTTTTTTGTGTTATTGTCGTATACTGAGTGTTTCTGTAATACTTAGATTTACGTCAGTAATGCATTTGATAGTTTAACAAATCGAAAACATTGATAGTTTCTAATCTAAAAAAACATATTGATATAACATGTCTATTAGATTAAAAACCACACAAACATTGGTTCCCTTAATAATTCGCAAGCTTCTTTAGCTATTATTGGAATTACGGTTGCTAAATACCATCATTCCATAAAATCTAATAAAATTCCAATAGGCTGATTCTAGATGGATTAAAAAAAACTTTAGTATGTGGCTTAAGCTAGAGAAACGAATCTGAGTACGGCACGAATAACGAATAAATTAGTAACGACACAAATGTACAAATAAATACGCTTCGTTGCACGAGAATAAAGTATAATGTACGCTTATTATATAAATGGACATAATAATATTTACGATCAACCATTTCCTGTTACATGCGTTTACTGTTTACTGACATGTATAGAAGGTGATAAATATTTAGCAAATACCAAATCAAAATGATAAGAATATGTTCCACGGACTCAATAGCAAATTTGAGTAAATAGTCTTTTGATGTTTTTATCAAATGATAGATGTCGCTGTTTATTTTTTTATAAATCCTCCAACATAATATTGTCGAAACTTAAAAGTCTTAAGTTTTGCACATTAATTTGGAATAATAATTAGATAAACTTTTTTTAAGTTATACTTCTATTGGCTGAACTGAAATGCAGTAGTGATTAACGATAAATATAAAAATTAATCAAAAAGATTTTATTTAACGCGTGTGTACATAAGAACACACACACTTTCTTTTAAAACATGATTTTTATCATAAGAAAGTCCAATAACACTACTTACAGTCTCAATTAAAGAGAAGACACTCTGTTATTATGTTCTATTTTTTCACTCACTGTTTAGTCCTTTTCAGTCTTTTCACTAGGCCCGTGGTGTCAAGGCGTTGAATAGCCTCTAACTTCACGTAATGGTGGAGCCTATGTGCGTGTGCTCCAACAGTCTTTTTTATTAATGTGGTGACGTCCTAGAGGACGACATTAAGGTACCGATGGAGGACGTAATTGCGAAACCAGGGTGCATTGACTATTCCCCTGAGCACTTTGTTTTGGTACAGCCCCACAACTGGCAACCATAAGTCCATATAACACAGATGTCAGGACTTGTTTGTAGATCACTAATTTATTTTCTACTGATAAAGTAGAATGCCTTTGGAGCAACCAGTACAATTTAGTAGGGAGATCCAATTCTTCGCGCTTCTTTTTGACATGGACCTTCCATCGGAGTTTGGTGTCCAGCGTCATACCTAGGTACTTAGGTGAATTTTGGAACGGCACGTTATCAATATTTCTGACAGGTAATTTGATGTTTGGTTAGAAAAGTTTTTGTGAACTGATTTACAAGCCAACAATATTTATGGCTTTATATTTAATTAGATAAACTGAACAAAAATGGCTTAACTTATTATACATTAATGAAATATGTAACAATTCAGTAAAATTGTTTGCTGTATTTGATGTCTGTACTATAATTTATATACATATATGTTGTGTCTGTAAATTGATGACATTGTAAACGTTTTTAAAACCGAAGCCGAGGTTTCGTATTATTTTAATCAAGTTATATTTCGTATTATTTTGAGAGTGTATAGTTTTTAGGAGTGTTTTAATTTTTCAATCATAATTCAAAATAAAGTAATGTTACTTTATTACTTAGTGACATAAAATGGTGAGAATAATCATGCCGTGAAATTAACTTTACGATTACAAAATTGCTTTCGAGATAATAAAAAAGGATGGAGACAAATTACCTATGAGGAAGTTAATGACTAAATTGTTCGTCGGCTGTTTCGATACGAGGACACACTAGTAGTATCCTCGTTACTACTATAAGTACTTTTGATATGGAGAAGATCGTTTGCTTAAATCTCATGGCAGCCTATATTTTTTCTATATAATTCTTGGACGCTTAGAGAATGTACATTTTGTTGTAGAAAGCATCCCTACTGGTTTGAATTTCTGCTCCTCACTGTTAGATTTTTCTAAGAGAAACGAATGGCTTAAGTCAAATTAAAATAAATCCACCCATTTCATTAACATACGCATAGTCCTTTATCAAATAAGCCACAGATACGAGATGAGGAGGAGGAGATTCACATAAGTAACCTACATTGCTTTAAAAAGCATTTCTTTGTCAGAGGTGTGATGTGAGAAATTAAAACGTCTTAGACGAAATGTATTGAAAAACCCAGCGGAAATGAGGTTCTTTCTCCGCTCTTTTAAAAGTCAAAGTACATTTTAGAACAGTTTACTGCAATTTAATTCTGAATCTGAATAAACTGTTTAGTCTTTAGATCTTTAAGATTAAACTTGTGAATACAAAGAAATAATATTGCTACTGTAACTCAGACTTCTGTACGTAATATTTTACGTTTAAACATCTTTTTGGGGAAGGTTTGTAGTCAGTATGTAAATGTCATAAACGCATTGCATTTGTCAGGTCGCGTCGTTTTTTGAAAGTGAATTGTAAAACGGATAAGGAATATAGTTTTAAAATAAAAACTTGCAAATTATATCTTTTAAAATATACCATGCGATATGCAAATAGTTCGTATATAATTTTAGTGGTTAGTCAAGTCGAAGATTGGATTTAGGGCACCAATGCATTTCTCTTCATGTGCGTTGCTCTTAAGTAACGAAAAAGCGCGTCATGTGAACCAGAATAATATAAAAATTAGCTTTCAAAAGAAAATCAAATCAAATGCATACGTGACAACTTGGTCTAATATTCTCTCAAAGTCACATTATTTAACATTCCAGAAGCCTTCAAATAATGATATACAATGAAAAATAATTATATAATTCTGTTAGAATTTGACCTTTACCTAGACAAGAGTGACAAAACATCAAGGTCGAAGTCTGAGAACTTGTTATCTTGAATTGAATATAATACAGTAAAACGATTCAACGTTCGTAACAAAAGAACTATTTTTTTATTTATTATGGCATACTAACCGCACTAAAAACTTTAGATAAATGTCAAGCCAATGCAACATTGTTGAATGTGATTTACGAAGAAGGACAACGTGAAGAATAATGATTATTTGAAAGAACGTTTTTAATCGACTTAACACGTTTTACTGTAAAATATTTAAAGTATATAACGGCTATGATGTTTTAGCTAAACAGCCTAATATAATATTTATTTTTATAGAACCAGCAAACGGATAGGATGTTAAGTGATACTGCCAGCCATGAACACTCTCAAGGGACGTGCTGGCGGGCTTGCGAAGAACAGACGGCCTTTTAAACATTGGTCTCTCTTTAAGGGTCCTTACCCTGAGCCATGTCAATTACAATTGTGATTTTGTTTTTACCCCAGGCTACAGTGTCCCAATCAATTACCACTAGTGCAGGTATATGTACAAATATGCACATTGTAATTACATTTTTCTATTAATGTCAAATCATTATTGTGTAGCAACCATACCAAAGTAAGCAAAAGGTTTTATTTTCATGTATCTATAGAATCTGTAATATATACAATTAAACAGAAATTAATGTTTATAACCCTTTATACTGACGCTACAAGAGTCATCCTCGTTAAAATTTCTGAGAATATTTTGCAATTAATGATTACAGTTATTCAGATAATATAAACAATATTTCATCACTATTGCAATGTTGATATTATCTGTATACCTGTAAATACAAACAAAACTGTTACTAAAATCTGGCTATTCTTATAGTCTTTATCTATGAATTACCTAATCTACTTTCAATCACTTAGCATCACATAACCACAGACAACTATTGTGGCAGGTGATGCTAATTGTAAAAAAATATTAATTATAAACATATTTTTAGTACTCTACTTCTCTACGTATACAGCAAGGAAATCAGTACCAAGAAATTCAATCATTTTAAGGTGAGAAGCACAGAAGACAATTTTACGTGCAACGGAGCCCTCCACAAGTGCTAGGTACATTTACTAAAATAAAAATAAACTTCTTTAAAATAAATCGTAATACACAAAAATTCTTTTTTTATTACTGGTATGATATTTAATCCTTTATTTAACTTGTAAGACACAACACTTGTTATTTTGTTTTGTTGATCATTTTGTATTCTCACCAGAGGCTTTATATAGTCTGCGTATAATTTAAAATTCGAATAAATTTGCGTAATTAAATGTTGTAACTTTTTCTAAATTTAAAAAATATATAGTTGTTAGGTTAGGACTTTTCATTCCAGTGTCATTGACCTTGCTGTGTAAGCAGGATGTTACCTCAATTTAGAAGATACACACATGACCCATGCATTTGATAGTTTCTGACATACGGCGACATTTGATCATGTATCTCAATTCTGTACACGTATAAAAGAAAACGGAATTCAGATACAAGCATTTTTTAACACAATAATAGTCCCTGTCAATATTATTGTGTACATAAGTCGCATTGAATATTTATATTTATTAATTTTGATTTTTTAATTTAAATTAAATTTTGGCGTTGCTCCCCAGTGTTTCCGTAAATCTATTAAAATGGCATACTGTTTTTTATTATTTTTTTCATCAAGGGGTTAAACTTTATTTTCTTTCTACATTGCCGTAAGATAAACTACTGAGAATTGCACTTTTCTTTTTTATTCTATTTATATTAAACTTTCGATACCGCATCTCATTTGTTTATATGTATTATACCAACAAGTAATGAAGATTTGAAAACAGTGATAGAAATCGCTTTTTAGTTAGATTACATGAAGACCAAACATTACTCGGACTAAGACACAGTTATGGCATAAATATTCAAGAGCTGTTTTTCCTAATTTCGTTGTTTTCTCCAAATTTCCCTGTCGTGACTTTGATTAAGATCGTTTTAGATGTTCACATCCGTGTAAGTAGAAGTGATAGAGGTTGTTTGTATGCATCACGGGCGGAAATCGCCATGTCTTTGCATACGACACACTTGTGGAATCGATGTTTGTGATATTCTTATGTTAAAAGTGGTATAAAACGTTCACCTTTAGACGACTTTTTATTATTGCTTAAACAGGAATCTAAGGTTAAAAAATCAGCAAAAAAACACTACTATCTTAGTGCCAGATAGGCAAATTCCGTCGAACTAAAGATTAAAAATAACGAACATACGATATAGAAACAAATAAATATAACATCAAACTTTTGTCCAAATAGAGCATGTCCATGATGCAAATGTCAAGTGCTATTTCGAAATTTAAGAGTAAACAATTAACAAGAAACAGAATAATATATTACTATAAATTTACCGAAATTATCCTTATAATTACGACATTTACAAGTGGGTAGTCCGTCACAGTACACACTTTAAATTGATCATCGGCATAGATAACTTAAAATTGTGACTTTTCGTCGTTGAGCGAGTAGACCGAAATTTTAGACGCAAAAATGTATTTCAATCTTAATCGACGAAAATACAGTAGCTTTTTTCTAATGGTTGGTAGTTTGAATGAAAACAAAAATTGTTTGATGGCTTGTAAAAATTATACGCAGTACCTTATCCACTATACGCGATCATAAACGCGACGGCGAATAAAATATTTTGTGCTAGAAAATTTTAGTTCTTATCGCACCTTTTAAAATCGTTGAAGCGATTAAGATCTAAATGAGTTTCCTTAACGTGACATAATGCATTTTTCAACAAACAAAACGTCTATTCAGACATTATTCCATTCGGATCCTGTTCGTGCCCGTAACGAATGCTTTACGCTTATCTTCATAAAATAGTGACGTCACTTCTTGTGTGGCGTGAAATCTGAATGCTAATTCAGAATGTTTTGATAACTACTATTGTTGATTATTACCGATATGAAACGCTCCTTATATTTGGTAAAAGGAAAACAATTTTTATAATGGCGGCGACCACGTAGGATATAAATCATGAGATTTTTTTTATAATACATATTTTAATCTAGCGTTTCTTTGTTTTAAAGAAGATTCTTTCTTTTTAAGACTCCAGCTTCCGCAGTTAACTACATTACACAATACATAAAATCCAAAATGGTACACACATAAAAAATACAATCATTCAAGAAAAAACATATTTTTTAATAAAGTTGAAAAAGTGTTGCTAAAGTGATTTATGACCATTTTTTATGTGTTTGTATTTTTATGACAGATCAATTTTTTTTTTCTATTTTTCTTGATAATATGTTCAATATTAAAAGACTGGTTCTAGTAAATGTTTGTTAAAATAATATATATAATTTTGTGAGGCAATGTCTTGCAACTACTTAGATGACACTCTAAAATCTTGCGAAATTTAACACATAGGGAATTGTTTCGACATTTTGACACAAGTTATAAAATCAAATCAAGGCTTCATTAGAACATAGAAGTGAGAAAAACATTTAGCTTTACTTATAAGAATATATTTTATTGGAGTGATCTTATTAATTTATTTTAAAATATTATGTTCATCTCGGTTGTTTGAAAATTATTTAAAAAAAATAACATACTTGCTGTTAAATTTATACTTTATATATAGGGCACTTAAAAACACGGTTATAATATGGTTTTTATACGATTTAGTTTGGTTCGTTTTAACACGCTTATCACGAATTATGGTAGAAACTAGAAACTAGCAAATATAGACTCTAAAGTTATTACAAAATATCGTTTTTCTCTCATAATTTAATGTCAAATCTAATTGGTTTTCATACTTGCCATTAAGAATTTTCCTAAATAGCGATAAAATCTAATTCATAGATCTGTCAATGTAACAAATGTGTAATTTTTGGGTCCTTGGCCTCTGACGTTTTGGAAATTTCAACAGACGTCACGCGCGAGATGAATTTATATGAATGGTTGGCTCCAATCCAACGCAAAACGTAACCTAGAACTTTTATAAACTGAAGGAATTCATTACTACACAAATTGTTTAACATGTTTACATCTTCATTACAGAAACGTTTATTTTTTTCTCATATACTAACTACTTTTAAACCTAGAACTTTAGCTTTAAGCACAACAATAAAGATAACGCCACAGTACAATACAACAGATTGAGAGGAGAATACACATTGCCAATTATTAAATGTTTAAGAAACGTGAAAATAAAACCTAATATTGAAGTTGTCTATGGTTTCTCTGCATTTCAAAACTGTGTCATTGAAAAAAAATAACACGAAAACAAAGAAACTACAGATATAGAAGGTTCGAAATTCAATTTGCTCTAAGAACATATTTGCAATTCCAAGAAGTTTTTATCACCAAGGAGTTTACATTAGTAATTTTTGTTAAGACTCGCGTAATAACTATAGTCTATAACACTTTGGTAAACAAAAATGTCACGTTACGAGATCAATATTAATTTTAAATAAGTTTTACCAGTGTTATGGCGTCTAAGGTTTCCATTATTATAGTAGGCTAATAAATTAAGTTATAAGTAAAGAGGAAGTATTCTAATTTAATACACGTGAGAAATAAACAATGATACATTATTTCGCTAGTCATAATAAATTAGTGTACAATTTGCCGTAACAATATATCAGTACAATTTGGCACTGTTTAACAGGTGTCATCGCCCTGTAGTCCCGGAGAAAATTACTTGCAATTTATTATTTATAAATATATTTAGTTAAGATATAAGACGTGCCATCTGGTCATTTATAACTGACCGATTGAGACGTTAGTGGTAATGATAATTTATAATAATTCTATTACTACCCATATCTATAGAATCATTATTTGGGCTAAAACAAAAACATTGATTGTATATAATATATACGCAGAGTGGGAACGCGTGCAACTACCAACAATAAAGTCGTTCGTTTGAAAGTCTTGTATTTGGAACCGGTAAGATTTAATCCCAAAAACAACGATGGTACGGATGGCTCATTATCTACTTGAACAAATAATTCAAACAAATGTAGAAACCTATATAGGGCTGGCGCGCCAGTCACTGTAATCCAAATATGGATGAAATAAGTAAATCATATTCCTATTACATATTGTTATCTGTTTATATTAGTTTTTGGTTACACGCACATTTATTTACACGATAAATTGCGTATAAGGACAATACGGGCTTAAACGATCTTTTTGATTTTAACCCCCAGAGGGTAGTATGTAATACACACCGTAGATATAGATTCCATAAACTATAGATGACAAACTACGTGATATAGTTAATGTATACAAAACTGAAAGAGCAATCAGTCTTATACATATAATTTGCACGTTACGGAGAGACTCTTTACCATCGGAAGCGGAAGGCGTGCGCACGCAATGTTGCGTCTTCGGACGTCTTCACGCAGCGATGAGTTCAATAGCGAATACGTACGGGAAAGTCATTACTAATAAGGTTAGTATTCAATTACGGTCTTAGCGTATATTCCTGAGATAAAAAATCTATTATTTTTTATATGCAATTCCAATTACATCACATTTGGATTAGGTAGAAAAGTTTGTACAGTAAGGAAAAAAATCATAACCTACTAATAATAATATAGGTAGTAGGAGAATTATTAAACTCACCGAAGGCAAAAACACACAGCCGAGCCCAGATTTCTGTAACAAAAGAGAAATTTCTTGACCAAAGACCAAAAGACGTAAAGAATAGATTAATTGTAGACTATTTGAGTTCCTACGAATACGCTGTTTGGAAAAAACCTTACCTTCTACTACAGAACTAAATCAGTTTTTTAGTATTTATTTACCTATATGAAAAATGATGGTGAAAAGGGACCGATCAGTATGATAAGCATAGAAAAAACCAGTAGCGCTTTAACCTTATCTGAGGCCTCTAATTTTTAAATCTGTTTCGTGATCATTTCCTTTTTCTAATGGGCATCCTCCACCTCACAATTAACCTTCGCCGGGTTAGTGTTAAATAGCCGCATCCACACCGGACTATCCAAAATGGATCGGCGATCCACGATCCAATATCTGCGAATTGGGCACATAGGCGCACGAGGTTCAAACCAACAACTCAGGAATGAGCATCGCCCGCCGGAGCCTACTGCCAACACTGCTCTATCATCCATATAACATTTAACCTTATTTATTTAATGTCTACCTACAGAAATATCATAGATATACTCCGGTAAAATTAAGCAAGTACAGAATTACCACAATGGTTTTTACGAGCAAGTAATAACTTATATACATTTATGATATCCTTCTGACAATGGCACTATTTCATTATATTGAAAGCACGCTTAAAGAGTAATAATACTTTATATGATTAATTTGATTGATTAGTTTTATTAAAGATACATTTATCATTTCATACGAACATAAATTCAATTCGGCAGATGTATTTCAACAAAGTCGGAAGGTTTGGAATAAATTTGTAAAATATTTTAAAAATGCATTAATTTTAACCTGAAACCACTATAACAGTCGACAATTATATGCAAAATCCAAGGTGGCAGTGTAATAATTACTATATTCATCATTAATAATTCATATTATCATATTTGTAGAAACGTCAGTAGGGATATAATTACGCTAAACGATTTGAAAGTGGAACGACGTATCAATGGCTTGTCAATTAACAATGCCGCCACATCCATATTATATTTCTATAATATGCTATACATTTATGTATATTTTTTTTGTTGCTGTTATTTTTATGTACTTGTAACGGTATATTTCCCTTATTGGCCATGTGTATTTTAAATTAAATTAAAGTAATTTAAACTACGAAATCCCAATCATAGGTATAACTTAAAAAAGCTTGTACACAGACATAAATATATTGTTTCTGAGAAACGCGTTTTAAAATACAATCAATTCACTTGTAATAATTGTTTTTTTTCTAGTAATAGCATTATTAGCAATTCCTTTGAAAATATAGGATGAGATGATTATTTGATGCTACTAGAAATTCGAATATTGAGACCATAGGTCACTCAATAATAATTATGACTGGTGGTGAAATAGATCATTAAGCAAATTACAACACAAAATTATATTGTATTATATTATATTGTAAATCAAAAGTTAAATTTTGGTCCACTGCTTACAGCTCGCGATTCTTATCCCTCAGATACTACATTCGATCCCTGGCTGTGCACCAATGGACTTTTTATATGCATTTAAAACTCGCTCGTACGTAAAGAGAACATCATTAAGACACCTGTCTTATTCCCAAAAGGTCGACTGTGTCAGGCACAGAAGGCTGATCAGGCGATTGACTTGCCTATTAAAAAACACAATGACGCCGAAACACAGACATAAGTCTGAGGCCAACACCTCGAAAGGTTATAGAGCCACATTAAATAAAATATCAACATAAATACTCCGTGGGCGGGTGTCATTACAGTATAAACGTCAAATCAAACAGCAACTCGGGCCACTAACAGACGTCGACGGTCCTAATTGACTTTAAAATACACCGCGAAATAAAATACGCCACCAATAAAATGAGTATCGTCTGCTTTTCAGCGGTAATTATGGTGATTCGCTCGAACTTGTTAAAATTAATGTTGAATTTAAGTTTCACATTTCACAAAGTTGCTCTGTGTCGCGGCCGTTAACGAAGGCTTGTAATAAATAGTTCGTATACTCATCGTATTTTGCCTGTACGTTATATAATACTGAATGATTGAAGGTTTGATTTGAATTTCATTTTTTAATAGTAAGACATGAAATCCTACGATCTTCAATGTTTTAATGTATTAATGTATTATAGAGTACCTACAGGAGTTTATTTATCAGTCTTATTTTACTACCACTACCAAATTAATGAATTTTATTAAATTGCATGACTGAATAGTTTTTGAATATAATGCATTTGCCTTTAACAAAAGGTAACCATTGACAATTCACGTACATGTAATACCCGTTGTTTTAGAAATAAAGGTGTTAATCCGTAATGTAAACCAAATGTATTCTGTCTATATGTTTATCTAAATGTAAGTTTCATTTTCGGAATGAATTTCATGAAATACACAGTGAACATAGTATTGGCAAAAACAGGCAACTTTATGAAATGAGCCTCGACGAATGAAGTACTAGTCACTAGACGCAGTATGAATAATATTTAAAGAAAATAACGTTACTGCAGATTACAGTTATGCATATAAATAGCTCCTTTATGTAATTGTTAATTGCACTAAGACCCAACAGAAAACATATTGTCTCGGGAATTAATTAAATCTATACAAAGTCAAACAAACAATTGCTCTACAATCTCTATACCTACTAGTATCTGTTTTGGCTTAGCAATGGTATTCCCCTCAAAATTATGTACTACTTATAAATACAAACTACGCGTACAACAAAACAAAATCTTAAAAGATAAGGTAAATATCGTTTATTAAAGATTGACATTAAGTATCGGCCGATAAAAAAGTTTGATGGGCTTCACGACTGCCTTCAAACTAAACCATCGGCGAACTATCGCCCGACCGCTTGATCAGTATGGCGCTCTTCCCCGCCCGCATACTTGCCGATTGTTTCATCGGCCGACTCGACTGCTTTGAAAAAACTTTGGAGAAAAACTTTTCCGGGAAGTGTAGTAATTTAGAATAAATTGTGTAAAATTTCCCTTAAAATAATCTGTCATTGTAGATGGGATGTACTCTCGATTCCGCTTCTTCATTTTTTTTCTCATTTGTATCATGTATAAGGCAGTTATAATATATTTTTTCGACTTGTCTCTTCACCAACTCTAGTAAATTAATCAATCGGCCAAACCATTTGTTGGCTAGTCTGCACACTCGCGACCAACCCAACTGTTTTGTTGGTACAGTGTGCGCACGAACAGGCCAACTCGACTAAACTATCGGCCGATAAAAAATCTGTAGTCTGCGGGGACTCTAAAAAGATATCATTTATTACCTAAATTCTAAAAATTATATATTTAATTATTTTGTCCACGCTTCGATTACAATAATTTTATAAATGTTTTGATACAGGTATGCAGTTTATAAGTTTTGCCTTACAAATTAATTAATTGATATATCACTGACGTTAAGATACAGTCCGAGTCACTTGAATAGCCTCACCCGCAAAATTAATATAAATTCTGTTGTATATTCAATATTGCCTGTTTTACTTCATAAGTAAACTTCATTAGCGTCGT
Organism: Pieris mannii; assembly: GCA_028984075.1. Lineage (NCBI taxonomy): Eukaryota > Metazoa > Arthropoda > Insecta > Lepidoptera > Pieridae > Pieris > Pieris mannii. The sequence continues at coordinate 5,476,366 of CM054783.1, forward strand.
ACTATAGCTTAATCATAAAAAGTAAAAATAAGATAAATAAATAGTACTAACTGTACACTAAAGTAGTGAAAAAGGTGTGTCACTTGAATAGCATCAGTGAAATAAAACACAAATAAATAAGGCTATAATTTGTTTTTAATACTTTGTATACTTTCCATTGCTTTTAATATCTTTAAAAATACGTTCGGGAATAGACTTATATAATGAATGAATGTAATTTTGATCCAAATTATTCAAATTTTTATGAATTTCGCTGCTATTAAACTGGCGTCCACCGGCAAATATCTGGCGAGATAGATAGCCCCAAATATTTTCCATAATATTCAAGTCCAGAGAGTTCGATGGCCAATCTAAAACTTCAATTTTACTTTTTTGAAACTAAGCTTTTGTTTCCTGTGACGCATGTATAGAGGCATTATCGTGTTGGAAAATCCAGTTCCGGTGTTTTAAAATTTTACAAATATTTTTTTTCTTTTCTTCTAATAGATTAGTATCCAATGCTGAATTTTGTTTGCCTCGGAGAATTGAAATTGGAATAGGCCCCTTATAAGAAACCGCCCCCCATACCATTACTGAGCCACCTCCCGAATGACGACGTGATAACACCCGCTCTTCTTTTCTTAGATCGTGAAAATAATATGAATAGCCATCTGGACCATCTAAATTGAATATTTTTTCATCACTAAAAACAACATTATGCCATGGATTTGTCCAAGACATATGTATTTTAGCAAATAACAATCGGGCTTTTTGATGTTGATCGCGCAAATAAGGTTTCCTCTTGATTTTCTGCCGTTTAAGGTATGGTGATGACTTTATAATGCGTCGCACGGTAGACAGTGATGCGCTGGTGTTTACTTCATTCGCAATTTGTCGCGCTGTCTTGGAAGAATTAGATGCTGCACGTAAAATAAGCCGACGTTCACTTGACGAAGTAGCCAATTTTGTACGACCTTTTTAATTTTTTTTCATAGTTTTCTTTATTTTTCACATAATTATTAACTACTTTAGGACTGCGACCAATTTTTATTGCAATTTCACGGTGAGATAGTTTTTGATCCAAATAAAAATTCACTTTTTCTCTTTCGATTTCAGTTAATTTTCGATCACGACCCATGATAGCTAAACAATTGAATAAGACTTCGAAAAAAATATATACGTAATATTCGACGCTTAAATAAAGAATTGCTACTAAAAAACCAAAACAAACGCACGCGAGTAATGTTCGAATAGCACTGAGGCTAATCAAGTGACGCGGACGAAATGTTGCACTCACGCGGGGCGCGGTATTCCAGTGCAGGTTCGTACGTGTTTTGTTTTGTATCGTAATGCACTGCGCGTGAAGTCAAATTAATACTATTATGAAAATAATATTCGTTCATATTTATACAGAAATTACAAAATTTAGGGGTGAGGCTATTCAAGTGACTCGGACTGTATTTGTGAATAAACTGCGTTGCCCAAACCTTGGCACTAAATTTAAATTTCGTGTACCCTCTAAATACCCAAATTGCCTTTGGTATTTTGAGGGTACACCATTTATACCTCCATACAAATGGTAGCTTTTGGCCATCCCTCACCGATATCCAGATTGAACATTCTTATTAAGGAGCTACCTTTCTCACGAGATACTCTGGACATCCATAGTTCCCTCACTATGAAATATTTTTTTATTTAGTTTTATATTTTTTGTATCGAGGTTTCTTTTACTCTCCGTGATAGTTATGTTTGCCAATAAGTCCTATTAAATGTTGTATTTTTTATCGTTTATGTACCAGTTTCAGCGTGCCGAGCATTGGCAAGCTTTTGTAAATAAAATAAAAGTTTAAGTGACTACACTAAATTGCATACATAAGAAACTGGCATTTAGAAACTTTACACTAGTCTTAATTAAGGAAAGAGAACATTTAAGTATTGCCAAAACAATGTAACTCATACTTTATTCGGAGCTTATTAAACGTGCAAAAACGAAAGCACAATAACCTCGACATACGGTCAACTAAAGTAAAAGTGACGGCGCAATTATATTTACATCACAACACCGGTTTACGTCCCAAGGTCGAAGACAGGTTTAAATGCCCCGCATCCGTCATCAGTACATTGTGCTCATAATTCACATACTATTACGTTTCTAGCATTGTATTCTATTAGAATTAACAAATACTAAAACGTTACTTATTAGTGTATTAGCGATGCGTTCCTCTACTTACAATTACGCACACGGATTTGGCAACTTAGCTTAGATTATAACATAATTTTTATTTCTTCAGCTCTTGTCTACGCCAGTGGAACAGGAAATCAGCTAATTTGAAGTTAACTTTCTCGATGAGACTTTAAAATGTAACGAATTGAGCTTAATCTATTTGTAAAAACAGCAAAGTAATCATTTTTTTGTGTATTTTTTCACGTGTGATTGAACCGCGGTAATGATAAATTTAATAAGTTTATGATAATAACATAATGTCACGAATCGCTAATTATGTAGTATCAGACGAAAAATGTTCAAAAATCTTTTAAATAAAAATCTACATTACAAACTGATTTGAAAATTCACAATAATTAATACTAAACGTTCTTCTTCAGAATAATTTTGAATTATTATATTATATTTTCTGCCAGCCAGATATTATTGTATTTTTTTTTCTAAATCATAAACTAGGATTTTACTTCTAAATAAATAAAACCCCAAAATTCGTAAACTTACCTGTACATCAGCACCAAACAAAACTGTATATACCGCATCACTTTCACAGGTAACATTCATAACATGAAACTCACTAACATATCAGTACTGGTGTAAATCGAGCTGATTCTCGCGTTGTTTTGAGCGAATCATGAAAAGCTCTTGCGCCCACGCATCTCTCGCGCTATAAAGAGAACGAATGTCGCCGGCCCTGGCGCAAGGTTGCTGGATTATCGCTGTACTTTCCGAATTCTTTCCTATTTTTATTTTATGAATGAAATTGCATATGCAGGAGTTTTTTATTTAGCATTGCACATGTCGTAAAGTGCCTCCTCATTTTCTCCTCTGACCCATTAAAAAAATTATTAATATTTAAAATATCCTGTTTGTACCATATTTTAATGCAATCTATGTAATTTCTGATTTACCCGAAGCAGCCGGTGGCATATTCGTAACTGATTCCGAAGAAACAACCCCAAGGTACATGTTCATTAGTGTAACTGGGATGTAGTTACAAGAACCCAGTTACACTAATGAACATTTCTGTGTGCACCAAATTTCAACGTCGTTTAGAAACTGACATCTCATGGAAACGAAAGTCATGTCATCCACCAATTTCCACATGCCAATGCATAATATAGGCTATGCCTGGAGCATACAAAATAAATTATTCTTATAGACTCTCTAATTCAGATCATTATAAATAGATTCGCAGGTCGTTAAATCGTCATTGTTCTTTGTAACGTAAAGCAGTTTTTGCTGAATTTTTTGTCAGTAACTAAATTCATATGAGTTGTATAATAAGTAATCTTAATTACCTATCCGTATAAGTTCAAAAAAATGAAGCTTTTAATAAATACTATTTAGTATTGATAAAAAAGACGTACACGTAAATGAGTTTATTACTATACGTATAATACATATAGAAAAATACGTAAACACCTGGTAACATCTATTATAAAATCGTCTAATGTCGTCAGTTATTAATATTATATACTGTGGGTGTCGACGAATTTAACCTTCTGCAAATTCTATAACAAACAATAATGGAAATATTTATAGTGACATACCTAAATTTAAAGAAGTCTACTAATTAACTCGGTAAACTATTTCCTTCTTTATATATTGTAGCGACATTATCGTTGGCAATAATCGTTATTATCAAATTAGAGTTATGTGTAAATATGCGGTCCATAGACGCTATATAACATTTTATACAACTACATAACACTGTTGGCGAAATTAAAACTTCTGTATACATTGGATACTTTGTTAAAAAACTATATTGAATGTAATCAATTCAGATTTGATTTTGTTAAAGATTTTTATTAAATGTGTAGTACTCGCTTAAACCATTACTGTTAGGTATTAAAAGATTCAATATCGCGATTTGCTTTTAAATGTTTCCTGCTTTGTTACAAGTGTTTAGCTATATATAATTACTAATTAATTCATCCTAAAATCCTCATTATAGTTTCTCTATATATCCCTAATTATTCTATTTTATATAATTAGTATAATCCAGTAGCTTTTCTAATAGTGTATCGTTGTGTAAAAGAAAATACTTGGCGATTAAAAAGGCGGAGAGTTTATTGCCAGTTCGTCTCTTCCGTTCTACGCCCTTGATTTGAGAACTGGCAGTAAATGTAAAATTCAACGTATTTTTTTTACATTATGTTACCTACATGATTTTTTTTTATAGAACAGGGGCAAACGGGCAGGAGGCTCACCTGATGTTAAGGGATACCGCCGCCCATGGACACTCTCAATGCCAGAGGGCTCGCAGTGCGTTGCCGGCCTTTTAAGAATTGGTTGATTAGAAATGATTTTAGAATTTGAATTTGGAACGATGTCCAACAACTACACGACACGCTCGTTGTGTCTTTTTGGAAATTATAACAATAAATGTTTCTGTAAAAGACGCATTACTCAAATAAATATAATAATAAAACTATAAAACTAAGCAATAATTTTATAACAATATAAACGCAACAAAACATTTTATTTCGCAAGATAGCACGTGTATTTTATATGTAAAATAAGATTTTTATCGCAGAAATTGCATTTCGAAAGACGCACATAAAGCCAAATCGTAAACGAACTATTTTTGATTAGGTTTGGACTCGGAATGCTTCATAAAACCGTTTCGCTACATATGTTACAGTATCACGGTCAAAACTGTAAAACATAATTAAAAAGACTAATTAGCAAATGTTCTATTGTCTATGTTTAACTCTAGTCAATGAAATAAGAAAGTGTTTCATACTAGTCGGTTACCCGATGTTGTTACATATTCTTCGGAAGTAAATTTGTTTAGTGCCTATAATGAAAAAAAATATTTTGTCCACTACGCAAGCAAGCCTCCTTTCGTACAATTTAATCATGGAGTTTAATAACTTCTTACACTAACAACTAATTAACAACAATTAATTGCACATTATTATATTGATGAGATACAGAAACTCGATTTATGGCTCCCGTATGTCAAAAGCAAATAAATTTTTGTCATACCGGAGGAAAATTATTGTCATTGTATATTAAATATTAACATTTCTTTTTATTTTATTTTTATTTTTAGATTTAGAATGGAAATAATATGTTTAACTGTTTTAACATGTGATGCGGATCAGAAAACAGTAACAAACAAAAAAACATGGCGATTTAAAACAGTGACAGAGAGTTAACTGCGAGTTCTTCAGGCCCGTTCTACGATTTGAGAAATGGCACAGAATGTAAATTTAAGAGCATTTTTTTTAACTTTCATAAATGTACATTGAATTACCTTCATGACTAAATGATAATTAGTTTTTTTTAATATGAGAAATAATAACTTTTAGGGTTACCAAAATAATTAATGAGTTAATTTAACCTATTGATATTGTTATGAGCATCGAAAGTTGTAAAGTGAGTCTTAGGTCGCGGTGTAATGCACACTTTAGGGACGTAACAACACATTTAATTATAAATACTAAAAATAATGTATGTGAATATTTTGTTAATATTTATTAAAAACAATAGTTATCCACCAAACTATTAAGCATCAAAATAATATCAGACAAGTTGAGTCTTAATAGACATTAGTGTTATTCTCAACAAAGCTAGCTTTCCTATAAACTAAAACACTTATAACTTAAAAAATCCCAGAAGCGTTTAGCCTACATTTCTTATAGCTTATATAGTCTGTCAGAGTGGCTGTGTCGGTGAAATGGCAGCTTACAGTCACGTCATTGTTCCAAGATAAAAATAAAGTGTATTTACATAGATCATATATACATCTAAATTTTAAGGTAGATTGAAATAAATCAAAATATTCGAAGCCCGCTTAGTTTCTCTTCCAGGACAAAATTTATTTATATTTGTTTACAGCCCTAGTTATTGAAGGCGTAAAGTGGATTGACCACCGTGTCATCGAAGCAAAGCGTATAAACCGCACCGCCTGACATTTACGTAAAACTAGTATATTTGGAAAGGGATTATTAGTTAATAATAAAAGTATTTAGACAAGTGGATGTTTGTCACAAGACCTAACCTTTGTATGATTGTTAATTTCGTTTTCAAATATCTTTAATCATATAGGTAAACAAGTACTTATCAACGTCAACAGAAAATATTATTAATTGATTCTAGATTTACATTTACTATCAGCTCGCACGACTATAAAGGGCGTAGCAAAGGTATTATCTTAGGGACTTAGATGCATTTATATTTAGCTTTTAAAAGATTCATTTCTCGGTTCAATTAGATCTCAGCGGGTCCCAATTTTCGCTTGGTTATTACATAAAGTTGCATAATTTTTCGAGGTTTTTGTATTCTATTATCTATGATACCATAATCTCCAGTAACCTGAAGCTGAAGTTATGTATTTCGTGATTGTTATAATTAGGTTTGTACATTCATTGCTATTATTTATGGACATTGCGATCGCGTTGCCTAATATTAAAATAACGCAATGTTCAGTACGAAAACTATCCGCTTAACTGATTATAATAACACGAAAACATTCCTTATTCTTTTAAAGAAATGATTATGTATTACAGTACATATAGTAATAACATTGACAGTTTGTATAGTTTTAAATAATTCTGTCAGTTAATTTTGCTTTAGTGTGTTGGTTATTAAATTATATTCTTAGAGTTGGTCAACACCATTTTTTTTATTGAGGGGAATGCATTTTGCCTTTTTGCCGCACAGAGTGTGGGACTCGCTCTAAAAGCCCTACCCACTATACCCCTCCCACCAATCACGTCACTGTTGGGGTAACTTGGCAAGCATTCTACCAAGAGACCCCGTGACTGGCTGCTGCAGCAACCATCGTCCATTACATTGACATCGCCTTACCAGTCTTTAGAGTAAGGTTGCAATTTCTTGCACCCAATACGGGATTCACCGCCATGTATTTGCTTGCACATAAAACACAATGTTGTGCTTCGTCACATCTGACAGATATGTGTCCCGCTTTTCCGCACCCATAGCACACATTGCTACGGTCCACAGTGCATGAGCATGACGCCCGTCTGTGCCCTAATTCCAAACATTTATAAAACAACAATGGAGCACTTTTAAAAGAACTACCTCCACCAAACTTCATCCAATTATGCACTCTCCTTCCAGAATTAGAGTTGGTCAACACCTATAATATGTTACAATATCAATAAAAACAAGTCTACTCAAAGGAGATAATCAAATATGATGACAGGTACGATGGACTAAATATTATGACATTATCCGGTCAATATATTCTTGAAGCCTTGTTGTATGTACAAAAAAACTTAAACGATTTTAAAACAAATGGCGACTTTCACCAGTATAATACGCGTAATAGAACTAATTTGAGTGCGCAACCAACCAGGCTCCAGAAGATAAACCACTCCTTATATGGAAATTGTATTCGTTTTTACAACAAACTCCCAAGCGAAATAAGAGAACTATCACTAAATAAATTCAAAGCCCTTGTTAAAAGTAAATTAATTAATAAAACCTTTTATAAATGTGACGAATACTTTAATTATCCTAATCCTTGGGATTGATTTGCTCCAGTTCAAACAATTTGTATTAAAAACTTGGCGATTGAAAAGAGTTTCGGAAAGTTTCTTGCCAGTTCTTCTTACCCGCTCTACGCCCTTGACTTGCGAACTGGTTGTAAATATAAATTTACAATTAATTTAATTTGTTTTTCGTTCATAAGTGTACATGTTTACCTATATGATTAAAGATATTTTTTGATTTTGATTTGAAAGGTTAAGTTCCCTACTGGAATATTTAAATACTAAATTAAACATATTACAATTCATTTTTTATGGTCAAGTACTTATACCTATTGAGTAAAGCAAAAGACATCCCAAATTCACTCACTTCTTACCCTAATTTTTATGTTAGACCAACAAATAACTCATGTTCATAATTGTAAGTCTGTAAAAGTTATTTTGAAACTACGATAGACACAAAATTTCCACAAGTACGGGGCTAAAATCTCATTATTACGATGTAATATAATTTCGTTGTCGTCACAACTCGCGGTTAGATTAGAGGCCATGGTTACTTAGTTATGTAATTTGTAATTTCGCTTTTCATTTTTCACCTTTTTTTTACGTTTCGAGTCATTGCCCTCATTCACAACTAAGAAGTTGAGAAGGGATTAAAAGTATTTACGGTAGTCATAAAAATAAAATGTTGAATGAAACAACGACAATTAAATAAATTTATAGTACCTTTACGATTCAGGTTTCTGTGTCTGTTTCGTGACAAAATTTTTTTGGTGATCTGGCTATATGTCGATTTTTAGACGAAATTTCGTCCTCCACTGGCGAATATTACTTGTGCTCATAGGAAGAGAAGTTCATTGGTGCACAGCCGCGATTCGAATAGACGACGTCAGGGTTGAGCGGAGAAGGCTCAATACGATAATTTTAATACTCAAAACTGCAAGTCAGGCCGAATTGTGCGTTAAAGTAAGTGTTATGTTTAAACTGAAAAAATATTCTATACTAGCTGGTACATGCGACTTCGCCTGCGCAGGATTAGTATTTCAAGTAGCTTATAGTAGCATAGCGTAGAAAAAACAAAGATATTCACTATTTAAAATAAGCATTTCCATCACACATGACATATGTGTATCTCTAGCGGTTTAGGCAACGCACGGCAGAATAGCCCGCAGATGGTAGCTGATTTTCTTACTTGATATTTTGGACAATTCACACAATATCATTATAAATTGTAAATATAAAATGCATCTATGTGTTGTTCTGTATGTATTGTATGAAGTTCAAATCCATAAGTAGTTTACACGTAAAGAATAACATCCATCCACACTAACAAACTCACGTTTTTGTAATACTAGTGACCCGCCCCAGCTTCGCACGAGTGCAATGCTGATGAAAAGCAGGTTTTTATTATGTATTGTTATTTCCGTCGCTGGAAAGCTCCGATAATTTACGCGACATATACCATATAGACATATACCATCATGGACTTTTCTGTAGACCTTTTCAATGTATACAATACTTAGTACATTATTTTAAACTCGTAGGATTCAGCCTGCGTTTGCAATATAAGCGGAAAAAATTTAATAATTTACGACATCACATTAGAAACCTCAAAAATAACAGTACTTCTCCACTATTTAATGGATGTTATTATACATATAAACCTTCCTCTTGAATCATTCTATGTATTTAAAAAAACCGCATCAAAATATGTTGCGTAGTTTCAAAGATTTAAGCATACAAAGGGACATAGGGATAAATTAAAAGTAGATGCAATAATTTCATTCAGAGCAAATTACCTACTAGGAACTTAGAACCGGCTACATTACAAGTCGAATTTAATAACAAGAACTTCTCTTATTTCATATAGGAAATGTATCGTCATTTCAATAAATATAAACTTTAATCATATAGGTAAACAAGTACTTATCAACGTCAACAGAAAATATTATTAATTGATTCTAGATTTACATTTACTATCAGCTCGCACGACTATAAAGGGCGTAGCAAAGGTATTATCTTAGGGACTTAGATGCATTTATATTTAGCTTTTAAAAGATTCATTTCTCGGTTCAATTAGATCTCAGCGGGTCCCAATTTTCGCTTGGTTATTACATAAAGTTGCATAATTTTTCGAGGTTTTTGTATTCTATTATCTATGATACCATAATCTCCAGTAACCTGAAGCTGAAGTTATGTATTTCGTGATTGTTATAATTAGGTTTGTACATTCATTGCTATTATTTATGGACATTGCGATCGCGTTGCCTAATATTAAAATAACGCAATGTTCAGTACGAAAACTATCCGCTTAACTGATTATAATAACACGAAAACATTCCTTATTCTTTTAAAGAAATGATTATGTATTACAGTACATATAGTAATAACATTGACAGTTTGTATAGTTTTAAATAATTCTGTCAGTTAATTTTGCTTTAGTGTGTTGGTTATTAAATTATATTCTTAGAGTTGGTCAACACCATTTTTTTTATTGAGGGGAATGCATTTTGCCTTTTTGCCGCACAGAGTGTGGGACTCGCTCTAAAAGCCCTACCCACTATACCCCTCCCACCAATCACGTCACTGTTGGGGTAACTTGGCAAGCATTCTACCAAGAGACCCCGTGACTGGCTGCTGCAGCAACCATCGTCCATTACATTGACATCGCCTTACCAGTCTTTAGAGTAAGGTTGCAATTTCTTGCACCCAATACGGGATTCACCGCCATGTATTTGCTTGCACATAAAACACAATGTTGTGCTTCGTCACATCTGACAGATATGTGTCCCGCTTTTCCGCACCCATAGCACACATTGCTACGGTCCACAGTGCATGAGCATGACGCCCGTCTGTGCCCTAATTCCAAACATTTATAAAACAACAATGGAGCACTTTTAAAAGAACTACCTCCACCAAACTTCATCCAATTATGCACTCTCCTTCCAGAATTAGAGTTGGTCAACACCTATAATATGTTACAATATCAATAAAAACAAGTCTACTCAAAGGAGATAATCAAATATGATGACAGGTACGATGGACTAAATATTATGACATTATCCGGTCAATATATTCTTGAAGCCTTGTTGTATGTACAAAAAAACTTAAACGATTTTAAAACAAATGGCGACTTTCACCAGTATTTTAAACTCGTAGGATTCAGCCTGCGTTTGCAATATAAGCGGAAAAAATTTAATAATTTACGACATCACATTAGAAACCTCAAAAATAACAGTACTTCTCCACTATTTAATGGATGTTATTATACATATAAACCTTCCTCTTGAATCATTCTATGTATTTAAAAAAACCGCATCAAAATATGTTGCGTAGTTTCAAAGATTTAAGCATACAAAGGGACATAGGGATAAATTAAAAGTAGATGCAATAATTTCATTCAGAGCAAATTACCTACTAGGAACTTAGAACCGGCTACATTACAAGTCGAATTTAATAACAAGAACTTCTCTTATTTCATATAGGAAATGTATCGTCATTTCAATAAATATATACTAAGTCTGTTATAAAAGTTTTTATCGTCACACACAGAAGCTAAAGGACATAATATAGAAAATGTCATATCCGCGTCCATTGTACGCGACATTTGAGTCAGCGGCAGGATTATGCAAAATGTACGCAATACTCCCGGTACAAGATATTGATACTGTCTGTGAGTGAACGCTAACCTTTTCGTATCCTTACGTAACGACATTACGTACACTTGTTCGGCCAAACATATGTACCGTTTATGGAAATTATGTCAAATTTCAAGATCACTTTACAATTACAGTCAAAATCTATTATAACTTAGTCGATGCCGTTATAAGCCGATGACGTTATAAAGTACCCAATAATTTTACCAGCCGGGACCTTGATTTTAGTCGATATAACCGGTCATATAACTGTCGTCATAAACGGTTTTGACTATTGTTATCAAACCATCTACTATATAGTAACCACGATATGGTTATTCACAACTTGTATATTTTGGTATAGTCGTTTTTAGTTAAAAACACAGTTGTATTCGGGACGATTGCTATTAAATGTGGTAAATCGTTTTAAAATATAAAACCATAGCTTAGTTATAATATGTATTTAGGATAAGATGCATTCAAACATATCCCTGATAAGTAAATTGAACAGTATTTCGTTTTACCAAACAAATCCTTTTAATAATACAGTTTGAGACATTCTATCAACCTTATACTTTTGCTTATTCAAGCGCTAAATCGCCAATCAACTTCCTTTCGCTACTGCATAGATTAATACTGATACTACATGACAATTACTTGAAATTAATTACGTATAAAACCGACCAAAAATAGCACTCAAAAGTTGGTTGAACCACAGTTCGAGTGTTTCCAATCATTATCCCTATAGTCAATATTGTGCTATTCTGTGCGTCATTGCGCCACAAAAACATCTGTATAATAAATGGTACCCTTTTATATGACAGCAAATGTAATCCTTAAAATTGTTTAGGTTGTCAAAGGTTAAAAAATTTCAAGCATTAATTTTAAAACAGACCGAAATTCAGTATTGCAAGAAACTGTTATGATAAAAGAAAACAAAATATGAACTTATGAAGGAAATATTTTTTCTTTTTTTTACAGGGACTCCTACATCCTAGCCTATCAGACAGATCCAAGCGTGAAACGCTTATTTCGATCGACAATACAGAATTCAAATAAAATACTATGTAAACTCCTTTTTTTCGAAAATAATTGCCATTAATGTTTGATCAAATTCAGTTATGTAGATGCAAAGCAAAAGAATCATAAATCGCTCAACGTAGATCCCGCGATATGTTAACTGAACAGTAGATACATTTACTGTGTCTCGATGTATCAATTGTCTCCAAATGACCCCGTGTTCCGACTGACAAACAGCCGCCAGGCATTGATTTGTAACTACGTAGGAACCTTTTTTCAGAATCCAGTTTAAGTAAATATTATTGTGTCCACATCTTTTTGTTACTTATTTTAAGATAAAACCGGTAATTCGATAATAATAGGTAGTTAAAACGATTTTTTTTAAGTTTTGACCATCTGTAGTATTTCAACCTTATTTCCAGCATAAATATTAATTTTACCAGTCATATTATTATGGTAATATATTTTAATTTCTTTTAAAGACATAGTATTGATATCTTTATTAATAGTTACCACATACTCAATTTAATAGTTCTTGTAGGAAATATAAGTTTTGAAATGTATCTAGTAAAATAATCTAAACATGTGGTGAACTATAGTAGTCACCACATGTGCGAGAATTTTCCACGGAAACTACTTATTTCGATTGCCTATTTTTAATTAGAAATCATCAATTGTTATGTGAACATTCCATGATGCGACCGGAAAGTATGTATAAAAGACACTTAGTTGGGAATGAAAACTCTCAAAATAACTACAAGTTGAAACATTTAGTTTTTGAAATTTTTGTATAGATCATAAACGTACTTTATTCAAGAATGTTTTGTCACTTGTAATAAATAGTAAGGACTTTGAATAGCTAAGTTCATATGAATAAGAACTTATTACACGTGCCTTTTAATAATAAACATATTTTTCATTAAACTTTACTATATCCTTACCGTCTTAGCTTACGAATGGCGCTGGGAAACTGCATAAGGTTAATGTGAATTATTTTACAGCGTGCATTTTCTTGCTTTCATTAACATAACAATACTATTATACATATTACACGTGACTATAAATGTCTATGTTACAATATGGCTTACTCCTACCATATTTTTTTATTATACATTTAGTTTCATTTCTAAAACATGTTCTGTCTATAATTTTTGCAATTCTATCCGCAATCTGTCAGTAAAATATTTACTGAAATGCGATAGATTGCGAATAGATTTTTCGGTATTTGTTAAATAACATTAAATAGTTCAATTAGTCGGGATATTTATAAACTGTTTTTCAGTATACATTAAAATGTTGTAATATTATCATTATTAAGACACTGAACTATTTTGACGTGACAACGTCTTAACAGGCTGCACGCACGAAAAAACAAGACGCATGCGGCGTTACCTCGCTCTGAGGCGTTCCATTTAAGGCTTGAAGTGCAAGCGTAAGCTCGGAACAAGCCTCGAAGAGGCATAATCGGCCTCCACGTTCGGCAGCGTTCTTTCGCTAAAAATGACATAAGTGTATTTTTGCGTAGAAATAACCATATCCATACAAAATATCTACTAAACAAATAAAATTAAAATTTTCGTTTGAAAAATGCAACCATACCATCAGTATTTTCTTATGACATTATCACGTTTAACTATCGTCAGTAAACCGACTATACAGAAAACCGATTTTTTTTATAGAACAGGGGCAAAAGGACACCTGTTAAACACTCTCAATGCCAGAGGGTTCGTGAGTACATTGCCAGCTTTTAAGGAATTATAAACGATAGGTGTTTATAATACGTATTAGATTTTCTTTTGAATTAAAAATATTTTGATAAATTTAATTTACTTATTTTTTGCGCTATCTAATTTAATTCCAATTAATATCCACGGTAGAACTGATATCGAACGGTAGACAATTCATTCGAAACGCGGTTTTCTTAAAAACCGTAGGAAATTAAAGCTGCATGTGTTTCTTAATGAACATTCCTTGATTGGATAATTAGAAACGGTTCAATACTCTGAGAAGAAGTACTTCTTATAGATGGGTTATACGTATATCCAGAAAAAATGTTATTTTTATTTATTGTGCAGCATGTTGAATATAAACTATTTTTAACACATCTGTTTCGTAAATGACTGGGACCATATATAATATAGTACACAAATAAGAACCAATCAAGATCCGAAAGTAGTTAAGCTTTTAAAGGCAATTGAACCATAGACATCAAGTTTTTGACAATAAAGTCAAGAAAAACAGTGGGATGGCAACACTGAACTGCATGCCAGTTAATAATAAAGAATACTTTCGGCAACCACATAAATGTTTTTTAGTGTTAACTAATTTCAACGTAATAGGACTTACGCAAATTCATGCAAAATATTGTATCAATTTGCGTAACTTTAAGGACTGGTTGGTTAACAGATGAACAATTTACTTTTTAATTATATACAAAAACCTCATGATCTGTAAGGAAAAAACTACGTATTAAACTCTCCAAACCAAAAGCATCCGATACTAAATAGCAAGTATGCCTAATTACACCATAGCATCTATAATTTTCCTTATAGGAAATGGAACGTGAAAAATTATGTTTACAACCTCCATTAACGCACGCGCAGCTATCATTAGAAGATGTCGTTAATGATATCGTTTGCCAATTGTCAACGATGTATTAGATACCATGACTGTTAATTACCACAGAGTGTATTAAGTATACTGTAGTTTATTTGTACTTTTTCACACACCTCTCTAAGGTACTTTCCTTATATTTGTTTGAGAGCAAATATAAAATTGAATAAAATAAAAATAACGTATTAAATATTAGTATACCGTTTTCTTAGCTTACTATTTACGTTAATTAGTGTTCAATTATTGACAATCACACATAATTGAGTTACATTAACTTTTTAAAATTACTATTTATTAAATGCCTATTCAATATAAATTTACCGAACTTTTATTAGCAAACGAATTAACATACCAAAAACAAAACTTTCCGTAATACAATATTAGTGTAGAGAATGATTCAAATTATGCAAAATTTACCAATTGATAACTTTGAATTCACCAAAGTGTCTAGGCGTAAGTTTAACTTATGAGCCAACGGTAGCGAGCCATGGGGTCTATTATTATAGGAATTTCAATCAGAACATTTCCGTTTAAATTCTATACAGATCTATAAGCTTGTTCGTCTTATTTATATCAATTACTAACTTTCGTCTGATGCTTTTGGTCTAGATAAAATGTTACAAATTGTGGGGTTGTTACATGCAGTATCAGCAATAAAGAGTTACACATTATTTTTGACTTCAGTCATTTAATATATAAATACTACTTTTGTATGGAATTAAGAGTCGAATATAGATAAATATTTAAATTTCCAATTGTTATGTCATTTGCATATGGATAGTTTGTATCTGGATAAGTTGACTATCTCAGAATCCATAGATTGGGAAATCATATTATAAAAGAATGGGCCCCTAAATACAAAGAAGACTTAGCCAAACACAGTCCTTCAGTTGGGCGTTGGGAATACAAAAGGTCTGTTCTTTGATTTGTCCGGATTTGTTAGTTCATGGAGTTTGTGATATCTTAAACATATCGCTAATTTGTATGGCTTTCATTATTATAAATATTTATTACTTGAATCATTTAAAGATAAACACACGCTGCGTTATTATTTCATCAATATAAAAGTACATAAGTATTTTCTAAAGCGGTTTTCCTCAACACTATTCGGTCCACAATAAACAGCACATTTTCTTATCGACAAAATGGCAATACATAATTAGAACAATCATATCGTATGAAACAATTGTAATCAAGCAATGCAACAATTTGTAAACAGTATGTTGGCCAGCCCGGAGCTATTGTGTAAGCTTTCAGTTATGCAATTGATACAACAAACCAATAGCTTAAACAAACTTGAATTAACCGCGTGTTAACGCGCTTTTACCACGCTGCCGGTTTTTTAGTATTGACACAAAATTGGCGATCTAACCAACGACTATAGCTTAGAACAAATTGTAAATCATAAACTATAGAAGACTAAACAAAAGAATGAGAAGTGAACGAATGATTTAATTATGTTCTCATATACATAATTATAAACTACTTTATATGTGTATGTATGTACACGAATATTAAAAACTCAGCTAAAATTGAGTTATCTTGTAATAAGAAATCCTAAATTTTATTTAACATAAATATTGTTACTTTACGTAAGAAGCATAAGCTCTTTTTATTGTATCGGTAGGCTTATTGTAGGAAAGTATTTTTAGATAAAAAATTAAAGAGATCATTACTGAACAATATAATTACTGATATTATTATGAATACAAATAATAGAATGAATAGTTAGTAATATTTTATATTACTAACTACTACTAACTAGAAACTGTTTAAGAATTTCAGTAAGGAAACTTTTCATTTATTTCCTACGCATATAAACGGTTAAAACTGAGGAGTTAAAACTGAAACCATACAAAAAGTTATTTTTTATATAGCAGTGGGGCAAACCCTGTTAAGTTATACCGGTGCCCATGGACAGACTCTACGCGGGTGCGTCGCCGGTCTTTGAAGAAATGGTATGGTCTTTTCGTGAAGTACTCTAAGTCGTATTGGTTCGGAAATACCACACCGCGGCTGCTTCCCAATAGCGGTGGTACGCAGCAAAAAATGGCTTTTTGATTTTATTGTCTGCATTTACTAATTACATTCAACATAGAACGTTGTATTATTAAATTAGACATATATATCTCAATGCTCTTCAAAATAAGGAAATCGGATTATTAGCCTTATCTAAATATTAATTAGAATTAACGTATTGATACTTCTCCTCTCGACACTCAATATATGTATAATAAAATTAGACTCTATCATAACACTATAGTTTCTTTTACATTAAAACAATAAGAATTTCTAGAAATATAGAAACTTTGCGGCGAGAAAACCGCATCAATTTCTTTATCACAAAGAATTCCCAAGAAAAGTTTTAAGTACGACAGTATGATACACCCATTATATATTTGCAATTTAAATGTAAATACAAACCTGCAAAGTGATGACACCCCGTCCTATAATTTTAAACTACAACTTATTAAATTTCTAAAAAAGTTTTACAAAACAAGTTTTATTATATCAGCTTTTTTAATTAATATACTGGTTTTAAAAAGTTTTTGTTGTTGACGTAAATCTTTACGCGAATTTCGAACGTAAAGGCGCGCGGTCCGAACAGCCTCTCAGTTATTACTGAATTGAAACTTGCCGGTTGCGGAGTTGTTTCAAATCTATGTTCACGTGTATATAATAGCCTTATAATAATTTAAATCCGGAAAGGAATATTGGCTTATCCTGTTCTCAAACAATTCAGCCATTTTTTGTTAAGAATTATTTTTAACAAATTTTATTGCAATATGTACATTTAAATTACATATATGTATTTAACTGTTAACTGTAATAGTGATCATAATATGTCATCTATGTCAGTTGTCCAAAAATACTTATAATGTAGATTCTGAATACCTGACAATGTATTACAGTTAAACTGTTTTTAAATCATTTTATGAATACCTCGTTAGTACTTGTTCTTCATCGGGCTAAGTTGGTTACGCATGTAGAGCCCCAACAAATTATGTTTTATTATATTGTCCTTCATATATACATATTAAAATTTAAAAAGTAAAGATTTGTAATTTTATTTTTCTTTCCATAATAAAAAAAATATTGTCCACCCGTTCAAAACTGGGACGGAACACTACTTATAATATTATTATGTTCACCTATCTATGGTAACTAAAATAAATATAGATGTATAAGCATATTTCAGGGAGAGTGGGGGGTGGGTTCTGGGCATCTATTGTATTATCAAGCTATTTACACAACTGTATCTGAATTTGCATAATATACTAAGAAACAGATCTAGGTACATATTAGCAAATAATATTTTTTACGATAAATAATTAAGTATTAAACAATTCATAATTATTACGAGTAATTTAGCCTACAAATAGTCACAAGCTCTTGATTAATTATCTAAATTATAACACGAAAATATTACAAAGATTTTCTAGAGCGTTATCAAGATAATATATTTAAGTTAACCATTTATAATTAATATAGTAGCCATCGCGCGTGGTGATTTTCGTATACATGTAGAATAAATTAAATGAAATAACCTAAACGACTATCAAAGAAAATTTAATTCTAGAATATTGTATACTCTAACCGATTTCAACAAATAAAATACAATTACATATATTGAATATTTATATTTTGGGCCTATATTAAAACAATGAAAAAATCATAAATTAAGGAAATAATATCCTGTGAGTGTACCTTATGTGCATTGTCTTTACAAAAAGTATTTAACTTACTGTTTAAATAGATTACAAATAATTATTAATACTACTGAAATTTTAAACTTTACGTCTTTATGTTGGTAAGCTTGGTATAATTAAATCTAGCGCCATCTTTGTTCTAAGATAATTATGGATACTCTAAATTATTTTTCAGTTCTAATTTTACAATTAAAAAAATGTTTAACCGTTTTTTCAACTCTTATTGTAACTTTTAAATACAATTTTAAAAATATCACATTAAAAAATCATGCACATGACTATTTTTTTAAATGTTGGCAGCCTTGTCTATGACAAACTTTCGTTCGTCCCATCCGTCGTGAATATGTGTAAAAATTACAAGAATGTAATTAAAATACATATATATACGATTCACTTATCTCTTTCTATAGTGCTTACAGTCTAAGATAGAATTCTGAGTGAACTTTTGAATTTGCATTCATGTGTGGTGTATAAAAACTGTATTTAAATGATATTTGGAAAATGTTTTTGTGTGTTAAGTTTCATAATGGCGGCTCGTCGCGTCCCCCGCGCCTCCATTTCAGTGACAGACAAATTATGTCAATGCTGATACATAAAAATCACAAACTGTATGAAAACTTGTAAACATTAAGTGAAATACAATTTATCAAAGATGAATCCGGATCATCATAGTATTAATACTGGAGGTGGCCAGCCGCCTGGAAATTCCGAGGTTTGATTCGTTTTTAATCTTTAGATCATCATTAATTGTGACGGATTATGTGGTTTTATTATTGTTTATTGCATTCACAGAATCAAAGAGTACAATCAGCTCAACAGCAGAGTATTACTCCTACGACTTCTGCAACAGACTTAAGGGTGAACTCCGCAGCTGTAAATGTTGCTTTGTCTAGCGTCGCGAAATATTGGGTGTTTACTAATTTGTTTCCCGGTCCAATACCTCAAGTTTCCGTATACGGATTGCCAACAAGTACTAGAATTGAAAATGGAAAACCTGTACAGGTAATATTATTACAAAAGCACACATATATTTGTTAATATGCATTCCTATATCCAGTGTATACTTTTTAATACCAACTCTTTTATTTTTAGTATATTTGAAAAACAATATTTAGTTCTTAAAATGTGGGTATATTTAGTGGCTTGAGCTTAATTTGAATTGCAACAAATAATTTCAGGATCTTGGACAAACTCACACAAGTATTCTTAATGGAGACCCCAATATTATATTGGGTCACCACAGTGGACAACCACAGGTTACTGTCTCTGCTGGAGGCCAACAAATACCAATTTCTCAAATCATCACAACCCAATCAGGACAAGGACATGGTAATAATTTTGATCTTATTTCTGTTTTGGTTTCAATCAACTTGCGAGTGCCTAATACTTGGCTTGGATTAAAAGTAAAAACTGAACATAATATAGTTTGATTTGTTTCACTTGAGTGAGTTAACAAAATTTGAATAGTGACAAAATCCTTTCTTATCCTTTCCTCTAAATATGTGACTTGGATGTTATCATATTATTTTATATATGTTTTAGTAACTTACAAAACCAAACATTGGTTGATTTTACACACTCATCACAACTTATCTTATTAATTATTTATTAAATTTATGTAAAATGTCTTATTTTAGAAACCCTAGTGGCTCACACACAGCAACAAGAGATGTCAAACCAGCAGTCTTCCAGTGGAACTTCACAGGTACCCAATAATCGGGTCGAGTTTGTTCAACACCATAACATTGATATGGTAAATTATCCGGTAACACTACCTATTCTAGCAGGAATGTTATACTGAAGTAGTCTAGAGTCTCTGGGTATGTCATAGAGTGCATGTAACAGTTAAACTAGGAAACTCTGAATTTCTGTAACAATTGCATGTCTTAATTGTCGCATGATCAAGTTAAACAATTTTACTAAATTAGCTGAAGAGATTGGAACAATTAATTTTTAGTGTTAGTAAGACTTTCTTGAACTAAAATGTTTATATGTTATATGCATAAGTATTCTGAAATTGGTCCATTCTTAGTACTTTTTTGCTAGCACAGGAATCAATATTCTTGCCAGTTCTTCTTGCCCGCTCTACCCCCTTGACTTGAGAACTGGTAGTAAATTTACAATATTTTTGATTGTTTGTTGTTTGTATAAAATCTCAGTGATAATATAATATATGTATAATAGATTGAATTTTTCATGTAGTATCATAATAAAATAATTTATGAATGTATATATATATGATAATATATAGACCAAATAATGTAACTAAGACAGAAAAATGTTATAATTTTAATATCTTTTATAGGGCCATCATTCACAACATATTTTGCAACAGCAGTTAATGGCGGCCAGACCAGATCACTCCAACCAACAGGTGTGTAAATAATAAGAACTACTTTATTTGCTTATTAAGACATTTTGATTATTTTCACAACTGCTACAGCTTTGTTCGTAATAAATATTGTTTATAACCTTGTTAATTTTTTATTGTAATTGCTTCTGTTTAGAAGGTCAACATAGCTTAAACAGAGAAAAAAGGAAGTTGGAAAATATATAGCTGGTTTTTGTTTCGGTTTCGCTAATGATTTTTTATGCAAGTGGTTTCTGTGCCTAGCAGCTGGAACCCCATCAAGATGTTTACTGTTTAGAAGAATTATGAGAGCCACAACCTTCTATATCTTTAGTGAAGTAAAACATATTTAGCCTATTCAAAATACGAAGACAGTAAATTAATAGTAAACAGTTTATATTACATGTTCATCAAGTTGCATAGTACTTATTTTATTTAAAAGTATATTTATTATGCTTTCATGCTATCTTTTTATCTTCAAATGCAGGTTAGTGAGGTGAGTTTCTGAAAAGTCTTAATTTAGAGTACTTCATTTAAATATCTTTATATATTATTTAAGAAAATTTTATATTAGAAAAATTATACAGATCAATTTAAACCTGGTAACAGTGTTGGGTTGCAATAATAATGTTACATTGAACTGATTATTACTCACACCATTGATTGTAACATGTTCTTATAAATTATGTTAAACTGAAATTCAATATTAATTTTTTCACATATAAATATTACATACTTATATACTTAAGTGGATATTTACCATTTATTTAAAAAATTATCTGTCATTTAATTGCTTAGAAGTAACAATTAAAAAATTCTGTATAAGTTTACATTCTTTATTGTCAAATGGACAAAATTAATGTAAACATTACAGAAATGTATATAATTTATTTTTATTTATTCCATTTTTAAAAACCCATTTCATTTAAAACCATTGTTTCACAGATACAACTGACAGTAAGTGAAGATGGTATAGTAACTGTTGTAGAACCAGGAGGTGGGAAGATGGTTGACAAAGATGAACTCCATGAAACCATCAAAATGCCTACAGATCACACTCATCTAACTGTGCATCAGTTGCAACAAATTGTTGGACATCATCAGGTTTGTCTATTGACTTCAATAACAGAAATTACTTGTTAGCTATAAGAGAATTATTTGTTAATTTTATTTACATTTATGTACACATCTTACGCTTACAGTTTAAAACTACAAATTTATTTAAAAAAACTGTTAAACATAATAGCAAAAAACTTAAGTTAACAACTTCAGTAAAGATGATAAGCTCACATTTTTTACTTAATTGCTGACCAGGTTTATTTTACAAATTATAATTGTACAAATAAGTTTCAATTAAATTAAATTGTTGCAAGTGATACTTAATAAATTAAAACAATAATAAAATACTTTTAACATAAAATTATTTAGATTTCTTACTGATTATTTTTCATAGGTCATAGACAGTGTTGTCCGCATAGAACAAGCAACTGGTGAACCAGCAAATATTCTTGTGACACAAAACCCTGATGGTACTACTTCTATAGAAACAAGTGCAGTAGATCCTCTTCTGATAAAAGATGAGAAGAATGTCACCAAGATTGAATCAGCACAATTTGCAACACCGGGTGACATAAAAGATATTAAGGGGATTGATTTAAAGGTAAAAATACAGAGTTATAAAACTACATATTATGTATCTTTATTAATTAGCTGATGCCACTGATTTTTCTTATCTACAAAAAAATCATCTTTATAACATCAATGATTTAATAATAATAGATTTTACCATTAGATAAACATTCTTATAAATTTAGTAGATATATCAGTAAAATGGTTAACAATTAATATACAATACATTTAAATTATAACTTAAGCATGACAAAACTTGTGGATTGATTAAGATTATTGTATGTACACGAATGTAAAAGAAGGATAGTTAATACAATGCCTTGAAATAAAACCATCCCTACAGAGTGTAAGCAGTATGGGAGTGGAAGGTGCAGTAGTAAAGATCTCGGCTGGTGCTGCTGACCATGACCTGCATGCAATGTACAAAGTGAATGTGGAGGATCTTTCTCAGCTACTCGCCTATCACGAGGTCTTCGGGAAACTTAGTAATGAACAGCAAACACCCCAACAGCAGCAACAGCAACAACAGACGCAACCCAAGGTTGGCTAATAATGTCTATAGAAATGCTTCTTGTAATAGATTAAACTCAATTTTTAAGCATCTTTTTGCATTGATATAATTTTAGAAAATAATACAAAAATAAGAGAAATGAAGATGTTAGCAATTTGGGTTAATAATGGACCTGAAATTGTTTTTTTTTTCTTTTTCTTAGCAGCCAGTTCTGTATGAAGTGGAACTAGAGGCGAGTACAAGTGCATCCATGTCTGAAGCCGAGGCGTCACCTGGTCATCATGCTTGTGATATCTGTGGGAAAATATTTCAATTTCGATATCAACTTATTGTTCACAGGTACTAACTTAAAGAGACAACACACTAAAATTTAAATAGACATACTATTCGTAGGATACTGTTTGCTTTAACACAATTTAAACCATTGTTTAACTACAATAATATTGTATTGGTACTGCTCAATAACCCCAATTTGTTGGCCTTAAATCACCCAAAAAATGTTTAGCTCTAATACTAATACACACAGCCTCATCACCTACTTGGGTAACAAAACCGAAGATATTTTTTTCTTTCTTCTGTAACGAAACAAAAGAAAAGCTTTTGTTATCCATCTATCTGCAACAAAAAAACCAGCGGTGCTGCAACACTTGGTTCAGAGCCTCAGATTTTTCTATCAGTTTTGTTTTTCTAACTGGTTTTCCTTATTTTTTCCTTCACTGTATAAATGATTGTATTAATTAAATAAGATAACTTTAATTTCAGACGGTACCATGGTGAAGGCAAACAATATCCATGTCAAGTGTGTGGCAACGCTTTTTCAAATCCAACGGAATTGTCTAAACATGGGAAATGTCATTTAGGTAAGGTTAATATGCCTAAATGAGCAATTTATGGCTTTTACACAAAACCAATATGAATGTAGTTTATTTTAATAGAGTAAATTCTCCCTCAAAGGGCGGTAACGCACCCTCTAAAATTAGATGTCCGTGGGCTGCTATAACCACCGGACTCTAATCAGTTTATTTTTTAATAATTTTAAGATCTGCTTTTATTTTTTTTTAAAGTCAGCAAAAACAGAATGTTTATATAATCTCATAATCGGGAAAGAGTAACTTGCTTTATGTGACTTGATTTGCATAAATTCTACTGAATTAAAGGAGATTGTATAACACTACTAATGACAATTACAATTCAGATGCCTATTTGTAGAAAATCAATTTCAAAATCTATGTAATTACAATGAAAACAATTTTCTTTAGCTGGTGACCCAGCAGACAAACTGAAGCGTCTATCTCAAGACAAGCCTTACGCATGCACAACTTGCCAAAAGACATTCTGGCGGAAGGAACATCTTGACAACCACGTCAGAACACATACAGGGGAAACTCCATACAGGTTTTATACTTTTCATTTCTATGGTGTAGGTTAATCTTACCTTCCAACACAAACCAATTTTCAAAATTTGAACAGGATTGTCGCTTTTGAATAGGGGACATATTTAACAAGACCCTCATACGACAACTATATTAAAATATTGCATTACAAATGTGTGATTGCTAATATATTTTTCTAGCTGATAAAATAATTCATATTTGTTCCTAAAAATCAACAGTCGTAAGAGCCGACAACGTTTTATTAAGGCTCAATAAAATTCAGCCTGGACATATAATTTTGGTCAATATAGCTGATATGATATAAAAAAATATTTTGAAATCCATGGCCCTGGGGGCCTAGTCAAGAAGGCTTAACAGTAGTGTATGTAGAAAGTCGAAAACTAAATTTGTATGAAAATGACAGCTAGTGTCGACAGTTGGTACAACTACTAGCTGTCATTTTCATACAAATTTAGTTTTCGACTTTCTACATACACTACTGTTAAGCCGTCTTGACTAGACCCCCTGGCCATGTTAAGTCCATACCGTTCGAATGTTTTACCTAACACTCGAAGCCTAATAACTATCCTAAAAAATTGCAGATGCCAATACTGCGCAAAGACATTCACCCGTAAGGAGCACATGGTGAACCATGTTCGTAAACACACGGGCGAGACTCCGCACCGCTGCGAGATCTGCAAGAAGAGCTTCACGCGCAAAGAACATTTTATGAACCACGTTATGTGGCATACTGGTTGGTTTCATACCATATATGTTATAGAAAATATTATCAGCTGTCTGTGACTATATATACTCAGAGGATTCGATTTTCGGCGAAATAATTATTGGTTAGTCGGCAAAGATTCTTTAGTTACATGCCTATTAAATACTTCATGACCGACCAATATTTGAACTACTCCTGTATTACTCTAATAATAGCTAACAGGAGTTGTGCTATGAATAGAATAGTAGTAGTTGTTAAAGATAGGATTAGGATTGTCATCAAATTCGGCAAATCAAATCTGTATATATTATTATATTAATACTAGCTGCCCTCGCGAACTTCGTTTCTCCTTAATGCCAATGCTATCTTAGTACATACCAACATGGAACATTTTGCTATGCTACCCCAGAGGGTTTTTAGTGATTCTCTATATAAAACTCAGAGTCTTAATGATAAGTTCTTAACCAACAAATAAAAAAAAGGGGTTGATTTTAGTGGGTAGATGAAAATTAAGGGTTTGTATTATTGTATATATAGATAGTAGCCAATTCTCAGAATTACTGAATATGCATAAGAAATTTCATTAGAATAATTCAGGCCGTTTCGGAGAAGTATGGGAACGAATTTTGTAATTGTGACACGAGAATTTTATATATATATAGAGATTATTGTCTCCAACAAGTGTATCTTAATATTATTATTGTCATTTAAGACAGAAAATTTATTATTAGATGTTTTATTTGTCCGTTGTTGTCTATCTAACTCATGAGTAAATGTGAAACCAAGCCTGCACCGTTAGGTACAAGTGGTGCAGAAAATAGAAAGTAGCTAAATGATTCAACTATTCATATAAAGTATATATCCTATACCAAACTAATTGCACAACATATCGGTGTTTCTCAGCGTTTGTCCGAACCGTTTGAACATTGATTGATAAACGAATAAAACGATGATAAACACTGAAATTGATAGTTGCATCATTGATGAGACGTTTCTGCCCCGCTCGCTAGGTGAAACGCCGCACCATTGCCAAATTTGCGGCAAGAAGTATACTAGGAAGGAGCATTTAATGAACCATATGCGATCGCATGCGAACGACACGCCGTTCCGATGCGAACAGTGCGGAAAGTCCTTCACCAGAAAGGAACACTTCACCAATCACATTCTGTGGCACTCTGGTTAGTATGATTATTTTATTCACGGGTCAGGCTTGGATTTACATTTGCTTGCATGCAGTGAAAACTTGAAATTTTTATGATAATTTTAAATTTGAGGTTAGATTTAATATTATTGGCTATAGGTAGTAGAAAATGTGTTTTTCAGTTTATGCATGTAAAAACTTGGAAGTTCAAATTTGAAAATTTATAATAATAATAATAAGTAATAATGTGTCAAAAATGTTTTCAGGTGAAACACCGCATCGGTGCGACTTCTGTTCTAAGACTTTCACTCGAAAAGAGCATTTGCTTAACCATGTTCGACAACATACGGGGGAATCCCCGCATCGGTGCAGTTTCTGTTCCAAATCATTTACGAGACGTGAACATCTTGTAAATCATGTGCGGCAACACACCGGCGAAACACCTTTCCAATGCGGCTACTGTCCTAAGGCGTTTACAAGGAAAGATCATTTAGGTAATTAAATTTATATTCTACCGTCATGTTTCTATTCAACAGTAATATTCTAAGATTTTATAGAAGTTCACGTAGAGTGATGTTACTTGCATTTTCTTTTTAGTGTGATCTAAAATATATATACTTAAAATGTAATCAAACCTTTCAGTAAATCATGTCCGTCAACATACCGGGGAATCACCACACAAGTGCTCATACTGCACCAAATCCTTTACGCGCAAAGAGCACTTGACAAACCATGTGCGGCAACATACCGGCGAATCTCCTCATCGCTGTACGTTTTGCTCCAAATCATTCACCCGGAAGGAACATCTCACCAACCATATAAGGTTTTTATTATTACACAATTATTTTATTATTTTAAAATATGTTTGTCAACCATGGATTTTTAAACCCAATGTGGGTATTTAGATACTTATCTAATTAAAGTACTTACTGTTAAATCCGTAGAAGATAAAAAATAAGATATATTAATTTGTATTAAATATTAGTAAATAAGTGATCAATTGAAATATTGAAAAGATTTACTTATAAAGAAAGGAAAATGGGATTATGCCAATTACATAATAACCATATAAATTGCACACTTGGCAATTGCTTGAAGATCCAGAGATGTATTAAACTGTAAACTGTATGTTTTAATAAATTTATAAGCAAAAAGTTTTGCCTAATCTCGTATCGGGTATTATTCATTACTACCTGTGCCATAATTTCTATATAATTTTAATTCAATATTTCGTCAATAATATTAAATAAATATATTTTAATCGAATTCTGAGTTCATATGCCTATTGTAAAATATAATATATTAAATACACAAGCTTTATATAAGACGAAATTACGTCTTGTTTCAGACAACACACAGGGGAGACTCCATTCAAATGTACATACTGCAATAAAGCGTTCTCGCGAAAGGAACACCTCACGAATCACATGCACATACACACTGGGGAGACGCCGCACAAGTGTCCTTTTTGCACCAAGACATTTTCGAGGAAAGAACACCTTACTAACCATGTGCGGTAAGTTGTCTTTACCAAGATATCCGTTACTTTTAACCGAAAGTAAAATTATCAGTTAGATCTCTATCTATCTGTATGATGATCTATTTAGGTTTCTAAGCTTCCGTCCTGCCCTTCAGGCGATTGACGACGGCCCAACCGAGGTTCGAGTCTCACACGAGACGCCCTTGCGCGAGTCACGGAAACCCCACCCTTTCAGGCTGAGCTTAGCTCACCAAAACAGCCCGTGCCGAGCTGTAAAGGCCCTTAAGGCCAACAGCGAGATTCCATAAAAAAAATTAGGTTTCTTAGTACGCGTCCTAAATTTCATAATTGTATGTATATTTGTATGCTTGTCCACATAAGTTACATGTAAACTACGGCCCTGTACAATGTACAGATATGGATAAAGTATTAAATAGCTATGCAACACATAAATTATTCGAAAGATAAAAGTTCCGAATAAGATAATTCGCGTTTCATGACGAATAGCGCTATCTCACAGTCGTGAAACGCAAAAATACTGTTTATCCTACCAATAAGTAATAAATAGCTTATTTGGAACTTATCCGGACATTGTGAAACAGACCCTTAAACTCATAATTTACTTTAATTATTCGTAATAAAGGTTTCGGTAATTTTTTAAATTAATTTTTATACTGTTTCCAGGATACACACGGGCGACTCGCCGCACCGCTGCGAATGTTGCGGCAAAACGTTTACCCGAAAGGAACATCTCAACAACCACATGCGACAGCACACTGGAGATAGCCCTTTCACGTGTAAAGCCTGCTCTAAGACATTCACTCAAAAGGAGCACCTAGTCTCACATATGAAGTAAATTATTTAATCAATACTTTAATATAAACGCAATTTTCTTACAATATTTACGCAATATGACGTTTCGAATGCAAGCAATTTATGTGTATCGTCTTCTCTTTAACATAAACCGAATATATTCCCAGACGTATAAATTGCAATATTTCTAATCTGTTTGATTCAAATTTAACTTCACGTCTGAGTGTTGAGACTTTATACTACGACACTGATATGCGATACGGAACTATAATTTATTTTACTTGTTTTGCTAGGTCACACGCCTGTAGCGACAAGCCGTTCGTTTGCGGCGAATGTGGAAAAGCATTCCCGCTCATAGGCAATCTCCTTTTCCACGAGAGATCCCACTCAAAATCCGCCACGTCAAAAGTATTCAAATGTACCATATGTTCTAAAGAATTTATGTGCAAAGGTAAGAAAGACACAGTACATAAGTTTTATGTAATTAAAATGTATACAAAGTAAAATCATGATAACGTCTGTTACAAATACTTACCATACTTATAACAGAGCTATGATGTACGCTTTTGTAGGTAGAAGGTTTACAATACTTTGTAATGATCCATAACATATGGAAATTTACAACGACTTACGAAAGCAATATTGTTGAAATTGATTTAGTATCTAACTTATTACTAGAATATTATAATTTATTTATGATAGTCATGTCGTAAGAATTGTATATTCCAACATTTATGTTACTACTACTTATGATCTTCTATACTATATACTATACTTCTCTAGAAGCATCCGAGTTTCATCAAAACCATTCACCTAGGTTGGCTTAATTTGTCGAAATTATATTTTTTTTTTTTGTAGGTCATTTGACAACGCATCGTCGCACGCATACTGAGAACACGAATCAGGAAAATGCTGAAGACACCGATGTCTGTATGGAGGAATGTGGCAAACCCTTTGAGGCAGATCCCATGGAGGTGGATAGAAAACCAGATATTAGGCAAGTTATTTTCTCCAGATATTAGGCAAGATATTCTGCATCTATCTGAAATTGATTTGCCATCTGTTGATGAGTAATTACTACAAAATTTGACGTTCGTAATTCAAATACATATATTCAAGACGAGTTTAAATTTTAGTGACAACACATGTCCCAGATTAATTGTTTACTTTTATTTGAATTAAATTATATCAGAATATAAATCCAAATTCTAATGTTATTTTCAGGCCTCCATCAGAAATGCAAGTGACCGAAAATTCAGTTCCTCAACCTCAAGCTAACACTGTGATGCAAGTGACTACTCAGGTGAATTTTTATTTTATTTTGTAACAAAGGAGAAACAACTAATACGTGTTAGTGTTAGTAATATATATATATATATATATATTTATTATAAATATTTTCTTATGGAAGTATACATACACATACGTTTTATCTAATAACATGTAATTTTAAGTCCTTCGTTCGTATAAAGTTAGCTTTATACGAACTAATGCATGGTATTGGTTATCTTTTAAGTACTGGAAGGCCAAACAGAACTAAATTAAATTCCATTATTATCAGGTCTAGTATTATTATTTGATTAATCCCATTGTTTACCAGTTAAATATGGCTTATAACCCTATTACTAACAGATTGTGTTTGTCACAGCAAGTGCGTGCAACAGTCCCATCCAGCTCCACCAACGTCCCTACTGGCACGTTTGCTCAGGCGCAGCAACACACCGCCGTAGCGCATCACACCGTCACCGTTAACTACTAGCACAGCTGAGAGGACCCAACGATCGAGTTAACTCGCCCTTGCCAATTTATTAATTAAACCTTGCTATAGTCTGTGCGAAAAAGAATGGTCGTCGTCTTTAAGTTGACATCAATGTTACGTCATTATAGTTCGACAATATACATACAATCAAAACTTAAAGAAGTTAGACATTGAATACTTTTTTCCGCATACTATATGTATTTTTGCATTATATTGAATTGACGGTGGTGTAACATTTCATCAAGAACGAAATTTAATAAGTTTACATTAACTGGATGTCTATGAAGATATTGACTTTTTTGTTTGTTTATTGTTGGCAATCTTTGACGAACGCTACTAGCCACACCTGCTGGTAAATGCGTCGCCCCAATAGTGTTAAAGACTTGTCTAAAAATACATAGTCTTTAATGAATAATATATGACATTATCTATGGCTATTATGTTAAATGATATAGATGTGTCACAGACTACTTAGTGCCATTAAATTTTAAGATTAATTGGGTTTAAAAAAAATGGTTTATTTCATTGGTGTCATAGTTTTTTAAGTAGCTGTTGTATATAAACATGTAAAGCTGAAAAGGCTTAACAATTTTAAGAGTCAATATAGATTGTTGATCGCTGTAACTATATTGTGATATGTGATTAAAATATATACAAAGCCGTTTTAAACAAGATATTAAATTTAAGTAGTATCATCTAATACATAGGTAAATACAAAAACAATTACCAGGTCTTTACCATTGCCTTTGCAGTATTAACTATGCTTATGTCAGTTTTCTTTTTCATGACTTGACTTCAATATACATTCCTTTTGACCAAATCATCAAAAAACTCTTTGAAAATTTAAAAGCAATCGTTTTTACAACACTTAACATCTTGTTAAGTTTCTTGACTTCTTTGCTATAATCTTGTCGTATTTGCCATTTTTGTGTACAGTGTGTGATATTTTATAGTGATTAAAAATTCTATGGAAACTATTTCTACATGGCAAACTAAGAAGTGGTGTTGTAATCACTTCCTTCACCATTTGTAGCATGTAGGCAATTTGTATGTATATGTAAATATAAATAAATTATGATTTTGTTAGCGTAGTTTAACGCATGTTATATGACTAAGTAACACCTTTTAAATATTATGTAAAATAATAGGAATAGCGATTAAGAATCGTATTGTAATCCTAGGGTTTTATCATAAGGTGCGAGATCCATTGAAATAGATGCTATCGGGGGAAATAAGTATGATAATTTATCTTCAATGGTACCACGCTATTTATATTTTGCTTAAGATTTTTAAACTGTAGTGTGTATCTACTAAATTTTAAATTATATTCAGTAATTTGATATGAACGAGATTAAAAATATGAAACTAAAACGATTTTTATTGTATGTTCCAGTAGTAGCATACTCTCAAAATACTATGCATGCATTTGTGAATCTTCCATGTTTATTTATAGCATGATCCGCTTTGTTATTTAACAAAATTTGCATTAAGCTAAGTTACGAAGTTCTAGTGAGCCCTTCCCTTAAGTCAACATTAATAATTCCGCTATCGAAAGAAGCTGTTCTTTTAAACAATGTTGATTATTATCTATTGTAATTTTCATAGGGAGACCAATTGACGCAGCTGTAGATTGCGTGATTAATAAGATTTGAAAAATTACTTTCTACATCAAATTATATTTTCTAAATATTTTAAAATTCTACATGTTAAACAATATGTTTTACCTCTTTTGAGGCGGAATTCAGCAAGAGCCCCGCGGTTACGCTTAGCAAAGAACTGCGACACCCTTCTCAGCATTTATGTGGAAGCCTTGAGAGTAATGGCCAGTTCTCGTCCGTTCCATGCCCTAGGTTTGAGAACTGGCAAAAAAAATTATTTAGAAGCATGAATTTTTCCTCTCAATTAATGCTTGATTTGTAATTTACTGCCATTTCATTATTTTCTGGTTTCGTTCAAAGGTGATTGGCATAAAAATACATTTTAATACCTATGTATGTAAGATCTCAGATAGAAGACAATCTGAGATCAGACCGTGGCAGTCGTTCGATCTCCTATCTTATATCAATCCGTTGATTGGTTATTGGCACACTTATCAATATTTGGATGAAAAACTATATCAGGCAGTCAAAAATGGATTGAGATAGGTTACTGGGTTTGGGCGTTACGCCCTATCCCAATAATTAATCCACAATCTCAGTTAGCAGACAATCTGAGATCGGACCGTGACAGTCGATCGATCTCTTATATCAAGCCGTTGATTGGTTATTGGCACACTTTTATCAATATTTGGATAAATAACTCTATCTCAGATAGTCAAAAATGGATTGAGATAGGTTATTGGGTTTGGGCGATAGGCCTGAGACCCAGCCAGCGGAGCCTTAGTTTATAGTTACACCCATGTGTGATTATATTTTCCTCTTTTACCATGGGCATATTAAGAAATTCATGGACTTCTGTTGTTTTGATAAACCATGGGGTTTTTGATATTTGCTTGAGTATGTAATTTTGAGCTCTTTGTATTATAATTGTATTTGAGGCAATAGCAGATACACAAAGCTTTATTCCATATTGTAAACAAATAAATAAATAATATTTATTTAATGTACAAGGCATCATTTTAGAACAACTTGATTGCTATAAAAACGGTATAACAAGTTATATAACATAATTAAATCAAGAAATTTGATTTGATTATAAAAATGGTATATCAAGTTATGCAACAATGTAATAAATTATAAACAATGTAAATATAAATTGTATAAAATGAGATAGACTTAATGACAGATCAAACATTTTTTTAGAACACAAAGGTTTTCGCATTTACTGTGGGGTAGAAATATCTCATTGAAAATAAAAGAATTTTTTTGCAAAGTTTCTCATTGATGCTCCGTTTCTTCTTTGATAAATGTAGCTTTTTGGTTAAAATCTGTAGATGCAAGTAAGCACTTAACAAAACAAACTCTTTAGAATTTAGGCTTAATTTAGAATAAATGCTGGTTATACTATTGAGAAGATTGATCTTGTAAATTTATAGCCTTTGGCTCTTTATTAAACTTAACCTTACATTCTGACCAGCAACTTCATTTAGATATTTTGTAAAAAGTGATATGATAAACTTGGAATATAGCGGTGAACGATAGAATACAATAGTAAATGCCTTTAATATTTATTAAGATAATAAAATATAATTTTTCTTAAAATTAAAACAATAATTTTCAATATATTTATCATGCTTCCATCGCAATTTTTTTAGAACCCGATTTTAACTTTTCCTTTCTTTCCGATTGCACCTTTTCTGTTTCTGGCAACTCATCTGTAGGGACTTCTGGAAGGTCTTTAATATCAAGCATTTCTTCTAATTCAGCTTCAATAGCTTCATCATCTTCTCCTGTTAGCTGTCCAGAAATAAGTTCATCCAATTCTCTTTGCTTCTGAATACCTTCTTGCGTTTCATCCATGATTCTTTCAATTTCATCAATACTTAACATTTCATGAATGTTTTTTAAAGCTGCATTTCCATTCTTTAATCCATCCAAGACCTGAAATATTATTTAAAATAAGAGTATTTCAACTAGGCTAGAATGAATATGAAACAGGAGGGGACAAACAGAACTGTCAAATAAACTATTTGTAGTTTATTTAAATCTACTTAATTAATAATTCAATCAAATTATACGAATTAAAATAAAAAAAGATTAATAGAATTTAGAATTAAATAAGCATAACATTACAAAATATAATTTAATAATCTAAGAATAATATTTCCATCATACTCAGGGCCTATTTTCAAACCCTAGCCTTCCTTCAAAGAACTTGCCACTGTTGCAAAGCATAGCTGAAGCTTTCATTCCAATATGAGTAACTAAAAAGATTACCTGAACTTCAATCTGAGTGAACTCCAGATCATGTGTTAGTTGTTCTAATTTTTCTAATTGAATGTCTGCGTTCTGTAAAAGATTTTCAAAGTATCTCTTCTTTTTCAATAGTAATTTGGCTTTATCTCGCTTATCTTCAGCTAAAAGTTTTTTTGCTAATTGTCGTTGTCTTTCAAGGTTTAGCTCTGTTTTCTTTTGATACTGTTTTAACTTATCCCTTTGTTGTTTTAGTTGCAGCACAGCCTTATCTTGCTCGGTTACTCTACTTGCTGGCTTTTTACTCTTAGTAAAAAGACCACCCATATTTAAATATAAAAGTTTGCTTTCATAAATATACTAATCGACTAGAAGAAATAAAAACACATATAAAAGCTGAATTCTTTTAGGATTTCAAAAATCGCCACCATTATTATTTTAATATCACCAATGCGCAAACAGAAATAATAATCATTATAAATAATCTGTTATCATATTGCCAATTGCGCTGTCAAACGCAGTGATGCCAGCTCCTACAGAATGTTGCCTTTAAAACTAACTTCAAATATCCTTAAGCAACGATTAAAAACTTCAAACCGATGAAGCTTTTGTTGTAGTGAGTTAACAAGTACTTTTAAATACGCATCAAAAATACATTGAAGTATTACACAATGTCGATCTTGGACAATTTTAGCGTTTTAATATTTCAGTTATAGCAACGCTTGGAAGTTATAATTGTTTTGGTTTATTGGTTGGATTCTAAGCTAAGAGCGGGCTATAACCAAAATCAATCTATCTAAGATTAGATTCGTTTATAGAAGAATGTGATGTTTGAATTAAAAACACTAAATATGATTGATCTAAATATGAATGATAATATGTTGACTCTAACTTAAAAGATTATAAATTCATCAATCCAAAAAAAAACCATAAAATTACTTAATGTTTTTCTATTTGTATCGTATATACATATTATTATTAAATTAGTAGTACTCATAAGAGATAATTCAAATTTCAATTTAATCAATATATAGTAACTTAATTATGCAATATTCCCGCGTTTTATTCACACTAGAAAAATAATTTTACACGGGATACTCAAGGATTTCGGATTATACGCATTTTGTATACTATCATACAACCTGACAGCCCTCTTAAAAATTGTAATGCAATATCCCCTATACTTATATTACTCTTTATTGCAATGTGACTAGGGATTGCAATTGCTGGATCCAGCATACAGCAATCCAGCTGGATCCAGCGCCTTTTTAAACATGCTGGATCCAGCATACATCTTAATCCAGCGATGCGGATCCGCAAACGTATCAATTTCTATTGTTTAGTTTTGAGTTGCCGCCATTTTGGAATCGGCGCGGCAACGTTGCCGTTCTGTCACCATAGCACGTGCCGCATGAAAGGCAACGCCGCCCGCCCCCTTTCCCCCTTACCAACTGTACCGCTTGTTTGTTTATTTTACGTTAGTGTACATGAAAAATCCAAAAAAGTATGAAGAAGCAGTAAAAAAGCCTGGCTATTTTCCATTGCCCAAAAAGAATGCGATGCGGCAGGAGATAAAAACATTGTTAAAACGAGTAAGTAAATAAGCAATATATTGTAGAGCCGATGCAAGAAGATACCATGGAGATAGAAGAAGATCGTGTAGATGATGACGCAGAACCCGTTTAAATAACTTTAGAGCTAGAGCTTGAGATATAACTTAAAAGAGAGAAGGAGAACTTTAATAAACAAAAGCCAAGGGGTCAATTAGATTACGAAAAGATCCTGAAAAAAGAAATGAGCGTTTTGAGAGCGAAGGAATGCGAGGTGAACATTTATCTATGGTTTATGAGTATTTAATGACCTTAAAACCGACCAGTGTAGAGGCCGAAAGGGCATTCTCAGCAGCCGGCTACATATGCAGTTCTGTGCGAAGCAGGTTGGGAGATAAGACTATAGATACAATTTGTTTTCTAAGGTCTTACTTTCAGAGAATTCAAAAAAGAAGTAGTCTCTTATCATCAGACTTTAAACTGCTTAATTATTAAGGATCAACGAGCGGAGAGAAGATTATTTCAAAGCTTTTTTTGTTTGATACAAAAATACTATAGAAAATTAAAATAGTGTTATTATTACGGTCCTTTTTTAAAAGAATGTGAATTAAGTTAATTTTAAAAGAATTTGTGCGACTGATTGCTACTGATTAGCCGTCCTATCATTAAACATAAGCGTAATTAATAAGATAGTGCTTACTTAGAAACATTATCTTAAATGTTATATGAATATAAGGTTATATGTCTGTTATTTAATTTTATGTTGATTATTTTGATCTCAAATTATTAAAAAACCAAAGCAAATTAATATAAGATATCACCAAATGAGTGGAAGATTTCAAAGATTATCGTAAGAAGTACAAATTAATAAAAAAAGTCTTAAAAATGTCGTCTTTTTATTTTCTTTCCACGTTTTACTGGATCCAGCTGGATTCGGGTCAATCCAGCAAAAATTCCGCTGGATTGCAATCCCTAAATGTGACGAATGACTGATGATGATGCATTAATAATAATTAACAGATCGTGTGATCGACAATTTTAGCGTTTTAATATTTCAGTTATAGCAACGCTTGGAAGTTATAATTGTTTTGGTTTATTGGTTGGATTCTAAGCTAAGAGCGGGCTATAACCAAAATCAATCTATCTAAGATTAGATTCGTTTATAGAAGAATGTGATGTTTGAATTAAAAACACTAAATATGATTGATCTAAATATGAATGATAATATGTTGACTCTAACTTAAAAGATTATAAATTCATCAATCCAAAAAAAAACCATAAAATTACTTAATGTTTTTCTATTTGTATCGTATATACATATTATTATTAAATTAGTAGTACTCATAAGAGATAATTCAAATTTCAATTTAATCAATATATAGTAACTTAATTATGCAATATTCCCGCGTTTTATTCACACTAGAAAAATAATTTTACACGGGATACTCAAGGATTTCGGATTATACGCATTTTGTATACTATCATACAACCTGACAGCCCTCTTAAAAATTGTAATGCAATATCCCCTATACTTATATTACTCTTTATTGCAATGTGACTAGGGATTGCAATTGCTGGATCCAGCATACAGCAATCCAGCTGGATCCAGCGCCTTTTTAAACATGCTGGATCCAGCATACATCTTAATCCAGCGATGCGGATCCGCAAACGTATCAATTTCTATTGTTTAGTTTTGAGTTGCCGCCATTTTGGAATCGGCGCGGCAACGTTGCCGTTCTGTCACCATAGCACGTGCCGCATGAAAGGCAACGCCGCCCGCCCCCTTTCCCCCTTACCAACTGTACCGCTTGTTTGTTTATTTTACGTTAGTGTACATGAAAAATCCAAAAAAGTATGAAGAAGCAGTAAAAAAGCCTGGCTATTTTCCATTGCCCAAAAAGAATGCGATGCGGCAGGAGATAAAAACATTGTTAAAACGAGTAAGTAAATAAGCAATATATTGTAGAGCCGATGCAAGAAGATACCATGGAGATAGAAGAAGATCGTGTAGATGATGACGCAGAACCCGTTTAAATAACTTTAGAGCTAGAGCTTGAGATATAACTTAAAAGAGAGAAGGAGAACTTTAATAAACAAAAGCCAAGGGGTCAATTAGATTACGAAAAGATCCTGAAAAAAGAAATGAGCGTTTTGAGAGCGAAGGAATGCGAGGTGAACATTTATCTATGGTTTATGAGTATTTAATGACCTTAAAACCGACCAGTGTAGAGGCCGAAAGGGCATTCTCAGCAGCCGGCTACATATGCAGTTCTGTGCGAAGCAGGTTGGGAGATAAGACTATAGATACAATTTGTTTTCTAAGGTCTTACTTTCAGAGAATTCAAAAAAGAAGTAGTCTCTTATCATCAGACTTTAAACTGCTTAATTATTAAGGATCAACGAGCGGAGAGAAGATTATTTCAAAGCTTTTTTTGTTTGATACAAAAATACTATAGAAAATTAAAATAGTGTTATTATTACGGTCCTTTTTTAAAAGAATGTGAATTAAGTTAATTTTAAAAGAATTTGTGCGACTGATTGCTACTGATTAGCCGTCCTATCATTAAACATAAGCGTAATTAATAAGATAGTGCTTACTTAGAAACATTATCTTAAATGTTATATGAATATAAGGTTATATGTCTGTTATTTAATTTTATGTTGATTATTTTGATCTCAAATTATTAAAAAACCAAAGCAAATTAATATAAGATATCACCAAATGAGTGGAAGATTTCAAAGATTATCGTAAGAAGTACAAATTAATAAAAAAAGTCTTAAAAATGTCGTCTTTTTATTTTCTTTCCACGTTTTACTGGATCCAGCTGGATTCGGGTCAATCCAGCAAAAATTCCGCTGGATTGCAATCCCTAAATGTGACGAATGACTGATGATGATGCATTAATAATAATTAACAGATCGTGCGCTCATACGATCTAAACTAACCTATTTTCGAACCTAATCCATACATATCCTATCGCAAAAAATACACATTACTTTTTACCTTTGAAGGCAATCCATATTCGCCAGCAAGAGTAACTAAGCTAACCCTTTAAACTTATGAAAGATGTTATTTATTTATGAAAAGACCTTACATCACAACAACAAAATTTTCTACAGATTAAGTTTCAATCAAATATTCACCGGAATATAAAAAATCCGCAATCGAAAGATATATTGTATTATGTGTAAGTATGGTGCTAATTAAGGTCCTTGGGGAACGCTAACGCGTAACGTAACACCTCCAACAACACTAACTAAAGTTAATCATTAAAAGACAATACTAAAGTTCATCATGTTTTATGGTAGTTGCTTACTTTAATGACTCAATACATTTCAATAAGGTTCCTGCTATTCTTTAATGACAGCTTCTAAATCAATATTGGGTGACTGACTGTATCAAAGGCTAAAGCCAGTATATTATATTGCATCGGCCTGGCGCCCATTATCTAATTACAGAGAATTGAGATTCGTTTGGGTTGATCACCTCTTACTAAAATCATGCTGTTCATTATACATCAATCAATACTTATTTATGGAGATGATGGACATGGTATTAGGAGCATTTTTTTCTACAAAAGTCACAGCATGTAAAAACAATCTACTTACCATATGTATTATATTTTTAGTATATAACTCTGAAAAGTTGGTTGCACATACTACGAAACTACTACTGCCGAGAAATTATTTAATGATGTCCATATAACAACCCTGTCTCCTACTATAAGAAAACATTATATTATGATCATAGTTGCAAATACGGGATTACTTTGAGATACTTTAGAGATGAGAATAGATAGGACAGTTGTGGTATGTAGTAGTAAATAAAAGCCTTTGAAATTATTAATATTTCATTTATTTAATATTTCAAAAACAACGCTAACCGTTCACACTGCTTAATACGCCAATCACAAATTCGTCTTTATCGTGACAAATAAAAAATGGATAAATACCTGAATAACTCCTCAGTGGAATCGGTATAAACTTGCCTAGGGACATAGATGTTGAGCTAACCTATACATATAACCTAGCATAACCAACACTAATAAGATTACATGCATTAGTAATTTATTATTTTAATCGTGACTTATGATGTCACCTCGAAAGCATTTGGGGACGACTCCAATGTTCAGTTTGGTTCTTCTGTAGTTTATTCAAAAGTACCTCTTTGCCGCTGTTGAGCCGTTTGTCTTCACACTTCCAACTGAAAAGTCCATTCACACACTCTAGTAGAGAGAATTAGAGAATAAAAAGAACCAACTTCAATGAAAGATATTTTTCAATTCAATCATACAAAGTTAATTCTTAAATGGGTGTAGATTTTTCATATGGCAACAAAAATTTTGTGACATTAAAAAAAAAAACTTGTTGCCATAATCGGAGTACCTGTAAACACATAGTAGATGTGAAAAACAGCATCCATTTTGTCTCAAAATAACGCATCATGGCATCTCCATTATATTGCCATTAAATGTGTAGCCTAAAATATTTGTAAAGAACCTATTCACACGGAGAAAAGATATCATTAATTTTTAGATAGAGAATTAATAAGCTCAAAGATTTTTTAACAGGAACTCCCACATCACTAACGTGACCCTAACAAATACCTGTCATCGCGTGCATGCGACAGAAGGCTTTCTCGCACTGGACTCGAGACGACGAATGATAATTTTATGTACCTCAACACAACAACGACGAGCCCACATCGCGGCAAGTGAGCAATAAATGCCAGCACCCAGCCGCTATTTGAAAATACCAATCAAATACCTGCTAAATCCGTCGGTGTGACGACAACTATCGAACGATCGGGGTCAATCCCCATATGCCATACCGATGTTATATTTTGGTACATTTTACTAAGCTGTAAAACAAGTGTTCACTTTATTACATTTGTATACGTGAACTGTTTAGTGGCGGCTGTTATTGTTATTGCTGGAAGTTAAGCGTCGGTGGACGTTTAAAGGGTGGACCGTTTTTAAGTTATGCTTACCATTTCAAGGTGATTTGTGATACCTCAGTTTTTCTAGCGGCGATCGCGGGAGCGGCGACGTGACCGTTCGTGGGGTGATCCTGAAAATAATTATTATTATTGAATGACAAGGATGAAAAATTATTTGAAGTTAAGGCGGAAGAAACCGGCGTAGTGGTGTGAACAGTTTTCTGAAGATGATTTATATCGAACTATAAGAGTGCAGGTCCAGAACGGTTGGTTTTTATCACAGACTAGTAGAATTTTTTTACTCTTTAAAATGAGAGAGAAGTATAAAATGGAGTCCACTCTATAATCAACAGTAACTTACGCCTACGATGCTTCCGGTCGCGGTCTCTGTCACGTTCACGGTCACGGTCGCCCCGTTCCTTATCGCGGTCACGACGCTGGTCCCTGTCGCGATCACGTTCGCGCTCACGGTCGCGGTCCTCGTGACGGTTGTTCTTCTCGTCGCGATTGTTCTTCTCGTCACGGGTGTTCTTCTCGTCACGATTGTTCTTTTCGTCACGATTTTCCCTGAAAGAGAATGGCAACGCTCTCTATCTTATTCGGTATTGCACTCGATTTATGGATGTATGCATTCTAAATAAACAGCATTTTTACATATGCACACATAAGAAAAATCACTAATCAGTTAAAGAAAATAAAAAATAAAAAAAATAGTTGCGTATTTTATTATTGTAGAGTTGTAGAATTATTGTAAGTTCGCGCCTCCTACATTATGAAATACATTAACATGTGAATCGTAGGGATAATCTGTCATAGGACTCAATTTAGTTAGAGAGAGTTAGAAATAATTTGAACACATACCTATGTCTATCTTTCTCTCGGACAGTATCTTTGTCCTTGTCTTTATCACGATCGCGTTCCCGGTCGCGTTCCATTCTCTCCCGATCACGTCTATCGGAACCCAAACCTCCGCCCCTAGTACTCCTTTCTCTTTCTTTCTCCCTATCCTCCCGGCGTCGCTTCTCCTTCTCTTGCTGTTCTTTTTCACGAGATGCTACCATTTCTTCATAGGCCTGACGTAGTTTAAAATACCTAAGCCAAAAAGAAAATAAAAGAGACTTAAGTGGAACTCATATATTTCTAAAAGATGAGATACTAAATCATTATGAATTATGTTTATAACATTAAATAATGCATGTATTAATAATAATAATGCAAAACATTTCTTACCCTACATGTTGCTTTCCAGATAAATGATCATCAATTCTTTGCTGAGCGTCCCCAACAATTAAAAATGCCCCACATACAGGACACACCTCCATTTGTTTCTCCTGTGCAGCTGCCAATTCAGCAGTCATAGACCAATGACTAAAACCAAATGGTTTGATTAGAAACTCTGTCAACTTGCCACTTACGAGAAACTGATGCTCTATGCCACGAGCTAATACTATGGCCGAAGCTACACAGCTGAATATTAGTACCTATTCAGTAACAATATAAAACAGTATAGCAGTTGAAATCTAAGAAATACTTGCTTACTTGAAGTATTCGCTTGCATTTTATTTATCTTGATTGTTTTAT
Source organism: Pieris mannii (assembly GCA_028984075.1). NCBI lineage: Eukaryota > Metazoa > Arthropoda > Insecta > Lepidoptera > Pieridae > Pieris > Pieris mannii. The sequence goes on from CM054783.1 coordinate 5,518,710, forward strand.
TTCGGACTTGCGACTTTTTTTGGATAATCTAGAGGATTACTTAATAGAAATAGGCTTATTTGGCTTTAATTTTATATTTAAAAATATCAAACCTGTTCTCCTGTTGCTTCAAAAGTTGATCCTTTTCTTCTTTAAGTCTGTCACAAAGTTTCATAAGTCCTTGAGCTTGCTCCACATTGCCACATGTTCCCGCCTCTTCTGCCTCTTGCACTAATGCAGTTATTTTCTCAGAGAGTAATGATACCTGTTAAAAAAGTTTGTATAAAATTGTTTTATGCAGAGTTAATTTAGGAATACATGCACTGATTTATGTAGGATCTCACTTAAAAATAAAATAGAAGTTACTAGTGTAAAACGAATTTGGTATTTCACATTTACTCTTTACTTGATGTATTGCCACAACTTCACAATACAAATTTCCTGACAACCCTTATTCACTAAAGTTTTGCCACCAGGCACAAATAATACATAATATGAGTGAAAATATACTGTCAACAGGATGAGCTTAAATACAATCAATTCACCACCAATTTTAAAATGTTGTATTTGTATAATTAAATTTTTCTTTAGAGAAAACTTTCTTAAAGATTAGAAAACTGCATATTCTTTAGATTGAAACTGATTGGCGATTATGCAATTGCCTCTCTCATCATACTCTGTGAAGTAACAATAAAATTATTCATTTTTATATTTACTTGTTCTTGATTCTTCTCTGTTTGGGCTTGAGTCATTGGAGGACCTTCTGGCCTTGAATTCATAAGCTCCAGTCTTTGCTTTCCCTTCTGTATCTTTCCTTAAAAAGTATGCAATGTTTAGTTAAACATTTATGTATTGAATTTGGCTTTACAATGCAACTACTTACGCTCGACATCATTAATCATGTGACGGCAAAATCGTAGAAATTCTTCGATATACTGAGATTTTTTGTAGGAAAAGTCAGCCTTTTCAAATAAGTCTTTAACTTCATCATCATGTACTTTTGGACATGCTCCAAGATCAGCTCTAGTATTAACAAATAAGTCGTGAGGGCAAAACTTTACCATGTAATATTTACAGTACTGTAAAAGAATACATTTTAATTAAGATTTGTGACTTGGATAGTAAATTAAGACAACTTTTTTTTTAGTTTTCATATTACAATGAAAATTAAGACAAATTAAGAATAATATAAACTGCGATTTCTGTAATATTTTCAATTATAATGAATACGATGGTGATTTAGTAACATGGTACCAAATAACACAGAACTATAATAAGCTTAAATTTTTAAAACAAAATCTATAAGCTTAATCCATTGTTACAGCTCACCTCAGGATCTTCCCAATTGGGTTTTTTTATTTTTTCATTTGGATTCGTATTTCGATGCCGACCCATCAATTCGTCAAGCAACTGAGCTGCCGCTAGGACCGCCATGGCTATTCACAAAACTAACCTAAGGTTGCTCTAATCACTGTTATTACGTTGAATAGAAGACGTGTTGAAGTGATTTACTTGCAAACTAATAGTAATTTAAAAACTACAAAACATTTTTTTTATTTTACTACACATTAGATTATAAACCCAGATAGCGATTCACTTTCAGGCTGAGTTAGGATTTAGGAATATTGAATAATGACTTCCTCTTTAATATACAGATTATTATGGAAGTATAAATTATAAAATGTAGATTAAACTTAGATCGATATTTTAATGATAACCTGTGACAAGTTGAGAGTGGTCATGTGGACAAGCGTGAACTATCAACTAATGTCAATTGTCAATCTTCGTTATTTAATATTATACTTGTTTCGGAATATGATAATATTTTTTATTATTATACCTATTCTTAATGTTTTAATTTGTGACTATTACCTAAGTAATAATTTAGCCAGGTCCTAGATCAATGAAATAACCAGATTTAACTATTAAAAAATGTTACCTGAAACAGAACTGTGTAAAAAACAACTTGCAAGGGCAAAATTACGAGAGTCATTTCTTAGATCTGTTATGGAACTAAAAGGTAAAATTAATAATGTAATTTAATCAAAAGTCTTGACATTATAAACATCACTTAGATTAAAAAAAATGGTGTTTACTATTAAAATTAATAATATTTCAGGGAAAGATTGTAAAATTTTAACATATGAAAAATCAATGTTGGAAGCTACATTTTCTGGTTGGAATCCAGATGGCTCAGAGATACTTGTTCAAAATATGACCACACCTGCACATTTACAAATGGATTCTGCAATTCTAAGAGCACCGGATATTCTTTCAATCACCTTTGTGAATAGTCTCGAAGAAAGTTAAAACATACTGCTTATTTTTTTCGAGCTCTAGTCCAGTCTAAGTTAAACTGGTTGCTGTTTCTATGAAAGTAATAAATTGAAAAGAAAACAACATCATTAGACTAAGACTATGGATCAACATTATAATTGTTTAAAATTGTCATACAATTTGTCTATTAGATCCATAGACTTAGTATATACTGGCGTATAGACGAACTGGCAGCTCGATAAAGCGTGACCAATTTTGATTTGTCAGTGTGTGCATTAGCTAGTGATGTACCTTTTACTTTGGAGGACTATCGTTAACTTATTGAAGTTAGATGTTCGACCCTTGGAGAAAGTTGTTCCATAGACTGTTTTTGTCCAGATTATAATTATTATGACATTATGTAAAAAAAAATGCTTTAATAAAAAAAACAACTTTTTTCATTGCTTCTTAATTTATTGACCTTTAAACAGAACAATCTTATTAAACTGGTTCCTTACAGTTTCCTTTCCTAAATTATTAAGTTTACATTCATACTTAAGTTGAATGTCAAAGTAAATTTCTATAACGTATTTCATTATTAAATACCTATGACCACTTAAAATATCTTGGTCCAAATTGTGGTTTTCCAAACTCGAAAATAAGCCGGAATTATCTTCTAATATAAGAAGTACCGCTTTGCAAACTGTAGATTTCCCAATAGCTTGAGTGATTTTTTTATTTTCACAAATAATTTTTTCTATTTTTAGACAAAGTTGTATCACATCTTTTGAAGGGTATGTTAAAAAGCCTTGATCAGCCTTAGATGAAAAGTCTCTGAGACTGCACTTTACCACATTTTTTGTCATTAACCCGGTTAATTAAATTCTGTATTAATTCATTACTGCATGCCATAGTAACATCACTGTAGTGATCTTTCAATCCCGGTCTTGAATGAATTTCATGTAGAACGTCTTTCAGGGTGACTATTTTTAGAGCCTGTCTTTTATTTTTTGCTGCTAATCTACGTATTTTTTTTTGTTTTTCTTGTAGCTTTTGTTTCAGTTTGTCGTTTTTGCTAATAAGCTTTTTTGTTCTTGGTGTGAGCTGAACACTTTTTTCTGGAGCTTGTGATATCGCAGGTAGAGCTATGTCCCGATTGATATACGATAACGGGATTCTCTCTTTTATATGTCCCTGAAAATGTGAAGAAAAAAATACATCATTATTTAATAAAAAAATAAACTTCAAAAAATTAGAATAAAAAGGTATTGGATGAAAATCTGGTATTTTTTACAATTAAGTATTTTAAAATGAACCAGGCGATCAACGCCAACAAACCGGCAACGCGTTTGGCGCAATAGGCCCTAAAATTTCACCAATTCTAGCGTATATCAATGTTTTTATAGGTGTTATTGATATTCGTAAAATAGCAATATGCTTACTGGTACAAATAAAGTTGGAATGGCTCCTTTAACTAAAACTGTATTTATTCGTCTTTTTCTTTTATATTCGTCCGGGAAATGTTTGCTGCAAATGGTAGAGTTCTTCTTTGGATTCCAACCAACGCGCCCAATTAATCTCAACCATTTTCCTCTTAGTATAGTATCTAGAGGGAATCTGTTGGACAAATAATACAAAATTGGGCAAAATGGTTCAGATACGAGACGTTAAACGTAAGCAAGCATTTATTTTCATAAGTAACATTCAAGATAAAATATCGATAATTCTATCGATTAATTTGAGTCAATCCCTAGCGTACATGTAAAATTAATTGATGAAATATTTATCCACTAAAATCATGTAAGTTATCAACAAATGGACTTCCACATATACAAAATATGAAAGTAAACAAAAGCATTGGCATTATTTTATATTTTATATAGGATAAAAGACAAATTTTAACCAAAAATAAACGCGTCATGCCAGTGATGACGATTTGGGTATTTACCTGTGAAATGTGCAATTTTCAGGATTATTTCTATTATTAACACCACAATCACTCACAGAACATGTAACCATTGTTGAATACTATTAGATTTACTGAAAATAAACCACGATGTACGCAAAAAATCCAAAATACTAAGGGGTTGTTTCTCCGCGTGCCGACTTGTGATGACCTGTTATTCAAAACCAGTCACAGTTTCATTGGATTCGCTATCCTTTTCTATCTTGCTAAATTTCCGTAAGGGATTTTCTTCTCCCTCGCTCGCTTTGTTGGTCTATACGCCAGTATATTATACTAAGTCTATGATTTTTTTTTTTTTTTTTTTTTAAATATAGCATTACGCTGAGCGTATAGCCACCGACAAAGGTAAGGGAAAAGAACAATAAAGAAAAAGAATTTTACATCGAACGAAAAATGAAAATTACATAGGATAAGGGATAGGATCAGCAGGTTATAAAACTATTTCTGATTCAATATACTACATTATGGAAAGTAACAACTAAGAACAGTAATTAAAATATATCATATAGAAAATTATTTGTATACATAATATACATAATACTTATAGTTTTATATTATTTATATTAAGAAATAAACATAGCTTTTTATATACATTAGGATTTAAAGATGAAAGCATAACAGGAACAGATGTAGGTAACGGGATACTGGAAGAAGGATCAATATGATCGAATAGCATGGAGTGGTTATACCGAGGACAGGACAGAATGATATGATTTAAATCACCAATATTCAGCCCACATTCACACATTTCATTATCTATAATATGAAATCTGGTAAGGTGGGCTGGGGTACACACATGGCCCAATCTCATACGAATAAGAGACGATGTTTCCTTTTTGTTAAATTTCATTTTAAAAAACCATGGCTTCAGTGGTATTGTGGGCTGTATAGATGAGAAATATTTACCCTTAATTAAACTGCTCTGAGTCCAAAGGTCAGTCCAAGATTTTTGAAGAAAAGAAGCAGGAAGTGAGGCCAAATCATGATAATAATTTTTATATGAATTGGCATCGCCATTCTTAACAGCTTCATTTGCTAGTTGGTCTGCTATTTCGTTACCAAAAATACCAGAATGTCCAGGTATCCAACCAAATGACACAGACAACCCCAATTGTTTACATTCATACAGCAAACCCCTAATCTCAATAATGATAGGAAAAATTAATTTGTTTTTTAATGGATATTTTTGGAGAGCTTGAAGAGCACTAAGTGAATCGGTGAATATGATTGATTGCTTAAGTTTCTTACTCAAAACTAGTTTTAAAGCTTTAAAGATTCCGTAACATTCCCCTGTGAAGATTGAGGACTCTGGAGGAAACTTTATTTTTATTGTAGTTTTACTTTGTAAGTGAAATATTCCTATGCCTACAATACCAGACGAACCGTGTTTAGAGGCATCTGTAAATATATAATTATTGTACTCATGGCAGTGTTGCTCACAGAAATAATTAAAAGTAATCCTTGCGTGGGAATCGCCCTTATTTATACCAATATTAAATCTAATGTCTGGGGAACTAGTTAGAGATTCATAGTTGGTTCCAAATAAAGGGTGAGTTGTCAAGGTGTGAGTTGGAGTTTGAATATTGATAAATTTATTGAAGCTAACGATGAGACAAGGTGAAGATTTATTTGACCAGTAATTGGAAGATGTCAACAATTGAGACAGTTCTTCAAGCTTAGAACGGAGAGGATGGTTGGTATATTGAAGGGAGCGAAATATGAATTTATCAGATAAATATTGTCGCCTAAGATATAATGGGGCATCAACACATTCTACTTGTAAAGCATTAATTGGACTAGTTTTCATAGCTCCTGTAATTAATCTTAATGCCTTAGACTGTATACTATCTAATTTTTTAAAACGGGTTGTATTTCCAGGAGATAATAAAAAGGTACCATAGTCTAAAATACTTCGGATTAAAGCGTTGTACATAAGTTTCATACAAAAGGGATGGGCACCCCACCATACACCGGATAAACATCTAAGGATGTTTAGGTTTCGCTCACACCTATTAAAAATGTAGTCACAATGATGTACGCCAGATAGCTTAGAATCTAAAAACACACCGAGGAACCTTACAGAGTTTTTAACAGGGATAATAATACTACCAAAATACACAGTGATCGGAGGAGGAAGTCGCTTTCTAGAAAAAAGCATGGCAACACTTTTAGTGGGGGATATTTCAAGACCATTAGTATCAAGCCATGTTTTTAATAAATTAAGAGAATGAGACAGTACTGAGCAAGCAATGGCCGGTGATTGATGAATGGAATAAAGTAAAAGGTCATCAGCATACTGAAGAATACAAATCCGATTACCAAAAGAAGCTTTCAAATCATGGGTATAAATATTATATAAAATGGGACTTAATACTGATCCTTGAGGAAGACCTCTCCATAAGGTTCTAGTTACAGCAGTAGAGTCTTGTGAAATTAGAGTGATGTGTCTTTCATATAAATTATTTATGATAAAATTTGATAACATTACAGGTACATTTAAATACTGTAGTTTTTTATGGAGAACTGACAACACTACATTGTCATAAGCAGATTGTACATCTAAAAAAGTGGCAACAACAGAATCATTCCTTGAAAATGCTAAATGAATGTCAGTGGTAAAGATGGCAATACTGTCCATCGTACTCTTTCCTCGACGAAAACCAAATTGACTGTCGCAAAGTAAATTATTGCTTTCTAAAAACCATTCAAGACGAGTTTTCACCAAATGTTCACAGAGTTTTATCAAGACCGAAGATAATGCAATAGGACGATATGAATTTGCATTGGAGGGATTCTTATTAGGTTTGAGAATTGGTATAATGATCTGGTTTTTCCAGCGTGGAGGGATAGAACCGGTTAACATGATTGTATTTATCAATTTCAGGAAATATTCAAGACTGTGGTCGCCTAAATGAGAGATGAAAGAATATGGGATTCCATCTTCACCAGGAGCAGAGTCTATAACGGAAGATAGTATTCCTTTAATTTCATACATAGAAAATGGACTATTGAGACCAGAGGGGTTTAATGGCATCAGAGGCATAATTATTCTTTCAGGAACTGTAGTAGGAGCAAGTCTGTCGAGGAATTGATTAGTTAATGAATCGGGGAAAGAACCAGAGGTTTCAGTAACAGCACACCTGAATCTTCTAATATTACGCCATACCACTGAAGGACGGACATTAGGGGAAATAGAGAGGCAAAAAGTTTTCCAGCTATCTGCTTTTTTCTTTTTGAATAATAAACTAGTGGTCTTGAAAGCATCTGTAACCAGATCAAAATTTTCAGATGTACAATTCTCATAATATTGAAGCTCAGCTTGTTTTCTTTTTTTAATAGCTTCAGAACATTCTTGATCCCACCAAGGTGGAGATGGAATGAAGCCCAGAGCACCATTTTTAACTGGAAAAGTTTTGTCAGCTACCTCTATAAATAATTTAGTAAATGCATCAGCACAAATTGATTCTGAACCATGTGAGATATTAGGAAGGGAAGTCATCTTTTTCTCTATAAGGGTTTTAAACGTATCCCAATCAGCATTATTAAGTCGATATTTCAGTCTAGGAGAATGTCTAAATGTAAAATTAATATGAAAAGGAAAACTAAGAAGTAAAGGGAAGTGGTCACTACCAAATGAAGAAGAGAGTGTAGACCATGAAATAGTGGAAGCTAAACAAGGAGTACAAATACTTAAATCAGGGACACTTGAGCCTTCATTGGGAGTGGTCCGCCGGGTCACAGAACCATTGTTGAGAAAGCAAAGATTATGTGAGTCTAACAGTTCCATCAATGAAACTCCGTATGTATTGGTTGTTGAACTGCCCCATGAAGTATGTTGACAGTTAAAGTCACCTAATAAGATAAAAGGCTTAGGGAGAGAAGAAATAATAGAGTCAATTTCAACAAAGATAGAAGTACTTGGATGAGGGATATATATTGAAACATAGCAGATATTATTAACAATAGCAGCAATAATTGAAAAATCATTACTATGAGAAGGAATAGGAAAGAGAGAAAAGGGAAGATGATGCTTGACTAGTAAGGCAACCCCACCATACCCGTCAATGCGATCCTCACGGAGACAGGCATAGCCCGAGTACCTACAAGGAGTACCTGGTTTTAACCAAGTCTCCTGTAGAGCAAAGATAAAAGGTTTATATTTATTTATAAGATAAATAATATCACTTTTCTTAGATGAAGCACTTCTACAGTTCCACTGTAGAGCTGTGGCTTGCTTGTCCATTATTAATATAATTTGGTAAGTTAACGATAGTGTCAATTAAAGGAGCAGCGTTGGACGGTGAAAGAATATTAGACTGTGATAAAGTGTTAATGAGAATTTTAATTAGGTCTGCAATAGATTGTAATGTCAATTCATTATTGTTGTTTGGGTTTAAACCACAACCATTCCTGGGTAAGGGCATATCATAGTCTTTAATTAATTCATGTTGTGTATTTTTGTCATAACCTTTGGATAGTTTAGGAATATTTTTTGGTTTAAGAAAAACAGTCTTTTTGTAAGTATTACTCAAAGACTGTTTACGTGTCTGTTCATTTTGAGGAGTAGAAATTGTGGAAGCCCCTACATTGGAAGAAGAAAGTAAAGCATCAGCATAAGACACTTTAGAAATCGGTGCATGAATTTTTGATGCTTCAGCATAAGAAATACAGCTCTTGGCCATAGTTTCTTTGATGGCTTTTTGGCGATTAAACTCTAAACATTTTTTGCTTGTGGCAAAATGGGAACCTTGACATAAGCAGCAGTATGCATCATCCTCTAGGATAGAGCACTGATCAGCCGTGTGGTCTTGACCACACTTGAAACATTTTGGTTTTGATCTACAAATTGCTTTCACGTGACCAAATCTGCAACAATTGTAACATTGTATGGTGGGGAAAATGTAAATATCAACTGGGAGAGCAGTGTAGCAAATAAAAATTCGCTTAGGAAGTACTTGTCCATCAAACGTAAGAACCACAGTCTCAGTAGGCTTAAATTCACTGCCATTACTTGCAGTGATACGCCGTCTCATTCTTCTAACTTTCAAAATTGGACCGCATCCAACAGGTAAATTAATATTCTCCTTAACTTCTTCATCTGACCACTCAGCAGGTATGCCTCTTACAACACCCATACGGGTCACAGTAAATGTTGGGATAAAAACCTTATACTCGACTGATTGTAAAGCAGAACTATTTAAGAATGAGTTTGCGTCTTGGTAATTATTAAAAGAAAGAGACAGTCTATTACGGCCAATTCGTTTTAAACTTCCGTTAACTATATTATGTATAGAGTTTCTTTTTAAAAAACGACCAAAAGCAATAGGATGGACTGTTACATTGTCATTAGGAGTTTGCTGTATCCTTTGCACATGTACAACATATGGTGCTGCATCACTCGCCTGATATGTTAAACGAGCTACAGATTCTGGTTTTTTATTAAACGAATTTAGCTGTGACTCCGTGAACAACGGAACAGTACTTATTTGGGTATTGGATAAAGGAATGCAATAACATTCATTTTGTTTAATTTCCTTGCCCTCATGTTTCCTATTACGTTTTTTTTTATGACAATGGGAGCAATGTTTATTTACATTGGCTCTCCGTTTTCTAGCACCACTGCTAGATTTAACTGATCCGTCTGTTTCCATGCCAGACTCATCATTTGAAATAGTTACAACATATCCAACCCCAGGGACTTCTCCGCCCCCAGGGTCATCAGGCGGCTCCATAAGGAGCAAAAGTATATAAAAAAAGAAAACTTACCAATAAATTATGAATTAATTACAATATTAACTAAAACTAAGAAATCACAAATATATATACATAAACTACACTAAACTACTAATCCTAATCCAACAAACAAAATAAAATTTTAGTTAATCGAAAAACGCGCGCGTTCACGTTCGTGTTTCCCGCCCTTTTCATCGGGATTATTGTTAAGTCTATGATTAGATCAGATTGTAATTGATACCAGGGAATTATGATCTAGAAATTTTATAAATCATTTCAATTAATGTATTTGTGATTTGTGCAAATATATAGTTAGTTATTTCTAAGCTGAAATAAAATTTAGGAAGTATATGTCTGTTTCCTAGTTGTTATGTATGACAGTAAGTATCTTTGCTAGAAAAGATTTAGAATTCGATTCTGAATAAGACAGACTGAACATAAGATCTCTACTTTCTATTACTGCACACTAGCACATTAGTGTTAGAAGCATATTTTATTATATTATGTTGGCTTATCTTTATGCACAGGAGTAGAAAAAAATTCTACAATCCTTCCTTAAAATATTTACCTAAAATCAGATAGCGCGCCAGGGTGGGATAATATTCCCGTACGATTCTTAAAACTCGCTAGAGGTCTCTTAGTACCTTGTCTATGTCATTTGATCAATCTATGTTTTCAAAAAGGGATTTTCCCGACAAAACTTAAGCAAGCTATTATTGTACCAGTATTTAAATCCGGTGATAAAGACAAAGTCAATAACTACAGGCCAATTTCAATTCTTCCAGCCATCTCCAAGGTACTAGAAAAACTTCTGAATATTAGATTAATAAACTACCTTAATAAATTTAATATTCTATCAAGCTCACAATATGGATTCAGGCAAGGAAAATCCACGGAAGATGCCATATCTCAATTTACGTCTCTGATAGTGTCAAACCTAGATAAGGGAAAGAAATGCCTTGGTGCATTTCTAGATTTACGAAAGGCATTCGATACTGTCTGTATCTCTTCACTTTTACATAATATGGAGCAAATACGTATAAGAGATATACCCTTAAATGTATTTTGTGACTACCTCTCAAGGCGAACACAGAGAGTGAAAATAGGCGATTACATAAGTGATAAAATGGAAATAACCTATGGGGTTCCGCAAGGAACGTTATTTCTAATATATATTAATGCGTTAAGCAATCTAAACCTTGATAACGGGCAAATATTTTCATATGCAGATGACACAGATGAAAAAATCAACGGAAATTGGACTGACAACTATTGCTAAGTGGCTTGATTTCCATCGTTTGTCTCTCAATAAAGAAAAAACTAACTATATATGTTTCAGAATTTCTAATCGAACTCAACCACCTAAAGATTTTAAAATTAAATTACATAACTGCGATACGCAAAGTGTCAGTAACTGCCCCTGTCCTCCAATTACAAAAGTTAGCTCTACCAAATACTTAGGCATTCACATAGACGAACGACTATCATGGTATCCCCATATAGAGTCCATGACTGGTAGATTACGGAAATTTACATACATCTTTAAAATTCTGCGACACATCACATCGTATGTAATACTTACAAGAATTTACACAGCACTCGTTCAGTCCGTATTAACATATTGCATAAACATATGGGGTGCGGCCAATAAAACAAAATTTTTGGAATTGGAACGGGCACATAGGGCTCTTTTAAAAGTGATGCTGTTCCGGCCATACAGATTCCCATCGGAAGAGCTTTATCATCTTAGCAAATTACTTTCCGTTTGGAAGCTGTATGTCCTGAGTCTAATTTTAAAAACCCACAGAGCACTCCCGTTTGAGAGTAGGCTGGTCTTAAAAATAAATAGGGATGTTGTAGTCGGTCAGACCGTAAGGACCGACTTCGCTAGACGCAATATGCAAGCAGCCTATATCTATAATAAATTAAATAGGCTGCTTAACATCTACCCTCTCAACGCCTACAAACTAAAAACCCTAATAAAAGACTGGCTTATGATCACGCCTTATGCAGTGTTAGAGCTGCTTTTGAGACCCACGATGTAAATACACTTTACTCATTCACTCACTCACTCACTCATTTACTCTCTCACACATTCACACCCACACACTTACTCATGCACACTCGCAGGTGTGATGATAACGGTTCAAAAAAATAAAAAGAAAACGTATTGGTTAAATAATGATATTTTAAGTCATTATGTTTGTTATGGAAGAGCTGGGAACCCTAACACAGGTATATTTACTTAAAAGGGTTCCCAAATCTTACACTATGAAAAGAAAGATGTACCTACTTAAAATGAATAACGACTTTTTTTTTTTAATTTAATATTTTTAAATATGGTAAATGTTGTTTAACTGAAAACTTGAATGTAATATTAGTTATTGTTAGCTTTTTTGATGACATACTAAACTTTTAAAGGGAAAAGGAATGAATGATAGGAAGATCTTCGGACGCCCTAAGTCTTAAGGAGCTCATTAGGGCTTAATATGCTATAAATATTAAAATGTATCGAAAATGACTATTATATAATAGCATAATTATTTTAGATTGTTTTTGAGTTCTCTGAGAAGTACATGGTTATGTGTTATTATAAATAATTAATGAAAAAGAAAAAAGTTGTATGCACAATTTGATTCACATAAGTAAAAGTTTAAAACACTTTTGTATTCTTTAAAGTTAAGGAAAAAAAAAAGAAAAGCAACAATCAATCTCCATTCCGTTATGGTTTTATGGTAATGACCCATCCATAACATCTAATTTTACTTGGCAACAGCTGCATACTATACTACATACTTTGTTTATTTATTACTATGAAAATATGTTTTTTTTAAAACAAAGCACTTAACTCATACAAGATTTGTTATTTTCCAAGATAAAGAAGTATGTATAGGCAAATGCTGAAGTCGTTCGAGCATACTCTTGTACTTAGCGTTCTCTTATGAGTGTCATAGATTCAAGAACGTATTGGATTTGACATACTTACGGAAATCAAGACATTGTTCGAAATTTATAATTTTCCCTGAATTACTAAATAAGAAACTATCCATACATACACGTGGGAGATAGAAAAGGTTGTTAATCTGCTTAATTAGTGACGAATCTTGATTATTTTTTTAATTATTTCATTTATTTGAAGTAAACAAAAGTAATAAAGCAGGCATACATAAATTTCAGACTATTTAATGGAAGTAATTCAGTTTTATAATGTATTTGTTTTCGTTTATATATTTTACTTCATTATATAATTAATATAAAAAGTTTTAGTAGTCGTAGACGCTTCAAATATTTTAAAACATCGTAGTTTGTAGAATTTAATGAATAAAACTACGCATTTAATAATCTTGTCTGAAATCTGCAATGCCAGACATGCTATTAATATGAAATAAAGCAGTGTGGAGTATGCGCCATACAAAGCCGACTGAATCGATCTAGCAACAGGTATCGTCGCTCTTGGCAGTATTTGAACGGTTTGCTTAGAATAAAAAACAGACATTTTCTAGCAGTGTAATCATTGGATCCAAATGCTTATGCTCAATTTTCTTATTATTAAAGGTGATTTAAGCTGAGAATTTAAAACGTTGTCTTTTTTTAATTGTTAGTATTTAGAATTTTAAAACGCTAAAATTAAACTTTTTTTTTAATTGAAGAAAACCAACTAGGTTATTTTACTTCTTATACAGTTTAAAATGTATAGATGAAATGTTAACAAATGTAACGGTGAGAAGTCCAATTATGACTTCTGTTTGTCTAATACCATACGTTTTGACTTCAAACTCAATAAATCAAACTTATACCTAAATCTCAAAACAAAAAAAAATTACCCTTAGTTTAGGTGAAATCATACTCTTAACCATTTACAGCTATCATTTTATATTTACATATTACATATTATCTTCACTTCTTAATGGGCTCATATCGAACTCCTAATTTGAGATTTATGTTTTTTTTATTTTTTTAATGTATACATAATCTTACATAGAAAGAAGTTGGTGTGGTGGAAACACACAGTTTTTCTGTCCACCAGGACGTCGAACATATGGAAAGGACAGTGCCATAATATACAATATAACATTTGTACCATTAAACCATCAAATATTGCACGAACAACATAAAAAACCAATTGAAACATTGTCGCTCCATAGATAGCCGAAGCAAGAAACCTGTTCTTGACGAGAATTCTCATTTGAATACAGGATGTGTTCCAATATTCAAATATGAATTAAATGAAGGTGTCTGATTTTTATAATGCGTAACTTATAATTGTTTGATTTATGTAATAATTTTTTAATTTAAATTTAATATTATTTCTCGTTGTATTAGTAAATAGTGCAGCTGGTAGCGAGTTTATTAAATTTGGAATTATATATCAAATCAAATCAAAACATCTTTATTCATCTAGGTAAACAAGTACACTAATTATGATCGTCAAAAAATTAAATTAATTGTAAATTTACTAAACCTAATATAGTCTAATGTGTTGTTATGTTTTATTAATTATAATTTGAAATATTATGAACTTTTATAATTAATACAATAGTAAATAAAATAGTACCTACTAAAAATACAACTAATACAAATTTATAGTAATTAAAATAGTAAACAGTGGCGCAACAATCATTTATGGATCTTGCTATCTTGCTAGCGGTTTGTCAATTGTCACAAGTCGATTTGTGGCGTCTGAGACATCGCAGTTTCCTCACGATGTACAAATGTATAAGTGTTTTTGCGATAATGAAAACTGAAATTTATTGGTGCACAAACGGCGCTTAACGCACTGCTTCTACAAGAGTTAAGCTATGTGGAAACGCTATCTTGCATCGAACATCTACGCTTGCTGAAAAAACATAGTTTAATTTTTATTTCTGTGTCCGTGGACCGTGGAGGTGTCAAATAATTTAGATTTGAAGCGAATACGTCGCATATACTATTAAATAATCAGCGTGATACGAGCTAGAATACAAGCAATAAATGTCTTATGAGAAATCAAAACACTTTTTCAAGAGAAATTGTCTCATGATAAATAAAACGGTATCTTAATACCTACCAATTTTCAGGTGCAAAGAGGAGTGGATTAATATACCTTTTATAAGCATACATATATATATTATAGCTCCGGCGATGTAGAGTATTTTCTCACAAAAACGTTTAAACGTTCTAAAGGGGGGCTTTATGTTTCCAAATGGTCAGTAAACTATAACTCCTATTTGTCAAAGTACACTCACTTGTTTCTTTGTATGTTGGTAACACAAGACCCGTGATATACTTAATATTTTAATATCATCAACTATACAAATATTTTGTACAAACAGCGTGCAGGTACTTATTGATTTCGAACACAATCTGCCAGTCAGCATATTAGATTCAGATGAATTTTCCTTTTCATTTGGCCAAAATTTGTTTTATTTGACCTCGGCTACAGCTGCTTTAAATAAGCTCGGCGAAGAGATGAATTTTTGCAATATTGGTAAAAAATCTAGCAGTTGTTTATGTATTAGATATAGGTATTATGAATATTGAGCAATTGAACTTTAGATATTTTCCTTTCTAACTTTACCTTTTACATGTTAATAATATAATTTATTTGAGATATAATAGACTGTTTCTATTTCTTAATTTAAACGTAAAAGACTTGTTATAGTTAACAATTCCATAATTTAATTACGTAAATTAACGTTAGATGGCGACACATACACTTGAACGTACCAAGTCCGGGGTTTATCTTGAGACAATAATATTTATTCTTTATTTGTTACAAATTTATTATTATTAATTTAATGATTAATTTATGAGAAAAACAAAATAGTAACTGGTTAGCATTATCTATATTTATTATATTTACATTAATCTCGATAAATCATGTCATATTATTCCCTAATTAATTTAGCTCGTTAAAAAATTCCCGTTAAAAATAAGTTTTATTCAAAATAAAAAGCCCAAAGGCTGCGTGCAATATGTTTCGTCAGCTCGTTAGCAAGTTTTCTAAGTACACAGTAAAAATAGAAATACGCGTGTACTAAATAACAAGTACGACGTATGTATGTATAGTATGACGGAATTTAGCCGCAAATTAATAAAAATTTATAAGATGCAGGTAATAATTACACTAAAGAATCCAAAAAAAAATAATGTTCTATTCTATGTAACTGCAAAATGGGTGTTTGTATATTATATATAAATAAAATAAATCAGTGGCGCTGCAACCTTTTTTAAGTCTTCGCCTCAGATTTCTGAATCTGTTTAATGATTATATTTAAATTTAATAGGCAAGTCGGTGATCAGTCTCCAGTGTCTGATACACGTCGTCGACTTTTTGGGTCTATGACAAGTCAGTTTCCTCACGATCTTTTCCTTTACATCGAACATCAAATGCACAGCCGGGGATCGAACCTACGACCTCAGGTATGAGAGTGGCACGCTGAAGCACGCAGGCCAACACTGCTCTATATTATATATATAATCGAAAATTATATTTTTATATCATGACTGTAGAACAGCAAGCCTTTTTTCAAAATAAACATAATTAATTCAAATGACGAAATCAACAAACCTTTACTTTATAACGAAAAAAGATGTGTTTGTTGTTAATTTCTAAGGCCGTGTCGATCGAGCTCCGACCTGAAAACTTTAAATGAGTAGATAGGTATTGTATACCGCCCTAATGAATACCCAACATATAAGCTTGCTCTAGTTTCAAAGTTTTATAAAATTAGAACGGATATAAAATATACAAAACATGTATTCATAGAAAAAAAGAGTGGCGGAGAGCTTATTGCCAGTTCTTTTCTTCCGTTCTACGCCCTTGATTTGAAATTAGAAGTATGTACCTAAAATTAGAAGCATTTAATACATTAAATTTCTTTTTTTTGACGTTTATAAGTGTATATTATGTAACCAACATGAATAAATGATTTTGAATTTGAATTTGTAATATCGAAATAGAAGATTATTTTTTGTTTTTTATGAAATGATGAAATCAAAGTCAATTGTCAAAATATGTATTCTAATAAAAGGCTAAGCACTTGTGCACATATGAATGTCATAAAATATTAGGAAATTACTCTAAATTTACTTCCATTGCCAGTATTAAAATACGTGCAAAATAGTATCAGTCAGTAGAAGCAGCTGTCGTAGTATCAAAGATAAAAATTTAAGGATAGATTTGTCAATTGATTGAATGCAATTACGATCGTGGGATACAATTATATGAGATAGTTAATAAAATATTTATTTTCATTTACTTTAGTTTTCTATACAAATACTATTTGAAAGTGAACGTCATGGGTCCTATAATTTTAAGTTCCATGAAATGCTGCTCCATCTTCCATTTTTGAATACAATTTTTTTGAACAAATTAAAATGTCTCGTAGTACATTAGCTATGGCGTTTTACTGCGTTTGTTGTCTTATCTGTTCAGATACTAGGTACTACGTCAAGGATTTGCCCTAAAGGTCTAGATACCAGGCCATAAACTCAAAAAAAAAAAATCCTACGTCAAGGCTGTCTGTGATTGACGTTAAGTTATGATTTTGAAATTTTGATATGTACTTTAAATAATATAATTGTAATAAATTAAATTCAAACATGGAAATTATACGCTCTGCCAGTCATACAAAAAGCGTTATTGATCATTTATATTATAACTTGATATATATTTTATGAGAAGCGAACAAAGAGACGGATGAAATTTGTTTGTAATTAAATTATTTATGGACTCCTGTGAAGTCGCTTTTACTGCTTTTATGATGAGTTTTATGAGTGCAATTGCTGGGAAAATATGTATAAACTAATTAATTATTTGATGTATAACTCATATCGAAATACTATATAATTAAAATGAATGTTTATGTTATATCAAATTTTTATTATGATATTTGATTCATATATTAAAATATGGTTTCATATGAAAGCAACTTAGGACATCCACAATTGGTCATCAAAAACAGGAAATTTTCCCGTTGACTAAATCGAATATGATGTAATGTCATTTCCGATTTTGTATTAAACTCATAAACTTTGAAATTGGTGTTTAAATGCGATATAACTACGACCTATTTTAAATACAAGAATTTACAGATTGGTGGATTTACAGATGGATTATTTTCATGGTAATCATAACTGTTGACTGCTTAAGTAATTTTACTATATCTTGTTTTTCACATTGGACTATTACATTACTTTGTAAACATGTTTTGAGCCCCATTTAATTGGACCCGTCTAAGTTTACTTTTGTGCCTTTTGTAGGTCTATTTGTGAAGGGTGGAGTTAGGAATGCGAATCAATATTTGTTTGCGTCCTCTTCGCCTTTTTAATCCGACCCTTGGGTGACTTTGTAGTGAAATATGGATTAGCCTTTAATCATAATTGTCAAATAATGATAAAACTTCTCCTTGTTTAATTAAAAATTTAAATAATAAACTGCTATCTTTATTGTTTGTATTTATTCTAAAATATTCACATCTTAGATTTCCTAATGCAACACGCAGACTAGGTCTTGAACTAGTGCCTAAAAGTTCCACAGACGATTCAATAACTACGAGTAGATCTTATGTAGTAGTCTCTCTATGTAGTAGTCTTATGTCCTAATCTTATGAGTACGAGTAGAGCATTATAACGTTACCAACATGTCTTAGACTAAAAAATTACTTGCTTGTACTAAAAACAATGAATTACAACTTAAATGTTGTTGACCTTATAATAAATAAGTCAAGGATATATTTTAGTATAAATTTTGCTAAATAACGATTAACTAAAGCAGATGATGTTAGGCAAAAACCGACACATTTTGTTTATGTAAGTAAAAACTTAACTAATGTACAAAAAGTCGGGAACGCGGGCATCTCACGCTACACAAGGTTTTGTAAGTAGATACCTGTTGAACGGGTGATTTGTTACATTGTGAACATTTCAAGTTGTTCTAACAAAGCTTAGGATTTAGAAAGTTTCAGATTGAGCTGGGCAAATATAAGAAATCTTAAGAGGTACAGTAATTATTTGTATGAAGTTACAACTTCACTATTACTTTTCCACTCCGCTCCTATAAATCTAATATCCTTTTAGTTATTTTTCTGCAGCCCACATATTTAACATATAATAATAATTCTATGAAATATGTCCGCTGGTCATAATCATGGTTCGCTTGGCAAACATGTCATCGATTTCTATTTCTGAGATGCAAATTTATTCACGATGTGTTCCTTTATTGTTTAATATTTTACTATATTTGATACTTCACGGAAAGATAAAATGCAAAATGCTTAAACTAAAATAACAATCTATCAGGGCACAGGCTTTAACGATCCTACCATAAATTGAATTGTACATTTATATAACATCTGAAAATCATTATCTCTGACTCTTGGCATGCTTAGGAGTGGCCTATGCTACAATTGTTGCTAACTAATGAAGTTTAATATAAGTAGATAATAGAATATAGGGAAAAGTTGATTGGTTTATTAACTTTTGTAGAACATTACATTGCTTCAAATCCGTCGTGGGGGCTTAGTCAAGATGCCTTAACACTACAGTATGTAATATTTTTTATATGAAAGTGACAGTTCGTGGTGGCAAATTTTAATACAAGTTTAGTTTTCGACTTTCTACAAATACTACTGTTAAAGAATCTGGACTAAGACCCATGTATATCTTAAGTATTAGAATCATTAGGCTATAGTAGAGTATTTATTATAACATAGGCATTTTATAAGGATGTGAACACTTCTGTGCGTTCCTGCAACGAGCAATTATTGCGACGAGATAAGCACAGGGATAGAAGTAAACAGCCTGCTCTATAGATTAGTTAAAATATCTAGATGTAATCTCACATGGGCACTTTAATCGGGCTAGTCTAATTTCTAGCCAAGTGCCGTTTTGGACTACCATCAACGCATTCTTCCGTCAGGAGTCAAAGACAGTTCCATCGAGCTTGACATGTACATTAGCAACGACGTGAAAGCGGTCAATAATATATGTTAATATCATCAATACATATAGTATAATGTTAAAGCGCTTATATTGCTTTAATAAAATTTAAGTTATGGGGGCGGGGGTTCTCATAAATTTATCAAATCGCAGTGCTCATAATTCTTTGTTAAAATATTAAGCATGACTGCGACAGTTACGGAATTTAACATCCGTGTCGTCTTTTTGAAGATTACCTACTCTCGGACCGTAGATTTAATTTTTAAGTAGCTTACGCCCATCGTCAGCTGAACGCTAGTATTAAAGACAGCGCTTAAGTCTAACCGCCTGAAAGATGTCTTTGGAAAACTGTAAAGTGTTATTAACTTTGGCGCATTATAAATGATTCAATTGCTTTTGATGTATAGGCCTTGAAGATTACTGCAACCGTAATTTTTATTTTATTTAAAACTGATAGTTTATATAAGAGAACATCATTGTAGCACCAATATGTACATAAGTTTACGTTTAATCTTCTCCGGGATTTATTACTATTATATTTTAAATCGAGCAGTGTTGGCCAAGTGGCTCCAACGTGCGTCTCTTAGCCCTGAGGTCGTAGGTTCGATCCCCGGCTGTGCACCAATGGACTTTCTTTCTATGTGCGCAGTTAACATTTGCTCGAACGGTAAACATC
Source organism: Pieris mannii (assembly GCA_028984075.1). Lineage (NCBI taxonomy): Eukaryota > Metazoa > Arthropoda > Insecta > Lepidoptera > Pieridae > Pieris > Pieris mannii. The sequence continues at coordinate 5,539,241 of CM054783.1, forward strand.
ATGAGGAAACCGACATGTTTTAGACCCAAAAAGTCGACGACGTGAGTCAGGCACTGGAGGCTGATCACCTACTTGCCTATTAGATTTAAAAATTGATCATTAAACGATTCAGAAATCTGAGGGCAAGACCTAAAGAGGTTGTAGTGCCACTGATTTATTTATATATTAAATCACGTGTATAATTATGAACAACATCTGTGTCTCAAACCATATTCGGTCTACCATTGTGGGACGAATTAAGTCTTTACAACAGGCCTCCCTGTCGCGCGCCGTGTAACAAAATTTCACCGAAAATATGTCGTTAACACGTCCCTGAAGTCATATTACCCCAATGAGGTATGGAAGATATATTAAGATGTTTTTTTAGTACAGGCAAGTAGCTACAGGCAAACGTCATACATAGGCATACGTTTTACATATTACATTATAACTGTAAAAAGTGTGATAATTTGGAAAATCTGTTAATGGCAGACATTTCGAAGAAAATTATTGGCTTGAATTATCAATATAAACAGCATAACTTCAGATTATACAGTGATTAATCCATTAAACCTAATGTTTTTAGGCTTTGTCACACAAATTACCACCTCGTTAATCACTGCCACCCTTTGTTGCCCAGACTAAATATTTTATTGCGTTTATAAAATACGAAGCGACCAATTACTCTCCGATTTCGATCTGTTCTTGTTTTCAACAAAAAATATTTTGGACCTCACAAGTCGTGATAACACATAAAAGAGTGGCGGAGAGTTTATTGCCAGTTCTTCTCTTCCGTTCTACGCCCTTGATTTGAGAACTGGCAGTAAAAGTAAAATTAGAAGCATTAAATGTATATTTCTTTTTTTGACGTTTATAAGTGTACATTATGTTACCTACATGAATAAATGATTTTTAATAGTCAAAAGAGCGAAATTATATTTAAGTGTTTCTAATAAATTAACTCAAAAACTAATGGCAAATCTTTCAACATTAGAACGCTACATGCTGAGACCAAATTTATATTCATAATATTTATTAAAATAAATGTAAAGAAGTACCAAGCTGGTAATGTTGTAGTAACTAGTTGGAACATGTAAATTTAATTGCCTTTGAATATAATTATTATAATATAGTTTGGGAATTATATGTCAATTTTCGCATGTATTTGGTTTTGTGATGGATCTAACTAATGATGTCCCTCGAATTACGTCGTAAATGTGTTTGTATGTTTTAATTGTCTTTAACATTCTTGCTCATTATTGTGACTGAAGATTTAATTAACATCAGTAGCTATATTTTTATATTCCGTAAGCATCATAACATTAGGTATAGTCGTGTAGGCATGTTGGAGTAAATAAAATCTTAAGTACATCGTAAAGAGGTAAAGATACGGTAATGTGGTTTAAAGTACAATAATAAAACCTCATTAGAACTGAGATACGAAGAGCAAAGTGTAGAAATGCTTGACTATACATTGCAATTACAATTATACACGGTATTAACACGGACCGATTTCTTTTTACATCACGCAAGAGAAAAATAATGGATAACTTAATAAAATCTGTAACAGAAAATATTATACATAGTAAAATACCTATATTATATATAGGTATGTAATATTGGAAACTACTTTTGTTATTTTATATAATGTTTACATATTTTTCCAGTACTTCTTTATATATATAAGATATATTATTGAGGATTTTCAAAATAAACCACAAATTGTTTCTCTGAAAATACAAAGTTTTGTTTTATTTAACACGCCTTAACAATATTACAACGATTATCGTTTAACTATGACAATTACACTTTTATCTCACCTGAAAATACAAAGAAACGACATTTAAAGTTCACTAATATCGCCTCCTCAATTATATCCCTTCATTTATCTCTCTACAAGTTTTTATAATAATTATCTTAACAACAAATCATCTGACTATCATTCGCCCTTGAATTCCCGTATCACCCCGACCGCTGTGCCCTCTACCAACTTTCACTGACAACTTATGAACGCGCGAAGCGCGGCAATTTTGAATTAATGAAATGTCATTTCATTACATATATAATAAAAAATCTTTCCTGGCTATTAACCAAAATAATAAAAAACACAGGCATGTATTTTTTATAATTTTGCAAAGCTGGATCAACGATATTATATTATGTCGCAGCAACTAGTGAAGAATAAATATATGAGGTGACCATTTAAATTCATGAATTAAGAAGTCAAAATTTACCTAAGGATATAAACCAAATTGTGTTATCTTCCGTAACACTTTGATTATAAAAATATTGTATTGCTTTTGCCATCGATACTTAATAATCAAATAGTTTATCCATTTTATTTCAGTCATTCTGTAAACAAGACATTTGTGAATACGATTTTATTGTCGCCTGTGATTTTGTAACATGTAAGTGATACCTAAATTAAAAATCTCGAAACCTAGAGAGAACAATGTAATGAATACCTGGCTTGACTTGTGCGTTAATTTTTAAAAAGCTATTCTTCCGAGCCAAAATGAAATGAATAAACAATGAGCACAGTATCATGGAATCCATACGGATTGTTCCGTTTGAAACACTGTTTTGTTTTTTTGTGTTTTACGAGCGTACTGATGCTTGCGCTTGTGAAGCTTTTTTCTTGAGAACAATAATTAAAAAATAAAATTGTTACATGATCTGTGTTGGGCGGTTAATCAGATTAAAGAGAATTATTACTGGCAGTAAATGTAAAATTAGAATCATTTTATGTATATTTCTTTTCTTTTTTTGACGTTCATAAGTGTACATTGTTACCTATATGAATAAATGAATTTGTTTGTTTGTTTATTACAGTCAGACGCCTGAAAATCGGCAGTGTGCAACAGATTCAAAATGCTGATGCTGAACCTTCCCTGTTATGAAACCTGACCCAGGGAGCCGATATAACATATAAAAACTGGTTTTTTTTAATCAAAATTCCGTTGAATTACTTAAATTGAGAATTTCTTAAATATAAATGATGGATGAAATATTCTGATAAATATGCTATATAATTATAACCTATATGTTTACCTATAGGTTATAATTAAGAATCTGGTAAATATTTTTAAAATAGTACTATTAATTAATTATAAATGAACCCATGTTATAAGTTTATTTATTATAGGTAATAATAATATTATTAGTATTTAGTAATAGTAAGTTAGTAATAGTAAGTTAGTAATAATAACATTCAAATAACATTACCAGCAGCGATACTTATTCGTTGAACGAGGAAAGCATCAGCTCTGGGATCACCGGTATTATATAACAGGCGCCGACTTAATTCTTTATTTAGCGCCTGTGCATTTGAACCCCACGCCCATGAGCGTCTACTCCATAGGTAACAAGTAGTAACGAAGTTGGAAGAAAGACGTATATTTAAGCACTTTATTATAAACTTCAAAATGAAAGAGAGAGATGGGAAATAAAACAAATTATACACATTATAATTACATATTTAATTTGCGATACGATGCATGCATAACAACATTTAAAAATGATATTTTTTTAGTTAAACGTTACTTAACAAAAGAAGATCTATTAAATTTTATCTTTAACAAAGTTATATTAATTTATCTCTATATTCGTTGTTTAGACTTTACACAATCATGGTTTATTATTATTATTACGTCCTTACTATATTTATAAGAATAAATTCACGCGTATTTATTTAAAAATCACAGTACTAAAAAGACAAATTACTACGCATATAAAAAGCCTTTGTGGAAATTAAAGAGCAAAGACCAAAATAAAACTAAGCGTTATAATGACTTCCAGAATTTTTAAGAAATATGTTTTGTGTTTTTTATTGTTAGTAAAATTTTGACAGTTAAACTAAATGTTCAGTGCGTATGTGATATTCTCGATAAGAATATTGTAGTAATCATAACATTCAAATACAATGTAAACAATATTTTTTAATAATTTTAATTATTAAGCTGCAAACGTCTATTTTCACATTCATATCGTCAAAGTGTTGTTGGATAATATTAATTAACCTTATATCATATAGAAGAATGTATAAATATACTTTATGAGATATTAATAGTGTTTATTACATAAATTAAACCTAAGAAATAACATAATACATCAAAATATACCTAATAACTAACCTTACAATTTAATTATTAAAAAATATTATTAAAAGTAGTCCCTTTAGGCAAGGTTCCGAAGATACTGGCAGCGTTCCCCCTTTGAATAGCCAGACTAATTCTTTGTCCAAGGTAGCTGCCAGCTCTTCATTCTCCTGTGATGTCGACTAACCTTTTTGATAATTCCCTAAAAAGCCTTAACGCGCTAGGACCCCACGGACCAAGGGTCTCGACACCGAATGGTACAAAATCATATTCAGAGCCTAGACCCCTGTATTTACAGGCTTTAGCTTTTTCAGCCGCATCACAAGCCGCACCAGCTCTGTTGTTGGTTCCATGAAGATTGGAAGGGGCCAGTGTGTCTGAACAGGTGGCATCCCATACCAAAACCCGACCCATCCTCCATGGAATCAAACTCATACCGTCCGGTCTCTACTAGTAATATACTTTATTGTATATGACTTCCTTCCACGCAGATCAGTTAATCTATTGTCGTTTACTGACATGGTATCGCGTAAAATTGATAAGCGGTGTCAGGTGGATGTAGTATATTTGGATTTTCGCAAAGCATTCGATCGAGTAGACAATGACATTCTTCTCCAAAAGTTGGCCGCAATTGGGTGTGGACCTGTTCTGCTTAAGTGTTTTCCTAGTTACCTATCAAATCGTAACCAATACGTTAAATATGGACAATATATCTCACAGCCTTATCCAACAAGTTCTGGTATCAGCCAAGGTTCAAACCTGGGACCGCTGCTATTTTTGATAATGATTAACGACCTTCCGAGCTGTATTAAATATGCCAATGTTCTATTATTTGCCGACGACGTTAAGGTTTTTAAAAAGATTAAGACTGACAATGACTGTCTGTGTATGCAACTTGATTTGGCTGAACTGCTGCATTGGAGTTAATTAAATAACTTCCATCTCAACTATGACAAATGTGAAGTGATAACCTTTAGTGACAGAGTCCGCGATTTGGGTGTTTTGTTTGTTCCTGACCTTTCATTTGCGGAGCATATTCGGATGATTACGGATGCTGCATTTAGAAGGTTGGGGTTTGTCCTGAGAAATTCAGTTGGTCTATCGGACGCTGCCACTAGGGTACTATATTCATCTTTAGTAAGGCCAATTCTAAAACCAGCTGCGTCATATGGTCCCCTTATGAAAGGTATTATGGGGATATGGTTGAAAGGGTGCAAAAGAAGTTCCTTAGAAACCTATACAAACGAAGGTACAATTTTTTTCCTTACCTCTAGCCTACTAAGTTCCTGATGGGGGTATTGGGGTACAATTCATTGGAGCTTCGTAGGGATTTGGCTGTGGTAAGGTTTGGTCTAAACGTTATTAAAAACAAAACGGAATGCGCATACTTGATGGGGGAAATCATCAGACTGTACGTTCCGGACAATTATTACCGGTGCCGGAAACATAACCTCTTTGCTGTGCGTTCGGCTCGCACTGTCCTGCGTCAACAAGCTCCCATTCCTCGATTACTCTCGATGCTTAATGGGTTTCTCGACTCTTCACCGGAGAGCGACCTATTTGGTGAGCGTATGGCGGTAGTATACTCTGATTTGAGGGTATACTTGGAGGGTATTAGAGGTTAGAATATAATGTGTTTTATGTTATTTGTAATTAATTTTGTATACTTATATATTATAGTCCATTTTTAATATGAGTTTAGCCATGTCTGTAATTGAAATAAATAAATAAATTACAACTAGGTCGATTGAAGTTTAAGGTGTAACAAAAAGGTAATATATTATATAGTATTACGAACATAATTTATACTAAAATGTATGTTTGGCAAAAACAGGGCTAATGTGAAAGCTTTTAGTCAATTTAAACAAAAGCAAGTTTTGACTTAGCAAGTCAATTGGCCAAAATCACGCAGTTTCTGAATTTGAAATACCGATAATATATAAGGGTATAAAGGCACGAGTTATAATATCCGGAGCAACCTGCTGTAAGGGACGAACATCTGATACTAGGATCCTTGAAAATGGGCAAATCGACTTAATGAGATTCTCGATGCCCCGATAACAATTTCTAAATATTGATTCTTCCTCTTCCTTAATTATAATATTCAAATAGAAAAACACATTGCAAAGCGATTAAAAGAAAAATATTATTGCTTTGGCAAATTCTCCAATTAAATTGTCGGAGATATATGTGCTCATACTTATAATAACTAACCAAATACCATTTGTATCTAGTATAATTATTTGTTTATGTTAACAAAACTGCGTAGGTGAAATTTTAGGAATTTAGACGATTTTTAGAAAATCCACAATTATTTGATTGTTCTTAAAGCAAACAATAAAAGTTGTAATGCATAGTAAGTAAGTAAGATAAGCAAAAAAGCTTTAAGTTAAATTCGGAGTAAACATTATCATACTATCTATAGGTTAGAATTGCATTAGTATTTAATCAATGCAATACTAAAGGCCTTGTTTTGCTCTGACAATTACAAAAAACGATACCGTACAGAATCTTTCCGGCACTGGTTATATTCACCAACTCTAGTCCTCTATTTTATCTAATTGTATATGTGTCATATGCATCGTGTTTTGTACGATCGCCTCGCATGACTCAACCCTATAGATGCGCGTCCGTTGTGCCGCGGTGGTTGCGTACGTCATAAAAGCGGGCGGAGAAAGACGCGGGGCTGAAATCATAAATTTGGCAAACTTTAGGCTTCCTAAACTTAAGCTAAAGATAAATTAAAGTTATCAAACTATGGATCTCAGGCAAACCGCTAACACGAGACACAAGCAAGTCACAGAACTTCAATTATTTGTTTTATATAGTTTTTATTTGATAAATAATATAAGAATCTAAATTTACAAAATAAGATTTGACTGAAGGGTTTGAAAAAGTGCTATAATAATACTTACATTGTTAAAGCGTAAAGTTTAGACAGTCTCCAGTCAATTTATCACAAAAATCAAAAATATTTCACAAAGTTGGTAGAATTAAGGAAGTTTATCGTTAGTGTCGGCGACAGGTCGATGGGCGGGCTTCCGTTTGCAACATGAGTTGTAATTTCCGGTCGACTTGCCTTAATCCTGATCGACATTTTAACTTGCCTACGCTTCAACTAATTTGATTTAAACCATTACAATTTTATCGAGTTAGTTGATTGTATGCTACTGTTTATTTTTTTTATTGAAAATACTACGACGGCAATTGTCTGAATAGACTAGAAAAATTGTCTGAGAAAATCAAATAATATAAAAGTAGACTTTTACTTTATACGAGACTATTTTATCGTATCCTACCGTATCTTTTTTTTATGATTATTATTTGCTACTAAATAATATATGTATTTTTTTTCGATATAGAATCGATTGTAAGATGAAGGAATGAAACCTATTTGATTTAATTTTAAATTACAGACTCTTACTAAATTTATCTATAAAGTTACTACTAGTACGAGTTTTATAAAGGAAGCTTTCAGAGAATAAGAATTAAGAATTACAGCTTTAATGGTGGCTTCTATTATTGAATTAACCGACAAGAACCGAGTCATATGAACATAATTGGAAAACGTTAGTCGAGTTCTTGTTTCTACAGGAAATACTAAGTTACGTTGACTAAGGCGCGTGTATGAAAAATTACATAAGCTTTGTTTGATGTTAATTTATAAGGATTGTATATTTTTTTTTAATTTAAAGTTATCCACTTCAATCGTGGACTTCTACCCTAGTTAAAAATTTTAAATACTAGATTTTTTTGTAACAATATTTTTTTTGTTTTTTTTTTAATTAAAATAAGTAGATATATTAAGTATTAAGGAGTATGGAACATATTAATAGTGGTTCTCCTTTAAGTTTACGGACTTTTACCCCATTAAGCATCGCTTTGAACAATGAAGTGGACGGAAAAATCTATTTTAATACTGTTATTTTCTTTTTTGTATTTACAGTAGAATTAGCTTTTGTTCATGAGCATTCATAGAATACTAACCAAACTTAGAATCCCACAAACTAGAACTATTAAAGAGGCAAGTCGTATTATGGTAATACATACATAATGAATTAAGTGCTAAACGGTGTCGTAACGATCCGCAGTTCCAACCAAGGAAATGTTCTTACTTGGAATACGTTCTATTATCTTGCAATGAATTATCTCAGTACCTAGTTAGTACTGATGCAGGCAAAATATTTCGCGTCAAAAATTATATTAATTTTTTAAGGACTTTTGGAAGTTATATGGGTATTATGCGGTAGACTGCCTAGCTTTAGCATATACATATATGTAAACGTAATTCGACCGACCCGACCCCGGCCGCAACCTGTGAAAGGACTAAACTAAACATGTATGTTATGCTTAATTTAGAAATGTTTATCTTTTCTCCTCCTAACCACTACGGGTTAATGTATACTTAGTTCGTGCAAAATTTTTATCTAACGTTTTTGGCGAGTGCTAAGATGTAGCCTTAATCGTATGGAGCGAAACTCTTGAATGTAAGTTATATTTTTTCCTATGAATTTTGTCACGTGACACTTTTACATATGATTTTATTAATTTATTTGTTCTCGTGAAAACCAAATCCTATGATAATTTATAATTATCACTCACTAATTTTTCACCCATTAAAAATAAACCAATCAGTGGCACCCTTTTTAGGTCTAGGCCTCAGATTTCTGTAGCTGTTTCATGATCCTTTGTTAATCTTATTGGCAAGAAGGTGATCTGACACCCGCCGTCGACTTTGTTTCATTTTGACTTTCGTCTATGTTTTCCTTCATCGTTCGAGCAAATGTTAAATGCGCACATGGACAGAATGTTCATTAGTTCATAGCCGGGGGACCAAACCGACGACCTCAGGGATGAGAGTCCCAAGCTAAAGCCCTAGTGGCCAAGTACCAACACAAACAAACAAACAAAAATCATTTATTCATATAGGTAACATAATGTACACTTATGAACGTCAAAAGAAGAAAAGAAATAAACATAAAATGATTCTAATTTTACATTTACTGCCAGTTCTCAAATCAAGGGCGTAGAACGGAAGAGAAGAACTGGCAATAAACTCTCCGCCACTCTTTTTACCCGCCAAGTTTTTTTTTTACACAATGTTTGTAAGGAGCTGCAACCATTACACCATGTTCCATATGACATCTCTATTATTCATTATATCTATAACATCTAAAATTATATCTGTTTAAAAATAATAAAAGCATTTTTAATTTATTCACAGTACACACATCAAATCGTAAGCATCTTCCATTAATAGGTTTAAATTTTAAATATTTTGTTAAAATTCCCTTCACCTCAATCGTTTCCTCGTTGAAAAAAAGTCTAGTAAGTATTTATCGATTGGAAAATGAAGGAATGTAACCTATTTGGCAAATTACAAAAAAAACTTCTTAACTTAAGGACTGATGTCCTTTGATGTTGAGTTTTTATTTTTATACCCCTTGTGTTTATGTTTATTATTTTTTTATTTAATAAAGTACACCACATCATAGATAATGCATTTTCTATAGTATAAGTTACAGACGAAGTTGATACACAGCTGTCGTTGATTTTAATCAAACGCTCCAATTTTTGACTGAACACAATTGAAAGGAAAAACGCTTTTTTACTTCAAAAGCTTTTCAATAGGCAACAAATGGCGCTGATATTTCACTTAAAATTTGATAGCATTTTCAGACTCGAAATTCACCCTCATTGGAATTGTCTTCTAATTGGAGAATTCAGGCGAACTGCAAAGTGCAACTGAAATATTGTTCAGAACGCACGTATGCTCAGACGTGACTTTGCGAAATTATATTATAACCTGTCTAAAATATCTTTAAAACATCTTATTAGACCGGAACGTGTTTTTATTTATTCACGCTTCATTGCACAATACTAAACAATTTACAAAATATTACATCAAAAAGATTCACAGTATAACGGGCGAGTCGCATTAGCGATTTCTTCTAGGCAACCGTATTTATAAGGATAAATTATCAATCTGAGAGTTATATTAATTTGTTATATTTTTTGAAACTTACTTCATCAGAAAAGATTTTAGGTTTTTAGATCGATCACGTATTTAGAAAGAACATGAGAGTGTCTGCATTTGATAAAACAAAAGAATGCGATCTAAGTGATAAGTCGCAAATTCATATAAAATTATTTGCGCGGTGAATACATGAATTTACTATGAGGCAATCTGTGTCAAGTGAGGTCTGCTTTCGATCGCTCTGTTCCTATTCAATTTTAATACATTTATTTCATAGGGATTATACCACCAATTTATGCGAGGGAAGTGTTAACGTGTGACTCTTATCTCTAAGGTTCGATCCTCGCCTGTCCACTTTCTGTCTTTAACACTTGCTCGTACGGTGATGGAAAAAATTGTGTGAAAACAGGGAGGGATGTATCAGGCACAGAAGACTAATCACATACATGCATAAAAGAACAAATAATAACGAAACAGATTTTCTTTATCTTTAACACATAACAAACTAAAGGAAAGGCTTTTTATTTTTTATATTGTAGTGTTGATTCAACGTCGATGGATCCATAGATTGTAATTTGAATTGAAAATTTCTCCGCAAAGACATTATAAGGCTAAAAACAAAAGCAACTTGGCTAAATTAGTCTCTAGAGAAATCATTGCAGCATACGGCTAAGGAATTAATTAAATTAACATTGACTTGTAAGCTCCAACTCATTAGCTGACGATGGAAGAGAAACTTTCAATGCTTTTAAATATATATATTTTTTTGTTTAAAATGACGAAAAGGTATTGAAAGTATAATCAGATATTAAGTATTATATGTAATGAATTTCTAACTGGAGGTATTGGATTCAACACGTGGGAAAATAATGGTAGTTTCAGAGGCACAGAAGACAGACTTACATTGACGGATTGCTCAGTCTCCCTTACATAGACGATTTTGTTTAAATTTCAGGGATTTCATGTGCATGTTTGATAGTGGTAATTTTGAGATTACCTTTGTTACACATTATTCATAAAATCTATTATTATAATTAAAATGTTCTACCCAAATATCTTATTTTCTTAATAAAGTAATCCAACCAGATACACTATGCATGTAAAATACGATAAAGTAGCCTCCCCTTAGGAATACGCAAACAAAATGTTATATATACCATTAATTGACACGGATTCTCACTTTACCTAATGTATAAATAAACTTTTTCGGTGTACTTATGTTTCATGATTGATGCTGCGACTCAAACTTTTCGCTTCAATTGAAATTTGTATTTAGGTCAAAGGCCGTGCGATTCGCAATGGCTCCAGGCAGGCGAGAGACAAATAACGAATTAGAGATATGAAAGTAGTTGGCAAATGGATGGTTACAAAACTTTCTTTAACTGATTAAAAATCTCCATGAAGAGAAGGAGGAGGTTTACACGAGGACGATAACATATTAGATATACTCAGACATCCAACCCGCTAAATCGACCAGTAGAAGGTTTTATGTAATTCAGTGAATAATTTATAATATTAGTTGAAATGTCTAATGAACCCTGTAAAATTTGTATGAGGTAGTAATTGGCTTAAATCCATGATTTGTCCACCGATGGATGTCTGAAAATCGGCCACGTAGGAATCATGTTTTTGCAATATGGATGAGTTACATTAAGCTGAAGACATTTAAATAAGCAATAATATTAAAAACATTTATAATTAAAAATAAAAAAGATTTTTTAGAATATTCTTTTTATTGAATTTTTACTGTTTACTTCTCGGTTCTTGTATTAAGATCAAGCGACTAATCAGGTGTATTAAATAGTATTGTATAACATAAAGCAGAATTCGAAAGAATTATGAAAATAAGATTGTTAGAGCCTATAACGAAGTAAGTCGCTGGCAAAGATTTTTGCCAAACTCAATTTTCGCGCAAAACTCTGTCTCTTGTTGAACAATTTTATTATTTATAAATTGTCTAGCGGGGTACGTTTTATTTCGTCACTTGGACATTCTTTTATACTATTATGAATCCGAAACAACTTTGTATGTTTTTTCGGATAGGTGTAGGTAGTTTTAATATTAAATTGTTGTAAGTAGATAGTAGAAAAATTGTAATTTATTTATTTTATTTTTACATTTAGGTACAAAAACAGAAAACAGATTGATTACATACATACAGTTATAGTGTGTAATAACTGTATGTATGTAATCAACATTTGAAAATCTGATATCCAATTATATCTGTACACAGCATTTTACACTTAATATCAACCAAACAACATACACATATTAAACTGAATGAAAAAAAAAGACATATATATATATATATATATATATATATATATATATTATGAATTAATTAATATATATATATATATATTAATTAATTCATATTAGTAATTTAGGTTGCAAGTATTCACCATGAACTATCTTTTTAAATTTACAAATACTATTGTGAAAAATATCAACTTAATAACACACAGCATAATATTTTCACATTCTAACGAGTGGACTATTCTGGGACACATTGTTATTGGTTACAGGTATCATAAATAGTTCCGGGATGCGCACAAAACACGTCGGTACCTTGATTTCAAGTTTCTCTAAAAGGTAGCTGTCAAATGAGCTACCACTAGCACTAATGGTGTCGCAGTAATTAAAAAAACAACGTTACTATCCTTAATGAAGTATAAAATAGAGACGACTAAGTTTAAAAGCCTATATTTGATCGATGGCACGACTGTTCATCACGCCGCAATCAACCGTCCACCAACCGATGACTATGTTCATTAGTAATCAAAACACGACTAATGAAGTATGTTCATAACTATATATTTTACTCAAAAGAATTGATATTATTTTCAATATAATGTAATAGTTGATACGATTATGATAGCTACATAATCTGTCATTTAACCTAAATAGGTTTAAAGGTCGTTGGATAATTTATAGACCATCTGGATTCGACTTAAAACTGTTTTTTTTAAACATGCATATCTGTGTTTTTATAATCTTAATATTGATTATACGAAAAAGAAAATTTATCAGGTATATAAATTGGGGAAAATATAAATAAAACACCATTAATTTTTATAATTTATTTTTCAACCTAACATGTTCGTAACTCGATCACCAGCTACGTTAACAGATGTACTTTATCTAATGAACATTGTTCATACGTCTTATAATTATTACAGTCAGTACCGAAAAAATAAACATTATCACGAAACTTTCATTTATCACGAAAATACTATTCTTAATGTTACTAAATTCCTTTTACTCAATTCTTAAGAGCTCGTGAGAAAAGAACTACATTATGATTTGTGATAAATATCTATTGTTAATATATTCTTTGAAAATGGTAAAATTCTTAGATAAGTATTAAAGGTTGGAAGACGTTGTGTGTAAGATGGGATCTTGTAGTTGAAGTTCGTAGTATCAGGAGAAATAGAAGACAAAGAACGTATTGGAATGATACTTTTTAAGCTTTCGTGTATGATTTAGAAATAAGCTAAACTAATGAACATCAATAGTAATGTTTCTATGTAACGCCTACTCTACACACATAAAACTCCATATCCATTGATCGCAAGTTATATTATTATTAGAAATAGGAAAGGCACAGTCGAAGTATAAAATTTATTGCTGACATCCCTAACTAGTATGCTCGACTATTCGTAACAATTACTACCGACACATATATCTATAAGAAATTTTAGGTCACACAGATGGTACCTCGCGTTTTATAACAGGAATTATCAATACTGTGTCAACTACCAAATTCCATATACTATAATTTATCACTCACTTCCTTTTAAGCAAACAATATGATATTAGCATTTTGAAGTGAGAAGTCCTCGGTCACCGTGGACTCAAATAATTTTATTTACCAATTTTTAAATTGGTAAGAACAATTTTATAATACTCATGTCAAACCCTATGATTCCAATGGTGATGTTATTACCATTAATGTATTGTTATATTATTTTCAAATCTTAAAGATTAGACTAGAAAAATAAAAACAGTGGAGAGAAATGTTTAAACATACCTATGTTATGTTGTACAAATTTTCATTTGTAGTGATTTCTTAAATTATTTGGCACATTTGATTTCTTCAGAAGGTAAAATTCAATAATCTACTTCAGACTACTATAGTTCACTAGAAATGTAAAATTGAAAATATCTTAGTTAAATCAGATTACATGTGCGTATTCATAGTAAATATTAAGTTAAAATACACAATTCTGTATGAAAATAGGAATTCATTTATATTCAGAAAATATAATTTTGTTTAGTGAGACAATTACCTTTCAATTCTCGAACATTTGGTTCTTGTATAAGTCCTTAAGTACATTAATAATAGTGTCAATTTTATTAATTACTACAAATCTAAACAGTCGTTTACTAGAAGTTTGCACTAAATATACACAAACAATTTTAATATTTATAGGCTTTATCCAAATCGTTGACTTAAATCATAATTTCAATGATCAGAAACCCCTCATATATATTGTATTAATTTAAAGTCTGTCTAAACATGCAAACTAAAATGCAGCTAATAAGTACACAGATATAAGAAAGTTTAACAAACATTCATTCAAGACACAAGTTACAAACCATCAGATTCGTTGAGGTTAATTTAATGTCTTTACATTAATTAACGAACAAAATAACAACAAGCACCATACTAAATAACGAGAAAATTTTCAAACAAACTTCAGCATCAATAGAAAATATACCACCACAAATTGACTAGTTCTAATAGCTATCTACCTAATAATACATTTATTCAACTAAAACTTAATAGTCTGTTCTTGAACCGGCCGCAAGTAGAAAACTTAGATTCTAGATAAGGTAAAGGTAAAAAGGGAGTGTAAATGATTCCAAACGACATAACACTTATTCACAAAACCACTCGTAAATATTCATTTCACTAAATCTCCGTTACAAGTTGAGGCAACCGAGTTCAAGCTTCAAGTCTTTTACCGCAAATCCTTGAATAGGAAGAGGATTAGGAAGAGCAAAAGGGACCATGGGTGGATTTAAATGTAGACTTCATGGTGTTGCTGCGGCCGGCCATGCCTGGACTAGGAACCACGCTCTGATAACTCCACTATGTCATCAGGTTCTGGTCGCACCGGGTCTATCTTTCTTCTTTCCGCTATGACGTTTCTAATTTTTTCCTCTTCTGTTATAGAAGGATTGGACCTTTCTACGTTTGACCGAAATGAAGCGCGGCTCACTTCACTTGGCGTAGCAGATTCTGTGGAAGGCCTACGCTTTGTTTTATCTCTTAGGCTCTGTCTGGTTGAAGGAACCGCAAGTAACACTGGAGCTGGACGAAGCAATCTGGCTTCCTCGCTCCGAAGTGAACTTCTCTTATCAACACGCTGTCTACGATTTTGGGCGAAAGAGTCTCGTCTTGGTGGGCTTCCTGGCTCTAATTCATCCACATCGTCTGCATCTATGAATCGGGCATCTTCTTCATATAAAGCAGGAGCATCTGTTGTCGATTCCTGTCGCCGTCTGCTAAAGGCATGAGGAGATAGTGAGGCTCTTCTTTGTGGAAGAGCAACTGGCAATAAAGCGTGATGAGAATGTAATGTTTTTCGGCGGCGTGGAGATGGTATGATCTGATGTTTTGGTTCGCTGTATGTAAAATTAGCGGGCAAAGAAGGTACCTTATTTAAAGGCCGAGGGGGAGCTGTACATTCTTCGAGGGCTCTGCAAAGAGCTCTGTCTTCTTCATCATCTGCTTCTCTTTCCAGTTCACGCTCGAGTTCAACGTCCATATCGATTTCGTCTTCCATTTGTTTGTGGGATTCTTCTAGGTGTTTCATAAGTACCTGTTAGAGTTATAAATAATTACCTTTAGTCATGTTCCAACGAAGTATTATACTGTATATTTTAAATACTTACAGCCACAACAACGTTGACGAGGACAAATTGGGCCATCAATACAAAAACAACAAAAAATATGGGTGCGATAATAGTAGAGACGCAACAATTTCGCACACAGTCTACAGTACTGTCGCAGTCTTCTCTCAGTGTGTCTTTCATTATACCGTTCCAATTATCGCCGGTCGCCACCCGGAATAACGTTAGAAATGCCATTCCGAAATTAGCAAAGTGGGCATGTTCACCGAGACCTAAAAATAATAGAACTGTAATAGTGAAACATAATTGTTATATATTATTAATTTTAGGCCCAATTTCTGAATACTATAGAAATTGTTAAACAGTTGAGCCAAAGTTAGAGGGATCGATAGTAGAAAATATTACCTTGGCAGGGAATTTCATCTGAGCATTCCAAACGACCAAACAGTTCCACGCCTAAAGCCGCAAAAATGAAAAAGAGAAGAAAAAATAGTAATCCTAAATTCCCAACTTGAGGAAGAGCTTGCATTACTGTATCCAGCAATGCTCGTATCCCTTTTGCCATCTTCAATAGCTTCAAAACCCTTGCAATCCGAAGAACACGCATAACTCTCATAATAGTTGGGTTTATGGGTATTATATTAGTCTCTAGCTCTTCTAAAACAATACCAACGATGGATAGTATAACGATGATTACGTCCAGTTGGTTCCACTTGTCTTTGAGGTAAATTTTGAAGCCGAGTGCAACAAGTTTCATCACCGCCTCGAGAATGAATACGGCAGTGAAGAAATAGTTGAAGATTTTCAAAGCGTACTGCAGTGCGGGTGGCATTCGGTAATATTCTATTGCCATAGTGACCACGTTCAGACCGATGACTCCGGCAATGGCTAAATCAAAGTATTTCGATGTAACAACATTGTGCACAAACAGGCGTGTCTGTGAATAGTCGGAATAGTACGGCCTTTGATGCATCTCTGGAATCAAATTTGAATTTCGTATCAATATTTTGGAGGCACATTTTATTTTTATTATTTTTGACCTGTGTTGTTATTAAAAAAAATACACTTATAATTAATTCATTATTAAAAATAATAATATTTACTAACTTCGTCTCTTTTTCTCCATTTGTAACGCTCTTTTCGCTGCTCTTCTCACTCTTTCCTCTTTCTCTTGTTCTTCTCGACATCGATGGAAGTTCTCAACCACAACTCCCACAAACATGTTTAGAACAAAGAATCCCACCAGTAGGATAAAAGCAATGAAGTAGAGGAGACGCCATTCCGAGTAGTTCACTATTGGCTGTTGGATAAAGAAAGATTATAGTGTGCCTTACGTACGTAATTATGAGCCAAAATATTTAATGTCGGTTTCAATAATAACAATTTCACACATTAATATTTAGCAAAGTTTTTATTATAAAATATGAAAAATAAGTTTTAACTAGAAACATAAACCCTTTTTCAGAATTAAAAATTTATTACGGATGTATCATCCAACCTGTTGATCAACGCCGACCGCATCAAGGCCCGTATACATGATATTGACCCAACCATCCCTTGAGCTGAGAACGAACAAGGACATCAAAGCCTTCCCGAGATCATCGAAATTGTATTTCCTGTTCACCCACACGTTACCCTCTATTGCCAGACAATCGGATTTATTCTTCACTGTCTTGATGTTGGCGCCTTCACAATAGAAGAACGCCCCTTTGAACAGCTAAAAGGAAGATTTTTAAAGATTCGCTTTAAGAATCGAATTAAACGTTGCCGATAGTGATAGAAGCCTATTACGATATTATTATATATGTTTAGTTGTGATATCATATTAAATTATTCCATTCCTAATAATAACGACATTCTTCATAAAATCTGTTTTGGTATGACTACTCATTTTAATATAAGAAGGAGAAGTAGCTATGCCAATCTTCCGTAACAAGAGATGACTGGATAAGTTTCTAAGGGCTTGTTTCACAATGTATGAATAAAGTTCCAAATATCTATGCAACATATAAATTATTCGAAAGATAAAAGTTCCGAATAAGAAACTTCGCGTTTCATGACGAATAGATCTATCTGACAGTCGTGAAACGCATAAATACAGTTTATCCTACCAATAAGTAATAAATAGCTTATTTGGAACTTATCCGGACATTGTGAAACAGGCCCAAAATCATGTATGTATAATAAGGTGTTGCACCACAAGCTTCGGGGAGATTAAGAATAGTAAGAAGATTAATAAATAAAAAATTACTAATATTTTTCTAAGCCAATAAACTGAACAAATATGATTTTATTGTCTACGTTCAAAAACACTGTCGAATGGTTTACCGTGAAATATTTCATTTATTTGAATACTGTTTACCTGAACTCCCAGAATGCCAAATATTATGAAGAATGTGCAACATATTAACACGATATTTCCGATAGGTCGTAATGATGATAATAACGTTTGAACAACCAGTTTTAATCCGGGAGCTCGATTGATCACTCTCAAAGGTCGTAAGGATCTTAACAACCTGAACACCTGTAAAATTAAAAGGTCAAGTAAAACCAATTTTATCGCTTTAAGAGTTTCTCTCGAGATTTATTTTTCTAACGCAGAGAGACGTCTTACATGTGGTTTTGTTTAAAAAAACACTTCTATTAAAATCAAGGCATTTTTGGCTAATTAAGAATATTCACTTTCTTTTGTTTTTAAATTGTATTTAAGATAAATAAACTATAACGATTCTCTGATTTATTAATTAACAAACACATTTGTTCGAGAGTTCTGCTTGCAATGTTTATATTTAAAGATCTAAAAAATATTTATACAAAGTGAAGAATATCTATGAATCTAGTATCCAATAACGTATAAAGCACCATATTTACTATAAGCGACATGAAGTCATATTTACTTACTCGTAATATTCCGAATATCCTTGGGCTCGATTCTGATACTAGAGACATTAGTAAATCGATAATAGATATGATGACTAATGAGCCATCCATAATATTCCACCCCGAGGTGAAGTATGCCTCAGCACCATAAAACATTCCAGATGCCACAACCTACATCAGATTTCATTAGATTAAATTTATATCGATTCTAGAGTTATTAGATTACCGTGAACTTCATAAATGTCAAGACATATTTGTCGTCAATTAATAATTTGATCTCCTTTCAAATGTTTGACAGAAATCTTTTTATTTGGGATATGGGACAATATAAATGTGGTCCAAGATATTAATTATTCGATGCACTTACTTTGAAGTAATGTTTGTAAAATAAACTTGCCTTTATGAACATCTCAACCGCAAATACCACGGTGAAGACATAATTAGCACTTGATAAAAAAGCTCGCTCCTTAGAGTCTGGTGGTATGTTCGGTCGCTCCATAGCTAGTGTGATGCAATTAAGAGCAATGAATAGTAGCACTATATTGTCAAACCAACTTCGGGTTACCATCCATGTGCAAAATCTTCTTATCCTGAATAACGATTTTGAAATGAGACTCAGACGGCGTTATTTTGATAGGATCGAAGTCGAGGAAAACCAATATGGCCCACTTAATTTGTTACTTATTAATTTAATATGTTTTGATACTTTTCTAAACGAAGATCAAATATTTACATCTACAACCTATAGGCTTATATTATGTCTATTAAATTATATTTAATTTACAATTTTTACTCATATTGAAAATTTTATTTGTAAATCACGTACGATTTAAACCTTATTAATAATAGATATTTGGATTGGATATTAAACAATATAGGAATATTAATTAATCCTTTTTGCACTGATTCGGCTGCAAATCTATTCACCTAAACGCTTCTTTTTATATTAATATATTATTTTCTGTTCTGCTTACTTAGCACAAATCACTGTTATCACCTCAGTTTCTTTTCATTTAAATAATATGATACAAATAAGGACATCTAAAGTATCAAGAATATATTTCCTCTCAATGTTATGAGTACGGTTGAGGAGTTTCATGTTATTGACAAATTATGAAAGGGAGACTAATAAGGATTAAAGGAATTCTAAGAGGTTATTGCTACCTCTCACAATCCGCAATCTCCGTTAATTGAAATTCCTATAATATTGTGTGTTACGTGTAATTTTAGAGCGCGAAGTAAATGTCAAGTTGGTTAAATTAACTACGTATTTGACGTATATAGTAATAATGAAAATAATTAAAGATGAATAAAAAAAATTTAAAACAAATGAAAAAAGTTTGGTCCTTTACGTATTATGTACATAACGCACGGTGTATATTTGTTAAACTATATGCACCGATTATTAATCAGCAGTGTTATTAGTTAGTTATTTAATTAGTGCAATGACTAAACTGCCACATTACTATAAATACAGGCCTAGTTCGCAACTGTTACGTCTACGTTCTCTGCTTATTTCATTGATATTATATTTATAGTATTACAAAGGCCAGTCAAATGTAGTGAGAGACTTATTTATTAGCTCATGCTCAAACGAAACACTTACCAATTACCCGGAGAAAATATGTAAAGAGAATAATCCTCTTTTTCTTTAAGACACCCTGTCGGCTCCATAAAGCGAAAAAGATCCTTAAATCTAAATCTGCTTCGGTCAAATCTCGATGAGAATATACAGACATTGTTTATCGCCACCTGTAAGTAATTTAAACTTGGAAAATCTTTCCTTAGGTATTAACATCGAATTTTATGTAGCATCGTGGGAGTAACAAGAATTTTCTTTGTTTAACATTGTAAAGACCTTTTTCATTTCATTTATTTTGTTTTAATATTTGTAAATTTGTTTTCAATAACAGTTTTAATCGAAAGTTCGCGTTGATAGAGATATAGTGCAATGACCTAAGTTAATATGAAAATGATAGCTGCATTATAGTTTGTAGTAATTAAAAAGATAACCCTGAGTACAAAGTCAATTTTATTAGCCGAGTAGAGAAGCGAGTATACAGCTCTTATAATAAACAAAGGTGCTGTCATCCAATTAGATGCGAATGAATAAAATGAAATGCAGAGGTTAATTATTTTAACATGCTTTTATATAGTATTGCAAATAGTGCGAATTCAAAATCATTTATTCATATATAACATAATGTATACTTATGAACGCCAAAAATTTAAGTAATTCGTTACATTTTATAAATTAAATTATATCAAATTAATTAAAATCTGCTTATAGTCTATTTGTTTGGATGTTATAGCACCGTACAATCAAAGTCGATATTTTAACTACTACGATTAAAATGAAGCCTTTCTGCACGTATTTAAAAATACTTGTTCCAGGGCGGCATTTTCTCTGACGTCAGCATTGTAGGTCAGACTCTGTAACCAGTGACAAGGTTTTCCGGTAATTTAGCGGATAATACCTAACGATATAAGACAGGAACTGGACTGGAAGAAGCTAAAACTTGACAAGTTAGCGATGAGATACTTAAGTTAAATACATTTTTAGCTTATTATTTAACGATTCCCCTGTTTATTTTGCCTCCTTTGAATATATTAGTCGAATTGCAAAATAAAGGATGTGGATTTACTGTAATTAAAGAACAAAAGACATTCAGTCTAAGATTGCGGATTTGTTCGGTTGCAGTTTGTTTATTTTTATTCTTGTTTAGAGATTGACTGTTGAAATGTACTCGATATCTCGAGTATACGTAATAAAAACAATTTAAACAACGATTAAGTACGATTTTTGAGTTTTTGACGTGACGATACCTTTGTTTAAAAACACACTTCTCATACGTCGTTTATCAGTAACAGACACGAGTTGTTAGTAAAACGTTAGTGAACGGTCATTTGTCTAGCGGTTCAGAAAATTGGTTAAACGGTTTTTTGACATTTAAGTTTCTCCATTCTTTTAAAGCGCACGAAAGGTCGAGATAGCGTGACAATCTTCGTCTTTTAACTAGCTTACTTGTGAGGTTTAAGTTTATGGACATGCAATTTAATTTGTATTATTTCGTTACTTTTATTTATTTGCAAAAATAATCGAGTGTGATAAGGACAAAACATTTAACAAATAGTTATTAGGCTATAGAGCCTTAATGTATATTTAAAAATTGAAGTTGCCCATTCTTTTACCCGATGAATCATACATTTAAACAAAACATACATCGTACTTTTGTCTATCCTCAATTGAATGCTACAGTAATATATTTCCATTCTTAATCATAGAAAATCATACATTGTTTAAAAGTAAAAAAGAATTTGTTGGCTGCCTCCTGATATTTGTTCCTGCCACTCTTAACGTTTGAGTGACGTTACGGTGTTTTTTTCTCTCTACATACACAGATAACTATTTTTATATCTATTTTGCAAATCATTTTTTGTTAACATTTTTAGTTTTATTTGATTAAAACATGACATTTTTAATTATAATAAAATGCTTTGCAAATGATAGTACCTTTGTTGGACAAAATAACCATATTTGAGTAATGCACAATATATAATATGCTTATAATATAGCACATGAACACTTGAAAGAAGAAAGAAATAAAATATTAGCAAGGATTTCACGCTAAATTATTTATGCATTATAGATTAATCGCGGGTTAAGTCCCAATTAACAAAGCATCGACTACCTATATGTAAGGAACAAATAATAGTTTTCACTTACCTCTTCATTAATTTGTTTAATTAATGGCAAAGGTTGGTTATTTGTTCTGGGCAATGCTTCGTTAAGGGCTCGGGGCGGTAATTGCTGTTGACCGCTTGGTATTAAATTACTCGCTTTCACCTCCGACACTGTTGTTACTAAAATCGAAATTTTAACTTTTAATTTATATGTTAGCTTGGGTTATTTATACCACACTTATATGGTAGTTTCTGATACTTCTGCATAATGAGGGTTATTAGAACATAGGAGTATTTTGAAAAGCAATATAACGTGTAATGGCGCGCAAAATAGGCGCGGCCACAGATAAGGAAAAGGTTTAATATGCCAGAGATATACACCACGTATATTAAGTACGTATTCATACTAGGAAGTATGGAATTGGGTATAAACGTCGACACAAATGTGAATGTTATATATATATGTATAAAAACATTTTGTCACTTGCTAAGCTGAAGATACTCCATAGAGCCTGTTGGTTTGGTCGCAAAGCTCCGATTACTCACTTTAGATTGATGGTAACGGCACAAGGGATTTCTAGGCTAGCTCTTTGATCTTAGCTTAGACGTCACTACAAACTTTTCCCGCTTTCGGTTAAACTGAACGCGTAAAACCGCTTGATGTGATTTTATTCGATATTTATTATATTATAAACCTTGAATCTACCAGTAAAACAGACTGAGCAGGAGCAAAAAATTATACTGCGTACGCTGTGGTATTAAATATTATCGGTAACTATTAACAATTGACCAAAGTAGAAAATATCAAAATCTAAAAAAAAATAGAGCAATACCATAAATCTAACTTGTCACTGTTATATTTAATAAAAGAAATATCCAGCCTAATAAACCATTTTGTTGAAATACTATTTATTATCATACTAAATATGTGTAGTGCTAGCAATGGATTAAGAAACAGTATGTAATTTGGTTCTAAAACTATATATCTTATTAAATGCTCTATCTTACTTTCATATCTTTTGCAAGTAAAAACCACGAATGATTTTTTTCTGTTAAAAATGTTTTTTTTTACAAACTTACAGGAATGGGGACGTTTAACCGCAGTGCGGCCTAAGCAATGGATAACAGTTTCATAGTTTAATGAATTACCTGTCAAAAGATCATTAGTTAAAGACAGTCTGTGGGGAGGTGCTTTGCCATCTAAACGAACTGTTGAATCCGACGAAAAACCCGCCTCTGGAGCTTTCCAGGATACCTAAGAAGTATAATAGAAGATATTTAATTATTATAACCTTTTAAAACATTGTAATTCATTTATTAATCAATTCACTCTCTACGTACGTCCTTTAAATTATTGTGTACATTTTTATGAGAAAATATAAATGTTTAAAAATATATTTAATAACTGTCACAGTAAAGTTTAAATTAATATAGTTTTTTATTTTAACGAACGTGTAAAAGGCCTATTTACGGCCTGGTCGTTTAACTTGTTTCTTTGTTCAAACCTTTTAAGGTTCAGGGTTTATGTTTGGAATAGAAGATCGATTTGCTCCTGTTTCGGCCTCTGCTCCACACCCCATAAAGAGGTCGAACAACAATATATATACGTTATCCTTACACTTACATCAGGTAGTATTGGTGTTGCATGGGCGGAAACTCTTCTTGCTGGTGGAGCCAAAACTCGCACTGGGAGCTGGCCACGAGATCTATAAGGCATCTCAGACTGCGTATCATTCTTTATGACAATAGACGATGAAAGCAGAATGTCATTTCTTCGTAGACTTGAACCTGGAATATTATTTACATTAGTATATATACGAGAAGACTACAAATGGAATCTTATGTGTATTTTTAGATGGTGAGAGATGAATTAATATTTTAGTTAAAACAATAGGTTTATAAGTTTCTAATGCCGTAATAATTGACTAGAATTTAACAAGTATCGTTTAACATACATAACTCTACTGGATTTTAATGCATTAGTTATTATAGAGAGAGGACAATTTGGTGGTGGTCTTCCTACCACTTCTTGAAAAAGGCGTGGGTATGGGGTAATATGTTTTTTATTTAAATATACTTAAATGTGTAAATATGTTTTTCAACTGGTACTTTTTTAGTACTATCGTAAATGTAATGAACCTCAGCGACAAAATACAATCATATAATACCATTGCAAGCAATGTGATCTCGTCCATTATTCAGTATAACAGCGTCAGAGTCTGAGCCCGTTCTTTGTTTCTTCTTTCTTAAACTTGGCCTGGACAACCTCCAACTGTATCCACGCTGTACCCTGCATTTGTCTTCTCCATTTGGGGTTGGTGTTGTTATGGTAAGACTTCTAAAGAATATTTACTACTTGTTTAATATACAGAAATTGATAAAAATAATAATTTAATTACTTCATATATAAGATCTTCTGATCAAATCTTCTAAATCAACTGATAAGGTCTGCGTAGATGGCAACACCGGTTGTGCATAAATAACGGTATGGTAATGGCAAACATTGCGCGGAAACTCAGATATCGTGTGTCAGACACAAAAGGCTGCCTTGACTTGACTAGACTAGTTTAAAATAAAAAATAAAAAAAGAGTGTGTGTACTTATGTACACGCGTTAGAAGTTATACTTCTTTGGCGTATGGAAAAAAAATAACTAAAATGCAGTAGTGATTAATATTAAAATTAATCAAAAAGATTTTATTTAAATAAAAAAGGTTTTATTAACTTAAAAATATGACCACACAGTAAAAATCCACAATCATTTATCATTAAGGCAATGAATCAAATATATTAATAAATATTTCAAATAAACTATTTTACATTCGTAGATTCTTCTCGTAGTGACTGAATAGGCACGTGAGTAACAAGAGGTTTGTGGTAGCTAAAATATGATATAAATGGTCCCGTTGAAACTGTAGATAAGTATCTTGTTGAATACACCATCAATAGTAGTGCCATGCCGTGTTGTTGAAACTGAAGAGTCATTTTTAATTAATAGATTTAAATCGTCATTAAAAAATTTAATCAGTGGCTCAGAAGACTCTGAACTTAAAGTTTATATTAAAGTCTCCACTTAGAATCATGGGTAACTTCCTCATTTTTACTCATAAGCATCATAGCTCCAATTGTTGTGTATGAAAATAATGTTTTTTTTTCAAAAAATAAATAATTTCTTCAATTTTTTGATTTGGAGAAATATAAATTGCAATTAAAATAAATTATTATGATACGTATACCGTCGTATATGAAATTCATTTAATAAAAACACCAAAATAATATTTATTTGTTTTATTTTTATTGTTACACTGTTTAATTGTACCCTTACGAAACACGTGTTCTACATATTTTTTGTACGAAAGTTATCACGCTAGCGCGGGAACCGAGCAAAACACAACATATCCCTACCGTAGCTTGACACAGTCTGACGTCAAATTCTTTTTAAACCAGCCGGGCGCCGAGCGTGTGTGAGCGAGATGGGAATAAGACAATCTTCAAGTAAAAAGAAATAGAATATGCGTGAAGTTAGCTGCTATCTAGAACTAACTTCATGCTGTAGGTGTCGGTGTGCGCGCGCATCGTAAAAATTCACTCTCATCATTTTTCTCCATCGCGCCAAAAGAAGTATAACTTCAATATTAGTCAAATTAATAAATGAAAAGCGCAGGATAGATTGTAGCGTAGACTATTATTATATTATATTTTGATTTTAAAAATTAAAAAATACATCGCATCCTACCTTTGAGAATTCAGCAAGCTGGATTTATCGCTGACATTGAGGCAGTTACCCTCTTTAGCTATTGTGACTTGGAGGTTCTTCTCCGGTATCATCGGTGAAGGAAGAGACCTTGGTGTTGTTGGTGTACCAGGGGAAGTGGCTCTGGATGGTGGTAATGCTAGGGTAAGAGGTGGAGGCGCTAAAGAGACAGGAAGTCTGGCCTTTTCGGCACCTAAAGCGGCTGCCGCGGAATGGAGGGTTAGGGTATAACTGTTTGGAGGCTTCAGTAAACCTGGTATACTGGTACACTGTAACAATACAGAACGGTGTTATTGAATATTGTTCGCTTGAATTATAAGTATAAAAACTTAAAAATATAATGTTATATTTTTATTAATGGAAGTACCATTTAGAATGTGTGATCATTACTTATTAGTTAGTTACTTTAGTTCTATAAAGGATATATCATAATTTTACACACTATGGTACATATACGTATATATATACTTATACTGTAGTAGTTGTATCGTGAGATTTGTTCGTTTGAAATGACAATATTACTTTTATATATATTTCGAAAAAATACATGCTATTTTTTTAGACTACATTATTGTCTAAATGCGAGTACCACACATTTCTTTAAAATGTCGAGATCGTCTCTTGCAGCCAACGATTGCTGAAAATCTCTCGAATAAAATAATATCGTCAAGTTATGGTTTATAAATTTGCGCTTATGTTAAGATTTGATTAAAATACTTTTTTCCTAGTCTCAATATTTGCGTGGCATTAAACGACAAATTTTTAGGACAGTAATTAAAGTGCTATAGAAAGACGTACTACAGTCCTTTGAGCTGTCAAATGTGAATTTTAGGATTCTTGTGTTAAAATGTATGTGAGTAGTCAATTTAGAACTAAAACTTACGGAAGTTCGGTCGATTGAATCCAAACTAGATAACATTGATGATCTCTCCAAGTTAAGAGCTACGTTGAAATCTTTGAATGATGCTCCAGGCTCTAGTGTAGTGGACGGCGAGTCTTGAGGTGTCGCGGCTGTGTGAGTGATCATAGGAACAACTGTGCTGTTGCTGTGTTCGTTAATTGAACTTGATGCTAACAATTTAGATTCCTGAAATAATATTTATTTTAAAATAAACCAGACATGTATCATATATCTTGGTAATTAAAAAGCTATTCGAACTCGTTTTATTTTTTATTTACTTTTTGGAACAGACTTTATAAAATAATATTTGTAAATATTTTGGAAATAATTAACCATAGCAAAAAAGTGCATAAGCTGAAATTTTAGAAAATTTTAAACGTATAAACACATATATTTTATTAAAAAAAAACACACAAATACATCACTTTAATAGAAACGAAAAGAAGAAATAAAATATATTTAATTTAAAGCTTCACAGATAAGCTAGTTTCACAGACAAATAATAATTATATACAAACACTCCAGCAGAACGGTAGAGAAGTAGATAAAAACCATATTTAACAGATCACACATAAGAAGTTGACATGAATACTAAAAAAAACAATGAATAAAGTCAGTTATCATGTTCCTTCAAACCTTTTGTATATTGCATTTGTTGGAGTGGGCACAATCTTTGCATAACGTCGAATTATGCGTTGCGGGTTTTGGTTTTCTTTTTTTTGATTTCATTACTTTTTCTTTATTATTCGGGTCATCTTTGGCTTTTCGAACATCATCCGCAGATTTCCAGAAGTTTTTAATTTCATTCTATTATTTAAAAAAAATTATTGTAAATAAAATAAAAAGAGGAATGTTTAATATGATTCATGTTATATTTAATAATGCACCTGAGAAAAACTGTCACTCGAGTTCGATCCGGAATTTGATTCATTGTATTGTAATTCGTTGTTTTCGGAAAAACATTCGCTGGATAATTTAGATTTTGCCAATTCCCGTTGTTCCCGCTCCCGCCTTTCATTTCGCTAAAAGGTATTAGTTAAATATTTAAATATGATATTTTATATTAAAGAAAAATAAATACCAACACATACCTCTGAACTAAACCCTTCTACCAAAATAGCAACAAGTAAGTTAAACAATACATAATTGCCGAATGTCATCAATGCGACAAAGTATAACGCGGCCCAATGGCTGGTTTTTTCCATTCCATTAAATAAAACAACGTTCCAATCTTCTTGCGTCAACACCTGTAAATATCACAGAGGGGGATTACAATTTGTTCAATTTGCCCTTTACTCTACCACAACATTTATCCAAAAATATTAAAATTTCAATAAATAATAAGCGAGGTGTGCTGTCACATTGTGTTCAAGTCGTGCCTCATTGTTGTATAAATTGTAAAGTATTAAAACGGTTAACCAAATGGAAATTATAAAATAAAATTATTGTTAGTACTGAGCGTGTTATTAATGCCAGTGTTAGTGTTAAAATCACATTGTTTGAAACGTAACACAGACGGCGGTTGGAGTACACAAGCAAAAGGGGGCATTACCTAATTTACAATTTACGAAGCAAGATGCACTAACTATAAAGCGTTCCTCACTAAATGTTTCTATTTACTAACAGTCTTACAAACATAATACATCAACCAATCCGAGTTTCTCGTGTCTTATCGCATTCTTGTTGAAATTAAACTTCTCACTGAATATGTTAGTAAAAGTTTACGAGAAACACGCATGTAAATCGAAAAGGGTCGCAAATAAATCAACAGTGTATCTGTCTACCGGTCTTTCAAAGCTTACCTGAAAGACAGTGACCGTAGCCCATAAGATGTTATTAAAATGTTTTCTGTCACATTCACACTTGGGATGATTCGATATGATCTCAGGGCAAGTACAATCCCTCTCGGTGCCATTGTCTTCGTTGAACTTGCAAAACTTACCACCGAACAAGTACATGCCCAGAATACTGCATGGTGAGCCCGATGAGAAAATGAAAGAAAAACAAAATGCTAGGCGCAAACGCCGCGAGCGAACCGTACTCATGATGTTTTTGTGTCCACGATGGTAACACTCTTACACAAAAGCTTTAGGATATTTCTTGGCTCGGTTTAAGATTAAAATATTTTTAAGCGTGTTACCTTCGCTAAAATTCACTACTAACAGTATAGTTGATACCTATGAAATATTGTTAAGAACGTATTTATTAAAATGTTATACTGTGCAACTTCCCCAATAAAATATTAATATTAACATTCATCTTTATTTACTGCCTTATTAAATAAAACGATAGATGCCATAAAAGTATAGAAAAGAAAGTGCAGAGTTCATTCTTTAAATTCAGTAATAGTGATTTGCCATTCATAATGCATTCGTGAGGTTTAACGTAATGCAGATAAAAATTGAAATAATGTTAAGGGCTTCAAATAAGGTGGGAAATCACAGGAATTTTGAATTAGGCAAGTATGTAGGAAAAAATTCGGAAACAAAATTGTCTCAAAATAAAAACATGCGTAGTGATGCTATTTTAAGATTTAATTTTATAAGATTATTTTAAATAGACTTAAAATAATAAAAGCAGCATGCGAAGTGACAGATAAAATTGTTAAACCCGAGTATAGTTGTAATAGTGGCCATAGAAGATCTAACAAAGGTATTATCCGCGACTCGGTTCGATCGACCTTACTATACCCTACTACTCAACAAAGCTACCTAATATATTATGTGCTCGCCAACGTGTATGGGATTTCTGAACGATATCTCGTTATATGAATGTGATACTAGATGATGTTGGAGTAATTTGTAACAAATGCTTGCTATTTGTTTTCTATGCGACACTATGCTAGCTGTTATGCGACGGAACGCCTGTCACTATGGTGCAAGGGTATAAGTTTGTGATAGGATACGTATACATTCAAAAATAATTAGATAATTATTCTTGCAGCATAGTGGATAGATTGTGTACTCGCGTGGTTAGTAGATTAGCCGTCACATGACAATTCATGGTTAAAAGGAAGGTCTGTCGTGAGTGTTGACTGCTGACCGACCCGAAGGTAAGCGTTAAGTATATTGCAAGTTCTGTCTGTTTTTGAATTGTCTATTAGGATCTTTAATTCAAAATGTTCAATACCTGAAATACTGTGACAAAGGCCCACAAGAGAGTATCAAAGTTTTTTCTGTCGCAATCAAGATCGCCATCTTCATCTTTCTTGCAGAATTTGCACCCGAAGAGGTTCATACCGAGGATGCTGAACGTTACCACGCAATATACCATTAGATAAAGGAACGGTTATTTAATTTCTTTTGATACAATAAACAGAAAGGAGCGAAATAATTAAATCTAAAATGATTAGTGATAGTGAAAATAAAACTAGCGTAGTAAGCGTTAAAGCGTGAGTAAAAGTAAATTATAATAAATTGAAGAGAATATTGTAAATAGTGTGAATAGTAGTGTATAGTAGACATGTTTAACTAGGAGATATAAACACAGGATAGAAAGAAGTAGGTGAAATCACTCACAGTTAAATAGTGCACAGGTTAAGGGATGCGGGTGTAAGTTAAGTAGAAAATTTCATTTTATGTTTGGATCCATATAAATCTTCGTTTGCTATGAAAGAATGAATTGGCTGTAAAGCGATCGGTTTAACCATCTGCTTTATTCTACTGAAGCAAGTTGTAACTACAGGGATAAATGATATTTAATATAAGGAGACAAAGTTGTGATTGGATGTCGAAATTTTTGAAGATATTATTGATTTGTGGAAATACGTAAATATAGATTATAATCAAAAAAGTCCGGATATTTTAGATAATTCTGAGTGATTTGAAGGCAGAGTAGAAGATTCCCCTGAAGAGTTGAAAGTACTAATATAGCAGCAGTTTTATGTAATTTAATAGGATTTTTTAAATTCAATATTAAAATGACGTTATTGTTTTATATTGGTATTTATATCATGCATTTTATTTTATTGTTTGCTTAAAAGTATTAATATTATAAATTATCCCTTTAAATCCCCATTAATTAAATGGAAGCCTTAAAGGCTGTTAATATTTACCTGAATATGAAGATAAACAGAACTAGTAACGAGAAAAACACAGCGACATTATCCATTGTTCTCAGCATGACGAAGAGTTGTCTTCTTAAATTTGGCATAAAACGGACTAGTTTCAATATTCTAAGTAATCGAAATGTACGCAACACTGATAGACCTGAACTTCCTGCTAAGTCTTGCTCATGTCCCACACTTTGTGTAAGCTCAAATGCACTGTACAAATGGAAGGGAGTTAAAAACGATAGCAAAATAGTAAAACATAATTGACCTCCAAGAGCAATACCTCAATATTACTATGACACCGTCAAACACGTTGAACCCATTAGAAATGTATTTGAAAGGACCTTCTGATATTATTTTGAGAATCATTTCAACAGCGAATATTGCTGAAAACACAACATTACTGATCTCCACGATGACTGTCAGTTCTTCTGGTTGATTGTGATACTCTATTCCCATCGACAAAGTATTTATAAGAATGGCTAGGAGGATACCTAAAAATCAGAGATTTAATTATTATCCTTATTGTGGTATATTTCAATAAAGTATATATATAATAAATACCCTGCTGAAAGTATTTGTGGTTGACAATCGCTTTAATGTGCTTCCTTAGTAGCGATAGGAATTTATTGAAACGTTTCCAGAGACGGGAGCAAGCTTTTGTAAATCGATTCTTTTTTGTTTCTTTGGCTGCAGCGTCTGCTGCTATTAGGTCAGCGCAACAAGAAAAGTCTTCAATTTCCACAATCTGTAAGAAGTCCACAAAGTAATGTTCTTAACTAATACATTTTTATTAAGTCAAATTATAGTTAAAAGCACGTTTGTTTATTATCACGTTTTTTATGAGATAGAAGCCAAACGAACAGATGGGTTACTTAGAAGTGCTTAACGACGACCATGGACACCTGTAACACTTACAAGTGCGTTGCCGACCTTTAAAGTAGTGATGATAATCGAACAAGAATTAAAGGTACAGTCATTGTATTAATACTAAATTAAATGTTTTACCCTTGTGTCTGACTTCTCGTCACCAGCTCGTTTACTGATGCCCTTGGTGAGTTCTTCAAAGAAGGAGTCCAAAGCCACCTGTCCCGTAGGTAGAGCAGCAGATAGAGCTCCAGAGAGTGCCAGAAGCTCCTGACAAGACATAGTTCCACCAGCAGCTGCTCGCTCTTCGACCGTCTCTGCCGGCAGGTCGAATTCTACGCCCCGCAAATAAGTGTTGCTACAGTGCAATTCTACTATTTTCATATGCATATCTAATCGTATTAACGTTGTATTTTAATTTCTATTTCTAACAACTATAAATTTACAGTGTAAAACACGGGGCTTTTTTGTATAACCTTTAAATTATGTTTTATAAAATGGTTTAATTAGTCATCACTATACGTTTTGATTATGATTCGGCAGAGTTTCGGAAATGAAGATTTAGAAAGAAAAAAGACACGGTTAAGGAAAAGACATTCATGCCTGTCTAGATCTACTCTCTCTAGACTTACCAGTTTGGCTCTTAAGCCAGTCACGTTGACTCAATGAATCTATAAAATTTTACTCGTCATTAACATAGGAAATGAAATTCTCAAGATTAAGGAAGATAAAATCAGGTAAAAACAATTTCGAATTTAGATAATTGTGTAAGTATACGTACCGGTCTGTGTCATTTTCTCCGAGGAGCAGAGATTATTGGGGTGAGCCAAATGGGGTGGGTTCGGAGCATGAAGTAGTACAGTGTCGCTGAACATCACTGAAGACCGCCGTCGGGCGAGCGAAGGCGGCGATAGTAGCGAGAGATTGGATGCATTCTAAATTAATTGAAATTCGTTGACATTTCATTTCAATATAGATTACATTGAGTCTAAATACCTTAAAGGAGACTATTATCAGTATTGAAATAATTGCTGTGAATTCCTCTTGCTTTCAAACTCATGTTATATAAAAGAATATATATTTTCACTTGTTTAATTTTACAGAAAGCAATATCGAATGTGGTCAGTATATATCTGTGAATATTGTACTTTAAATTAATTATTGATGTTAAGGTCATAAAATTAATTTATTAATACTCTTCTAAGGATGGAACTTCGTATCATGAAAGATTAATATCAAATACAACCAGCGTTCTGACACATAAATCCGTTTAACACACAGGTGGTTTAAACGAAATTATTTCATTTATTACCTCAAGATCGGCTGCGGAGAGCGAGGGAACGCGCAACAGGCTGGGTCTACTTAGCGGCTCCTCTACGTCCTCCGTATTTTTTCCATTACCCTGTTCACAATTTATTTAGTATTATTACATACTCTATTCACGAAGACTAGCGTTTCATTTAAGATGATGATGATTCTGTAACACTCGAGGTATAATTATTCATTTGCGCCTTTTTTTCTTTAGTCATTATAAACAGTTGTTCAGCCCTTGCTAACTAGCAAATTCATAGCTCGTCGGGTATTGAACTCTATATATCTTTAAATTAATTATGTTTTCATCACTGCCACATATCTCATGGCAGTGAGACATGGTGCAAAAAATACTTATAACCAAATAAAAAGGTGACCAAGGAATAGGTATGCATGCTGGAGATTGCAAGACTGCTTACTTTACTACTAAACATAGTTAAAGAAAACAATTTATACAAAATACCTGTGGATGTAGTTTGGGACAGCGCGGGTGGTGTTGTTTCGGTCGATTAGCTGGCAACTGCAAAGTTTCCCGGCTCGTGCGCCAACGGAGTTGGGCTCGTTGATATCGGTATACTCTACAATAATACAATTTGCTAAACTCTCACGGTGCTATTCATTAACGTAATGTAAACTGCCTCATAGTTATAGAAGTTATAATAAGTTTTAATAAGTTATAACAAATAAGTATAATTAAACGATACTCAATAAAAAAGAACGCTGAATAGATCAGTGATTCTCAACCTTTTTTTTGTTACGGCTCATATTAAACGATTAAATATGGCGGCACACAAAGAAAAAGATAAAAACTATTTACTCACTACACTCCATAAATAGGTTATGACAAAAGTTTTAAATATACAGAATAAACTAAAATTTGCTTCAATAATAATAATTAAAAGTTTATTACGGGATTAATTACAAGCTAATATTTAATATTTTATTTAATCGATATAATTTAATAATATTAACATTATATGTTAGCAAAATTTGGTGGCACACTTTTGAAATCTGGCGGCACACAAAAGTGGCGCGGAATATAGGTTGAGAATCACTGCTATAGATTATTCATAATAGTATTAATACTTGCTTTATGTATTACCTTTTTATTTTATAGTGTTTTCAAAATATTCAATAGCACTATAAAGTGCAGGAAAGAAAGAAATAAAGAAAAGGACGTTTATTAATGCGCATGTTCTTAGTGATGAAATACTATTATAAACGCTTTGTTTAAACTTTGAAGGGCAGACTAGTCGTATAATTATGCACGGACTAAAATTTGTAATAAAAGTCCGCCGAGCACATCTGTGAAAATTATATAAAAATCCATGAAGTTTTTGCGTACTTACCGCAAATTGCATACGTTTTATACATTACATTTTAGCGTACCACAAAAACAGTTAAACGTTATTGTTGAAATAATTATGTTACATAGAAAATATGTATGCTTTATTCTATTATAGACTTACAGATAAAATTATTCGCTGTCTATGAAATTTACGATATTAGTGTTGAGTTGTGAAAACAAACAAAAAGTAGAAATAAGTTGAAGTTTTGAATAGCTACGTAAATAAGTCTTGTAAATTATTTACCTTATCTTCTTTGCCATTCTTCTTTTAAATCTTCTCCACAAATGGGCAACGTATTTAACAATTTCTGCATAACAGGTGGCTGGTTCACTGTTATTTGTAGACGACGCCAAAGTAGATGACGACGTGAATCGAGCTCGTTCAACTCGCATTCTTTCCATTTCGCGTTTCTTCGTCTCACTGAACTGTGTTGCGATTACGACAAGGCAAAGATTGATCATGAAAAATGATCCAATCTGAAAATTCGGTTTTGGTTTATTTATATTTGAGGTATATCACAATTATCAGAAATATGTTTTTAGATCTAAGTTTTTACAGTAAGAAAGTACATAGTAGGTAAATTATCCGATATTAAAGTTATACTTTTTTAGGCGCGTTAGGGAAAAATTATGAGTGTAATTTTTTACGATGCGCGCGACCACCGTCACAAAAAACCGACACCCTTAGCTATAGGCAAGATTTTAGTTTTTTCTAATGCTAGTGTCGTTTTGTCTATAAAAACTCAGTAATACAATCTTGTTATGCCAAAGAAGTATAACTTCTAACGCGTGAAATGTCAAAAATAACAATTTCATCATCTTTCAGTCAAGAAATATACTCACAACTATCAGCAACACAAAATAAATCCAATCCCAAAAGCTATGTGCGTCCTGTACATAATACATGATATCCGTCCAACCTTCCAGAGATATTACCTAAAAAGGCGATAAATCGGATTACCAATAAATTTCACTTTTTACAACTTTCCCTTAGCAAAAACTTACCAAAAATATTGCGACCCAGGCGAGACCGATGTTGTCGAAGGAAATTGTGCCTTGAAATGGATTCGATCCTCGTTGGGTACAGTTTGTGTAATATTGATTCCAGTTCACGCATGAATTATTTGTGGGAGTGTTGTAAGAGAATGGTCTTGCCGTCTCGTTACACACAACAGGCCCGTATCGGTATGGGGGGAAGTTTCCACATTGATGCATCCCGCTGTCTGCCGGCGTTGTGCAAATGTAATCTAGTTCCTTCGAGAACTCGTAGTAGAAGGAAATACTGTGAGAGAAATCAAACGATTATTACAAAATAGCAGCTTAGAGAATATAGCTATTTGCTGCCCATAAGTGGCATTTACTTTCATACCAATTCTCGATATAATTATTAATAATAACTAAGGAGGTTTTTGTTGGACATATTTTTGATATATGATGAAAGACGACATAAAACATTATTTCTAAACGGAATTAATGTGCTTTACAAAAGCGATGTGATATCCATGAATTCAATAAAAGCGATACACTGAGACCCAATTATGCTAATTCAAGCGTTATAATAAATCATGCGATTATTGAAACGTTCAATGGCATACTGAAAGGTCATGCAGACAATGAAAGCGAAGGGGAAGGATAAAGGTAAGAATAATTAGTAACGGATTTCAATGTAATTGGCGATTAAGGATTATTTGGAGAACCAGGTGAAAGTGAACATTGGATCGTAATGATTAAGGTAACAGTCGATTCACGTTAATGGCAGTTGGAGCGAACTTTGG
The DNA here is from genome assembly GCA_028984075.1 of Pieris mannii. Lineage (NCBI taxonomy): Eukaryota > Metazoa > Arthropoda > Insecta > Lepidoptera > Pieridae > Pieris > Pieris mannii. The sequence goes on from CM054783.1 coordinate 5,575,723, forward strand.
ACATTAGACTTATGGACTTAATAGTAACGAGTAATGAAAGCCAAAAGTTTCCGTTAAGTATAAACATCACGTTATTTGAGACGCAACATGTAACGGTTAAACGGGTGGAGGTTAAAGCTATGAGGGTTTCATTCCAGATATTTGTTTAGAATGTACTTGTTAGATTGGATGTGTAAAATTGTATACATCAGAGTACAAATGTTTTAATAGGAAATACTTATAACGGATATAGTTTTTAGTATTGACTTTTCTAGTATATGCTATATCTTTATTATGAAATTGTACTAGTTGTCTTTTGCTTTGCAATTTTAAATCAATGAAAAATATCTGTTTATATCATTTGTATGGTTCTAATATATTCGTAGGAAAGATCAAATAATGTGTATATACTGTAAAACAAAAGATAAAAGAGTAAGAGTGTTGTAGTAACAACTGTCGTATTTTCTCAAACTGGCAGTTTTACGTGTACTGGAGTAATTAAAATGAAAGATGAGTTAAGTGTTGTGATAGAATGTCAAAATAAAACTGCCAGTTTGGAGAGGGAAGCAGATACAAAAGCACATCTGGACGGCAGATGTGTATAGGTACACGATACAACAAATCTGAACGTTTTTAAAAGAAACACATATTTTCCGAAATTCTTACGAGTTGACTCTGACGCGCACCCTGTACCATTCAGACAGGTCTCTGGAACACAAATTGATGATGTGGTGACTGATGTTATGTTCCTACGATATTCTACTTTCAATTATAACATTATTTAAGTCAAGAATATGTTCCACGTCTCATAAAGAACTCCCACTTGCTAGTTGCGTATTTATGGACACATATTTTTAACTTCTATAAAACATTTTCGAAATTAATGGCCAGTTTCTCATTCTTGCATATATCATGATAAAACAAACCAGAATGTTAACAAAAATATGTCTGTATGACTGCGTCTAGGATGTTTCATCAAATGAATATCAAAACCGGTCATTGTTTACTGTTTAAAATGAGTTAAATCCAAGTGTAGGTTATGCAGGATAACTCTAGAATCAACTGTCGCATATGAATCATGCGAGTGTAATAATTGTATTTCATGTAATTTGACGGAATGCAATATTTAAGTGTTAAATGTAAGCTTCATCGTGCATTGTGTTAAAGTTAACGATTAATATGATATTCAGCCCAGTGCCCATTACGTAAGCATTAAATATTGCATGCAGTCAACGTTAGCAATGGGACGTGCTTCTAACGCAATCGCGAGCAAATTGTATAAAATAAAAACTTCATTTCCATTGCTAGTTACTTATACTACTGCAATTCTCCTGCGATTTAAACTCGAGCTAAGAATATTCGAATATTACATTACTTATGGGACACAAAAAACGCACTTTCAATTATGATATCGTCGTAATAATACTTTGTTTAGTAAAGTTATACGTCATGCAATTAAAAGGGACATACTTGGGTCGAAGCACATTTGTTGGTAAAACAAGTTCACATCTTTGCCTGAGGATACCCTCCCACAGTTGGACACCGACTATACCAAATATGAAGAACACGAAAAAACACAGGAGTAGTACGTTGCCCAACATAGGCAGTGTGTCCAGGAGGAGCATCACCAGGATACGCATACCTGTAAAGATAAAGGATTTAGGAATTGGAACACAACTTTCCATATGCTAACTGTACCTATATCAATCATACCATATATAATCATAATATTTTAATACAGGATTAGAGGTCTATAGAGAAAGTAAAGGTAAATGAAAAATAAAACTGTATGGCATCTGATTGACATTTCTATCCATTTGTTTCTTTGTCCATTTTCTCGTAGAAGAATGATAAAAGGATTTTTAATTTGATCTTTGATGTGAGTAATTAAACTTCAAAAAATGCACATTTTTTTTTGCCTGAGAACTTAATCCATTAAAATTAAATCAACTACGCGCATGGTTACCTGATTACATAGATAACAAAAAAAACTGTAAAATAATGATAACGTATAGATGAATAGTGATATAATGTAAATTAAAAATAAATCAGTGGCGCTACAACCTCTTTAGGTCTTGGCCTCAGATTTCTGAATCTGTTTCATGATCAATTTTTAATTGGCAAGTAGGTGATAAGCCTTCAGTGCCTGATACACGTCGTCGACTTTTTGGGTCTAAGACATGTCGCTTTCCTCACGATGATTTCCTTTACCGTTCGGCAAATGTTAAATACGCACATAGAAAGTAAGTACATTGGGATCGAACCTATGACCTCAGGTATGAGAGTCGCACGCTGAAGCTACTAGGCCAACACGTAGGTAAGTAGCATACAAAGACGGTTAGCAATAAACATAGTACGCAAGTAATAAATTGTTGGTGGACAAATTAGTGGGTATGTCTAACGCTCGGTGGATTTAATTTGCGGCGTTGCATTGTCCCGCTTGTTTGCAAGTCCCAGACGAGATTTAAACTTTACCATGCGTCTTTTGTTCAAAGCCACAAACTAGCTATTTACAAACAGTCACCGAACTGTGATTTATGAAAATGTAGTTAGTTGTAGAATGGGAATTGCTGTTTGAATTTGTTGTGGTAAATTTAAATACATAATTTAGTAACATGTAATAATAACTTTATTAATGTCTATTAGAATTAGCTTAACAATAAGCTCAACAGAAAATATACGTAGTTTTAATTCATGTCAATTATTTCAAATTTTTGTTACATAAAGTATTAAAATTTATCAACTACATTCTTGTTTATTATTTATAATATTAATGTCTCGATCCGAGATTAAATATACGGCAAGCACGAGCAAAAGTGCCGCGTAAACTATACCTTCGTTCAAGTTCCGACAAAACTAAATCTTATGTAATCCTTTTTGTATCGTTGTAAAAACATTTTCACGTTGACTTGACTGTCATTTATGCGTTGATTAACTGATACTTTGCCATAATATATTTAGAAAGTTACGTTTTAGAAGGCTACGAGACAGTTTTAAAAGCGAATAAACGATAAAATATAATATTCATGTATATATCCACCCCACATATATAACACTTAAATTTGTTAAAATTGTATCCCAAACACAAAAGAATATATGTATGTATCGTTTTAAATAGTTCCATGTCATAACATTATTGTTTATATATTATATTATTTTAAGTCTTTTTCGTTTATGTAAAGTCCAAGATTTTATAAATCCAAAAACCGTATTTTCCGGATTATTATTATACCCTATATTATTATTATTATTATGGTGCATATAAGATATTTGATAACGCCAGATTGGATTCTGCAAGTGATTTCTCTATGGACCAATAAACCTATATGATTAATGTGGCGGGGAATTATTGCATTGTTCAATTTTACTTGACTGAACTATTAATTATTGAATTAATAATAGTATTTATAACGTACGGTATACAGTCGTAATATACAAACACTTTATTTTAAAGTAACAATTGCTTAGTGAAACAAAGATTTCGATTTCGAGGTTGCCTTATTTTGAATTTAGCAATTTGATATAATATGTTATAATTAACTTTCCATTTCTTCCATTTCATAGGTATCTAATATTTAGTTAAATATTATATTATAAAATAGAGATTCGTTATAAAGAATAATAAAGTATCGATTGTAAAAATAAATAAATCATATTTAATAAAATAAATTACTTTTGCATTGACCATATGAACCATGAGAAAAAACTTTTGTTGATGAATCCTTGAACATGAATGATTACGTCCTAGTAATTTATAAATACTAAAATACATTGGTTGTATTTTAATTATTTAATCTGACATATAAAATTCTCGTGGCACTTTCATTACATCAATTTCATCCTCTTAAATGTTAAGGGTGTTTTTTTAGACAAATTTCTATTAATGTCTATTTGTAAAAACATGATTTGCAAAATATCGTACTAAGTGCAAAACTCGACTGGACTGCGGGTATTTTAATACTAAAAAGATGGGCTTTGAAAAAAAACATATTAATGTATAAAAAATTCTAAAAAAGATGGGAGTAACAATTTCGTTTTTTAGTTTCAGAAATAATCTTTCTATACGGATTTTATTTATATTATGAACATAATTTCAACATTGAGGCAAAGCCAGAACGAAGCCTGCTAAATCACGTGATCTAATATCGCCTCAATGGAGGCTACGGAATAGGAGCTTCCAAGTTCGGATTAAGTTGAAGTACACTTGTTGCTCGACTCAAGGTTAAGGACCACGACACTTCGTGTATTCTTAATAAGTTTTGCGGTACACTGCTTTTAAAAAAGAAATTCTAATATAAACGCATTCGACATTTTGGATTGGATTATGATATTGTATTTAATATAATATGTATGTTTAATCACAAATTAGTTATTTGTACTTTAAAATAACTATTGATACTGAATATTGCCAAAACATTTTGGTATACGATTAGAAATTGAAATTTAATTGTTCAGTTTAATTTGCATATAAGTATGCGCGTTTCATTAAATTTACATATTTACAAATAATAAATATTTAATTTTTTACCAATAAAATAAACGAAGCCGCTTTCTGGTATTTGTACGATTTCTTTTATCATCAATAACGCGCACAGAGACAAGCCATAGACCACACAGATAAATAATATATTATTACATAAGATTTTTGTACTCACTAGGTATCCTGTTTATAGCCCGAAGCGGTCGAAGTACCCTGATAGTTCTTATCGCCGACAGATTTATATTTTCTACGTTCAGCGCATATTCTAGTGCCCTGTAAATAAAAAAATAGGTAATAAATGTTGCTCTTTGCTTTTGTACTTGATTACTTATTAAATACCGTACACATATATGTGGGAAGACATATATATTATTCATTATATATATATATATATATATAATGAATAATGATAATACTCGTTAGCATTTTTGTAATGTTTGTTTTGTTTAATAATTGTTTTGATTGATATTTGTATGATCTCTAAATGTATGTCAAATTTGCCCTTAAGTGCTTCTCACATTAAAAATTGTATTTTGTGTTTGTTTTTACCAATGTATCAGTGTGTCGAGCGTTGGCAAGCTCGTAAATAGTAACTAATAGATACGTGTTTAAAATTGGGAGTTCGTGGTTAAAGCTTTAAAGGAATTTTTAAAGCCAAGTCATAAAAAGACTACCTGTATGACTTAGGAGTGTAAAAAATGGTTTACAACCTACAAAATATATTGTTTTTTAAATAATCAAGCCGTATCGAAGGAGTTTGGTTACTATAACTAAGACATGAGTTTAAACTCTGCGATGTGAATTCTGTGACGAATTCAATATATATTTATATCTGGAGTTCTATTTGTCTATAATTAACATAATTTAAGAGGTAGAATCAATCAGTATTATAGTTATACTTGAGAGATTGTATCTTAAAACTGGCCGCAAAATTTTAATACTCTCAAGCCCCTAAATAAAGTACTGAGATTTCTCTCTCTAACATATGATAATATTGCAGATTTATATATATTAAGTAATAAGGCTGGTATTAAAAATATTCATTAGACCTATATATATGGTTAGTATCGGTAATCAAAAGTGGACAAATAGTAAAATTATATTTAAAAAGGTCAACTGTACGTCTTTAAACTTACCCAGCAAAAACAATGAAAAAGTCCAGCCTATTCCATGAATCCGCGAGGTAAGTGCCGTGGCCATACACACCCATTGCAACCATTTTTATAGTCAACTCCAATGTGAAAAAGGCAAATATTATGTCATCAAAAACCTGCAAAGTTAAGATATATTTGTTACAGCTCTATTATAACAAACGTTTTGATGATCATATCAAACTGTTGCAGTTAGTCTTAAATTTACATTTAAGCTCAATTTAGATAAAATTGCGTATTAATTCAAAATGTTGTGAAAATTTCTAGTTCAATGTTTTACACAGTAAAAAGCATTCCATTTTCGAATTTGGAATTCCTTATATTTGTTTTTTCTTTTCAACCAGCATATTGATTATTTTAGATAACAATATTCAAAACAAAGAATTTCCTCCAAAATTTTTGTCACCAGCCAGCAAATATATTCTCTGTATAACAAAATAAAATACGTTTATTTTGGAACATAAGATCATCAAGGTATCACTTATTCCACGTTATTAAATTTGAACCTGTTGGCATCCCTACTTATCGGCAAAGAAGACAGAGGGTGTAGGCCGAGAAAAAAAGCAGGTGTAAAAAACTCTCGGTACTCTTTTAAAAAAAGCACATACTTATTTTAAAACAAATACAGCAAATTAATTGGAAGTTGCCTGCCCAGCACTAGTCCCAGGCAAAAAGCCTATCAACTAGATAATGCTAACTTTATAGTAAGCCTTTTACACAGCTTTTCTTTAATACATTTTTAAAATTTATTAAAAGGCAGAGATAAATGAGCCTCTAGGATTTTATTAAAGAAGGGTATCACTTTTCCCAAAAAATAATTACTAACTTTAGATCGTGTACGGGGTCTTGTACGGGGAAATTGCAGCCTGCGTTTGTTTCGAGTATTAAGATTATATTGTATAAAATATATGATTATATTTACCTGTAGTATTTTACATCTATTTGTTACACACTGGTCATCGACGCAGGGCTGGTACATGCCGAGGGTCACGCAGTTAAGAAAGATCACCAACATTGAAATTCTTTCGAACCATGTGCATTGGAGTTAAGAATGTTAAAGAAATATAAGTATATAATATTTAAAATTACTATAGAGAACTGATAATACAAGTTTTGAGTATTTTACAATAACTTTTCAGTTTCAACTCAAGTTTCAGTGTTTTAATAGGCAAGTTTTAAATTTATAAATTAATTTACAAGAAATTCAAAAATAGAGTGTTAAAAGTTTTCAATCAGTTTTCTATAGCGAAGTTAGAGGAAAAACGTTCTTCAACAAAGTTTATAGACTCCACAGATGGGTTAATAGGCAACTTGAATTTTTAATTAAATGTAAAGAACGCTCGAGTCTATTTAATTGAATCTCAGGATCGTTTACTCGGCTCTCATTCGTGTTGTTAACTTTGATATCAGCATTCAGTAATTGGCTACCTGTTTAATTTTAAACTTAAATTCTTTCTTACAAGATTTGTTCTATATAAGTTCCATCTTTAAACATTATCTGGACACCGAATTAACTGCGTAGTGGTAAATTTAAAAGTACTCGAATTTAGAACAATTCTATATCAGTATTTCCAACACAGATGTTATTTGAGCTATTGGATGCGGCTTGCACAGCGATGTAACAGTATAAACGAAAGACAAAATAATAACGCGTTAAATTCATCTTCATCTGTCGTCATGTAGAATGTGAAACTCTAAACAATAAGATTAAATTAGCAAATTACCTGCCCTACCCTGTCAACATGCGTTTAGTTATATTGCGTATGTATAACTTTAAGAAAATATTCAATCAAGATAACACGGTATATATAACGGTAACTGTATTGTATAAAGAGTCCAGAAGATTTTCACTTAGCCTAGTTCCGAAAAATTTGAAATTAAAAAGTGTTGTGTGATACTAGCCCGAAATATATTACTAGCATTAAAAAAAAAAGTTTATTTTGGAACATAGGATCATAATGGTATCACTTATTCCACGTCATTAAATTCGAGTCTGTTGGCATCCCTACTCATCGGCAAAGAAGACAGAGAGTGTAGGCCGAGAGAAAAAGCCGGCGTAAAAAAGTCTCGGTACTCTTTTAAAATTTTACTCTTTTTCTCTTTTTTTTTTATTTAGCTTACTAGCTGTATCCCGCTATACTGTGTTTCACCTTCCTTAATATATTGACTTTCCTCCTCTACTGAGTTTGCTGCACAAATACAAATATACAAATAACTGAAATAAAATAAAATAAAATAAAATATATTAAATACCAGAAAATGAAGCAAATCTAATTAGATTGATATATTTATTAAATTACAGGCTAAACTCATACGAAAAATAGACTAAAATATATAAGTATATAATATTAATAGATAATGTAGGCTCGAAGCTTCTTGTATATTAATTAAATTTTTATATCTATTAATTGAAATAAGACTTTGTCATGTCAAAAGTTTCTCGGAAACGGAAGTGGTTACGCTAAGAAAGCGGATGTTATGCGCGGCATAAAATTCTAATCTACATTGACCTTGTGTTATGGCGATTTTTATTACTTTCAAAATAATATTATTTGTCTTCGTGAAATATCTTAAATACAGGAGATTAAGTTGGCAGTCTTCCAGTAAGTGATATCAGCGAGTTTGCTTGCAAGAGCAAAACTTGCTTTTCATGATTCCGAGATTTATTTATGGGGTTTTATTAGGAGAAATAGTACTTATATAATTAATTATATTCCAAAACGTAAGATATCCCACTAATACGTACTAAGGGAAATTACAACATTTAAAACATAAAGTTTTGTATCATAATTAAAGAAAATGTTGCTTGAAACTGCATTAATAAGTATTATTTAACGATACCTACGTTAGAGGTAGGATAAACAAGTATCACTGACTGATTAGAGACGTATTAATGATAGTAAAGAACCTTAAAGACAAATAGCCTTGTTTGGGTATTCACCGGGAAAGAAAGAACTATGGGAATTTCAAGTATACGTTTTGTTCTGTTTAGTTATGTATCTCATTTAACGTAGAGCAGTGTTAGCCTAGTGGCTTAAGCATGCGACTCTCGTCCCTGAAGACGTAGGTTCGATCCCCGGCTGTACACTAATGGACTTTTTTCTTTGTGCGCATTTAACATTCGTTCGCGCGTTAAAGGAAATCACTGAAGTATTTCCGAACCAATTCGACTTAGGGTCCTTCAAGAAACGAGCGTAAGTTTAAAAGGCCGCCAACGCACTCGCGAGCCCTCTGGCACTTGAAAGTGTCCATAGGCTGGCGGTATCACTTAACATCTGGTGAGCTTCTAGCCCGTTCCACTCTGTTCCCTCCACCTGTTCTATAAAAAAAAATGAGTGTGATTATGACTACACGACAGAAGTGAAACATCTTTCGCTCCATCTGTATGTATACATATATATATATGTGTGTGTAATCAATATATACATGTATGTACATATACATATAATAATTCAAATTAATATTTTTGCATAGATCTTTTATTTTTGTTTATTATGTTCATATATATTTCATAATTACTGTGGTGGATTGTAAAACCGAGACAATACCGATACCTGCAGTTTGCTCAGTTATACGGCACGTATTTGGCTATGAGAGAAAGAGAGAAAGAAAATTTGCGCGCGCACTACTGTCTCTTGCTTATATCCCCCACTCAACTTCCGTTCGCCTTGCCCGATCACACTTTTCGTAACGCTTACGTCACGCGTTCGCCAGCTTACTCCCCAAGTCAAGCGTGCGTAAAGAAGTTTCACTTCAAAAAAACATCGTGCGTTCACGGCTTGCCTTGACCCAAAAAGTCGACGGCGTGCGTCAGCCACAGACGGCTGATCACCTACTTGCCTAGTATGTACTAACAATCGATCATGAAACAGATACAGAAATCTGAGGTTCAGACCTAACAAGGTTGTACCGACATTGATTAATTTTTTACCTCATTTAACGTAGCCCGATGATCATTTATAATTAATTCAAACGGCTTCGTAGGCAGGCTACATTTTAAATAAATGATGTTTAATTATTAATGTAAAAGTCTAATTAGATCTTTCTAGAATGTTCAGCCATACATCTCACAAAAACCAATTTTCCTACATATTTATCTTCTATGTGAAGCCTTTGTAAATGCGAAATCTATATAATCATAAAAATGAATAAAGTCGCCATATAAAAGGATTAACTTTGGTTTGTGACGGATGTTTGTTCATATAACGAGCTGCAAATATCAAAGAGATTGCTCGTGCTTTGAAAATATTTTATCCGCAAACTTAATAACCTCGTAAAGCAAAAGGAACTGACGTTTATCCTTTCTTCCAATAAATTTCTCAAATTTTTATTCTCAATAATAAATCTTGTTTATTTTTAATAGAAAATGGCACTGACATTAATATTTTATTGAAAGCTAAAGCGTGGCCGTCCCAAGCAAACCTGGCGCCGTACAGTAGCGGACGAGGCAAAGAGAGCTGGTAAGACTTGGAGCGAGGTGAAATACGAGGCCCAAGACCGAACGCGATGGAGACTCGCTGTGGAGCCTAGCCTAGCCTAGCCTCGCCCTCTGCCCCACCTAAGGGTTATAGGACATGACTGACTGACATTAATCTTTAATTATGTACTATTTCAATAGATTCAGAAAAAAATTGCACTAACTTTAGTGTACCGTTCGCTTTAGCACTATTTGATGTGAAGTTTTTCTATAAAATTCTGTGTTTCAAGCGTTTCAAACTTTAGAGTGTTCAGTTAATTCATATTTTTTATAGAACAGGGGACAAACGGGCAGGAGGCTTACCTGATGTTAAATGATACTGCCCATGGACACTCTCGAAGCCAGAGGGCTCGCGAGTGCGTTGCCGGCCTTTTAAGAATTAATTTAATAATAATTAAATCAATTTACTCAAAACAAATGTATTTCAGTAATAAAATTTGACTAATTTAACTAAACCAATTCGACTTACGGTCCTTCAAGAAAAGAGCGTACAAATTCTTATAATGCGCGTTTGCCCCCTGTTCTACAAAAAAAAATATCAGCAACAAATAAAAATAAATTAATAAGAAATAAATAAATAATCAGCCTACGTATACCTATCTCACAGAACCGGTACAAACTGCCTTACAATTTGTGACTTAGTACAGTTCTATTGTACTGATGATATGTACTGTTCCTACTGCGTTTTTCGACGGCCAGCACAGTTCGCACTTTATAAAAATTGTTTGTGAAGACAAATAAAAGCCGTTTTGGTATTTTTTTATTTAAACACTAACAATTCTAGTTAGAATTAGATGTCTGTTAACACGAGTAACTGCAAAGAAATGATTATACATTATTCATTCACATTAGATTTTTATATGATAAAACTGTTCCGATTTTTGTAGTTTAAAAAAACAAGTGTGATAGTTTAAAATAAATAATTGTGATAGGTTAGGGCATAAATACTTACGGTGAAATTTAAATGGATCAGAGCTTAAAAATAAACTATTTTAAGTTTATAAATTAATTACATCGTTGAGAACATCTAGTAGTAAACCAAAAAGTATAAAAGTAATATTGAGTGGCATGTAGAATTTAATTTAATTTATACTGGGAGATACCTTAAAAATATAGGTAGACATTATGTCAAGAATTTTAATAACTATAATATCGATTTTACGCGTACTATATACTCAACATCTTAAAGAAGATTAAATATAAGTATTATAGTAAAGACAATGAAGTGAGGTTTTCAATATTATCCCCTGTTTACCGAGATCACGCTAACCCCTCAGACATCTGACACCGACATTGGCTCTTTCGGCTCCAACCGCCCATAAAACTGTCGTTAAATCCAATGTTTACCCACGTACTGGAGTTTCTTTGCAATCAGCCACCGCTTCTTAGTTAATGGTCGCTATGTTTGTCAGTGATTAAATGGCTAATAGCGCACTATTTTTCAAGGTTTATAAAAAAACTGTATTGGTACAACTTATAAGATAACTAAATCTGTTTTCTGATCAATGTTTTTCTATTAGACGTTTATCGTGCATAGACGCACAGCATTGGTGCACAGCCTGGGATCAAACTGGCAATGAGTCGCAGGCTAGTGGCTCGTTTTTTTCATGAATTAACCAGCAGTTTTGAACATTATTGTTATCTGTGTATTCTATTACCTACCAAAAATTCAGAATAATTGATTGTCTTAACATCTAAATTTTTTATTCTGATTTTGTGTATTCACTGAATCTATAGCAAATATGTTAGTGATGTGCACGTCTTTTAGAGGGGTAAAACACATATATGAAGTCTGCCAGTCTCCTTAATGTTAATGACAGATTAAAAATAACCTATTTGCCTATAAAATAATTATATAATACACATTTTTTCTGGCAAATATATGTCAGAGATTATGTTATAAAAGAACACGATGTCATTTGTTATATTAGAATGGTAACACCACGCAATTTCATAGACATCTTACAGGTTGTAAAATGTCTCTGTGTGACAATTGTCAAAGTCAATTTGTCAGTAGTGCGTAGAATCGGTCGTGAAGTACCAGAGTTGCTTTCCGATCGGCGCCTGCGCCGGACGTGCGCACTGACTTGTTTAAATATTAAGTAATAATGTCGTACGACGGTAGTGACACCAATTTCGTAAATACTAATCGCGTTGAAACTGCGACATATATATATAATATTACTGCCCGATCTCCTTTAGGTTACGTGGTGTGATACACGACTGTAAAAAAATATGGTTAAGTCGATAAAAAATTCTTGGAAAAATAATCTACTTTTTATCACATTATTACGCAGACGCGGGCGTTTAAAATATAAAGTCAATGAGATGGAAAATTTTCCGCTCCCTCGTTAATTTAAAGGAAGTTTACATCTGGCCAGTTTGTAATGCAAGGTATGTGCGAAATATTGATTTCGTTCCTAATATTTATTTTGTAAATACGCTACTGTATTAAGGTCAAACTTTGTATTCTTAGATACGTTACTTTGTCAATTATATTGGTAATATCCGTGTCGAGATGTTTACTTCCTGCTTTATAATTAGGGCGTTAAGTTTAAAAATCAGTAGTTATTTCATTATTAACTTTAACTGGCTGAAATCATATTATACATTTAGTTGTAGTTTTAACTGTGGGAACGCGTTTTTTATGTGTTTTTTTTTGGCACGCTGCCAGAATTTTCGAAACTTTAAGGGACTTTTACTTTCTTGACTTTTAATAATTATTTTTGTTATTATATTCTAAGGTTAGTTTATGTTTTGTAAAACAGAAACATACTGATATTCAATGCTAATCTAATTTTACATTTACTGCCAGTTCTTGAATCAAGGAGAGAATGCGATGAAAAGGATGATCCTAAAGACGGTGTTACATCGTATGTTCTAGAAAATCTAACTCCAACTGCAGTACTATCAGAAATCGGTTACGTGACACTTCACACTTATGATAATCAGTTTAGCGGAAGAATTACGCCCTGTGACTTTAAGGGAAAAAGTACACAAACCACATCGGTATATGTTTGCGATTATACCGATGATATGCCATGTTCAATTGATACACCGTCTTTAAGATTACTGTGGTGCCGAAAGATTTTCGAACCATTATCTGTTAAAACTTATTTATCCTACGTTGATTTTCATTTGGACGGTCTATCCTTAAATCATATTACTGCGTTGGAATTATAGACTCAAGTTTCTGCTTGTGGTTTACCTCAAAATAGGTTGCGAGGTTTACGAATTTAGGTTTTAGTGCTTCATCAGATAAGGAAAATGGGTCGCGATGCCTAAAGTGTACTTGTTAAAAAACCTCTAAAAGATTAACAACGTGGATTTTGCTTTGTGACTTATATATAAAAACATTATGAACGTCATAAAAGGTATATAAGCGGGCTTTGGGATTCATTTTACAGGTCATTAGAGTAAAAGGGGTGAATAAAATTTGCTAACGATCTTTCCAAAAACAATTTGCGTGTATAAACAGACATGTACTGAGGAAGCTGTGCTTGCCAACATTTTTATGTTTACGTGATCGTTTCCAACCAAGGAAAGCGCAGTTTGCATGTTGATATTAGCGGTTAAAGTTTAAATTTCGTTATAAAATGTTGCAGACATTTCGCCTCCATGCTAATGGAAAAGTTGAAAAAGGTTCCATAAAGCGGAAAATATAGCAACGATTAGAGATTTCATAAAATAAAGTTAGCATTAAAACTTGATGGGGTTAGTAACGTATAACCTTGACGTCTGTAGAACTGAGCGTTTTAATGGCAGTTTTACAGCGTACCACCTCTATGTGGAACCAGCTGCCGATCGACTTCCTAGGGGGTAGGTTCCTTAGTAGGGTCCTGCAAGACCAGAGCTAGAGAGTATCATTCTCTGGCATTGCGAGTATCCATGGGCCGTGGTATCACTATCAGGTCAGCCTTATCTTAAAATAGTTAAGTGTTTTTGAATGTTGAGAAATGTGAATTATACCTACCTTGTTTTAAATAAAAATATGTTTCAATGATTGGAAACGACTTTTTATACGTTGCTTCAGAATGAGTACATTCAATAAAAATACAAAAATAAAATCAGTAGGGCTACAACCTCTTTTAGGTGTTGGCCTCAGATTTGTTTCTGAATCTGTTTCATGATCATTCTTAATCAAGTAGGTGATCAGCCTCCAGTGCCTGACACTGTCGTCGACTTTTTAGGTCTAAGACATGTCGGTTTCCTCGCGATGTTTTCCTTCACCGTTCGAGCAAATGTTAAATGCGCACATAGAAAGAAAGTACATTGGTGCATAGCCAGGGAGAACTTACGACCTCAGGTAAGAGAGTCGCACGCTGAAGTCATTAGGCCAACATTGCTCTGAGTACATTCAATAGTTTATATAATAAATGTCACTCTTGTGTTAATGATAAATCGTAATTAGTCGATCAAGTTGGCATAAATTATCCACTTAAAAGCCCAAAATTGTCGATTTTTAGTCTAAAGATCTCTTCAGACAACTTTCATTATTACACAAGTTTGAATTACTGAAATGAAACAAAAGATTTTATAATAAGGGTGCCCTACGGTACATCAAAAGTGCCTCTTCACTCCCCATCAAGCTGAGAAAAGAAAGGACACAGATATTTTCAACAGATTACAAATTCTTGAGAGACAGTCTCGTCTTTATTAAAATTGAATATGAAGATTATTATTTAATTTTTACTTTGTCAGGCCGTCATATAAAAATGTATCCATTTCTTGTACCGTCTTCATGTTAAGAGCATTAATTTTAATATAGATATTTTTCAATCTGAAAGCATATTAGGCTAAACCATAGCCAACGCAACCTCAATGAGTTCTGACGTTTGTGAATACAAAACTCTTGAGGAATATGTCTTTTCGTCTAGTAAATCAAGAACAATGAAACCACAATTGTTATCAATCTGAAATATTTTTGCTTATCAAAGGTATTCCGGAATGTTGAAGTATTCGTTTGATGTTATGAAGTAAAACCATATGAATGGTAAATAAATTAGTTTTAAACTTCATTCAATGCAGGAACTTTAGAATAAAGGTACTACTACAAAGAGTACGTATGTATTTAAAGTATTACTGAGAAAGTTCTGAATCGATTTTTTTAAATATTTTATAAATTTAAAAGTCAATTTTTATTTATTATAACATTTATGTTTACCATTAATGTCGAGTACCTGGATGACCGAACCTTGCTCGGGATTTTTTTTTATAAGTTGTGTTTTTTGGAAATTATATTTAAGTACGAATTACATATAATTATCGAATAAAGATAATTTTATTCATATTTAAGTTTTTATTTGACTGACATCTTTAAACGAGCAATTCTATGTTTAAGTTGATAAAACACGAATAAAATGACATTTTCTAGACATTATTCCTAGCTAGATCGATTTATCGCCCCCGAAACCCCCCGTATACTAAATTTCATGAAAATCGTTGGAGCCGATTCCGAGATTCCAATTATATATTGTATATATATATAAAAGAATTGCTCGTTTAAATATATAAGATTTTAGAAAAGATAGCTTGTAGATATATATATGGTGAACTTCAATAAATAAATAAGTCAGGTCGAAGACAGAGTATAAAATCAAATTCTCTAAAATTCACAAATAACCTGGAATTGGGTTTGGTCAGCTTTTGATTAGCACCTTTTTCAATTATTATTTTGCTTTCTACACATAGACGATTTTTATGCCTAAGATATGCCCGTTTCCAGATGTTTTCCTTCAAAATAGACAAATCCGTTTTTACACATCCTGGGTTTCACATCCTTATCGGGTTAGAGGATCTAAAGTCATCACTGAGGCACTAAGATTACACTGCCTATAGATTTTACACTTCATTGTATGAATTTGCGAGTCCAAACTTGTAATCGTTAAGCTGGGTATATACGTAAATAGATTTAATATTGGTAGGTACTTATTGTAATTTAAGCTATCTACTATTAAATACTAAAATTGCAATACACTTAGCAAGTAGAGCCAGAAAACATTTCTGCATTTAAAATGCGACGTCAGAACTCATGACAAATGCTAGCTGTTTAAAATGTTAAGATGTTTTAATGGACCAGAAAAATTGTTGAAAAATAAGTTGTACGTATATACCTATTTTTCTGACATCATTTGAAGGTTTTATACAGTGTCGCTCGTTGTTAGAAAGGCTTGTCTTGCTATTTTCGCCTTTCATTAGCTGGGAGGACGGTATTGTTTTCCATACCGAGTGACGAGTATCTTTTGAGTTGAGAGGATGACGCTGTCTCTGGGTCACGCACAACAAATTCACATTACTACTAACAACTGTTTCACTTTAAAATACGTACAAGAGTTGGAAATGGGAATAGTTTTGAATATAGTACAATACATTTTTTTCTTTAATACGTAATTTTATTATTTAAACATTTAATGTTACTAATTTTGTAACACCACCATGTGAAGTTTAATCAGGATTTACATTCTTCATCCAGGTTGTCCACCACATGCGTTAAACATTATAAATACAAAGCGATGATCGTTAAAGTTAATTAATGATTAGGTTATTAAATGTACATAGTTTAGACTCTTAGAGAAACTAAAACCATTCGCATTCAAAGGCAGAGAATGCTTCGCTCCGCAAAAATACTTATTTCATTGCATAAAAGAAATGTTACTGTAATGGGTCTTAAATAATAATAGTATGTGGAACCTTGATCTACTCTGGGAAAACGACAGCAAACAAATAGTTTGATAATAGGTCAAATTATATCAGTAAGTTATTTAAATTTAAAAATCTTTGGAACATTACCAACATTGGAGTTGTCGGAATCACAATAGTGAACCATAACTCGGTCAAAATCGCTACCTATTTGTTAGCAGCGTTTTCCTGGCATGCAATTTTATGCAAATTATTATTTCCATAAGAAAATCATACATGAAACTGTCGGTAAACAGTTTTTTGGTTGTCGTCAAATAAAATGGAAGGTCGCGGGGATAAATGTATGACTCTGGTTTACACAAAAATTTAAAACTGTGTTTTATAAAGACGTGATGTCTTATGATTTAAAGTAAAAATTATCTTTTATTTCCTTTTTCTTCTTTCCATACCTTTCTTGCCGCAAAAAAGGGCCTGAGATGTGTTTGAACGGGTAAAAAGGACGTTTATCGTACGTGGTCTTGTTTTTCTGTTAAACTCTTTTTCAAGAAAATTATACTTGAAAACTCTGTTTTCGCTTACCCTTCGTATTTATGTTGTTATTTAATCTGAAAGATTCTGAACGAAAAGTGTAGATCTAAATTTTATGGCTGACAAAATTATCAGCCAGTTTGTTTATAGTGAACAATAATTAGCTGCAGAAATGCGGTTTCCGTAAATCCTACGTGCATTCCCTTCCGGTGTCAGGATAAAGGTACACAGTTTGACTAACTTTTGTTTACTGATTTACGTGGACTTCGGTTATTCCAAGGTTCATGACAGATTTATTAATTAAAGTTGAATGTTTATTAATAGTTAATTTAAATTATTTTAATAAACAATGTTCGTTCGTTCGAACGTTCGCAAGAAAGATCATGAAGATATTGGTAGCCCCGTTTGGCTCTTTGAGTTTGTAATTTTTTTATATAAAATGCGGGCAGTGGCCGCAGACCATGGACATCCATTGTAATGGGCGTACGGCGTTGAATCGAGGCAGGACGGATCAACCCAAACATTTCTTCAGAGCACCCACTATACTTTTTGGAATTGTTGGAGATTGATAATTCGACATGCGCTTCGCTGAATTTGGTCAAAAGGAAGAAGATGGTATTTGGGCATAACTGGTAGACTTTTTTGCGGGAAAATTATAACATAATACAAATTCGATAGTCTACTATGTTATTCATATTGGAAATGTACAGTATATAGGATATATATGTTAATTTCAGCCATATATATAAATCAATGGTGCAACAACGTGTTTGTTTCATGATAATTTTATTTTCTAATAGGCAAGTAGGTCTTATCTTCTGTGCCTGACACATTCGTCATTTTCGGTCTAAGACATGCCGGTTTCCTCACGAAGTTTTCCTCACTGGCTCGCAGTGTTGAATGCGCACATAGACAGAAAGGCCATTATTGCATAGCCGGACATCGAACCTACAACCTACGTAGGGGTTGAGTGTCCCACGCAGAAACCACTAGGCCTCAATAGCAATATATATATATTGATTAACTCAAACTCAGTTTATAAAGTGGAAAAGGATTTCTGTAATGTTCCTTTCAGTGGAAAAATTTAATTCTTTGCAACAAACTTGCTTTGATATTTACTCCAGTTCCAGAGCTCTATTGAAACTTGAGCGTACTCAATATAATTATCTTAACTTTGAGTTAACTGTGAACTAAGCTAGTGAAATGTATAGTCAAAGTTTTGTATATCCTTTCAGGTTATAAAAGTGAGACTTATTTGTAAGACAACTAAAAAAACTATGCACTGTGGCAATAAACTATGATATCATTAAACATACAACGGTCTAATATAAATTCAGTCATAGTCATAGTAACTAATCATTGTATACTAAGTTAAAGCGCAAACTAGTTGGACTCAATTTCCGCAACTGACTGATTCCTCTGCGCTGAAACAGCCTCTGCACATGGGGCTGTCCGTCGCGCCTAGGACAAATAGATGTTTATTAAGGAGACAATGGCCCGTAACTGTCCCTATCAATGTTTTGAAATCGGTTCTGTTTGTGCTTAGTCGCTTTGTCAGTTGTGGCTTCACTGCTGACAGAGCCATTTTGGACTGTCTGCAGTCCACACTATGCGAACATCGTTGTTTCTGGATTTCGACGGATTTCCGGAGAATCCAACTTCGAAAGTGCAAACTATAAACACATATAATCATATATATCTACTTAATTACGTAGATTAAAAATCACTTTAAAAATCTGGTATATTTTTGTTAATTTGCATTTATACTGCACTACTGACGTATGACACATGCAAGAAATATAGCTAATTGTAAATCTAAACCATTCTAGAATCCACTTGAAACACTGATTAACTAACTACAAATTTTATTAAAATTGGTCCTGCAATTTAGTGGTTAGAATACAAACACAGGCATCTAAGATATATAAAACGATTTGTAAATTGTATTTTTTGTTTCTACATATTGCGTAAATGTATTTATTATGACTGATGCTGAGGTAAACTGAAAAAAAAAATTGTAGAACAATTTTTACTTAATTCTTGATGCAGAAATATTTATTACTATTCAAAAGATGCAGATTTACTGAGTTCGAGTCGAACTGAATTTTGAAGCCGTAAAAATATACCGAAAAGTTTAAATTAAAACGGGCTGAGAGCGCAGAATTTTATATTAAAGTGCATGCATAAATGCTCTTAAATTATTGTAAAAGAAAATTTATACCAATGCACTTTGATTGATTTTTACAAGTATGGATAACGGCTATATTAATTTATCACCATAGAGTTTATGTTCGGTTACTTCCTCTATACATTTTAAATATACGACCGAATTTAATTAATAACATACTAATAATATATAGTTTGAATTATAGTTTTATATTCTTCAGACATTATAAATAAAATCAGTTAAAACTTTATATAAATAGTAAAAGCATTGCTATTGTCATTAAAATAAATATTATTTAATGGCGCTTTCTAGAGTGCATCCGAGGAAACCCCTACCAAGTCTGTGCATAATCTTGCCTCATCAAATAAATAAATAAATAGTACTAGGCAAACAAACATGACTTTGATTATGTGACTTTGACGGGAACGTTAGAACTTGTAAATCGTGCACCAGTTAAAATATTGATAGGATATTTATAGGTTCATAATTCTCCCAGGAGTAATAGTATATTGTATATCCATTCATTACTATATGACGCGTTATGGAAGACACAATGTTTTGGCCAAGTGCCAACAGTGGTTAAAGTGACGTATCCGACCTTAAACAACTTAATACAATTGATGGTTTCTCGGTTTCTTCCGTTTTCCGAAGCGTGTAATTTGATTTCTCTATTTCCCATAAACGTTTAACTTGGAAAATACAAGGTTCTTTTATATATGGGGATATAAAAGTATTGTAAAGATAATAGAATATTCTTTTGATGTTTTTATTTATTCATTCTGAAACGGACATTGAAGCTTGTAAGTGGCTTCCTAATTATTAAACCTTATCGTGATATGTTATGTAGTTATATTATGCAATGAATTTAGATAATTTTACATTTATAAAGTTATTCCAAAAACATTCTATGAAAGACTCTTTAATATATTACCTCGTTTTTAAATAAATCTTACTTCGAAACAATCGACAAGGAAGATAGTAAGAAGTAAGGTTTATAACTATACATTCCATTTAAAACATATCAATTCAGTACATATATTATTATTTATGTTTACGAACAAACTAGTAAAGCGGATAAGAAAATTTAATCAAATTAGTTCAATTTGGCTTCACATTGCTATCTTACCTTCATTTGCATTTAGTTTTGTGTAGATATAATCTCATACGTAAGTAAATTTCATGCCTAATACCGGGATATGTCTATAAAATAATACAATACATAATGATCTATAACTCTTATCTTTAAAGACTGTTTATCTCTACGACGAAGTACACAACACTACTGGAAAAGCATTTTTACTTCAGTGACTTAGGTACTTTTTAAAAAGCACCTTTTAAAGTCGTTTATATATATATATATCATTTTTGTTACCGTGCCAAAATTACAGTTTGAATTCTTCAGGGCAATCCTGCACGATGTATTAATATCGTTTTTGGACTATTTCGCGGGCGGTATACATCGGTAAAAAGGATTCTAAAAATCAATAAAAAAATACGAGAATTCACTTCACGTTAATCAATTTACAGGATAGTACGTCAGACCTTTTAATTTCATTGAATAAATTCGAGATTAGAATTTAAATTTCCTTAGTTTTGTTTTTCGCCAACAGTTTATTCAATATTTTCACGTAGCATCATACATAAAAATACTTCCACGCAAATAAAATTGCTACATCATTACACGCGAACCTAAAGAATTTCATTCATCCACCGATGTCAATAACGCGATAAACCCAGCTTCATGTCGATTTTTATCTTGGAAATAGGCCAGGCAATGTTTATTTATTATTACAATTTTATAGACCGAGTCAACGTGTAAAAATAAAGTATTGTATAAATCATTACAGCTACGTAACGCTTTTGTTACTGAGATGTAAAATGCTACAATTTGTTACTCACTGCTATTTAAAATTCGAGCGTGCTCCTCCCTCAAAGGCCTGCAACAAACCTACTAAAAATTGGTGTCTATGGGCTGCGATGACTGCCATGCTTGGGCGTCTCGCAGGCTCATTTCCCCCCCCCCCCCCCTAGTATATTAAAAAAAAACTAATTACACCCGTTTTTTATTTTATATAATATTAATCCAGCGGTGCTAGAACCCTCTACGGGTCTTCCGTCTTGATCAGATTGCATCCGTGTCTTTGATGATTTTTATTTCATAGACAATTAGGTGATCAGCCTTTAGCCTGGCATAAGTCATCTCACTATGTCTTCACCATAAGTGTTAAATCCACATATAGACAGAAAGTCCGCCGTAATACAGCCGGGGCTCTAACCTAGACCTCAGTGGTTAGGGACACTTGCTAAACCTACTTTAAAGTATAACACTGCTTTTAAATATAACAATTTTTTATCAATTTACTATCTGCCCGCGCAAACTTCTTTGATTTTATTAATGTAGCCTATATTTAGCAGCTACATATCAAATCTTCCTCAGAGTTCAAGTAATTAATTTAAAAAAAAATACTTGAATTTGACCAGCTGTCTTCGTGTTTTGAGCTTGGTAACATTATTAGGAGAGCAGCGTTATCGCATAGACATGATCTCTTTACTAAAACTATTTATAATCTAGTGCGCTAAAATCCTTTACACGCAGATTTTACATATTTTCTGCTCTAGCCTGCCTTCACTTTGAGTAGTGATTAGGAGAAAAAAGTATGGACTGCGACTCATACAAAAGGTGTACAAAAAGTGTCTTCTATGACATTCCATTTTAAGCATTAACTCATTGCGGTTTTTCACAACACTCCTTTAGTGCACAGCTGAGAACCAATGTACGGCTAATATTATATTTGAATGTTAATAGTTGCTACTAAATTGTAGAATATTCATCAAGACATCCATAAAAACATATTTAGTATATATTTCAACATAACAACAACAAAATAACGTTGTATATTTTATTAATAAAATAACAGTACAGTAATGTTCAAAAGTTCATCCAAGGGTATTCAGGTAAATTTTGAGAGGGTTTTTAAATAACCTTTCTTAACAAAGGCATTCACGCGAAAAATTAAAATACATATCACTACATAGTATAAAACAAAGTCGCTTTCTCTGTCCCTATGTCCCTTTGTATGCTTAAATCTTTGAAACTACGCAACGGATTTTGATGCGGTTTTTTTAATAGATAGAGTGGAAGAAGAGGAAGGTTTATATGTATAATATGTATAACATGCATTAAATAGTGGAGAAATACTGTTATTTTTGAGGTTTCTAATGTGATGTCGTAAATAATTACATTTTTTCCGCTTACATTGCAAACGCAGGCTGAACCCTACGAGTTTTATCAAAATAATGTACTAAGTATTGTACACATTGAAAAGTTCTACAGAAAAGTCCCTGATGGTATATGTCTATCTCTTATGGATAACCCACAACAACTTTTTGTGTCATTTCCTTTTTACGACAAATAAAGGCTAATTTTCGAAGCGATGTTAACCAATACAGCATTAATCCTTAACCAATTAAATACCTTGAATACATTGTTCATTTAATATAGATCTATACAGCCCATTACAGCTTATTTAGCAGCGATCGAACGCGTATATTATCGGAGCTTTCCAGCGACGGAAATAACAATACATAATAAAAACCTGCTTTTCATCAGCATTGCACCCGTGCGAAGCTGGGGCGGGTCACTAGTTATTTATAAACGACAATACGAAGGAGAAGTATATCAATTTGATACGTATTTAAACCATAAAGAAGATTTTCAACTCTACATATAGATCTTTTATAGAATATGTATCTATCCAAGGATGTAATTTATGTATTAGCCAAAGTATAAGTGTCGTATAGTCCTGCGATACATTAAGTATAGCTGTGGTTTGCATAGCTGGCGGCCCAGGTATATAATAGATAATGTTTGTTTTAACTAACAACCAAAAACCACTAAGGCGTAGTTATTATTAAATTTCGGTACTTAGAATCTACAGAGTTGAGAGGAAAACACAGAGATTATACAAACTTAAAGAAGAAAAACGTTTCATATGGAACTAAGTCAGGTTGTCCTTATAAGGGTTTAGCCTTGCTTGTTAGGTATTATTTCGAGAGTTGAGGGTTCAAAATTAATACGCTGCGGAAAAATATATATGGTAAAAGATTCCTATACGTTATACTTTTTAATTAATATTTAGAAAATGTTTCATATTTATTTTTCTGGTGTCATACTCTTTATACGAAATAAAAACTACTACTTCGTATATGTCATTTCTGTATAGAGCAACAAATATTTCTACAGCGTGCTGCGAAATTCACATAGCTGGCTTTGGGAAATTCATTTTCAACGCCGATCTAAAATATGGCGATTGATGTGCTTAGCCAAGTGAATTAAATTTCGAATAAATCCGTATAGGTGCAATAGAAAAGCTGCTAAGATGACTTATTAGACAATATTTTGTGATGTCCCATCGTTCGTTCGAAAAGTTACGGTCTTTTATTTAATTTAATCTTTAAATATCATTAAACCATAAATAATAAAAAATATAAAAAATTAGATGTTAAACACGAAAACTTTCATTCAATTTATGCTATCGAACTGGTTACTATATCGACATCAATGGCTCTGCAGCCCCTTGTGGTCCTTGGCGAACTATTTTGAGGTATTCTAACTATTCCTTAAAAACTCCATCCCAACGCAGCTTCGGTCTACCGGAGATTCTTTCAATTTGATTTGAATTAATTACTTAACTACAAGTAAATATTATTTAAACTAGTTTACATTCAAATTAAAAACTATGATATAATCCTTGATCTAATCCGTTTTCAGTCTGATATATATTTTTTTATGCATCTTCATACTGAATTCAATAATGTTAATGAAACTAATTTTCTTTATATAGCGTACTGTATCAGACGTCTACTTCTGATCCCGCTCATTTTTGTTCCTTACACCACGCTTTATTGTACACATGTTGTTACGATGAAGCAAGCCAGATACGTTTTTCATAATTTATACGATAGTTAGCCGCATCTATGCGAACTATCTATAACTTCTCAACGCATTTTGTTGGGTTTTTGTTTGAACTGAAGTACGCGTTGTTATAAATGATTTATATTTGTCTGGCTTATTTAGTCATCGCTGTATTCTTATTAACAAGGATACAGATGTTTTGAACGCTTTTATCGTGTATGAAGGTTAATATTGTGTATTAAGGCGAATGGAAAGTTCTGTTCCTTTAATATTGTGTAATAAATTTTATATTTTGGTATAACTGTTTCTTCGTTAACTTGTTATAAAGTAAATATTGTTTTTGTGCTACAGACAGATAATATGCCTAATTGGGTTCTCAAGAACAAGCACTTTCCAAAATATATTTTGTATGAAGTCCTTTAAGAGCCACTGCGGGTCTTAGGACGCATTCATTGCATTTTATATATCAATAAAAAGGTTTATCTTATATAAAAAAATATTACACTGAGAAATCTAGGACTTCCTGTGTACAGGCCGCTAGCTACGTAGTGGCGTGCCGATTTTATACTATTATTAAGTCTTAGATTAATACTATACAGATATATTTGAGGCCAAATATGTATTGTTCGAACTCTTGGGCGTTACGTAAAACCAAACTCGCACCAGTCACGTACGTTGATTAATTTATTTGAAGAAATGGAAGGGATTTTACAAATTCCACGACGGGAATAATTAATCTTTAGAAGCCACACCGTACGTCACGAACTCCGATAACTGATTCAAATGAGCAATTCAATGCTTTGCATACGATTAATGTCAGTCTAAATGACAGCCGCACCCTTTGATGCTTTGAATGATTACCATGTCAAAGCTCTGCCAATTTTCATTTGTTTTCGTTTGAATTTTTTAAAATGAAAATTGTTACTAATGTGTTGGGAGTATGTTTGACAAATACACAGAGAGGGAGTGTTTTTATACCGTAACCTCACAGTAGCAGACCAATTAGTGTAATCAACAAGTGTTTCGGTAAAACTTGAAGCAAGTAGGTGATAAGGCTTCTATGCCAAAGCATTGATTTAATTTAAAACTCATTTTATAAATTAGGTTAGTAAATATGTTAAGTATGTTGCATTGACTTATTGTTGAGGTGTTTTATTAGTATTGCGTATGAATGAACTTACTAACAACCAAAAAACCACTAAGGCGTAGTTACTATTGAATTTCGGTACTTAGAAACTACAGAGTTAAGAGGAAAACACATAGATTAAACAAACTAAAAGAAGAAAAAAACGTGTCATATGGAACTAAGTCAGGTTGTCCTTATAAGGGTTTAGCCTTGCTTGTTAGGTATTATTTCGAGAGTTGAGGGTTCAAAATTAATACGCCGCGGAAAATTATATAAGGTAAAAGATTCCTACACGTTTTACTTTTTTATTTTATCTAGAAAATGTTTCTTGCTGGAACAAGTAAACATTATTTTTATTAGTAGACAGAGCAAGTAATAAGCAAAAGAATAAGCTATTACAGTTATAATTTTGTTAGAATACGCCTTCATGTTTAGCTGCTGCCGTGCTAAACAATAAATATTTACAAACGTAAATATTAATATTTAATACAATTTGTCGTATTGAATCGAAGTTCAGAAAGCGGTTGAATATACTTAAGTCAAGTCATAGCTCTCTTTTTAATTAAAAAGGATATGGATTGGTAATCAGCTTGAGACACCAACTCCTCGGCCTGGTATCCTGCGTCAGATATCGAAGGGCAACCGGGGTAAACCCAGGAAAGGGTAGCCCCTGGCCCACCGTACTCTCGGTACTTATCCCCCCCTCCGAGTCCGATTCACCCCCATCCGATTCCGAACAACCCCCACTAGAGTCCGACCCCTCCCGATAGCCGTAGTAAGGCATCACGTCACTTGTTATACACTTATAAGCTCATTGTACACTACACTATTTCACCATCGCTGTTTCAACTGTACACATATGAGTCGGTTAGGATGGGCGGTGCGCGGTTCGCTCGCTCCGTTGTGTTGTCGAAACGGGGCTCCATAGTCGAGGAATTTTAGTGTTTATCTGAAACAAGAGAAGATATTATTTAAAATAATTTATATTAACTGTATTTTTAAAATATTTATTTATTAAATTCTGAGCTATTGGCTTTACTTGGTAGTGAATGATCGAAAGGAACTTTTGACAGTACAATGTAAACGCTAACGTGTAAACAAAGCTATTGTTACTATACTGATCCCAAATACAGTTCTATATATGTATCCTTATAACATAATTGTTATGTTCAAAAACCTTTATTTTTTAAGGTTTACATAATGTGCCAATATTTTTCATAATATCTTAAAATATTTGTTGGTGGTTTCTGGAACTTAAAAATATATTTCATACAAATATCAAGTTTTATCTTTGATCTCTTCAATGGAAAGCTTATGAATATTAAACGTGCTAAGATTGAACGTATGTAATGAGGGTATTTCACTCCAACCAACCTCGTATGTTTACTTATTTATTTATACGACTCCCATTGCGTAAGACACCTCAAAAGTCCCTTTTCGCATAAACTTGTTGAAAGTTTTAACCGTAAAACATAATATCTCCCCTCTCAACTATCTTGAGATATCAGTGAAATATTAAATGGTAGAACTAGACTAGACATGAAAGCTAAATTGGTGTGTCCCTAAAACATGCCACATATACATACGTGAAAAATTAGTCCCATAGGACTATGTTGTACGATATCTCTTTTAAGTAAAGTGAAAAGACATATAGAATTGTATCAAGTTTTAGTGTAAAATGACGCATAAAATCGCTTCAATCATAAATTTTAATTTTTACGATGATCGTGCACCGAATAAATCAATGAATGTGGAAAGTTTGAATATAAAATGTGCGATTTATTTTATGAAATTTTGCGTGCGAATGCGTCGATAGTTTTTGACGTGAAATATCGTTTCTGTCACGTATGAGGTGCTTGCTCGATTTGTATTAATCGAATACCTTGCCTTTTTCGATTCACGAATGGGTATTAAAGATAAATCACTGGTTTAACATTTTACAATTGGTATTTGCAGTAAATTCACGAGACTCAACTGTGTACTTAATGTTTTTCACTTTGTAATGAACTTTTCGGCACTTTCCGCTTCCTGTTTTATTCGCCTAAGTAAAACCTATTCATATTATATTCCTTCCTTTATAATTAACCTTCATAATGTGGAGTAATACTATGTTTAAGGTTAGCAGCGCGCGTATTGAATGGATTGCTTTATTATTACATTAAATATTAGAGATTACATTTATTATGTTATAAAGATAAAAAAGGAGTTTGTAAAGGATTTATTTGTAACTCATGTCTATTGTCTATTATTGGGTCATAAACAACACTGGTAGTAACCGACCATTGTGCATATAAAATATTTAATTACTTATAGGAATTATAAATATGCAACAAGATCAAATGAACTAAAAAATATTAAAATGTCTAAGAGATGTGACCCGAAAAATAAGAACAATAAATTATTCGGGTCCGCACTTGAAACATAAAAGAACTCTTTGTACGAGGCCGGATTGCAGCGCCATTCGAAGAAAAAAATGATGTAAAATTATTTTGTTGAGCAATTAAATTGGAATTTATTGAAACGGGCAGTTTTTTTAATTTAGCAAGCACTTGTGATGGACTGAAAAAATACGGCATCATGTAAACATACAAGCCGTGTAAAGTGCAACTATGCTTTATTATTTACTCCCCAATCGTCGGATTTTGATTGTATAATTACTTAACCACTAATCAAGCTGCGTCAAAACCAAGCTTAATATTTATAAAAAGTAATAATTATACATGGTATTTGTTTGGTATGGTATGGTGATATTCACAACAAAATATAAGTAATTAAAAATAAATTTCTCTCAAAAGTCGGCAATAAAACCCAAGATGGGTGTCTATGGGCTGCGATGGCTGTTCTTTTCAGGCGTACCGTGGGCTCTTTTACCTCTATCCTATAGGTATATTTTTTTTCATTACATATGTTCATATATACATAGCACTAGTAATTTGTATTTATACATAATTTTTAATTTTAAATATATGGTGAAATAATAAAGCCTCTAAATAATATTTAGCCATAAATAACAATAACAGTAACAATCATTAGTAATGAAATAAACAATACTGAATGTTGAAGATCTACTTATAATAATTAAAACGTCTGATAATACTGTGTCATAATGAGGTTAGAAGACTGACACTGAATTTGCGCGTCTAGAAGCGAACATTTCTTTTGAATTGAGCTATGATTTTATAAAGACATTTCTTTGATTACACAATATGTAATGTTATTCAAATTTCGAATTACGATACGAGTTAACATGTTTATTCTTAAATGTATCTTCTATTATCTGTTGAGTAACAAAAAATTTATAGACAATATTCCTAAACCTTGTATTACAATTTAAAATTAGAACTCGCACAAGGTTTATGTTAAACGTTTTCGAGCAATATTAGATACACCGAGAATCGTAGACATCAAAGTTAAAACAATTGAACTACCCATATCTATGTCAGATCAATGACAATTACTGGAAAGGCGCCCGATCTAGTATATATATATAAATTTAGCTCAAGTCAATATTTGAGTGAAAACCGCTCCATCTTCATTAAAACGATGTCGAGAGCTTAATAACCAGCGTTTATATCTATTTAATAGGTGTGCTTCGTTTACATATGTTTATTAAGCAATTATGACAATTTTTATTTGAGTTAGTGATATTTATCGTGCGTTCTCTGCTGATATATCGATAATTATTCTTAAATTATTAAAGTACTCAAAAGAATTTAAATACATTGATGGATGAAGAAATTTTCCAAACTTTTACTGTTTTAACATTTATCTTACCTTGTGAGCTTGGATTATGCAAGTAACAAGACTTTTTTAATAATTTCTTTATTTGAGTACGTTATTATTCTATTTTTAAATATCTTTACTATTTTTAGTAATTTACTGGAACATATTGTGAATTTCAGGTTAACGTTTAGAATTTTCATATTTGACCTTTTCATGTATTCCTATATAATATATTTATATAGTATGATTTGACACGGATACAGCAGTAGAATATTTCTTCGAAATTGGATCAAATAAAAATCCATATGAATTTGTAATAAAACGTACCCATTACTTTCGCAGCCCCATTTTACATACATCTCATTTTGAAGTTTACTGCGAAGATAATAAAAAGGACCTAAGCTTTAAAACCTCGTAATAGCGAGTTATTAGGAAAATATATACTTAACGTACATATAAAGAAGTAGGTTATTTTCGGGTTATTGATTTCGAATATTGGTATCCTAATTCTGCGAATTCTGTCGCCGACAATGCACTGGAACATTCTGGTAACAAATTTTACAACACTAAATGAATAAAAAAATCTGTGGAGGTGCAACGTGTTCAGGTCTGATTTCAAAGTAGGTGAACCTGTGCCTGGCACATGTTATGGACTTTTTGGGTCTAAGGCAAACCAGTTTCCTCACGATGTTTTCCTTTACCGTTCGAGAGAATAATAAATGCGTACATATAAATAATGTTCATTGGGGCCGGGGATCGATCCTATGACCTCAGGGATGAGTCGCACGATGAAGCCACTAGGCTAATACTGCTCTGAACACTAATTGAAGCGAATAGAAATATTATGTAACATTTACTTTTATGTATGCTACAAACAAAGCAAGTGAGATAGGACAATAAAACTGTTGTTTGAGCGAAGCGTGGTCGATAAATTTTTCATAAAGGACTACTGCCGCCATGTTGTCATATAAAAATTGTTTGCGACCGGTGACTATATTCCACTACATTTTATATTTTAATAAAATATCTGATAGAAAATTCTTGTAAGTCTTTTTCGATGGAATGTTTCGCATTTTTGGCTTACTTTGCTCTTAAATAGTCGAAGTTATATTACATAATATTGCGGTTACTTTATAAATTATTGTAGTATTTCCAATTTGATAAATGTTTGTGATTTTTTTATACTTGGATCTTTAGCTTTTTAGAACCAATCTGCTTTATAAAAAAATGTTGAAACAGCTTTAAACTAATGAAATAAGAACTACTACTCTTGAGAACTCAGACAGAACAACCAAAAAGGTCGACCTCCACAGAAACCTTATTAGTCACATATATCGCTCGTGTCGATTAAAAACAGTGGCGGAGAGTTTATTGCCAGTTCTTCTCTTCTGTTCTACGCCCTTGATTTGAGAACTGGCAGTAAATGTAAAATTTGAAGCAATGTATATTTCTTTTTTTGACGTTCATAAGTGTACATTATGTTACCTACATGAATAAATGATTTATGATTTTGATTTGATTTGTGGGCGGCGCTTGGTAAGCGTGTTCGCGCGGTTCGCATGGATGTATCCAGCGGTTTGTATGGATGTATCCAGCCAGTTGTGATTTCCGCACCAGACTCGTACTTGGAACCCGAATCAGTAACAACTATTTTAATGTTTTATTAATCCAAAAAGCATACATTAAAACATGGAGTGCTTAGAACTGCTCATTTGAAACATAAATGTTCGTTTTGTTGTCTAAGCCCAAAATGTATGACAGAACATTATTTGAAAATGTATAAAGATATCTTGAGCATCACGTTTATGTTGTACGAACATGGTTGAGAAATATTGGGCCATTATATCGTGTATTCGGAGATAAACAGCGTGAAGCGGTATTTATTATATCGTTCTTTTAATGTTTGAAGACTTCAGTCAGAGAGAAATAAATTTTTGGATAATATTATATAATTATATTTAGATTATTAAATTTCTAGGATGTAATAATAGTTGATATGTCGATTTGAGCCATGTCATGTCACTCTTACCAGACTTAGGTGTACACATAGATAAAAGTCCGCCCCAGGGAACCCTGCTATAGCCACTAGGCCAACATTGCTCGTACTTACATATAACTATTATATAAATATTGCATTGTTAGTTGCCTCTGCTCTCTAACTAAGAAAACCTAACATATATTTGGGATGTGTACGTAGTAAATTGACTCCTGTATTTAACAAACTAATTAAAGTTTATTTAACTTGTATGAGACGATATTCCAGAACTCTACATCCCTCAAAACGTGAAATTTTGAAGATGTGCTTCGGAAACTCACACAACGTAACAAAAGTTCAGTCCCGCGAGTGATTGCTCTAAGCAAGATCAGAAACCGGGCTTAGTTCGAAACATTGAGTTAAGTGTGTTGTTAGCACGAAGTTTAAGGTGAAACTAATATAGAAAATCGAATATTCATCATTCCTCCCGAATTAGTATCGCAATACAGCGAGGATATGCTGCCAGCATTAAAGGTACCACAACGATTAAACTTTTACATTTTTTTTTATTAGGAATGTAAAATTACAAGCATTTAGAATTTATTCTGTATTTCTTTATTGACGTTCATAAGTGTGAATAAATGATTTCTGAAATTTGAATTTATTGAGGTTTTAAATTTTAATGAATATTTTAAAATAACTTTTTTGTAAATTAATTATTTTGAAGGTAAAAGCACCATGGTGATCATGTACCATTATATGATCACTCCATGTATATGTATATTTGTATTAACACTGCATAGGTACATGCTAATGATCATATAAATAAATAAAAAGTCTGCGTTTACTGCACAGGACGTTATGTGACAAAGACTTCGTGATGTATCGTATTTTACCCCCATGCGCCTAAAAAAGTTTCACTTCAAAAATATTCAGAAAATAAACCTAAACATCATTTGAAAATATGTTGTATGTATAAATATAGGTGACCCCAGAGCTCGTTCAACGAATAAGCGAGGAAATACGGCCAATATCAAAAGGTACACACGGACCAAACTTGATATTTTTCTAGTAAATTTTTAATTATCATCATTATTAATATGCATACTGTATTTTTCTGATCGAAATAAATCGACTACAAAATATAAATATTTGAAAATTCATATTAATACTAGATTCAGACCATAAATCGGTTATATTAATCACTAAACAACTACTTTTTTCACCATTGTTTCAGGTATTGTTTTTACATAATTTGAAAACATACAAACTGTTAAAATAAATATTTGTCACCAAATTCAATATCCGAAATAAAATCAATAATGTGTACAGCATCTCATTAACCGAAGTGCTTTTGGCAAACGCCGTAAAGGTATGGCAATTAACATAACTGAGGCAATGCAAGGCGACGTTATGGAAGGGAACACGTCGGAATTGGAGCTATAAAGTCACACGGTATGGCTGAACACCGCGTCAGCGGCATTCAATACGGTTTCAAGCGAACTAGATGATTCATTATTTAACGTGCTCAACTTTTGTTCTAATAAAACACTTACGTGATAATGTACTGACGTGTTTCAGCGAATTGTTCTAAAAGATTGTTACTGTCTTTTACGTAAAAAAACGTAATATTCTTAAGAAGTCGTGGACATCATGGATACCGTATTAGTTTATAGGAATTGTAGTCAAAAGTTGATCTTAACTGTACCGGATATTCTATGAAAAAACATACATTTCAATTGGGTTTATTACGATAGACAGTTAGTTTAGTCTGATATGAAAATTCTGACTAACACTGAATAATATGATTTACAAATCTGTGAAACGTAACGACAGGTTTCGCATTTCATAACTTTTTTGTCTGACTTTAGAATATTCGACGCGTATATTTGTATTGTGTATGGCCGTGAATTTCTCCGTGTATCCAATCTCAATTATAATTATCTGGTTGGTACTATTACTCACTAGCTTATTTATTTATTTTATTTATTAAAATGTTATTTACAATAGAACAATTGAACATAATTAAATGAAATGGAGGGCAACTGCCAATGTTTTCGCTTTCGAGCGATTTCTTCCAGGCAACCACTGTGAGTAAAGGAAAAAAAATGCATACAGCAATCAACGACTACTAATAAAACCGCGGTTTGACGCCATCTTGAAAAAGTGACAATTTACAAGTAATTGTGACATTACTTGCCAATCGTTATTAAATATCTATGAAATAACAAAATATATTTAAATAACACTCAAATATTCCTTGAAGATTTACTTTATTATGTTTTATAATTTTTTATAAGAAAAGGCTTAAAAAAATGATAATATATAAGTAGAACTTCAAAAGCAGGTGATGTAATTGATCACGTTATGACTGATGTATATAGAGTGAGGCATGCTTATTAATCATTTGTTTGACAAACACATCTCTATTCGAGTTCAAATATATCGTGGCGCTTGGTTACACGCTGAAGTAATAAATCAAATGCAAAATGCTACTGAGCTCTCGTATTTCCCGTATTGTTATAGTTTATCGACGCCATGACGGAATAATGACTTACTGTTTTGGAAATTTCGGCACATTTATGAATGCTGTCTTTTCTGGTTTCTAAACGGGAAATTTAGAACAATATGGTGTAAGCATCATTTTATTTCGCTTGCAAGGACAATATACATTTTTAGATGTCAAATAACCGACTACATTATTGAAAGATTTTAAGTTTACGCTTCTTAATTTACATGTACTGCTATTTCTCAAATCAAAGCCGTAGAACTGACGAGAAGAACAGAGCATGAACTCTCCGTCACTTCGTCTTTCGAATCGCTGTCTAGGTTGGTGACTGCTACGTTTGTAGTAATTTCGTTATCTCTGACAATGAAGCGACATAGTCATACCTGTTAGCCAGACGCATCCTGTTTTTTTTTTAATATAACCTAAATCTTTACCAACAAAAGTCGGCCAAATTACCGTTACTGTAACAATGGTAAGGAGTCTATCTCTATTATCCAATACATAGTAACGTTTTAGATCTAGTCTAGG
The DNA here is from genome assembly GCA_028984075.1 of Pieris mannii. Lineage (NCBI taxonomy): Eukaryota > Metazoa > Arthropoda > Insecta > Lepidoptera > Pieridae > Pieris > Pieris mannii. The sequence continues at coordinate 5,609,920 of CM054783.1, forward strand.
CATCCACATTGCTCGTCAATCGGCAAAAGCATTCTCGATAAAGGTCGAACGTCAAAAGATATTTCAATACCTGCTATTAGCCAAATGAAAGTTGTCTCGGTTGTTGAACTGTTGCTATTATGAGACCGATTTATTTTATTCATCTTCTATGAATACAATCATGATATAATTATTTTAATGTACGTAATAAGGTTACAGAATAATTCAGGCTTTTAAAGGGTGTATAAGCTTCAACCCCAGAACCGGACGGATCTACGAACTTTATATTGGTATGGGACTCTGTATTTTCGTTTAGTATTGTGTAATTCGATTACATGTAATTGTATTTTTAGTTTCTCAGCGGGTTTTATTTTTATAGGGTTGAAAAACTAAAAAAAGTACATATTCAATTTTTCGTCATCATTTCTTGATGACTCATTTATGTATGCATTTTGATAGATTTAAATAATTTAGATTGATAGAAAAAAAACATACATAGACAATTTTTTACTTTGAAACTAACACGATATATTTTATCGCAACGGATAACTTACCATTTCCATTTCGTTTCTCGATAACGCCGCTCGTATTTCAATAATTGACAAACACCTATTCCAATGTTTATGGTATAGAAGTGTAAATAAATATTTTCTTTACCATTAATATTATCTATAACTTAAGAAATTATATAAATATAGTCTATTTTTTTAAACTTTACAGCTCTTACTTAAATGAAAAAATGAAAATTATATCGAAATTACGCTTTTTCAACAATAAAACTTTAACACTTATGGTACAGTACGTGAGATAATACATTTTATAAGAACTTTATATTTAAGTGTAAACTGAAAAGGATTGAATCCAAATAGTTTTGAATTCACCCACGTTTCAAGCTTCAGTCACGCATAGTGTTGAATAAAAATAAAACGACAATAGGTTATAAATATTTCTGTATGTCTACCGGCGTAGACGTCTGACGATGTGCTGATGTTACTATCAATAAATGCTATGAATAAAAAATCTAAATACCAGGAAAGGAGGTTTTTGCGTCCGTGTGCGTGCGTTGACTGATGATGGATGGATGGACCTTATGTACTCACAACATTATATGGACACCGGCATAATTTAGACCCGAAACATCGATATGTGTCAGGCGCAGAAGGCAGTTTTCCTACTTGTATCTTATTGAAGAACAGAGAAGATTTTTGTTTTTTACATTATATTTATGTTTATTGTATATTATATATGTATTTCAATGTAAACAAAAAGTAACAATAAATAAATATATGTAATGTACAGTTAGTATACATCTATTACTTTATGTTTTCCATTTACTTAGATTAAAACCTTACCAAATGCGCGAAATTACTAATACAAATTGAATTTAATATGTGTATGGCAAGAGTTATTATTTCTACTTCATCATGATTCACAGACTACGAAATCTCGCCCCATTTGTTATTATTAAGACCATATATTCATATAGCCTGTCAGAATTACACATATAAATATGAATATTGTATTACAAATAACATTGCAACAAAAGTTTTGTATTGTTACATTTTCCAATTCCAGAAATTTCTACGCCCAATGTTACCTTCTTACCAAATAAAAAGTAATGAATTTTTTGTCAGGTAAAGTCACCTTAGCTGGTGGGAGTAGAGGGCTCTCTTAATAAAGAGATTGTACACAAGTAATAACTTCTAATTTTTATAACTAATGTAGTTCAAATTGTATCTAATATTTCAGTTAACCAGATTTTAACTGAGATAGAACTCAGAGATTGGTCTAACATTTTTTATTTAATTTCAAGTAGTAAGTATAAATAAAACAGGGTTACTGCTGAAGCAATAAGCAAGACTAAATTTAAGGGTCAAAGTGAACAGTTTTTAAGTTTTCATTAAAATATAAAAACAAATTGTAAACCCTTTAACAAATTAATGCAAAGAATTTTGTACTGAAATACTTCAATAGAAATGTCTTATTATGTTTATTATAAAATAAGTGAGTGATACTCTAAATTGAATATTTTATAACTACGAATTCGTTAGTGTAATTAAAATCTGTGGCGTAGAACTAAAAAACTACGCTTGGAATGTTCATTGTACCAATTCAATACCGTTAGGGGTTTTAACGTGATTAAAAACAGTGAAATATGTGCTCACTGAAAAATGTAGTTTGTTATCAATAGTTAGTGCATATGCGTACATAGTAATGGGGCTGAACTTGTGTTCGAGTTCCTGCGCTACTTTTAAATATAGAACTTTATATAATCTATTTAAACGTAAACGTAATGTTTTACGTCACTTTTTGTGTACTTGTTATCTGTGCTACGTTTTTATTAATACTACATTGAAATTAAATATCATTTCATATATGATAAGAGAAAATCACTCATACGCAATACGTACAATACAAATTAATACCAGCAATAGCAAACAATAGATCATTTGAATAATACAACAAAATCATTATTAATCCTACTGTATTAGTGAATTCATTAGCAATGTTTCGGTTAAATTACAAAATGTATTCATAAACCGCACTATTTGCGCTATTGTAGACAAATAGAATTGAATTATTGGATTGAGTCCTCGCTATAATTGCTCTGTTTCAGTTCTCCAATATTGACACTTGACATTTGACAGTTAATAGATTACGACAAGTGGTTGCATAAAATCATGTATGGAACGGGTTCTATTTTCAAAATTATGCTAGCTCTAAGCCGTTTTATTATCCGTATACGTATCGTAGTATAACGAGCGTCACATGACACAGACTACTGGTCTTATGCTTGCTAGTTTTTGTACGTATATTTCTGCATGTGACAATAAGTCCACAATTGATATGTTAATTTGAAGCTTGGGTGCTTATTCAACTATATCTTTAAAACACATTTGTTACGTGGTTTTTAGAATACAAACACCTAACAAGTCTTTTAGAAACAATTTATTTTTTATTTTAGTTAATTTTGTACAAAAACATGCGACTAGATGAGTGACTTTCAAGATAAATGTAAACAAAATTAAGATCAATTTCAAAAGAAATCTCTTAAGAAGCTTCATTAAATAATAAACTGGTAACAGAAGGATTGTGACCCTCGGGGGGGGGGGTTACTATCAACCTCCTTTGAGAGGCGAGATAAAGCAATACCGATTTCTAATAGCAATTTAAACAGTATACTCTCCTATGTATCTTCAAATATTTAATATTGTCTTTAGTGTTAAGGGCGCGAATTTATTATTTACAGAACCCGACGTGTCCAATGATTTTAAGGATTGACACACGTCGAAATGGCAGTCATCTGTCATATAAGGATTGAAGACTATTGAATTGTTGCCATTTTAAACGATATTGATATTCGCAATATGTAAATAATATTAAAATTTATGCTAAAGCCAAAACCGTTGTGTTTTAACACGATTAGTGTATGCTCGATTTCATTCGGGTTTCACTTGAGATGAAAAGTGACATAACAACGCAATTTTGGTTCAAAACTAACTAATTGCCTATGATGGTACAGTATGAGAAAATGAGGTAAAGATACAGATTAAAAACATCTTTAAAAACACATTATCTTTATTATGCCTCTCATAATATTTTTAAATACATTTGCAAAATCTGGTTAGGAAATTGAAAGCTATACCTCAATTTAGCATTAAATTTCTGTTTTTTATGTATCTGTAATATTTTTTTTAAATATTCTTTGTCATATTGTCAACCTCTAACAACAAAAATGTGCTGCTATTGTGAGTCCTCTTCACAAATTCGAATTTTAAAATATCTATTTTAACATTACACATGTAACTAAATTCAATATTCATTTGGTCTTAATGTGTCGTTAAAAATTCAAACAGTACAGTGATTTTATGTCAGTAGTCCCCCGGACACAGGTGAAAATTTAAATTTTATCACATGGCAATTTCAAGACTACGTGGTTCGCTTGAGCAAAGTGTAAAATTATATGGTCCGAAGTAATTGCGTTTCACGAGATTCGGTCGTGGGAATTTTAATTTTTTTCGTACTCTCGTAAAGTGTTTAATCTTTAAACTGTTAATGACAGTATAGTCCCGTGACATGTGTCGGTTAAAAAACATCTATTTAGGCTTCTAAATACATATTTTTGTTGTTGTATTCGAAATTCACCCGTTTTGAGTTAACTTCATCTGCGTTAGCCAAATAGCGGTCCTAATCTATATAAAGAAATTTGCGTGAAAGAAATCACCAAATGTTTCGACTCAGCAATACGATTGGATAAAGAAACATTGCGAAAGCCAAATTAAAGATTGCGATAAGCCGAATCTAAATAACTAGTGGAAAAACAAAAGTCAAAGTTGCTGAGCTTAATCGAAAGCAAACATGAAAAAACCAAGTGAAATTGCGCGCCGTTTTCCAATTTGTATTTTTTTCAAACAACCGCTTTATTAATAGACGTAGCCTTCACTTGTACTCATTTTTTTCAATTTATGTGTGATGTAGACGTAGTAATAGACATCAGTATTATACACATAGCTTAAATGATTATATTCATAAACATGAATAAGATCTATACCCAATATATATATTTAATATATAATTGTGGCGAGTACCAGTTCTGCACCAATAGATAGTTGTTCTCCGAAAGCAGCAGAAGCATATAACATACATCTAGCAACTGATAAAAGATTCTGTATAGTACGTAGGAAACAACATTTGTTGATAAACTTAGCACTTACTACTAGTTCTAGCAATATAGCCGCTTGGATGTAAAAAAGTCTATACAGTCGACAATTCGGACGCAAAAATAATTTCACCCGTACCGTAACAGAATAGCTGGGGACTTTACATTTGACCTATATATGCGAAAGTCATATACATAGACAATTTAAATACCGAGTCTTGTTTTAAAATAGTGAGACATTCCTTATATGTATATTGTGACATTCAGTTACGCCTTTAAACCTTAAAGTCGTACTCAGAGTTCATTCTAATTAAACAACAGAACGAATAAACGAATCCGAGCTGTACGTCTTTTGTTCAACAGGGTTTTTGAAGTGAAACTTCTTTAGGCGAATGAGGGTAAAATTTTTGCAGAACGTCACGAAGATGTGCAACGTTTTTTTTAGAGAAAAGGGAGAGAGCGATTGAGAGAGAATGAGAAAGGGAGATCGAGGAAAAGTACACGCTATTGGTTGATGGATTCGTTTAGTAGTTATAAGAACTTTAGATGGAATTTCTGTCATCAATCATTAGCACGTATGCAGTGTGAATATAGATGATCATGTGGGGCTTTTACCTTAGTAATAATTTATTTAAAACGAAGGTTCACTTCTGACATGTGTAATATGTACGCACGCACTTTTTTTTTATAAAAGAAAAACTAACAGGCTACATATCATTTCAAAGAGGGCGTCCCCAAACTATAAATTAAAACATAATAGCCCAGTTATTAACTCCACTTACACCACAAAATACACGTAAGACCACAAGCATTCTCGAAGCCCGCTCGGCGTAAACACACGCTAACAATGCCCAGATGATGGACAGCGAAAATAGAACATAAAATAAACAATTGCGGACAAAACGCTCGCTGACTTGTATCCGATGAAACACCGAAACTTGACCTTCTAGTCGCAAATGATTGCGTCCGCGCAGATTTTACGTAACATAGCAACAATCATGGGAATATTGGCGTTAATTAAATTGTAATTAAAATTTACAATAAATACGAAATTCACTCTATGCAAAGGCGGCAAAGGTTCTTTGTTAAAAATTAAAAAAAAACGCACCTTGTGTAGATTTTATGCAGAATGTGTATTTGTTTAAATTCATTTGTTGTTATAAATAAAAATCACGTGAGTTTGGACATCACAATTTAATTCTCATGTAGTGGTGCGCTTAAAATTTTTATTCATTTTATTTGTAAGTTAAAAGTAAAAGAAAGATCATTTAATTTCTCACTATAGTTTAAATAAATGCATACAGTTGTAGGTCGCACTAGACAAAAACGAAATTAAACTCGTAAAATTGTATAAGTTTTGTATAAATGAGAACAAATAAAATTTACCTTTCGTATATATTTGACTAACAATAGCGATTCATATTTTAACCTTAAATAATGGGTTTACATCATTAGAAATAGTTACTACTTAACAATTGGATATCTTTTAATTTATAAAATTATAAGTTTCAAATTTAGTCAGAACAAGTAGTGTCATATAAAAAGGTAATATACTATTTAATATCGGTTGGTAGTAAAACTGGCTGAGTGGATGCACTTTGTAAATGTTTGAGCATGGCCTCCACCGTAACTCTGGCAGAGTTCAAGTTAAACTTGCCCCGTTTATATGTATATGAAGACTTTAATTAATTTGTCACAACTAGCCAAGAAATTGTATAATATAGTGTGAATTAAATATACTACTTTCTTATTTACTAATTGATTACAATTGCTCTTATATTTCGTTTAATTAAATTAAATACCATTTTGTTATTGTAATAATAATAATACAAAATGTATCTTTCATCAAATAATAATAAACGATATCATCTATGTTTATGGCCAACGAGAATGTTTTATTCCTTGAAAACTGTAAGAAAATTTAAGTATTTCGCTGTAGGAAATAGGAATTGAATAGACGAAGACTTGTTTTTACAGATTTGAGGAACTGAATTTTAATGCAGATATCAGTTGTCAATCTTTAAATGGTATGGAATTGTATTTGAATGGAACATTTAATATGTTAAGCTTAAATTCTCTGAATAAAATTAAAGAAGATTTTTAAAAATGTTTTTTGTTTGAACAGTATATAACTTAAATATGTAATTTTAAATATGAATTCTATGAAATGTATTTCGCGGAGCTATTAAAACTTAAATGAAATATTAAGTTGAAATGTTTTCTAAGCTTGAGTTATACAAACGTTTACTTGGCTTAAGTTAAGTAAGCGTTCTTAAGTTCTTAGGAGTAACCACACACAAAAACTGTTAACCTTCTCTAGGCCACTCACTATAAACGGCTTGACGTTTTTCCTCTATTTACTAGATTTTCCACGGAAATTAGGTGCTGTTGGTTTAGATTTCATTTATTTATTAACACTTCGTTACATAACAATATAAAAACTGAACATAATTAAATGAAACGAGGGCAACTGGCGGCCTTATCGCTTTCGAGTGATTTCTTCCAGGCAACCACTACTACCAATCCTAAGTCCAAAGTCAAAGTCATTTTATGTTAATACGAAATATCTTTTTAGTTTTAAGTTGAGGAAAGCTTCTAGAACAATTCTATTTTAGATTACTGGCTAAGCCTAGAGTGACATGGTGACTCTGTTTTCCTTGCTATTTGCCCAAATTATGAATATAAATAAATGAGCTGTATGAAAACTAAAATTTTATACAATTGATATATCATATAGCATTGAATTCCATATAACAATGGTGTACATTGTTCGTTCAATATTATATTAGGTACTTTGATATAACCCTGATTGCTTGTTTGAAAGGAAATGGAAAGATATTTTCAGCGTCAGAGAAAAGAAAATTATGTTCTTTGTATAGAAGTCATTGTGTGAACTCAATGTTTATGTTAGAAATGATATTGAAACATGTATCATAAGTTGTGTTATAATGTCAAACCGAAAAAAATCTCGTTTACAATCATTGCATATAAAAGTTTAACATCGGAATATACATTTTTTTAATTTACTTAATAAACTTGGTACTTAAACTACTTATTTCTATTACCTAGACCACTATTGTTTTATATGAAGTGGGCACGGAAATACTAAGAATCCACTGCTCTTCAAAATAGTTTATACTAATAACATAATGTTGGTAAATAACAATAGTAATAGGTACTTCACAAGACTAGTATCTCGTAAGTTATAAAATGATATAAACTAAAAAGAGATCATAGTTATAGAGTTTCCTACTCAAGGACTATTCAAAGTTGGCAATTAAACCTTAAGTTTTAGTGAATTTTGGCAATACATCTTGGCATCTTGTTTGGTATACTTTCTCCATAGCTTTCGAAATAAAAATGTTTAAAGAATATTCTAACTATTAATACTGTTCAACGATGTAAAATTAGATTAAACGAATGGACTTCAATAAAAACTTTTGTAATGACAAATGAAAGGATGAAAGTTGAATAAAGTTTCTTTGGCTAAAACAAACACACAGTGCAAATTTCATATAATAATATAGCCATTATTCAGATCAACTCTTTAGGTACACATATAAACATAGATTACATTAAACTAAGTATTAGAAGGTTTAAAAAAAAAATCTATTCTAATATTTGTATCTTGCTGTCTTTTTGCAGATCTGTTTGCCAGTCGGCAAAGGCCTTCTCCGACCTTTTACATTATACCTTTCTTGGGCCACTCTGTTCCACATAACTCCTGCCACTCGTCTGATGTCGTCTTCCCACCTTTTTTGTGGTCTTCCTCTACTCCTTTTGCCTTCCCTAGAGTACCACCGTGTGACAATATTACTCCTATTTCGTATATACTAATTATTACCAATAATAACACAGTTGATATTAACTGTAAATGGTTTATAAATATGCCTATATACCTATGTGTAAACATCTTACAAAATTCTTTTTTTTTTGCGATTGAGACGCAAACTAGCTGATGTGGTCGCTGGCAGAATTTCCAGCGCTGTGGAACATTTTGCTCCTCAGTATAATGCCAGGGCCAATTACAGCCACAGCACACACGCAATACATACTTGAGACGAACGGAATGGGAAAAGGAAAAAAATATATATCTGTCATTATATCTTTTATTTAGTATTTCCTCTTTGATTATTTTTATTTTGTGTATTTGTGTGTGTGTGTGTGTTTTTGTTTGCAATAAATGATAGGTCTATGTCAAAAAATTAGGCCTAATTTTTATTACAGTTCTATAAGATGGCAATTTTTTTAGCTTACACTCTTTGTAAATATTATTTATAAGACTGCATTGCAATGAGGCATAATATATAGAAACTAATTTAGCTATTTCTCGTTTGTTTGGTTAGATCAAAAGATTGTTGTTATGAAGGTCGTATGAACTTTAAATAAGAGTATAATATTATGTTAGTGTAAACGATTTCGTAATCGTTACATAAATCAAATTCTATAAGCCTCTACTATATTCTTAGATTTAAATATCTTTCGGTTGCAATCGCGTGTTTCAGAGTTCAAATATTGAAACAATTTCCTATCCGTATCACACGTTTCATAGAAAAGCTTACGTTTGCTGAATATAAATGTATTTTATGTAAATCAAATGAGGCTATGTAAGTTATGGAGAAACGTTTTATATAAAATTAGCTGTCCATGTATTTGGAGTATGCATTATTGAATATCATTAAGGAGTTTTCATAACTGTTTGATGTATCATGTTTACGAGTGTACTTTGTTTGTTATATTGCTCGACATTAGATAGAAAACAAATGACTGGCGCTATAACCCTTTAGATTTCTGTGTCTGTTTGTTGTATATTTTGTTTCTTATAGACAAGGAGAAGATCAGTCTTCTGATACTGACACACCGTTTTAGCATGGTTTCCTCACGATGTTTGCCTTCACCGTTCGAGCGATTGTTTTATGTGCACATGAAAATTGTTATCAGCTATGCTTTGAACGCACGACCGGTCAGGAAGCGTTGAAAATTCACGTTCAAGCCACCAGGCCAATACTGAATACTCAGTATAGTCGATTGACTGTATGGCCCTGGAGATGAGATTCGTAATAGAATTTGGATCTACGTAATTCAAATACACATTGTCTACTTGATTAAAATTGTTTAAACAGATTCAAACCGTAAGGCAAATTGCGTAGAACTCAAAAACTGATATTATCATATTAATATATGTACTCGTAAAAAGTGGTGTAAACGGTCATGTTTTCCCACTTGTTATTACGACTGTTTTATTAATTAATTTTAGGCATAATGTATTAAAGCAGGACATTTGTTTTTTGGATTGATGCTTATCTGTATCGATATTTAATAGCTATAGCTCTAGCTATAGCATTAAGTAATTAATAAGCAATTATAATTTCTTCGTCTAGTTTCAACCACGTATTTTTCATTCGAATCTTAAATTAGGTCAAACTCAGGGTCATACAGCAAAAAATTCGCAATTGCCTGGCGCCAGCTTGTTGTTCGTTGGTCTGTGCCCTAGGCATGTACACAGCTACAATTTATCCGCTATTAAAACTCATTTTTAGTTTTCCGATGAAATTACAATTGCAGGTTGAGTATTAAGAACTGACTCGCCTAAAGTAATTTTCCTGTCTTATTTACTCGTATCACCACTGATCCATACTGCCACAGCCTTATAAATTAAAACACACCCTATTTAGATGTTTAATCAAATTTTGTAAGTAATGTAATATATAACTAAATCCTATAATTAACTTAAGAAATAACATAATACATAAAAATATACCTAATAACTAACCTTAAAATTTAATTATTAAAAGTAGTCCCTTTAGGCAAGGTTCCGAAGATACTGGCAGCGTTCCCCCTTTGAATAGCCAGACTAATTCTTTGTCCAAGGTAGCTGCCAGCTCTTCGTTCTCCTGTGATGTCGACTAACCTTTTTGATAATTCCCTAAAAAGTCTTAACGCGCTAGGACCCCACGGACCAAGGGTCTCGACACCGAATGGGACAAAATCATATTCAGAGTCTAGACCCCTGTATTTACAGGCTTTAGCTTTTTCAGCCGCATCACAAGCCGCACCAGCTCTGTTGTTGGTTCCATGAAGATTGGAAGGGGCCAGTGTACAAATTAAATTTTGTACATTGTTTATTCGTTCATACATACAAAGAAATCATTAGTCAATTATTGATGAAGTTGTATAAATTCTCTTTGTAATATGTCATCAACTACACGAAAGCAAAACTAAAATAGATAAGTACTCCCTTATTTTTCTTGCCGCTTAGCTAACATCCATCGTTATCGAAATTCATAGCGCGTTACAAAAAACAGAACATTAAAATAATGGACCGTGTCCCATTTAAGGAATAAGGCCGGCCTTTACCGCACATCATTTATGAGTCTTCCTTCCATTGTATCTCTGAAATAGGTAAATAATGTGGAAATCAGGTCAACCACTGCACACAGATAACCAATACGCTTTACTGTTGCTGTGGCAACTATAACCTGTTATTTGTCTATGATTCACTCTTTTAAAAGGGATATGACTAATATGTAAATAGTCTACGTTCCCATGTGATGTTAAAAAGAATTCTAAATATGTGTTTATAGCGCCAACTAAAAACTTTCAATAGTCCCTTTGCACTTGAACTCCACAGCCCAAGTGTCTCTCCATCCACTCCAAAGGGAACAAAATCGAAGCTAAAAAAAAATACGTTTATTTTGGAACATATTTTTTTTACATTACATACAACACATTTATCATAATAGTCTTAAACTTATTCCACGTCATTAAATTCGACCCTGTTGACATCCCTACTCATCGGCAAAGAAGACAGAAGGTGTTGGCCGAGAGAAAAAGCCGGCGTAAAAAACTCTGCTAGTTGGAGGAAAGACTCTTATATATTACACATAAGTATTTTTAATTATGTAATTTTGCTTGCTACTAAAGACCGCCTTAAAGTTCTTTCAAAGTGTGTCCTACATTTTGAGAATCACTTTTATAGTAAAATGATGTTTTTTTTTATCGAAAGCCAAACAAAATATTTAGCATTGTTTCATCAGATTATTTATGTGTACGAACGTGATTTCACGAACACTATTAACGAATGAACTTGATATCTGTTATCTAAATAGCCAGTTCCAAAGCAATGAGATCATTATTAAAACAACTATTTTCTAATAAAAACAAGTTCGTCTGGAGAACTACTATAAATAATCCGGATAAGACTTTTATTCGACACTGAAGTCAATTGTAGTCTTTCACATGACTTTTAATGATTTTACTGGACTTTACAACATTAGCTTTGTAACAGTGCTTATCTTTATAGTCAAAAAGTAGCTCTCTAGGTTTTGGATCAAAGGTGAACTTGCGCTATCGTATTCGTGAAAGAATAAATGTTGACGTAACCAGCATGTATTAAGGTAAAATTTGAGTAAAGAATTAGGATATGTTAAATACAATGTAAAAGAGCTGTAGATCTCCGAAGGATCACCAACTGGGAAGATGCAATGACCAAAAGGCTTAAATGGAGATGGACAGGACACCTCCTCAGAGGTCAGAAAGCAAAATGGTCGAAAAAAGTAACTTAATGGACACCTCGTTACAATACCAAGCGAAGGAGAGGAAGAACATGTGCGCGGTGGGCTGATGACTTTATAAAAGCTAACGGTCCTCTGTGGCAAAGACTTGCCAGCGATAGGACGCACTGGAAACAGCTGGAGGAGGCCTTTGTGCCACAAAGGCAAGCTGTACAAGAGGACAGCTGTACACAAAACCTTAAAGAACTTTCTTATATATATATATTTTATAAACTTCTCTTGTATTAGATGTAATAAAATTTTGAAATTGTATTGTATGTTGTATGATTTTGACATACGGAAGTTCACACTAAGTCTTTTAAAGAGTGACCTTACGATGCTATTTTTAGCGAAGGAACTACTAGGCTTCACTGCTGTAAGGTTATGATCATGAGCATTAGGAAGTTTCATTTGTTTTATTTTTTATCGCTGGACGCTGATAGGCACTCAAATCCAAATACCACTGAAATAGTGTTAGTATTCCGACGAAACGAAATGCTTCTGTTATAAGTGCGTAATAAGTGCTTTCAGTACTAGTTACTGTAGTGTATTTATGATAAATATTATATTATCAACATGAGATTATCTAGTTGATAAAAGGGCCTGGGACTAGTGCTGGGCAGGCTACTTGTTATAAATTTGCTCTATTTGTTTTAAATACTGTAGTATTGTTTGATTATTTGCTTTTTTAAAAGAGTACCGAGAGTGTTTTCTCTGTCTTCTTTGCCGATGGATGCCTACAGGTTCGAATTTGATGACGTGGAATAAGTGATACCTTGATGATCCTCTGTTCCAAAATAAACGTATTGTATTTTTTATTTTAAGGAATGAATAAAACAGTCCTACTTATAATCCTACCTCTGTTGTTGTAAAAAAGGGAATAAAGGCAATAGTTAATTTTAACTAAATTCGATAACACGGTACGGAAAGAACACGCAAATTAATATATCAATGGAATTCATTATTCTGTGCATGAATATGTTACTCAGTAAATAGACATACCTTGACCTTGACGAGACACGAAAGTCAAATACCGTCGGTCAATAATATTTTAATATTACTAATTAAAACGGTTTAGTGCATATGAACTTGTTTTCCTATTACACGTTTTACGGACGAAAATATCGAGCGGTTTAATGACGTTATAATTAATTTTAACTGCTTCCAATATAGTCAAATGTGCGTGAACTACCTCACATCAGTGTTTTATGTTACCTAACTTTATAACGTGCTAGAGTATTCTTTTTATAGAACAGTAGGCAAACGGGCAGGAGGCTCATCTGATGTTAAGTGATACCGCCGCCCATGGACACTCAATGCCAGAGGGCTCGCAAGTGCCTTACCGGCCTTTTAAGAATTGCTACCCTCTTTTCTTGAAGGACCCTAACTCGAATTGGTTCGGTAATACTTCAGTGGGCAGCTGGTTCCACAAAGTGGTGGTGCGCAGCAAAAACTGTTACACATAGTTAAAATTTACCTGCGGGTATTGATTGATGAAATAATAAGTGTTAGATGGCAGAGAAGACGGATGAACAAACAATTTCTCCCTTCCTCAAAAGAAGTTTTTTTATTGAACAGGGGGCAATATAACAGTTGTCTTATAAAATATCATACACATAAAATAAAATACCATCAATATTTAATAATAAGTATCGTAATACGGCGAGGAAATGCTGCCAGCGTTAAAGGTACACTGCGACAGGGACCAAACTATTAAACTTGTTATATTTAATCACATTTGGTAGCAGGATTAATTATAATTAATTACTTTATAATTTAATGATAATTATCTAGGCTTGTTTCACAATGTATGGATAAAGTACCAAATAGCTATGCAACGCATAACTTATTCGAAAGATAATAATTCGAAAGATTCGATAAATAATAATTCGAATAAGAGTTCCGAATAGTTAGGCGTCGGGACGTGACGACCCCATCGCCCACTGGTGAAATAACCTGTGGCAGAGGTTATTTCATCAGCGCAATCAGTCAACCCCATCCTAGTGGCAGTGCCATACTGTTGCCTTCGGGCTTCAGCCAAATGGGCAGGCACGACCGGGGCAGTACCACTGTCTCTCAGAAAACCGGCGTCAAGTGATGCAATGGGTTCGCCTTATTGTACTCGCGTTTCGTCCGGTGAGAGAGATTCCCGGAGCCCATCCCCCCCATCCCCCTTCCCCCTAAAAAAAAATATGAAGGTGCAGAAAAAAAAGAATCTACCCCAGGGGGGTACCACACGCGCCCGCGGTGGAGAATCCCCCTCTGGGCGTCAGTCACCGGGGCACTCTGCACCCGGTGGTGGACGCACAGGCTGCCCTTCGTATTCTGGGGGGGGCAATTCTGCGCTCTACAAAAATAATTGTCCTCGGGGCAAACGGAAGAACTTACCGAAGGCAACCCCTTCCACGCTCACAGTGGACTTCACCAATGTTAGGGGGCTCAATTCTAACCTAAACGCGGTTCACTTTTACCTTGAAACTGCGAAGCCGGCCTTATTCTTCCTTACTGAGACTCAGATATCCTCCCCGGCTGATACTTCTTACCTCTCCTACCCGGGGTACAAATTGGAACATTCGTTTGTGCCGCGGGCGGGAGTTTGCGTGTACGTCAGAGAGGATATCTGTTCTCGTCGCCTTGGGACGCTTGAAGGAAGGGACCTATCTAACCTTTGGCTCCGCGAAGACTGCGATGACCATCCGCGATTCTATGCGTGCCTGTATAGGTCCCATAGCGGAAATGATGAAACTGACCGACTCATTGAGCACATCCAAATGGCTACAGATTCCCTGCTCGAAAGGGTTCCTTCCGCTGAAATCGTGATACTTGGCGATTTTAACGCCCACCATGCCGATTGGCTCGGCTCTGAAACCACCGATCACGCGGGAAGATCCTTTCACGACTTTGCTTTAGCCTACGACCTGACACAAATGGTCCCTGCAATTACGCGAATACCAGATGTGGTTGGTCATAAACCCTCTTTGTTGGACCTTCTGCTGACTTCGCATCCGGAGAACTATCAAGTCTCTGTGGACCCGCCATTGGGTTCATCGGATCATTGTGTGGTCCGGAGTACTGTGCCATCTACGCGCCCTTCGCGGCCCCGCTTTTTGGGTTGTCGTCGTATTTGGCACTATAAGTCAGCAGATTGGGACGGGATGCGGTCTTTCTTTGCGTCCTACCCTTGGGGGCCTATTTGCTTTTCGTTGGATGCTCCAGATTCCGTCGCTGCCTCTGTCACCGAAGTGGTTCTGCAGGGCATGGAACTCTTTATTCCATTTTCTGCGGTGCCGATCGGTGGCAAGTCTCAGCCCTGGTTTAAACGTTCTTGCAAGGCGGCCTCGCGTCGAAAGCGAGAATGCTTTAAGGCATGGGCGGAAGCGGCGAAATCTCGTGATGCTAATACCAGCGAACTCAAAAAAGCATATAACTCAGCCTCCAGGTCCTTCAAACGGGAAATCTCTAAGGCAAAGTCAGAGCACATTGCCAGATTTGGCGAGAGATTGGCCCAACTCCCTTCGGGGACTCGAGCCTTCTGGTCTCTCGCCAAAGCTGTCCAAGGGAATTTTTGTCAGCCCTCCATACCACCATTGCACAGGGAGGATGACTCGCTGGCCCACACTGCGAAGGAGAAGGCCGACCTTTTAGGCTGTCTCTTCGCATCCAGCTCGACTTTGGATGACCGAGGGAGATCACCACCGATCATTTCAAGGTGTGATTCTTCGATGCCGGAAGTTACATTCCGGCAACGTGCTGTTCGCAAAGCATTATCTTCCTTGGACATACATAAGTCGAGCGGGCCGGATGGTATTCCTCCAATTGTGCTGCGTACTTGTGCTCCTGAGTTGGCTCCGGTCTTAACGCGCCTTTTCCGGTACCTGTACTCGCTTGGCACTGTCCCGGAGTGCTGGAAGATCGCTTCGATACATCCGATCCCTAAAAAAGGCGATCGCTCTGATCCGTCCAACTATCGCCCAATAGCGATAACCTCCTTGTTCTCCAAAATAATGGAATCCATTATTAATGGCCAGCTCTTGAGGTATCTGGAGGGCCACCAGCTGATAAGTGACTCTCAGTACGGCTTTCGTCGTGGTCGTTCGGCTGGTGACCTTCTTGTATACCTTACGCATAGATGGGCGGAGGCAATTGAGTCCAAGGGGGAGGCTCTAGCGGTTAGTTTGGACATAGCGAAAGCCTTCGATCGGGTGTGGCACAGAGCACTGCTCTCGAAGCTTCCAGCTTATGGGCTTCCCGAGAAATTATGCGATTGGATCTCCAGCTTTCTGGCCGATCGGAGCATCAAGGTCGTCATTGACGGAGCATGTTCCGACCTTAAACCCGTGAACGCTGGGGTCCCACAAGGCTGTGTTTTATCCCCGACCCTGTTTCTTCTGCATATCAATGATATGTTGCAACTTAGCAACATTCATTGCTATGCGGATGACAGCACTGGGGATACTCTTTACATTGGCCGGGCAGGTATTTCTCGGGCAGATGTCGATGAGTACCGGAACAAACTTGTGTCTGAAGTAGAAACTCTACTACGTGGAGTCTCCGACTGGGGCAGACTAAATCTAGTCCAATTTAACCCCAAGAAGGCACAAGTTTGCGCGTTTTCCGCTAAAAAACACCCTTTGTCGCTACTCCTCTTTTCGAAAACACTCTTCTTAAAGCCGCAGCCAGCATTGGAATACTTGGCGTTGACATATCGAACGACGTTCAGTTTCGCGGTCACTTGGAGGGAAAGGCTAAATTAGCCTCCAAAAAGCTTGGTGTGCTCAACAAGGCGAGACGGTACTTCACTCCGGGCCACCGCTTGCAACTATATAAAGCGCAAATTCGGCCCCACATGGAGTACTGTTCTCACCTCTGGGCGGGGGCTCCCCAGTACCAACTCCTTCCACTTGACCGTGTTCAACGAAGAGCGGTTCGAATCGTCGACGACCAATCTCTCTCCGAGCGGCTTGATCCTTTGGCGTTGCGTAGAGATGTGGGGTCACTCTGCATCTTCTACCGCATTTACCATGGAGAGTGTTCAGAGGAGTTGTTCGGATTAATACCTGCAGCTGAGTTTCATCATCGGACGTCGAGGCAGAATACGAAATTCCATCCGTATCACCTCAACGTCCGCCGTTCCACAACTGCGCGATTTTCAAGGCAGTTTTTGCCGCGCACCACCACTTTGTGGAACCAGTTGCCCACTGAAGTATTTCCGAACCAATTCGACTTAGGGTCCTTCAAGAAAAGAGCGTACAAATTCTTAAAAGGCCTCTCTCTCACACTCTCTAGCATCGAGAGTGTCCATGGGCGGCGGTATCACTTAACATCAGGTGAGCCTCCTGCCCGTTTGCCCCCTATTATATAAAAAAAAAAAAAAAAAAAAGAATAAGATACTTCGCATTTCATGACAAATAGCACTATCTGACAGTCGTGAAACCCAAAAATACTTTTTATCCTACCAATAAGTAATAAATAGCTTATTTGGAACTTATCCGGACATTGTGAAACAGACCCTTAATGTCAATGTTCGATTTTTAAAATATAACACGCTTCGGTCTTAAAAATTCTTAAATATGATCCATTAAAATAAAAAATGTAAAACAATTTTGAGATATGTGGTTATCGTGTACTCTCATAAACAATGTTGAAAGGTACTGACGACTAATTGGAAAACGTAACGTCGTTCCAATTAAGCAGCCTCAATGTTGCGACATTCAATTTAAAAATAAGATAAGTAGAATGCCTGAAATTATTACGATTTTGTATGAACACACTTGGAAAGTAACTAAATGCTTTGGAATAAAAAATAGGTAAAAAAACTTTTTAAGTTAAACGGTTTTATGTTAAACATACATTGCAATGTTTAAGATAAATGTACTAAAAACCAAAAAATAATAAAAAAGATACAGTCGTGGGAATTATAAACATATGCATAGACTAGACTAAAATAAAACCGTGGGGCACGTCAATTGTCTACAAATTATCGACTTAATGTGCGATAGAAGAATCGTTTAATTTGTCGTTAAAATAGGCAGTTGGCCCGCAGACGGTGAGGAAATTACTTACTATTTTCTTGCTCATGGAAATTCCCCACGGTTTTATTTTAGTCTAGTCTATGCATATGTTTATAATTCCCACGACTGTATCTATTTTATTATTTTTTGGTTTTTAGTACATTTATCTTAAACATTGCAATGTATGTTTAACATAAAACCGTTTAACTTAAAAAGTTTTTTTACCTATTTTTTAGTTTTTATTTCGCATTCTGTTTAATGCATTTAGTGCTTCATCATTGCAAGGTTTCTTGCCCGTTATTTATAGTATATTGTATTCTGCTTGTTGAGCTCTTTCATTTGATACCCATATTGATGGGATTGATAAAACCTACGTTATCCGCCATTTTGTAGCGGCTGCCATTTTGGATTTCAATTTTTTTTATAGTATATTGTATTTTGCTTGTTGAGCTTTTTTATTTGATACCCATATTGATGGGATTAATAAAACATAAATTATCCGCCAATTTGTAGCGGCGGCCATCTTGAATTTATAATGATAATGAATAAACATAATTGTATTGTCACCAAAATCCAAAGTGTATACAAAATTTCAGATTAATCGGTTGACAGGAAGAGGGTGAAATTTGAATTACTAAATTTGACCCAAGAAAAAAGAATAAAACAAACGGGGTGAGCTAAATAAAACCGTTTAAAAAACTTAGAAAATCAGATTTAAAGGGTAAAATGTGACATATTGTCACCAAGCGTGATCATTGTGACAGAACATTTATTAATAACGAAACACGCAAAATAATAATAAAATGAAAGAATATGAAAAAAATATGGAAAGACAAAAAAGGAATAAGTTAAATTTAAGTGTGTAATGTGTTTGTGTGTTGTGGTAGGAACCCTTTTCTATCATAGACCAAAACAGCTAGTTTACGCCTCAAACGCAAATAATAAAAATAATGTTTACGAATAATAATAGGTAGTAGAAAAAATAACGGTGTGCAAATTAGGTTTTTAATTTTAAAGAATTCGTATAGTGTACAAATTGTAATAATATTCTCTTTCATCAGATGCCATTTTATTGCTTAGGGTTGGATATTAAAAACTTACATTGGCGGGTATTTTACGCTAGTCAATTTGCAACAACGATTTCTTCTTTCTAACAGTCTACCTCATTCCTTGAATTCTGCCCATAATTATGAGCTGCAAGAACATGAATCAATGATGACGCAACGTGTCCGAGATTCATTGAAAAACTCTTTCATTCGCTACTTTCCTGTGTATTGTGCTACCGGCCATAGTTAAATCCTCAACGTATTTTATAAAAAAATGTAAACTTTAATACAAATTTATAAAAGCAAATATTTGTTTAGAATATCAAGTATTTATTTATTATGAAATAGGTATTTTAATTGAAGAACACATTTTAACAGAACAATTTTAATCTTTAGTAACAAGCAAAATTACATAATTGAAAATATGTATTAAATATATTTAGAAGATTCATTAAAAATATTTCTTGTAGGCTATGTAAGTAGATTTAGTTTTTACTGAAAAGAGTATTTATATAATACACAATGAATAATTATGTACAATGTACAATAAATTTCACGCTGGCAAACTTTGAATGTACGTTGTCTAAAACCTACCACGGGCTTGCAGCAATAATTGCTATCGGGATTTTTATTTATTAAAGCGACGTTTAGTAACTGGTTATTGTTAGTTGGAGTCATTAAGTTGTCAGGTCTGAGCGTAGCTTGTAGAAAACTTAAATTAATAGTGAACCAGAGAGAAATGTTTCGTATTTTCTCCACAACTCAGTGTCGCTGTAACTATTAATATCAACGTTGGCTTATCTACTCCTTAAGCCACTAGGACTGTAGTCACCTTTTGTTGGATGTTAGAATTAAATATTTTATTCTTTATGATTGTCTAAATTTGAAATAGAAGGGTTTTGTATCATTCTTGATTACAAAATTACACCAGCACGTTAAACTTGCTTTTTTTAAAAGAGTACCGAGAGTTTTTTACGCCCGCTTTTTAGCAATTCGCTCTAATTATAAGTGTAATATTTAAAGCAAAACCTGTTTAAATCAAAAATCATTTCACAAAGTTTAACAGCTATTTATATGAAGCTTTCGTTGTAATATTCAGCATCAATAATCTTCAATAAACGTTTCAAATTTTCATCAAAAGCTTTCTTTGATGTCAAAAACAGATATTACTACTATTTCTAAGACTAGAATAAATTCCGATCCAATATTATTCAGGAATGTTTCCTTTGTTATACAGACTATTTAATATTTACAGACATATAAACTAGAAGTCGCTCGTGCCTTACTTTACCGTACCGTACGTATAACACGGAGGTTCTGGGTACATTAGCCTTCCTCCTATTTGCACGGACTTCTGCATCAGCAGCACGACTTGACTTTTAAGTATAATATAGATATATACCTATGTAGATATAAATTAAAATACAGTTATTCCCCAAGGCAAGATATTTTTATCTTTATGGAAAGGATATTGTCGCCAGCCCTTATTGGACTTCGGACCCTGACTGATGGTTACCGTAAAGGTTGATATAATGAGAATTTAACTTAAATCTCAGAGTAAAAATATCGCGCAGGCTGAACAATTTTGATGAAACCTAATACTCTATTAAAGTCTTATTTAAAACATAACATTTTTACAATAAATTATATTATTTTATTTCAAAGTCTATAGGGCTTTCGAATACTAACAAGGTTAAAATAAGAATTTTCTCTGAAAAAAAAAAACAACATTTAATGTGCTTTCTGGTTTACGTGAATTATGAAATGTTAAACTCACAATATTCACAATTCAAATGCCTCATCAATGTCAATTATCATAGATGATGACATGATTGGTTGATCATATGACAATTGACATTGCAGACAAAAGTCAGCGGCAACGCGGCAAATTTGAACTAAATGAAAGATACCACACTATAAAGTACAATGTATCACGGCTGCTCTCTTAGCGTTGGTAAGAAACACACAATATCAATTGAAATTAATATCTTATAACCACACAATTAAATAAATCTGTATTTATGGTAGTAATTTATTAGCATTATTCAATTGTATTTATATTAATTATACGTTTGTGATTCACCGCGACTTTCTAAGCTTTTTGATTCATCGTTGTCTATTATCTTTGCAATTGTACAATCCATAACAATAGATGTTGTGTTCTGTACCGCTTTTAATTTCACTGAGATTTAATAAATCACCAAGTAAAGAAAGATCCATTAACATTTTAACCCTGGAATTGCTAATTAAAAATTGTATCCGGTTTTCAGTAATAAATTTTAGTAATACATTGTAATGTTAATTAAAGTATTTTAGCATCTTAAACAAATTGGTATTATTAGGTACAATATTTAAATTAAATTAAATTATTTATCATTTTGATGATATTAAAATTAGCGATTACATAGTTTTTTTTTTATTATATACCTTGAACTATGTGGGATCTTGCCCTTATAGTTCAAGGTAAAGAAAACTGCCAGATTTTTACCTAATATTATTATCTGTACATATAAAAAATTCTCTACTATCTATCTTTCGAACCTCTAAGCGAAAAGGAGTGTCCAGCCCAATAAATTTATTTTTAGCCATTTTTTTGTTTTTATTTTTTTATTATACAGCACACAAAAATACATACAACCCTTAATTTTCACCACTCTGCAATAAACCCTTACTTTTTCTCTGTTAATAAAAAGCTTATGAGATAAACTCTGTGGGACATATAAAGAAAAAATCACAGAACAACATAAAAAGTTTTCATTCCGGAACACGGAACAGTCTCATATACTTGTCTTCTAGCTACAAGACTATATAAAGTATATTTGCATAGTAAATAAACACACGGAGAGGCTGTCAGGTTTAGTTAACTTCCGATACGCAAACACTTCACAGTCAGCTTATTATAGAATTAAATAAACAAAGCCCAACTGGCTTTTGAGCAGTTCAACTCAAGAATTTATGTATTAGTTATTTTCAATATATATTAATAATAATTTTCAATATATATTAATAATAATTTGTTATATATGCCAGGCTATAATTTATTGTGTTTGCAATACGCGTCAAGAATATTAAGGTCTTCCTGGATCCTAAGAAATTGTTATCTTTATAGGAAAGAATTAGGCCGCTTGTTGCGTCTACGATCAGATAGAGTACTACGATTCCTTGTCTTCACGCAAAATCCAGTTTGCTAGATACTATGCTATGCTTTTTTATTTCAAAATAATAATGATGTTTTAATTATATGTTA
Source organism: Pieris mannii (assembly GCA_028984075.1). NCBI lineage: Eukaryota > Metazoa > Arthropoda > Insecta > Lepidoptera > Pieridae > Pieris > Pieris mannii. The sequence continues at coordinate 5,632,416 of CM054783.1, forward strand.
AGGGAAGATGCCTTATATATGTATAAATGAATACTAAAACCATTTAAGACTTAGGCTGAATCTAAATTTATCTCGAAAATTTCATCGTTACATTTTTATTGTTATTTTCCAAAAAATACTAGAAAATTATGTATAAATAACAAATATTTATTAATATCTTAGTAAAAGCGTAGGCAGAGTAAACAAAAAAGTGGACCAAGCAATATATCAGCTTACAGCAAACTTTTGTAATCCAATACTGATAAAATCCCATAATAAACTCACATAAAGCTGACGTCAAACTTTTGTAATTTGACGCTAATTGTTGTTAAGCTAAATATAACTAATTGTAAGCAGTTTGATATCAGAGAATTAACAGTAATCTGGGTTGAGTTTTTAACTTTAAATTAAGCTGTATGCAAATGTAGCGATTTATTAATATCTGGGCCGTAAATTCACGATTATCTGGTTAATATAACAGTATAGATGGCTAAATCTGTAACGTATAAAGTCTTAATTTTTAAGACTTATTGCAAAAACTAATTAACATGAAATTAAAATATGTATAGCTTCACATTTTAGCTTCCGCAATAACATATTTTATTGACTATGGTTTTCACCATAGTCAAGTCACTTTTCGAGTGATAAACGTGAAAGTGACACTGATATTCCAACGCGCGAATTTGTATGTAGAATACAGTTACTGGTTCCATCAAAACAAGTCTATGCTACAGTAAATAAACTGTACTATCCCTCGTATGATTAATGATAATATTTATAGAAGACCCTCCTGTGAAAACATCACCACAACAGTACCAACAAAAAATACTAAAAGCGTTTCTCTGTACGCGCCCGCATCTATGTTTCGGAGTTCAAACGACCGAACTTAATTCAACCACAGATAAATAGAACTTATAATGTATTATGTTTATACGTATAATGTATTTATAGAATATATATTTTTTTAAATTGTAGTAGACCTTATATATACTCTTTTCGTTGTGACAAATGACAATTGACAACTGTCAACGAGCTCTACTGTCACAATATTTGTCATTACAAAACACGATTTGATCTGATTTTAATTTTACCACGTTTATAATTAAAATAAAAAACGCATTGGAACAAAACGTTCCTTTAGTTTACAGATATTGTATAGTTATTTCATTTTAAAGCAAGGAATTTACCATTTCTTTCATTTCACAGCCCGATGCACTTGAATAAAGTATAAAGTTGCGGACGACGGAAAAACATACCGAAAGTTTTGAGTGAAATATTATTATTCAATTTTTCACTGCATTACAGTTGGATGGGTGAAATATTATTCAAAATAGTGAAATAATTTTTTTTTTAAACTTCTTTGTTCGTGGTCGTTATATTTTCAGGCATAGACAATGTACCGCATTATATTTTATGTACATTTTGGTCTTATAAGGTTTCCTTTATTACCAGATTTGTCTAATTGTACGTTCGTGAAGTTACCTTCTAGAAAGAAAAAAGATAAATAAGCATTACAAAAAAATTAACGACAATGCAAGGACTGAACAATTGATCTTGTTAATTTAGTATAATATTCTTTTTTCACACTGCCTAGTAAACAAATCTCAAACTTCCAATTTAATTAAGAACTTGGGGCCCTGAAATAACAACACTGTTGAATTGTTAACATATGGCTACATTCCAACTAGTAACATAGGAGTGGACTTTTTGGCGGGAAGTCGAATAAGTTTATGTTGTCTGACATGAAATTTTTACTCTGTTAATCCAACTGAAGGACTTGTCTTGTCAAAATATGATTAAGAATTAAAATAATAGATAGAATACATTGTCAATATAAACACATTTCAAAAATGGAAGGCCTAAGCCATTTAATTACATATAGTTTTTAAAGTACTATGCCTAAACCGGCGATAATTTTTTTATTAAGTTCAAATTGAGCCTGAATTTTTGTCTTATAATTAGGTTTTAGTTGAGTACGGTATATTTATATAATTATGTATTTATTTATTTACAAACAAATACACTGAGAATATAGCCACAGATGGAATAGATGATACATTTTACAACAAAAAGATTTATAAAAGGGAACAAACAAACAAAGTATTTAATAAATATAAATACTAAATAATTTCAGTATTAGACTCATAAATGGTCAAGTTATATATGCAATAAAATTTGAGTAGATATTTTCTCAAATTTGAATGTACTCATAACCACTTCCACCTGTATTTTTAATTTTCAACTCAACATCCAATTACACGATGACGAGTTCGATTTTGAAGCACACTTAGGCAAATTCAATACTGCTATTCAGCAAGCAAATGCAAATACGAGTAGCCTAATTTCGGAGTCAAGCCGAGGTAATTTTTTTTTTTTATTACATCTCAAAACCATGCACATATCAGAGATATTACCAACACAGTAAACGCTCTCCCTAAAATATGGCGAGGGAGCCGATGGCCGGCCATTCGTCACAATTGTGAACGGGTGCTACTTGTGGTGCTTGGTCGGACTTGAATTCGTGTATGCGGCGACGTTAGTTATTTTGACTACTGCTGTATTGTAACTACGTTTTTTCCCATAGAATGTAAGTGTGTGCTCCTATCCCACCATGCCTACTGCTAATAGAGGACAAATCTTAAGTTTTTTCCTTATATTTTTTTATATATTTAAATTAGATGTCATGTGGAATATGTGATAATGGTTGCAGCTTCTTATAAACATATGGTAAAACAAAAATCTTTGCGGTTAAATAGAGAGGCGGAGAGTTTACTGCAAATTGTCGTCCGTTCTACGCTCTTGATTTGAGAACTACCAGTAAATGTTTAATTAGAAGCATGTAATATGCACTTCGTAATTGACGTTCATAAGTGTACATTATCTTACGTATATTAATAAATGATTATGAATTTTAATTTGAATTGTCGGTTAAATCGTATCTAATAATAGTTTCAATATTGTCTATTGCAACAAAAAAACAATTGACATTAGAAAATACAAAACTTTTTTTTCCACTTTTCCACATCTATAGCACATAATCGAATCAGTATCGAATATTATAACAATTATATGCGTCTATTAATATATACCTTCTTTATTTGCTCCAGTCTTTCCCGTCTGTTGCAAAAAAATATTGATAGTCGAAAATAAAACCGTATGAAACTGTTACATTCGTTAATGCATACTGTCTTGAGTATTGCAAAATCCATTGACCGTTATCAATCGAAAATAAAAACATTTTTTTTTTCTCGTCCGGTACTCTTATATTTAACCGGTACAATGGTTATCGAATAGTTATACTCGATAAGTTGTTAATAGTAATTTATACAGAATATTTGCGGGCAAATGTAAGTAAAAAACGTAAGTATGAACATGACATTTGGTTTCAAAATTCAAATAGTATCGATCTTTAGACCGATTCGGTCACACGTTCGCTAATCTCTATTGAGATTAGTCCCTCTCACCACAGACAATATATAGTGTATATGATATTCTATTACGATAGTATGTTTGCAAATATGATTGTATTAACTTGGAACTTGTTTTAACTTGGAAGATTACCTAATCATACATATATTAAAGGAGCCCTGACGCACTTTAAATTGAAACAATTAAAAAAACGTGTATTATCTTGATATAAAAAAATTAATTTCAATCTAATCCAATCGGCACCGTATTCAATTTTTTTAACTACCCTAATGCACATAAAGAACTTTAAAAAAACATAGCTTTATTTGGCAAGTCATATTAAGAGCGTACTTGAAGGCCGACAACGCACAAGCTTAAAATGGGTGTCCATGGGCTGCGATGACTGCCCTTTTTTGGTGCCATTAGCTTTCAGTATTATTGTATTTGATAGCACAAAACAGTTATTTTTATTAGTCGTTTCTACTTTCTGCGGATTTAGAGAAATTCTCATTCGAATGAGGCTTAGATAAAAATCAAGGTTACAATTTCAATCGTTGGAAAACCTATCTTTCGCTGTGACAGTTTTATATTGAATGTGAAATGTTTTCAGCGATATTTTCTTGTTTAAATATAAAATATCTTTTGGTGGTCGGTGGTTGCGCCACATAAAGTACTCGTATATACATTATGTATTTGGTTTGACACGCGCCCTTTTACATTTCTATTGCCATCTTTTTCCTTCACATACAACTGTTCGCGCGGAAAGGTGAAATAATATAGAGAATCCTGCGCAAGGAGAAGACATATCGGGAAAAAAGTCGCCGTGTAGCGATCGACGTGGTAAACCCTCGTCATAAGTAGCACGAGAAGTTGCTGCACATCAGTCGCTGAATATTCACAGTGAAACAATCGCGACGGAAACGTCGTCGTGTTGCACGCTGTATTTTCAATATAACACACAGGCAACGCATTGAATCGACCCAAGAAGATAGTAACACTTGCAGCAGATGATTTCCTCAGGCAGCGCAATATGGGGTATATGAAATCCTTCCTCTCTTACTGTTATTCTTTCAATATTATTCCATAGCAGCGAGACTTCCCTTCTACCGTGTCAACCAACACTTAACGCCTCGCATACGCTCTTTCGCTTCAGTTATACCGTGCTAGATATTTATAAGAATTCCTCTCAAAATAAAGCCAATAGATGGTGGGTTGTGTCGCTATTACTAACCGTGGCCATTATGCCTAGGATTATATTTATAATTTTTTCGAGCTAGGGATGTGGTTGCTTCGCCACACCATTGGGTTTATTTTATGCCCAGAGACAAGCGAATGATAAAGCTGGATGGAGCGCGCCGATATTGCTCAAGGCATTTCAACACAATATGTCGGCGATACAATAATGAAAACTACGACGAAGAATAATAAATTCTAGGTTTGATAAAAAGGTGAACAACAAGCATATTATAATGTATTAGTTATATTGTGATATGTAATATATTTATATATAGTTATATTATACATATTGTAATATGGTAATTATAAACTCAAATTTCTCAAGCATCTATACAAACGAGATCCAAGCTGCATAAACCATGAAACGAGCTAATTAATTCCCTACAATTTGTATGTGTCATTAAAGTTGATATCCAGAAAAATTTTAACATTTGTAAATTATTAAATTGGTAAGATTTACTTTTATATCCTGTTAAGTCATTCAAAATTCTTGTATATCACCTAAACAGACAAACAGTGGCAGGGCGTTATCAATTATCAGTTGGAAATCCTATGCAGTTCAAAATGTCCATGCAATTGATATAACAACTAGTATGTGAATGGGTATTATGCATTCTGCTTTAATAATAAACAGTGACAGACCTCTGTCAGACTGAAACTGCTAAATCCATACAAATGGGAGCAACCTCTTTGCATATAGAAGTTAGATTGTCCCAAAGACTGATATATTGCTTGTCCTATTTAATATAGGTTTAATGTGAGTAACATAAGTAAAAAATTGAAAAACGTATACAGCTGCGATAGTGGATTGAAACACGAAAACGTAATCATTTTTATAAATACAAGATCATCGCGAGAACTACACATTTAAACTTCTTTTACAGATATAAACGTGTTTGAATATTAGAGTTATGGACGTTATGTAATTATAACGCCTTTTTTAAATTTAAATAATAAAAAATAATAACGTGAACTTTAGTTTTAAGTTTAACTGAAGATTTTTAAAAGTGGTAATTTTATATCTACATTATATCTACTTACTATACAACATTACTACTTTATTATCAGTACTTATCTATATTGACGCACGAGAAACCACCAAATTTTGAATAATATCATACCTACGTGAAATCTATTAAAAGTTATGTTCAACTCTGTACGTTAAACCTCGTAATACTATTGAGATAAGCTAAGTGTCATAATATAATATTCTGTGGTTCATACGATTAGTGCCACGCTAATGTATCGATAGAGGGCGTAAGTGGGCGACCGTTTACTGACGGTTCCATTAAATTGGCTTTTAAGTTATTATACCTCGTAAATACGATATACCTCGAATACCCCAACGAAGAAACGAATCTATGGTAATTGTTTTAGTAGCTGAACACCTGAACTTAATAAAAGCAATAATTTTTAACACTTTACAGGTTAAATTTAAAAAAGGAAGTTGCTAAGAAATTTGTTGAAAGGTAGTAGAGTAAGTCTGTTAGTTGTAGACTGTTTAACACGATTTTATTCTTTATCCAATTAATATTCTCCGCGTCAGTATGACACATAGGTTTGTCAACTATAACATACCTAGCTGAGCGCATTTGTTGTAATAGCTTAACGCCTGATGTTATAGAAAATTATGGTGATTTATAAAACTTTTCGACTTTTATCAGGATTTAGTGATACTTCGAAATAACGCAAACCCGAATAAGAAGAATAGAAATAATAATGTCTTTACAGTGAATTAAAAAAAAATAAAAACTTTGTGGGAACATGTGCATCGCATGAATTATGTTTGATTACACTATTTATCAGTACATTTCACATGTTTTTAAACACAAATTTACGAGAGCTGTGTTAAATAAATTATTAACATGCAAGTCAAGAAGTCATAACAATTCAGCGTTGCTAAATTTGTTTCAATAAAATAATGAGGTTTTGATTTATTGTATAAATGAATATATTACACTACTCATATATTTAAAATAAATCAGCCCAATGCGCAGTTTTAAACAAAGTATCTGTCTCTATTTAAAGCACGGTAACTACTATTTGATAAAAAGAGACGTAAGAGTTCTTCAGTAATAAATTAGGGCCTTCTTATTAAAATATTCGTTGTTTTTTATGATTAGGGCTTTCCCGCCTAGTAACACTTTAGATCTAGCAGAAACATAACAGGTCCTGGATCACGCATTTAACAAAAACCTTTTGATAATATAAATGCAGATAGCGCTGATGCGGGTATCTATTTATGGTTATTGAGAAGAAAGATTCACGAGCTAAGTGGTGGTAAGTAGGCCACTAGTACGCCCCGTATCTCCGCTTTATCGTGTTCCGATTATACAGTACTAGACAGCTTTTGTTTGCGTGCAACGTAATACCTCGCTTGAATTATTTAGTTTTAAATAAGCTGTGATGAAGATAGAAAAATACGGTAATGGATGTGTTCTGTGAAGCACGGCGCAAAAATCAGAAAAACGTGATTGATAAAATTGGTTTGTTAGAGAAGTTTGTCTTTGATTTGTAACGCAGGTCGAGCACGCTCGTTTTCTTGATGGCTACATTTATGTTGAAAATTGAAATCGCTATTTTATATTTTAATAAAAACGTAACATTGGTTTAACCCATTGTTGGTTGCTCAGAGGTCACCATTACCACTCACGCTGTATAAAAATATATATTACTGTGATACGTCAGTTATTATGTTACTCATTTTTTTAATAATAATCAATAAAGAAATACATATAAAATGCTAAATGCTTGTAATTTTACATCTGTCACCTGACAGATGTTTGAGACCTCTAAAATCAAGGACGTAGAACGAACGAGAAGAATTGGTAATAAACTCGCCGCCACTATTTTTAATCGCCAAGTTTTTTGGTTAACACAATGTTTATACGGAATATTACACCGTGGTCCACATCACACATGACATTTTAAAGGTTAGAATAACTTTATTTCTCATATGAATTATGTACAAAAATTCGCTTACTGAGAAAACATTATAAACTAAGATTAATAATTATTATTAGAACGCACAGATGTAGGTACTTATATAAAATTTACAAAACAAAAACAGAAACAAAATGTAGGTATACATAATAAACTCGACGGTCAACCAAGCAAAAACATAGATGTTCGGATTGGATTTATTACTAGATGTGGCATAATAATTACTTTTTATATTTTAATAAGACTATTTTATTTTTAGTTTATTTAGATATTTTAGGTAAATACATTTATATGATTTATATGGGTTCATAAAACATTTTATGTATTGTGTTTTATTTGTTTTTGTCTAATAGAAGTAATTACTAATTAATATTTAACTTTAGCGGTGTATATCTAATCTACATAGGGTGTATTGCTTTATTTATATATATTTTAATCACTTATTTGTATGTATTAACTGTGTGAGCTTTTAGTAGCTTTATAGTTATTAATGTATAACTATAAAGCTATTAATGGTAAATTTATAATGACAAAAAAATTAAATCAAAGATCTGTCCTCAGCAATAGGCATGGTGAAATAGGAGCATGCACAATGCACATACATTCTCGTGGGAACAACACATTCATAGTTAAAATGCGAGCTGAGGTTAAATTGCTATTGAGTTTTTGACATAGAATTCAGCCGGTTGAGCCCAATTAGTAGAGTTACTTTGACATTTTAATTTAATAAAAATTCAAATAATATCGGATTGTGAAGTTAAACTAAGCTCACTTAAGCTTAATTGACTTCAGTATCGATATTATGTTTGATGAACACTAAAAATCCAATTAAAGTTTGTTCTTAATCTATTGGTAATTTAAACTTTTGACTGTGTACAGACTCCGACGATTTTAAGGACTATTGTTATGATCCGTTTATTTTGTTACAGATATAGAAGAAACAAAATATATCGCCTGGACTGGAAATTAATTATATTATATTTAAGTTATACTTCTTTTGGCGCGTTAGAGAATTTTTTTTACGATGTGCGCACACCGTCCTAAAAACCGACACCCTGAAGTTAGCTATTGTCAACATTTTAAATTTTCTATTGTCCGTGTCGTTTTTTAAGCAAACGTTAAATAAGGCGAAATAAAAATTATGAAAAGATTTTTATCTTGTTATGCCAAAGAAGTATAAATTCTAACGCGTGTATTTAAGTACACACACGTTCTTTTTATACTTATATAAGAGGCACGTACATTGGCCTATGACTGTGTAACTACGTAAAATATTTTACCTTTACTTGAATAAAAATATTTCTGGGATGAAGTCCTCAAATTTCCTGAATGCCCGTCCGCCTTTGTTTTGTTAACACGACACTTATCTGAAATAAAATATATTCCTATTAATTTTTTATTTATGCTAATAACACATGCCCTACTTGGTGAAAAGTAAGACAGGCTAATGAAAATCACGCCCAAAATATGGTCGTCTTTTTTTTAAGCAGTGACATTTTTATTTTATTCCATAAATGCAAATGCAAATAAACAATAATTGACTGCCTATCTGACTATTGTTTATAAGCAATAATCGTAGAAAAAAAACTAAAATTTTTTTTTAATGTAGAACAGGGGGCAAACGGGCAGGAGGTTCACCTGATGTTAAGTGATACCGTCGCCCATGGACACTCTCAATGCCAGAGGGCACTCGAGTGCGTTGCCGGCCTTTTAAGAACTAGCAGCTCTTTTCTTGAAGGACAGCTGGTTCCACAAAGTGGTGGCGCGCGGCAAAAACTGCCTAGAAAAACGCGCAGTTGAAACTCCGTGTATTGCACTAACAACGAAACTAATCAAACGAGTATGATGCATGAAAACGCTTAAAAATTGGTTACAAATAGGCTGGACTCAATTCTCAATCTTTCTTAGCCTTGGATATTAGTAGCTTCAATTATCCCAACCAAGCTTCAACGTTGCCGAGGCAAAATGCTATATCAAATATTACCCACTTGACACTAAATGCCGTAAACGAATCCAATATAAGCTCATAACAATATTACACAGCTCTTATCTGAAAGCCGCGATACGAAATTCCCTTTGAGTCCATAATTGCTAGAGATAATGAGAAAATCAATTATTCACGAAAAACACCACATTGTAGTATTCTTGACACTTTATTTCAAATAGAAATCAGACACGCAATCCCTAAATTTAGGCCCTCAAATAAGTTGTTTCGTGCTTTTATTCCACGTATATTTAATAGATAAATATTACGTAAACAATCTAAAGAATCTTTTAACGATGTGACTTGTGTTCCCAATTGTTCCCATATGAGGTAGAAACTTTTTATATTAAATGTATCAGTTTAGGCAATGGAATCCAATTAGAATGAAAATCGTTTATCGGTAATCTATGTTTGCTATATATGATAATTAGTAATTTTCTTACTATTATATAATCATCATCATTGGTTATACAGCCCCTGGTGGGCCTTAGCCTCCTCAATTACACGTCGCCATCGCAATCTATCTAGTGCTTCGCGCATCCAATGTCGAACCCCTATTTTTTCGACGTCCTTGACAACTCCATCCCACCCTCGCAGCCTCGGTCTACCGGGTTTTCTTTTGTCACCGGGTTGTGAGTTTAGTAAAAATTAAAAAAAAATTAAAAAATACATAAAAATACAAAAAAATAAATAATAAATAAAAATATAACTCTACTTGACCCCACCACCACCGGATTGACATTCCGGACTAGACCCCATCGGCTGCTTGCAGCGAGTGGAGCCACTGTTCCTCGCGCGAAGCAGCCCCCACCAAGGGCTATAAGCCCGCCCCCGTACCGCCCTGTATCAGCAGGGCGCGAACAATCAGTCCACCCGAAAAGGGCATACGCCCTGAACGGGTTTAAGCATCCCCCTCGCGAGGGAGGATGTAGCAATTACCACTCATATTGATATTGAGTTTAGTAAGGACCTTGGGGTTCTGTCGTTCGCCATTCGGTGCACATGTCCCAGCCACTTGAGCCTGTTGCACTTTATGAATTAGACGATGTTGGCGTCGTCTAGGATGTTATAAAGTTCTTCATTGTAGTGGATACGCCAAACACCGTCGTTGCAAACAGGACCAAAGATACTTCAAGGAATCTTCCGCTCAAAAATAAGGAGAGAGATCTCGTCTTTCTTGCTAAGGGGCCAGGTTTCAGAACCATAGGTGAGCACTGGTCGCAGCAGAGTTTTGTACAGAACAAGCTTGGTATTCTTCCTAGATATTTCCAATCGCGACTTCTCAAGCCTTTAATAATTAAACTTCACATCACGGAAACTCATTTAGTTAATGGTTATACCGTCCAGATAGGGCACATAACGATGAGGCTTTTATTTTATCATATTTGACACCATATAAAAGTAATAAGATTGTTTTTAATATGTGTTAGACCAAAGTGTAAGATACTAAGGGTCTGTTTCACAATGTCCGGATAAGTTACAAATAAGCTATTTATTACTTATTTGTAGGATAAACATTATCGTTGCGTTTCACGACTGTCAAATAGCGCTATTCGTCATGAAACGCGAAGTATCTTATTTGGAACTTTTATCTTTCGAATAATTTATGTGTTGCATAGCTATTTGGAACTTTATCCACACATTGTGAAACAGGCCCTTAGATTCTTAAATGAAGTTTTTTGTTAAAACTCTGAATATATTATAAGATTACATCGACTATAAGATTTTAAAATATCATCTAATTCGTACCAAATACAACGTATCATAGTAATTTTGGACCTCATAAAGGATATTGAAAATTCAGCCATAATATCGCCATACTATAAACTCCAGGCGGAATGGTCGTCGTAATAATTTGTATTAATACTGTGATAATTAATCCCTTTATTAATACATTATCGAAATGGGTATATATGTAATCATATAATGAAACTGTAATTAAGATAAATCATACATTGAACGCGATTCAGAGGGGGATACTTTGCTTAGTGATTAAACATGCGTTCAAATCCCGGCTGGACGGTAGATTTTCTCTATGCATGCTTGCGTTAAAATATACATTAGCTTCCTTAACAATAATTGTTACTTGTTTCTAAAGAACAAGCAATGTAAAATTAAAATCTGTCAAGGCCCAAAAAGGACTACATACCGTATTTTACCATTACGTGTATAACATTCGTCAAAATCGTAAAATAGTGACGGATTTGGTATATAGTAAACTTTACATGGCAGTCATTTTAAAATAATATAATCATGTTTGTTTTTCTGTCATAACTTTTTAATTCATATCCTGTTATAATGAAAATACTATACAAGCAAATATACGGTTGTTTAAAAACAAACTAAAAATAATCACATTAAATTACAAAGTTTTCTGGAAAAATCCTTCTATTAGTGTCAATCGAATCCGTCAATTTACCGACTATATTTTCAAATTTAAAATAAATGGATTTTTTAAATGTAGCTGTAACATTTAGTCAATGTAGTATCCAAATATGATAGAAAGAGGATTTTGGATATTTTTCAAATCCGGCTTAATTATACGATCATGACGCATTCATACTAATGTGAGCAGCAAATCACTATAGTGAAACAATACATTCAAAAGGTTACACGAATTATATCGAGGCCTTCATTTGGCTTATGTAGTGACGTACAACGTTGCTTTTAGTTATCAAGCATTAGCAGCACTCGTATTTAGTTTATCGAACGTGTATTTGTATTTCATAGTGGAGATTTATCACTGCATTTTCAATCTAAGAGCTTCATGCGCTTTGAAGGCCACCGAACATACAGTCTAGTTACAATATTACGTGTAGCTATCAATATGTGATTAAGTTTCGCAATTAAACTGGTCCATTGGAATACTCAAAGAAGGAAGCGTAGCTACACAGACTTGTCAGCATACAGTCGCATGTGAAGCAAACAAACCGGGGAACAAGATAGAACTCAAAGCTAAATGTCGAAAGCAATGAGGTTTATTATGTACATACAAAGTCAACATACGCACATTTTTAAACAGTGTAGATCACTTATTATTTAAATGGATAAAATTGCGGGGTTTTAAGGTTAGAAGGGGTAATTTAGATTAACTAATCTTTAGTCTCAGAATCTTATTACGCCCTTTTGTAAATACAATATTCGTATTTACCTTAAATGTAAGCTTCATAAATTAGCTGTTAAGATCGCATAACACATAATGAACGAAAATTACTTTTTAAATACTAAATTGTTTTTTACACATACTTGATTGAAGGGGTATAGATAGATAGATTGTTGTTGTTTAATCCTACATAACATACGAGAAATTGAAAAGCTACCGATACCGGTCGTTGAATTAGAAACGTATGACTAATTTGTACGCAGTGTGCGGTGAGTCTATAACAGCTAAATGAATTCAGGGTGGCACGTAATCATTTCAGTTTGCAGATAGAATCAATATGAACAACTCCGAACTCAACTCGATTTGTTCATATTGTTTGTACGTTCAATTGGGTTGTGGACTCGATACATTGCTTGCGATAAATCTAATATTGGAGATAATTTTATACTTATGAAATGTCAATTTATAAATTTTTTTACAGGGGGCAAACGGGTAGGAAGCTCAGCTGACATAGACATAGAGGGGAAGTGTGTGTGTCTATCGCAAGTGTGTTGCTGTTTAAGTATTGGTACTTTTGTTAAAGGGATCTTTTTTAAATTATGTATATGCGTATATGTGTGCATATTAAAAAAATAATTATAAACCCACCACTTATAACTTTATTTCCATTTGTAAAATAGGTTATCACATAAAAAGTTAACATTTAATCAAAATATTAATAAAACCTTATCTAATTGGTAGATACGCAAAAATATGTAATATTGAAAACGGTTATTAAAAATCACCATCAATATAAACAAATTGCACACTTACGGCGAAACTAAAATCATAAAGTTTTCATAAAATTTAAAATGTAACGAGTGAAAACACTTTAGACACACTTGTAACGATCAATGTCATAATACTGAAAGAGCTTTAAGCTATTTCATAACGTTAATACAAAAAGCTTCATAGCCGAATCAATTACTAAAGTGAAGATGGAATTACAATGGCCGTTCATGCTATTAAATGTAAGTAATTTAATCTTCGTGAAACCAGGTCTGCAGTAGTGAAGTTTGCTTTTTTAGCTTAAGAAAGAAGCAAAGTGGTAGTCCAATACGAATACGATAAGTTACAAGCTGGCAAATAAAGATACAGAGAATATGTTTGTTTAATTTAATAGTGTTTTATTTGTACAAAAATCATGTTTTTGCTACGTATACTCTTTTCTTTTATAAATTTTATTTCGTCATTTTCATAGCGAGTTAAATTTGATCATGTATATAAATACAAATAGATCTATATTTTATATGTATTTATTCCAGTCAAGTACCGGAAATCGGTAAAAAGTAAACACATTGAAATGTTTACCTATAACGTTTTGGTCTTGTTAGGTTTTTAAATTCAGATCTTTACTCGTATTTACTACACTATGATTGGTTAGTTTAAAAACTATAAAAAGCAAATAATATAATAAGTCGCAGTCTTTAGTAAGTATCATATCTGGCTTACGCAGGTTACGATTTTTGTCTATAGGTAAGAATAAAGTGATCTCGTTTAAAAACCCTCTCATACCTACACATACATGAGTCTGCTTACGAGATTTCTGTCAACGGAGCCACTAACACGACCTTCAGGAATAAATTGAGTGCGACTGAAGAAGAAGGGACTTCTGTCAGTGGCATTAAACGTTTTTGAAATTATTGACATACCATTGCCAATATTCGCATTAGTTCAGTAAACATAGACGGAAAAATCGCACATTCCGAGTAGGTATAAACATTAATTGTATACTAAGACTTTTAGCAAAAACCGACACATTTGCAAACATTGAACAATATCAGAAGAAAGGAACTTCTAAGAATTACAACAGGAAAGCATAAAATGTGAACATGAATATCACGAATACTGCTGAATCATTATCCAGATGTTAGAGTATAATAGATATGGTAGCTTAGTCACAACAAAGGTCAGTATTCTGCTAATAACGTGAGATTGCTTTTCCAGAAACTGCTGCTTCATATCTGTTTTCTTAGTAGAATCTGCTATTTAGTTACTTAATCCTTGGTAACATTAAATAAATAACCATTTCATATAGTTTTATATGTACAATTCCAATGTGTCTATTAGTTAATTATGCGTTACAACTGTTTTTTTTTTTTTTTTTTTTAATTTAATGTTACTCTACTCCCCTGCCATAGTGTCCAGGGACTTTATATATCACTGTTACTATTTAACGCGTCGGGAATTACGCCCCGACTACATCGGTAATATTTTTATTAACAATATTCATGGGCGAGCCGGGGCGCAATTCCCCGCGAGACCCGCTCTTTCTGTCTTGTTTGCCGCCTTTATGTAGAGAATGATTTTTTCACAGAACCGTTCCAGGCACGGTCTGTGCTTTATTAACATATCCTGTAGGCCGTTACGGTCTACAGTCATCTGTATTTGTTGCTCCAGGTCGTGCCTGGACGATGCGAATATAGGGCAGTGTAGAAGCACATGTTCCACTGTTTGCTCTTCATTACTGCAGGCACATGTTGGGCTTGTCCTAATTTTAAATCTATGCAGGTAATATGCAAAGGCTCCGTGCCCTGTTAGAATTTGCGCCATCTGGGGTGTGAAACGCTTCTCTTTTACCAATTTATACGCAGTTTTAACATTGCCGATAAATAATTTTGTAGTTCCAGCTGTTTCACCCCCCAGGTAGCGCTCATTCCATACTTCCAGAGTCCTTTGCCTTATCTGATGTTTTATATATGACAGGGGGTATGCAGCGTATTCAGGTTCTGACCTTAGTTTTTCCGACGCTTCTTTTGCTAATGTGTCCGCTCTCTCGTTCCCCGGCGTACCAACGTGCGCCTTTACCCAGAAGAGGCTTATATGAGTTCCTGTTTTGCGGCACTCTTCCAGGCTCCGGCGGATCTCGGCTACCTGCGGATCGAGAGATCGTCCACTCACAATAGCATCTAGTGCTGACTTTGAGTCACTGTATATTTTAGCGTCGCGCTTGTTTTTATCTACGTGGCTAGTCGCGTTCCGTAGTGCCATCAGTTCGGCTTGAAAGACTGTGCAGTGGGGCGCCATCTTCATTTTCTTGCTGTTTATTTCCATTCCATCTTTCCATTCTGTCCAAGCGGCGCCAGCTCCTGTACTTGTTTTGCTGCCGTCCGTATAGATTTGTGTGCCGCCGTGTCTTGCGATTTCTTCCGGATTTGTGAGCATCTTATAGTCAAGTTTTGTTTGTTTCGCCGGGTGTGGGAGATCCACATATTGCACTCTCTTCTCTAATTCCTCGCCCTCCTTCAGTATTTCCGTGCTGACTCCCCTTTTTATCTCGTATAAGGCAGCGGCTTCTTGAATACGTAGGTCTAGAGGAAGTATCCCGGCCAGTAGGGTTGCTGCGTGTAACGATGTCGTCCTATAAGTTTTGGCAATTTTTTGGGCAAAGCCCCTTTGCAGATGGTTTAGTTTTTTCCGTACACAGATTTTATTTGTCGCGGGAGCCCACACCGCGGCCGCATACATTACGATTGGTTCAATAACGGCAGTGTACGTGGTCGCGATAACCTGCTGGTTTAGTCCCCATTCGATCTTCGCGGCTTTAGCCAGCTGTTTATATATCTGAATGGCTTTCCGGCATACTCTCTCCACATGTCTGTTGAATGTGAGTCTAGAATCCAGATCAACTCCGAGGATTCGGATGTGGTTATCCATCTGTATGGGTACATTATTCATATTTAGCCGTGGGGTGTCATATTTTAGTTTACGAGTCACCACCATGGCTTTGGTCTTGTGTGGCGCAAATTTCAGTTTGTTTAGGATACCCCATCTATGTATCCGGTTCAATGTTAGGTTGAGTTTCTGCTGGATCTCACTACCAGTTTCACCTTCCGCTATCAAAACGATGTCATCCGCAAAAGCCTGGACGTACTCACCACTATTTTGCAAGTCCTGTAGGAGCGGGTCCAATATTAGATTCCACATTGTTGGTCCCCCTATTGAACCCTGAACGCAGCCTTTGTTAGTTACTTTTTCAACCGTGTGTCCAGCGTAGGTTAATTTAATTTGTCTTTCATGTAAGTAACTATCCATAACTTTCCTTAGTTTTAATGGGCATTGTTCTTCTGCCAGGCGGACTCTAATTTGCGGCCACCAAGCGCTGTCAAAGGCGCCCTCTATATCGAGTGATACGATGGTTAGTATCTTCTTTTGTTTCAGCTTTGCGCGTATATGTGTGACTGCGTCATATAGGGCGTCCTCAGTGCTCCGCTGGGGCATGAATCCGTATTGGATTTTCGAGGTTTTCGGGACTAGATGCCACTTTAACCGAACGATTAGCATCTTTTCGTATACTTTACCTAGAAGAGGTAGTAAGCCTATGGGTCGATAAGACTTCGGGTTTGAATAATCGGCCTTACCCGGTTTGCGCAATACAATTATTGTAGCAATTTTCCACAATTTGGGGAAGTACCCTAGCTCCAGGCATTTGTTTAGGACGGTGAGGAATAAGTTAGGCGCCGCGTTTATCGCGTGCCAACTTATGTCCGCCGTTATGCCATCTTCTCCGGGGGCCTTTCTGGGGTTGAAACTGAGAGCGGCAGTTTCGAGTTCAGTCATTGTGAAAGGGGTATCATAGACTAAGTTATGTTCCTCTTTGTTTACTGTGTTTGCTCTTCTTCTTACCAATTCGTGGTCTTCAGTTTCATCCTCACTAGTATCTTCCGGGAAGAAAGTTCTTGCCAGGGTCTCCGCTGACTCCTTTTCACTAACATATCTACCGTCCCTGCAAAGTGGTATATCCTGGACTCTGGTCTCTGTCCCTCTTATCACTCTATATATACCTTCCCACATTGTCTCTTTTTCCTGTTTCTCGCAGAATTTCTTCCAGCTCTCAGTTTGGGCTTGTTTGATCCGGTTTTCATACTCTTGTTTTAGTGTGAGGTATTCACCTACGACCTCTGACCTTCTGCGTGCTGCGGCACATCTTATCCTCCTCTTTCTAGTCTCAACCTGTTTCTTGAGCACCTGTAGTTCTTCGGTCCACCAAGCCATTTTAGTTTTCTTCCCGGTTTTAATTTTTGGAATTGCTATCTCACTTGATTTGATTACTACTTCTGTGAACTTTTCTACTATTTGTTCCAAGTCTTCAATTTTATTTATCTTTCTTACGACTTCTTCTGTTAACTGAAAATTTTCTATATTAAACAACATTTCTTCCTCGAATTTTACCCAATTAGCTTTTTTACTATTGTAAATTTTTGTTCTACTGTTTCTCAGGATTCCTTGATGCATTTTTGCATTAATTTTGAATAGTATGGCATTATGATCCGAAGAAACCATTCCGATGTCCACTCTCCAATCTTCGATCTTTCCTAGTAGGTCACTCGTGCACACTGTTACGTCTAAGTGGCTGACTATTCTGGTTCCTCTCCTTATTACCTCAAATGTTGGTTGCTGCCCATCGTTCAGGATGTGCAGACCAAGCTCAGTTACCAGACTTCCGAAGGCTTGTCCTCTATCGTCTATTTTCGGGCTTCCCCACCACGGACTTTTGGCATTTGCATCACCTCCTAGGACTATTCTTCTCTTGAGCTCATTCACTGTCGTTTCCAGGTGCTTTAGATAGGGTTCTATATTCGCTGGGTCTGGTTCCATATAGTATGAGATCAGTGCAATGCCAGACTGTGCCGTGGTCTTCAGTTTAATAGGCACTATATTAGTTGTTGTTAGTGCGGGGTATTGGGTAATACCAATATCCTCGTCAAAAATCAACACTGCTGCCTTTATAACTTTACCCGCCGGAGGATTCTGGCATTGCACCACTCTCACTCCCCTGTAGTCTTTCACCCTGCCCAGGGCTCCAATGTATGGCTCCTGTACTAGAGCGACTGTTATTTTTCTAGATTGTGCCTCGTTAATAAGTTCGCTCATTGCAAGTCTTTTTCTTTGCAGGTTAACCTGCACTATTTTTATCGGTTTAACCTTTTGCTGGACCTTAGCAATAAGCTATTCTGCTTCTGGCCAAGCTTTCCCACCTCTTCCTTACTGGACAATGCACGTCGAAGGCTCCGTGGTCTTGTCTCTCGAGACCAACCCTTTTGCAGTTTATACAGGTGGGTTTTTCATCTGCTTTATATTTGGGACATTTCTCCTGCATGTGGGTTCCTCCACAGTAGGCACAGGCACAGACCAAATCGTCTTCTTCCGTGCAGTGCTTACGCCCATGGCCATATCCCAGACATTTCATACACTGCACCAGGGGGGACTGATCCCCAACCCACACCCTTTGAAGGTCCACATGCACTTTTCCTGCACTAGTCAAAGCTTGCCATAGTTTTGGTGAGACTTGAAGAATGACATGACCCTCATGTGGGTTCCTCGCTCTGCGACGGTATTTTTCGGTCATCCTCCAGTCTTCTTCTCTTATGTGTTCTACTATTTTCCTGTTTTGTGTTCTTATTGCCTGCTTTATGTCCTCTTCTGTATTGTAATTCAGCAAATTCTTAAGGATGATTAGTGGGTCTTTGTTTTCGACTTCTTTGACTTCCAGGTGTTCATTTTCACTCTCTAAGTTTTGCTTGAGTCTCTCCTTTTCTTCTAGATCTCTACATCCTATTATTACTTTTCCATTTTTGATCTTTCTTATCATATCCACTCTAATGCCTCCCTTTTTAACATTTGCGGCTTCCCTGATTCTATTTATTACTTGGTCTCCCGTTTCCTTTTCATTTCGTGGTGCTATTATCATGGAGTGCAGCTCTACACGTTTGTTCTCCATGTTAACACCGTGTTTTGCATTGGTTGGCCTCTCTCTTCTTTACATGCGTTACAACTGTTAGACTAGTGGACCCTTTTAAGTAGAAATAATTTATTCAGTGTTTCCTAGATCTAAAGAAAACTTTTAGTCGATATCAACTCCGGGGAAATAAATACAGATAATAACTTTTTCTACAGCTGTGATACTTTTTGACATTCAACACCCTTTTGTCTTCAGTCACCGTGACCACGCACGCTGTAAAGCACGCGAAACGTCGGAAAATTTTAAAATTATGTTAAAAAGTGTTTTCTTTAGATGTGTAAAAGTTATGTTAATAAAAGACAATACTATTTTTCCCAGATCTTCCATAACAAACTTAACACTTTTATGACGTCAACATTTTATTGGACATACATTATTTATCAAAACATGATTCAAACTTGTTAATCATTGAATGATTAAAACATAGTTGTCCCTAAGGCTGTAAGTTAGGATAATGTAACTTTAAAACAGAACTGCAAATTCCAAAGTTTTTTGAGTTTTAAATCAGTCTTTTCGTTTATACTTATAACATGGAAATCGTTATTGATTTGATGTAATAAAGAATGAAATGAGTATATGTCCCCGGTCCTAAACTGTATTAGGAAAGAAGAGGATAATTATTTTATCTCAGTGTTCTTCAGGTTAATCCCCTGCTACTGATTCAATACTACTTGCTGCTATTAGCTAATTCAACCAACTCGGGCTACCAGAAGCGCGCTCCGAAGTTGTTGCGTTTAATGTTGACATATTAAGGCCTATACTCAAACTATCGTATTTGAAGGGGCAGGATGGCCTTCATCAAAACTCATCTTGTGTGATGTATGTGGGTAAATAGGTATTCTTGTTACAATTACAGTTGTATAATCAGCACGTGGCTTAATAATCGAAATACCCAGTCAAATGAGCAATGTACAGTCTAGGCAACGCGTCTTCAACTTAATTAGGTATAACACTAGATTAAACTATCACTCAGATTCAAAGCGATTCGTCACAATTGCGGTGTGCGGGCGCCGTCTCGAACAACAGTGTGTCAAGATGGCCGCTCTCACAACCATCCACAATGACGCTTCGCTAGGCTGACTTTGACAGCTAAAAGTCAACCTGATGTCTGATGTTAACGGATGCGCCGTCATATTTATTTAGTTTTTTGTTTTTTTTTATTTATTCATTGTTGCATAAACATAGGGGAACTTTAATAACTTTCTTCTTGAACTCATAACACTCAACATCCTAGCCAGGTCTTTTCGCTCACACAGAACTTTTACCCTTCCGACTCCCAGAACCAGCTTTGGGTTCCGCGAGCCTCTTCACAGGATGTGTTCTGCTTTAGATTTTGTCAAAAACATCGACCTGTTTCGCACTCCTCTACTGCTTCATTAAAAATAATTTAAAACAAATGTTAATGTCCTAATTATTAATTCTTCTTTATTTGCTACAGGTAAATTTGTCGTTGTCCGGATTTATAAATTCTGTGTTGTTATGTTTTGTTTTGCTTTGCTCTGAATCATATTTTTATTAGTGAAATTTTATGTATTTGTTTTGTTTCCAAATAAATAAACTGGAGGCCTTTTCGCTTTCGAATAATCTCTTCCTGGCAACCACAGTGAAATGATGTATTAAATTAGACAAGGTAAGCAAGTAGTGCATATAGTTATTAAGACAAAACTAAATTCTAATTAGTTATCAATCATTAAAAATAACAGCAGTGCATGTCAGTGTGTTAATAACCATACGTCATTAGATAACTCTATCTTAAATTATTGAAATATGAAGCATATAGCAGTGAAAACACTTCCACAAATTAGTCCCTCTCTTCAATTATCGTAAATTTGTTGTAGAACAGGAAGCTAACTGGCAGTTAGCTCACATGTTAAGTGATGTACCGCCGCTTATGAACACTTTGATTGACAAAGTTCTCGCTCCAGGTTCTCATTAGAAGTAACCTGGTTCCAAAATTCGTGGTAAAAATTGGATATGAAATTTTATACGACGACTTGACGAGGATGAAACTCAGAAGGCAGGAGGTATTAATCTAAACAACTTCTCAAATCACTTTCCTCAGTGAACGCGGTAGAAGATGTAGAGAGACCTAACATCGCAGCGGCAAACTATTAAGCGGATGGGAAAGTGTCTGCTCGTTGACGATTCAAACCGCTCTTCGTTGAATACGGTCAAGTGAGCTTGTACTGGGGAGCTTCCATCCTTGATATATGAACAGTACTCAATATGGGGCCCAAAGTGAAGTACCGTCTCGCCGTGGAATTTGTAACTTATTACGTAGATGCTTGCTTGTTTCAATTCAAATTCAGATCTGTTTGATAAGCTGAATCGGAAAATGCTTTTACTCTAGCGATGCGGTCACGGCGATGACAGCGAAACGATAAAATCAACTGAGTGAAATGAACGATTTACAAACGTGCAACAGAATAAAACAATTCGTCGGGACAGATTTATTCACAAACAATTTCCGTTCCGATTTTTGGCAAACTACAAAGCATATCAGGGTATAAAATACTATTGGTACAACTATTTTATTTATTAAACTCTTAAAAAGGATGTAGCACTAACTACGATGTGTAGGCCTGTTCGGGGCATATGCCCCCTTCGGGAGGTGTTGTTGTTCGCACCCTGTTGATACAGGGGCGGGCAATATAGCCCTCGGTGAGGGCTGCAGCGCGCGGAGAAACGCGGTCTCTACTACTATTTTGATCCTTTTGATGACTTCAAAAGGATCAAAATAATCCTTCTAAAAAAAACCAGACGACCTAATTTCATAATAACATAAGCAACAAGTTATATTATATTTCTATTTTGTATGTAGTATTTATTATAAACATAGAGCTACACATATATATTAATAAAGAACAGACAATATAATTAATTAATGTGTGCGTGTGGAACTGTAGGACATAATTAATAATATTAATAGTAATACAAACTGCTTGTAGTGCTTTTTATTCTTCTCTCGGATATATCGAGACCATAGCCTACAAGTTAAACCAAAATACAATATGATGCAACAAGTAGAACAGATGCCGTAACGAGCGTTAAGTCTTTGTAGACGGAATTGCAAATTTCAACGAGTCTGCAATTTGAATACTCTCAACTGTACGTGTTTCGTTTTAATAAACATTCATACTTATATTTTATACCTAGGTCTGGTCATGACTTTGGCTTTGGTTGAAATTAGGTCATTTAATGAATACGTTAAATTTAATGCTTGTTGGAATATAGAATTTTACCGCTTGTTTTGCTGAAATTTTTTTGGAGGTTTAAATGTTTATTGATCCTTCTATTTTGTATGTAGTATTTATTATAAACATAAAGCTACACATATATTAATAAAGAACAGACAATATACTAAGCCAAACAGTTTACATTGATAAAGAAAATATACGAAATAGAAAACATAAATCAATTGAGTACATTAATATATAAAGAAAACTGAAATTTGAGGTTAAACAACACAACTACAACTTAATATTTAAAAGATAAACTAAATTATTACAACTGCGAAATAAAAGTCAACGCTTTTCTTCTTCCGATTTCTAAAATATTTCTTCACACTCTGGTAAGGTGGAAAATGGTCCATATATACATATATTGTATTCATTACATATGAATCTGTACACACATACCTTGCCATTTAATAACCGTGGTATTTGTTGTTAATCAATAAATAATCTTCCAGCTAACATACATTAATATAACAAAAAGCAATAACTAACCTAACTATATTGAAAGAAAGAAAGTTTTGCTTTTAAATGTCAAATTTCAGTCTTTTAATTTTATTATTATTATTATTTTTTTTTTTTTTTAATGTAAAATTTTCTTTTAATGCGCTTTACTTGTTTTCTGCTTTTTATACACAATATGTTAATCTATGTAATCTGTTTTGGCTTTTTGTATTATATTAGTATTTTGTATAATAATATGTATTAATTAGTAAGCTGTTAGATTACTTTAAATAAATAAATAAAGAAAACTTTATCACACACAATATACAGGAGCATTTAAATAAAACTAAAATATATTCTTAAAAGAAGTCTCTTTCGGCAAGGTTCCGAAGATACTGGCAGCGTTCACCATTTCAATAGCTAGTCTAATTCTTCTTGGTCCGAGGTAGCTGTGAGTGTGAGGTCTTCCGTCAAATAATATTTTTTCTATTTCCTCAAAAAGCCTTATAGCGCTAGCATCCCAAGAACCAAGGGTTGGTCGACACCGAATGAGACAAAATCATATTCGGAGCCTATACCCCTGTATTTGCATATCTTATATATTTAAACGAGCAATTCTTGTATATATATATATATATAATTGGAATCTCGGAATCGGCTCCAATGATTTTCATGAAATTTAGTATACGGGGGGTTTCGAGGGTGATAAATCGATCTAGCTAGGAATCATTTCTAGAAAATGTCATTTTATTCGTGTTTTATCAACTTAAACATAGAATTGCTCGTTTAAGGATGTGAGTCAAATAAAAACTTAAATATGAATATAATTATCTTTATTCGATAATTATATTCATATTTTATCATTTTATTAGTATGTAATTCGTACTTAAATATAATTTCCAAAAAACACAACTTATAAAAAAAAATCCTGAGCAAAGCTCGGTCATCCAAGTACTGCAATTTTAATTGTAGTTGTTTGTAGTTAGCGTAAATCCGATACATTGGCGTATTACGTAGATAATTCGTGTTCGTACGAGGTACATGAAACAATTTAGAATATCTTGTGGCATACGGGGGAGAGTAATGTAAGCAAATAAGGGGGCTATCTATCCGCTAATTAGCGCGCAAAATAATATATCTTGCAGTCTCCGCGATATTCCAATGAATCAAAATAAAAATATCTGCAAGAATCTGCCTAAGCATTGTATATTGGCATTAGTTAACAAATAAAGTTGTTATTTTAATTATATAAAAAATTGGAATGGTATGTGATTAAAAATTAGCAAGCGAGTACTTAGTACATAGCCAGTTTTATACTGCTTAATATTTTTTACGATTTCTGTGAATCTATGATACATCTGAAATTCAAAGTACGTTTGTGTTATCCAAAGGACAGAATTTATTTATTATTTATTTGGCTTGTTGTGCGTTACGTTGTTATTAATGTCCCAGTCGCCTACCTATTTGATAAATAAATAAATTAGTGGTGCTACAATCTATTTAGGTCTTGACCTCACAGTTCTGAATCTGTCTCATGATCATTTTGAAATCCAAAACCTATTTGATAAGATATGTTATAAAATGATCAGCTAATTGTGTAAGATTATTACGCCAATAATTCAGTACACACACATACACAGACACACACACACAAACTCACACACATACACATACCCCATGTGATTTCCTTATAATATATACAATCCTTATGTATATACTATTGTAGAAAAATGTATATATTTCTTATTTTGTTAACGTACCAACTGTAACCATAATTGTCTTTTCTTTATTACTTATTATCATTTGTCGATTCGAAGTGGTGGAGGCCTGATGCTTTTAACACAGGTGCACAACCTTTAGCAGGCATCAGTCTCACATAAACAATAACAATTACTCCAAAGAAGAATGACAATTATTTAGATATATTATTGTAACATATCATGTATGAAGTTTTGTAAGTTTTTGTGAGAAAATAAATAAATATTATTATTATTATTATTAACGTTGAATAATGAACGTTTAACGCTTAGTCGGGAGCTTCGCTCACTTTCGCCTTAACCTTTTCATCTATATGTGATCTGATCCGTATATAATGTGCTAGCATGAGTCACAAAAACAAAACTAAATAAGACTATTACGCCTCCAAGGCAATGTAAAATTTGCTTTTACAATTTTACGATTTCATCACTTGTGTATATCATGAAGTTGTGACGTGTCGAGCAACTTGAATCATTAACTGCTGATCAATTTAATTCAATTCAAAATCATATTCATTTTGGTAACTTAATGTACATTTTTTTTGGCTCTAACACGGTTTGTGCAATAATGTACACTTATGATCAAAAAAAGAAATATAAATGCTTCTAATTTTACATTTACTGCCAGTCTCAAATCAAGGGCGTAGAAGGGAAGAGAAGAACTGGCAATAAACTCTCCGCTACCCTTTATAATCGCCAAGTTTTTTTCTTTTACACAACGTTTGTAAGGAGCTGCAACCTTTACACCATGTTCCATGTGACATCTTGAGTAGTAAAGATCATTGAATGAACCGGGCCTTTGATTATTAAACACACATTTATGTGATTAATTTACGATCGAGCCACAAAATCAATAAGACTGATCCTATCCGTGGTGTAGCCTCTGAAGCGTGAACTGACAAACCACAATTTATTTGTATTCGTAAGAAATATTGCGAGCTCTTAGAAAAAATGGGTAAGAAGTGCTTAATTAATATTCTTACCGAAAGAAAAAACCGCAGAAACTTAATCTTAGAGACAATGGCACAATTTTATGAAAATTAAATGCTGCTCCACAAAGTAGTGTTCATTAACACTGTTTCAACCACTTACGTATTATGAATTTTGAGTATTACAACTATGTAACATATATTTTTAGTTTATTAATTACTATACAAATAATAATCCAGTGGCGCCAAAGCCATTATGGATTGCCTCAGATTGCTTTTGTATTCTTGATAATACATGCCCGACACACGCCGTCCACTTTTTGGGCTTAAGGCATGTACGAATGAGTGTTAGATGCGCACCAATGCGTGTTTATGTTCATTGGTGCACAGCCGGGGTTTGAACTAACGACATCAGGGATGAGATTCGCACTTTGCCACTATGCCAACACTACTCACTAATTGACATTGACTATAATCATCCAGTTACGTTAAATTCCTACTTAAGTTATGATCTCCGATTTCTTCCCTTTCTTTTACATTTATTTTGAGTCACTGTGTCTGACATATGTCAGCGGTTTTGGGTCTAAGATATACGACGTTAGCACCCAACACAGTTAAAAAAGAAAATAAGAAATAAAACATAATTTAAGTTGTTAGGATTCTAATTCTAATACAAAAACTGTCAATGGGAGACAGGGTAGACAAATTGCTGCTACTATCGTATTGTTAATTAGAATAATATGTATACCGTAAATAATTTCCAAGTACGAAACATTTATCTAGTCAATTCAGAGTTATCTATTATTAAGGAAATGTATATTCTGGACAACATCCAAAGGCGTACTACAATTGAGTTATATGAGTATATTTTATCCTAATAGCTAAAAGGATAATAATACTAACCACATACAATACGTAGAGGCACTATTGGCCTAGCGGCGTGTGACTATCTTCCCGGAGGTCGTAGGTTCAAACCCCCCACTATGCCACTAAACTACCAATAGACATTCTGCCTTTGTACGTTTTTAGCACTCGCTGGAAGTATATGGCAGATTTAGTAGGATACCCACATTCCTTAGGCCAAAAACAGAAAGAGATAAACAAATCTGAGCCCCAGATCTAAAAAGTTAAAGTTAAAGTAGGGTCATTGATTATTTAATATTTTTTTGATAAATACCTTGGTCACCAAAGTTATTATCATTAGAAGTAATGATTCCACTATATTCTATTTAGACACATTCAATATCCATAAAATTTCCGTTGATTTTTTATATATTTAAAACAATGCGATTTCCTTAAAATAGAATAAAATATGACATCACATACAAGTCAATTACATTACAACATAAGCGATCTAACAAAGGAAAAAATGGCAGACGGTTGTAAAACACATCAATATTTTCATCGATGTTAGCAATCAAGTTGTAAGAGCGAGATAGCCTATTCACTGGATCATTAAAAGAAGCAGATAAGCGAGCCGTGGGTACCCAGTTCGAGTAACAAATAAATAAACATTTTGTAAGAAGATTAGTGTGAATATTAAAGTTAAATATTTTTGATCCATCAGTCTTAAGCCGAATAAATATTGCCTCGAAGTGAACCCAAATCCTTCAGGATACGCCATGTTCTCACAAAGGTGCAGTCTTAGCCCATAATGGATATCAGTTTTTATTTATTTACAATAAAATTTGTCAATATTTAATTTTATATCGTTCACTATGATAGCTAGAATTGAGGTGTTGGCCTAGTGGCTTCAGTGAACGACTCTCATCCCTGAGATGGTAGATTCGATCCCCGGCTGTACACATACGGACTTTTTTTCTATGTGCGCATTTAACACTTGCTCGAACGGTAAAGGAAAACATCGTAAGGAAACCTTAGACCCAAAAAGTCATGGGCGTGCGTCAGGCACAAAAGGCTGATCACCTACGATCATCAGGATTTGAAACAGATACAGAAATCTGATGCCCTAAAAGCGTCATTGATTTATTTATTTTTATTATTGCTTGAAATTAATAATTTACCTTAGTATTGTCTTTTAATGGTTGTGTTATACTTAGTGGTCAAGGTGACCACGCACGCTGTATGATAAGTTTATAATAATCATTCAATCAGTTGAAAAAGCGTTCTCTTTAAATAATTTACCTTACTCAATTGTTAAATAAATAAGTATTTATATAATCTCATATCAAAGCACCTAGATATTTGTAAAGCGCCCAACATCAAGCGTGAACGAGGGCTTCAGGCCATTTTTCTAAGCGTGACTTCGGGCGAAATTGGAAAAATATATTCACTTATACGAAACCCTTCGAACGGGATGGCTCTATAGATCAGGTTGATAGCCCCTGAATACCTTGTCGACGACAAATGACGTAGAAATCGTCGTATCTCGGGTATTTTATTATGTCTATAGCGGAAGTAAAGGCGTCGTATTTCCCAGGTTTTGACGTGTGGGATAACAAAAAATTGGTTTGGCAAAAAAGTTGGGGTGAATTGTATGGTGATATTTTATCGTCATATCTTCTAAATCAAAATAACTAGATAAATACTGCACTTTAGATATAAAATGAATTTGTTGCTTTAATGCGTTTTTAAGACATACATAAATAATACCATGAAAGGCTGTTATTCGAATTATATCTTGATAATAATATTGTATATATTTATTTCATATGAGTTCGTTACAATATGATTAAGTATATCGTAAACAAGTGAAATGATGGCGTGTGTCAGGTAAGTTCATTTTGCAAGTATTATAGAATTTGGTAAACAAAACACCTAAAATCGTTATAATAGCTATATAATCTTCAAAACTAGCTTAAATCATTCCTAATCAATCCTATAAAAGGTTATTTTTAAAAAAAAAAACATAATTAGCTGAACTTTTCTGATTATATTTCATGCATTAATGAAGATATATTCCTCAATTATTATTATTTTAATAAATTATTTAAAATTAGCACCTAGAACATAATATAATTCTATATTTGAAACCATCTCAATTATGCAAATACAAAGATCTCTAGATAAACAATAAAAAGTTAGCTTCTTGAAAATAATAATGAAACACGTGTATGTCTGTGGTTCAAACAGTTGTAAACAATTGTAAGTCTTTATTTTCAGAAAGGTCAAAAGTTCAACTGAAAAATTGGTTTCTAATTTGTTCCAACCCAAGAAAACATGAACTAAACAAGTCCTTGAAGTCCACTGTTTCCACATTAACCGGCTATTTTCTTCGAGAACCTCAGTAATGGCTCTGATAACGAGTTTCAGGGTACCCACGTATTTTACAATTATTGCCGTGTTTTCTGCGACATTTATGTGTTATGAGATGTCCCGACGAATCTTTTGTCAGAATAAAAGCATTCGTCTTTTGTTTATATTTACATGAAATGGTGAATGGCTTATATAAGATATTTATCTATATGTATATAAAATTCTCCTGTCACAATGTTTGTTCCCATACTCCTCCGAATCGGCTCGAACGATTCTTATGAAATTTATTATGCATATTCAATAGACTTGAGAATCGGCTATTATCTATTTTTAGATTGGCTTTTTTGTTTTCATTTTTTTATTATATACTTATTCCCTTGCATACATAATAATACAGTCTAATTACAGGTTTATAATAAAAGCACTATTATTTTCATTATACATAGTTGAGAATGACGTAGAAAGACAAATCAGTTCAATAATATAATCCATATTAAGATTTAAAATGATGTCCAATCCTATAATATATTTATTAACCTATGTATTTCTAGCAACTATTTTGCAGTCACATATTGTCTTTTAACTTCCATATTACTAGAGAGAAGAAAACATTTCAAATCGAGGCTGACAATATTTCATATCGCACTCCAAAATCAAATCTATCTCAGGATCGGTTTTATAAGTAAGGTGTAAATAAGTAATTGGGTTTGTCCCGAGGGATAGAATCGAAGGCTTTGAGTGCATTTTCTTTAGGCTTCATTTATAATTCAACGACTAAAAGATTAACTTTAGCCCTAAATGTCGGCTTAGGCCTGTATGTAATAACTATAATAATTATGCTTAAACTGAATAGGCTGGGTAGAATGGAGCATAAGCCGATTTTCATTAATAATTATAATACATATGGCACTGTGCTTCAAGTCGAGCATTACTTAATGTGTGGCGTATTCAAATCAAGCACGAAGCTTCTTAATATAATATTCATAATTAGAAAACAACAAGCTGGTTGCCTAGCAACACAATAGGACTGAAATATATTACAAAATATACTTGATAGCAATTTAAAATAATGTTCACGAAGTTGTGTGAGTGATGTGATGAGTTTATGAAAGACTCATATTTCCGAAGAGTAAATTTAAAATAATGAATATTTAATAATGATTGAGTAATGATACCAATACCAGTCGGTCAACTTCATATGCACAATTAACACTTGCTTTCAAATAGTCGTATTTAGCAGTGTTAGCCTAGTGGCTTCAGCGTGCGACTCTCTTACCTGAGGTCGTAGGCTCGATCCCCAGCTGGAATGGAGTATGTTTCTATGTGCGCATTTAACATTTGCTCAAACGGTAAAGGAAAACATCGTGAGGAAACCGATATGTCTTAGTCAAAAAGTCGACAACCTACTTGCCTATTAGATTTTAAAATGATCATATAACAGATTCAGAAATCTGAGGCCAAGACTTAAAGAGGTTGTAGCGCCACTGTTTTATTAATTTATTTTCAAATAATCGCACGTCATTCGCGTATTTGTCCTGTGGTTGACTATTGTCGAATTCTTAGGAGGCCAACATTCCAGCTGTTTATTATAAAACCGATGATAATTGACTTAGCCAGTATTTCTAATATATATTCAAGAATCAAAAGGCAAATATATAACGTTTATTTTTAAAAAGCAATAGGACTGTAAGTCTATACTTATTTAATTACGTTGCAGTCTCAAATTACAGAATATCTTTGGAAATTTTCAAGAGTTGCTATTTCATTTAATCTTTTTAATGAATGTAACGGTAAACCCGCTGTAATTAATCAGCTTTTTCATAATGAGATTGGTATAATTAAACAAAGCGTTGGTAATTGTATGACATTGTATGACATTCATAAGCATGCGTTAAGTCGCATCTAAACTGAATAAATAAATTTTGATTTGATTTGATTTGATTTGTATGGACCTAATATTGAGTCTAATAAAGCATTTATTAGACTCAATTTTATTTTTTTTTGTTTTTGTTTAATTTTTTTTATGATACAGCATTAGTAAATACATTTAACCCTGAATTTTCAACCCTTTACAATCAACCCCTATTTTTTATTTCATTATTAAAAACTTATGTTGTGAACTCTGAGGTTTATACAGATCAAAATTCAGAGAACAACCTAAAAAGATTTAATTCCGGAAAACCGTCTCTGGGATAGCATAGCAAAATGTTCCATGTTGGTATGTACTAAACAGATAGGCTCAGTAAAATCTCATTAAGGAGAAACGAAGTTCGCGGGGCGAGCTAGTATTATATAAAAATATAAAGAGCGTTATAATTATCTGCGTTCTAGTATGTACTAGTATGTAATTTAATCTCTTTCTCTGGACATTATTAATAATACATAAGTCATAATAAGAGTCCTAATTACATCATATGTCTAATTTCATCATAGTCGTACGTGATTAATACAAAAAATTTATTGTATGTGATTACTCACTTTTTCCAATTCATATAGTTAATCACTATCTTTGTCGTGAATAGCATCACACTTATAAAAAGACTTGAGTTAAAGATCAAAACTAAGCTGCAAATCAGTTACTTAATTATAAGTACCACTCAAGGAAATATTATTGACTAATGTTTTCTGTATAGATACGAATAAATACCACGATTTGAATTATATCGGCGATGGAATACTAACTGAAAAGATATTATGATGGATAACTAACTCATAAGATAAATAGTGTACCAGAAATAAATTAAGGCCTTCAAAAATCGTCGATGGGACTAGAAAGTAATTCTTTTGATTAAATTAAATTACTATAGAATTGCAGTTATGATATTCCAAATGATTACTAACTCATAAGATAAATAGTGTACCAGAAATAAATTAAGGCCTTTAAAAATCGTCGATGTGACTAGAAAATAATTCTATTGATTAAATTATATTACTATAAAATTGCAGTTACGATATTCCAAATGAGAGACAATTTGATTTTAGCGAGTTGTGACAGTGTAACTGCGACAAATAGATATTTAAGAGATTGACTTATAGCTAAAAGCGCGCTGAATGTACAATCTCGTTTGATAAGAAGCCAACTCAGATTAGTATTGGAAGTTCCTTTGTGATAAACAAAGTTCGGTTATTCAAAACTTAATAGTTGTTATTTATTGATTATTTGTACTAAACTGACTTCTTTAATCAATTGATCTCCATTTTGTGGTAAGCGCACATGCATTCACAAGCATTGCGTATATTTATTCTATTCATGTAG
Source organism: Pieris mannii (assembly GCA_028984075.1). NCBI lineage: Eukaryota > Metazoa > Arthropoda > Insecta > Lepidoptera > Pieridae > Pieris > Pieris mannii. Next base: position 5,664,685 of record CM054783.1, read on the forward strand.
GAGTATGAACTTTCAACAACCATATTTATGAACTGAACTCCTCTTAAACTGATGGACCAATTCGAATGAATTTGCTTAGTGATATTCATTGATTGATATTCATTAATCAGCCCGGCAAATGGCGATATCTAGGTTATTTATCTTTACAGCACATAAACAGCCGGGATATATATAACTCTGTGCATGTGTTCGTAATTAAACTCCTAAACGGCTGGACTGATTTTGAAGATTTTTTTTGTGTGTGGAGCGAGAATTATTTACATTATTACATTTGTTGTATGTAAGATGTATGTACAGGACAACGTGTAGAGGATACGCTAGTATAACGTTATATTTTAGAATAATTAAATATTGACACAACATAAGTCTATAGGCTATCTATAGGCCGCAAGCATATTTAAGAAATGCTATTCTAATCGAATAATCTTTCGCGGTTTCATTTTAAAGAACAACTTAAGCCAGAGTAAGTTTCGAAGAGCTATCCTTAGCGTTCAATAGCTTTGAACTTTGAAACTTCATGATAAATACACAACATTATTTTAATGAAGGATGATAAAGAAATATTTACGAATACAAAATGACTTGGTCTCTCTTTGTTGGTGAACAATGGTCACTTAACAAAGTACTCTGCAGGACCTTTTATCAAAATAAATTAATAGAATGTTTCTAAGGATTTTCACACAATTGTAAAAGTCTTTGATCAATTGCTTCTATTTCAAAATTTAAATACATTTTGGAATATATTTTTTTTATTTACCGTTGAGTATTGTTTGGGCATTTGTATTTCATTGCATTTAACAATTAACGATCACGTTATCTCAATAGTTATGAGGATAACGGGCGGGTCGATACGCAACAATCCATAGTTTTAGGTGACATCAAAGATGGTAAGTCATAACGTTTATACGTAAAATCTATTCGTTTTAAAATTGTAATAATTCAATTCACAAAACTAGTATTTTTCAGCTTATTAATGGTACATGCTTTTTAAGTTTTTTAACTAAGTTTATCACTAATATTTTGCGATATTACTGCTTATTAAATGAAATAATAACATCATAATTTCTGAAAGTTTATTAATTCAAAAAGTATATAATTTAGGTTACTGGGTATTTTAATATTTAAATCTTAACCAGATCTTTCTATTTCCAAACTGAATTCCGAGATTAAGTAAGTTTGGTAATAAAAATTCGTAGACGCGGCATTGTTACCGAAACTGTCGGATATTTTAAGACAAAATAAAGCTTTATTTAACGAGTTTCAGTTAAGAGGCCACAAGCGTTTGCCAATTTTAATATCTAAAATAAATATTTATTTAACCTGTGAAAATAAATTTCTTAGGGTTATAATTAAATAATAAAAAAAAAAATTCATCTTAAGTAGGTAAAGTTATTATTACAGTTGAGGTCCTATTCGAATTATTAATTACACCAAGTAGGTTTAATTAATTTTATTATAAACACGTAACTTTCGACATGTCAAAAAATTTATCTATAAATGTGAAAATCTTAAAATCTTTACATAAATTTAATCATACTGTCTACGGGTCTACGAGACCTCTACGGCGACGTCGCGCTACGCAGAACCTTATATAAGTTCCACATGGCATACTGCCCAATATCCCGGAACTTAGGTCATGGCAAACTTTGCAATCCCATAATAAACGTCGTAGCGAGGCAATTAATAAATAACTTTGACAGCATATTTAAAAAAAGAGCGCTTTAATTACGTTATTGCGTAATGTTGAATAGACCTTATGAATTGGACTTAATCATTAAAAAGAATATTTACCATCCCTTAACATTATAGAATTTCGTTTCGTGAATTCATTTACATCGGCATGTTTTCATTAAAACGGTGTTTTCATTAAATCTCTTTTAAAGTACTTGTATGGCTCATTAGTGACATTTTTTAAGAACTTTAAACGTGAACATGTATTTGCTGATTCGTAGCGTCTATACATTAAATATAAGCTCTTTCAATTGAATCGCGCGCTACTTGCTACAATTTCGACTTGTGTAAATTCTATGGAACGGCTGGACAAAAGACACAATACTATAGAATTCCAAGATTAAGTCAAGATTCAATAGGTATATATTATTCTAACTCCCTTCCCACCCCTGACCCGGTTCCGCCAAACAATGGCATACGCACTATTGTATAACTTTGAAGGGAAACCGAAGTATGTCACATGTACAGAATAGTATTTATGGGTTTAAGCACCTGATAATCTGAATCAGATTTGAATATATTTTTTTTTTCCAAGAGCGCATCGTGCAGTCAGTCTTCTGACTATGAGCAGATAAGTTGTAGGAGGATTTACGGGTGAAGATATTCCTCAATAGGAATATCTACCATAATAATATTGGCTCAGACAATGTTGCTGAGCTCCAGGGTTCTTCGTCTTTTGAGACGGCTTATACACTCAGGTAGGGTGAGTTGAACAGCCAGGTGGTTAGGATGATTTTTGAAAGTAAGTAATATTATTTATTATTATATAAAAATTATAATATTAATTATATTTGATGGCCTGCTTTTATTTACAGAGTGATTCTATAATTTTTATAACTATAGTAATGAGTAGTAAAGTAAATACTGCCCAACAAAGGTGCCTCTCTAACACTAGAGATACTATAAACTATAGCACAATTTTTACGATGTTGAAAGCAAATTCAATATTTTGAGAGGTTATTTTAAAATACTGTCAAAAAATATGTTTTCAGTGGGCGAAAACATGACACTGAATTCTATCATCGGAGACTATTTATTACACTTCCTATCTAAATTTAAAAATAATGTTGAATTCAATCAATTTTCTGCCAACACAACTAGCAAAATCGGAAACAGTTTCATGTACGTGATTTACTAAAAAATCAATATTATTGCTGAGTGAATTATTTAAAGACCAACATGGGTCACACTGTGGTAAAATAACAAAATCATAGATTACATCAACAGGTATTGAGAGAAAATTAAACGCTTTCGTTAAACACTCCGAACGCAACAAGTAAAATATCGGATGATGCCCACCTACTCTAATCTAACATTCCAGCATCCTATTCTGATAGCGACAGTAAATTACCATCCTACTTCTTAATTATAAACATCGGTTAGCAGTTTGCCTTTAAAATAGCGCGAATATGCAAACGCTAGGGGGTATTTATATTTAGAATAATAAAAATGCATACTTCACACAAATCCTTATTAAGCTCGATGCACTACACAAAACACAGTATATGGATTGTTCACAAGTTCGTTCGCGGTTGCGTCAATGCGAGCGAACGTCCTGCCCACTGTACAACTGCGTTTGCACTGATCCCTTAACCGCCCGCCCCGCGGCAGCCTCCATGTCCCCATACCTGTAGCAGGTATTCAGAAGCTATTGATGGCCACTACGAATTGATCCCCTTACGATTCGCTCACGCACTAATTTCGCTGTTATCGAGAGAAAAGTCTCGTTCAAGGTTTTTTTGTTATTACACAGGAAATTATGTCTCAGCTTAATTTGAGCTTTACTCAAGCTTTTACTTCAGTAAACTCACTTTTATTACGGTCACAATCTTTTATATATTAGGAACAATTAGCAGTAATGTTTATCGTTATTAAAAATGTTACGACTCGTTTTTCACGAGTGTTACAAACTAATAGGAATTAAAATATCTGCGAATCAAATGTAAGCTTTTATTAATTAAGAATTATCTTGTTTTTAAATACGTAATGGAAATTTTATTGAAATAATAGTTTGAAATATTTGTCCTTGTCAGTAAATTTGAGGATTTACCTTTTTTACCATTTCATTATAAAAGGCCAATATATTGTATGAATTCGCTGTAATACACGACATTTAATATATGATAGATTATTTAAAAAATAATAATTTATAAACGCGTGGTTTTCAGAGGATTAAATATAGAGTATTCCGTATTAAATTCTGACAATGGTTTGTCGATAGCATATAAATCGGCTTAAACTCTTTTGTAAATCATCGAAGCATTAATATGTATTTTGCGAATATTTTTATTATGTTATTAAAAATAAATATTGCATTATTTACTCGCATATATAACATTTATTTGGTATGATAAATATTATTAATAAATTATAAGTTAAGTTTAATTTGTACCATATTATGCATATTTGTGGAGCACTTTTTAATGAATCATATCATTTCAATCAAGTTTTTTTTATTCAGCCCATTTTACTTTGGACTACCGCTCAGTCCCTGTTTTGCACGACTGGATATTTATTTGATTAAATATGTACGTGGGTACCACTAGAAAAGTTTAGAACTGGCCAGTTACAAACATTGCCGATGAAAACTTTTTTGAATTTCAATTTTAGAACTCTTTGGTAACCTAATGTAGTATATTGTCATTTGTTTTTGTGAATTGATGGCAAATCTAAAACTCTTGTTGCAGGTGAAAATGAGTCAAACGTGAGTAAATTTTCAGTCAATAATTTATTATGACTTTCGTTGTGGGTTCACTCAACAACAAAGCTATGATAGGCTGTTTTACATTTTCTTAAGATTTCAGTGTTACCTAGGTAATAGTTTAAAATAGGGTTCATGTTCGGACATAAAATATAATTTTAATGGTAAAGGAATTTCTCGAATCGGTCCAGTCGTTTTGGAGTCTATTCAAAGTTTGCAAGTTATACGACAATTATATTTTTCATATTTTTAATGTAATTATATATATTTAAACTTGGAGAATGTGTCTAATTTAAACTCACTAATTAAATATTCTTTGTTCTTTTGAAACATACATCATTCGAATAAATGAGCGATAATTGTGGACTCTTTTATCAAGTTCTTTAAATTCACGTTTATATACGTTTTATTCTACGTATGTTGTTGTGTCATAAACCAGAGACAATTCTGTAGTATGGTACTGTCAATAAATATCAGAAAAATGATGCACAATATATAAATCAAATATAATGTTCATTTGAACACATGTACACTAGGCACAGTAATTATTTCAGCTAGGCCATATTTTAAAACTGTTTGTTTTTATTTAGACAAGAAAAAGCAACTGCAACAGCAAAAGTTTGAGATAAAATAATATTTGGCAAACATACATATATCACTTTGATGTGATGGCGTGCACAGGAAGCAAACGGTAATCAGTGTTAACGCGAATGATCGTAAATTCCTCTCACTATTTTTAAACATCTGTCATTGTTTTATGCGCTTTTAGTGTAAATTGAATAGCTGCAGAAACCTTTTAAACATTCATCAACATCATAAGAAATATGCTGGTTGAAATACAATTGAAATCGGATAAGTTGTTACCATTTTATAAAGGTTTATGTGTCAAGGTGCTTGCGGTATCCTTCTATTACACATAATACATTTAAGGCTAAGTTAATTTATTTCGAATAGTAATAACAGTGTGTAATTAATTTATTTTTAAGACCGTCGTAAAAGTGGTCAGTACGCGGCTAGCTTCAAACCCAGCACCGATTTCCTGCTAAACATAATTTGACCTACATAAAATTACAGCAGAAACTTCTTCTTGCCTAGGCAATAAATCTCCGCTAATACTGCCTGCTTCAAAATGTACGAAAGTGACGACCCAATTTTAATAAATTTTAACATATCAGATGAAAACAAGTTTAACCTTTTTACGACTTTTCAACATGTTCATTATAAAAGGCTAATGCTTTAGTAAGTAGCCCATAACAGACTGGGCGAGTATAATTAGTGAACATTACACTCGGAGCGCCAACATCAGTGAAATCGAGTTTTTTAATATCCCCCAAACTGTTTCATTTGCTGCGGCCAGATGCCGCCGTCAGGTGAAATATAACCGCAATTTGGGACCTCGGATTCTGTGAGATTTTCTTTTCACAGAGCTCGATTTCTATGAGTAGCAATTCGGAACATGTCTAAGTGAATGACATAATTTTACCCGCCTTTTAAGTTGGAATTACGGGCTTTATAGCTTTGACGTGTATGTTATTGTCATCTGTCAATTGATATCTATCATACATATGAGAACGATTTCTAACGGTACGGGCTCGACAAACAAAACATTGATTTTTTATAGTTTATAATGTAATAAATTTAAAATACATTATAGCGAAATAAGAAAATTTCGAATTAATATAGAGAAACAACTATAATATTATGGGGAGAACGATAATATATTTCTATTCACGTTTTGGTTGGCTAATAGGGGCTGATTTAATTTAATCCCGTGGGAGTCATAAAGTTGGAATAGTTTACATCTCTTTTTTACATGGTGTCTTGAAGCTTAGATTTTATATGAAATCTTTGCATTTATTTAAAGGTATGAAAATCACATTAGCTAATTGTTAATTTTAACAATCAGCTATTGTGATATAATTGATATAATAACTTAAAAAAAGTAATCGCAAATTTGTTGCTTAATTTCATTCAACCCGTTTTTTTATAAAACTATTTAATAAAATAATATAATAAATTAGTATCGCAATTTAGCGAGGAAATGCGGACGGCGTTAATGGTACAGAAATCAAATCTTTAATTTTGTTTTTATTTTCTTTTTTATTATTTGTATTATTACCATGTAGTTTAACTAGTGACGAATAAATAAAACACTTGAGCAAAAGCGAAAGCAAAAGTTTTGATAAACAAGCCTAAAAGATTTATCACTAAAAGTTGAATTTAATTATTATATACGAAGTTACAAAGTCATATTTTGTTAATTTATACGTAACGTGTCGTATCTTCGTGGGACTCTATTTCTCTATAGTATCATTGTGGAGAAAGTCATCTTTATAACGTTATTCATATTATTTATTAATAGGTTATTAAGCGTTTTCATGGCGTTGTCAATACTACTGTTATAAACGTGGGTATTAAACTCATAATCATTTCTTCTTCTTCAAGAAAAGTGCCAACCAGTTCTTTTGAATTGAGAGTGTCCATGGGTATCTCTAAACATCAAATGAAAATAATCACACCAAGGTTTAAAAACTTAAGATTATATATTACTTATTTCACGGCAGTTCAAAGAAGTATGATAAAAGAACTATAGGTACTCTGTGTAACTTGGTCCGAAGTGTAGTTGCGCCATTTCTGCATGTCATTTGCGTACCGAAACTCGTTGGCTAACGAATGGATCAGCTCTCCCGAAGTCTCTTGGAGATGTGATCCCACCCCTGCTGTCGGCGTTAACGCCTGAAATTATCGTATCCAGATTCAATTAAAGCTGTCATTAAATTGTTGAAGATAATGACTTCAGCAATACTGGCGTCATAGATTAGTTTGTTAGCATCAGCCATATAATTTCGACATCACTCATTACGACATCTAGGCAAAACACAAAGCATCACACATCCTGGGTTCACCCAATAAGAGCAGAGTCAAGGATACACATGGTGGCCAGCCAGCGTTGTAGGAAGGATATAGGATAGGAAAAACATTTTTTTTATCATAAACATATCAATATATATACACAAAATAATTATTACCTTTAATTAGATCAGTTATGGTAATTCAATGCAATTACCTAGATCCAATAACGTCAGTAGAAGAGGTAGAGGTCTCCTCACATACCCACACACTCCTCCTCAATTCGACTGAACTATTAACTCTTACCATGGCGTTCAAAGAATTGCTCCAATAGGTTACTCAGCCATCCACAACATGTAAACCACCTCGGCCTGCTGACATTTAGGTTAAGAATTATGAAGCAGTTCTTCTTATCCGTTCTTTTTGTAGCGTAGGTATTTATCACTGTCAGTTGCTTTTTTGCTGAAAAGTTTAGATGATTGTTGCCAGAACAACGCATAAGTTTTACCGGAAAAAGTAGATCTCCCTTGGGATGAATTTGTTAACAATACAACGGAAGACATTGGCAACACGTAGTTAATATTATTTTAAACTGAAACTATAGAATATACCACAATTCGTTATGCATGGTCTATGTATACGATTCAGTGCGAATTTAAATTGATTGGTTGCTTATAGCCTGTAAAACTAATTTGAATATAAATTAAGTCATTAAATCCGCAACGAATATTAGTTCAATTATTATAATTCACCTTAGTTTTTATAATTATGGTGTCTTTCTGAAATGGTTTTAAAATCAATTTTACAGTAAGCAAAATCTTAAAATATTTATCTGATTTGACGGTTATGGTAACATTTCAGTTTACGTTTGAATTATACATTACTTATATGTTATATCAAAAATACTTATAAAATAAAAAATGCATTACGTATCAAGAGATGAGTTTTGACAAGCTGTCAAAAGTGTAAACAGTAAAAAGCAAAAAATCAAAACCCGTTTGCTGTAAGCGTTCTCGACACGGTACAAAAGTAACGAACGCTTAAAATAAACCTATTCGTTTATAAAGTGGTTTGAATACCCCAGACACTGCGAATTGAGGACACGTTCCAAGACAGGCATGTGTGCAAAAAAGCCACACAGTCACTTGTGCTCCGGTGAATACGAAAGGTTTTTACAATAGAAAAACGTGTAAAGGGACATTTTCAGCTCTGTTTTTTAACAGGTAAATTTTAATAGAGCACTAAAGTTTTATATATTTACAGACTTTATGAATTCATTGTGAATTCGCGAGTAGAGAAACTGAAATAATCACGACATTCCAAACAAAAGATTGATCGATAAACAATGACCTCACACCTTGGATCTTAAGTAAAGTATCCTTCCAAAGACATTAATCAAGCGTGTCACCCAAGCCCAATGTCCCCCTGTCCCAATGGAGCATGGGTACTGTTCTGCATCTGTAACACCTGATGTGGAAAGTTTTTACTTCACCAAAAATTCCAAAGGTTACAATCGTACTATGGGTTCCGCTACTCATTGTTACTTGCCATAAAAGTAACTATAAACCAAACGCAGAAATGACGTCCAAAGTGGACAGTAAATTGAAAGACATCACATAGCGACAGATATTTAAAATTAACTCCATCATCATTTGTTTTTGTTCTACAAGAAGGTATTAGAAATTATCTGCGCATACATAACATTGCACTTTATTCAATATTTTTCATGATCCTGATGGAGGTCAGTCCGACACGACCAGAGTAGGCGCTAGATATACTTTACGTGCTCCGCCAATTTTTAAAGTGAAACTTTTATCACTTCGTCTCAAACTTTTTGGTCTGTATGGCGCATGTCGCGTGACGGTCGGCCGCGGAGTAGGGATAAAGTCAAAGGCGCTCGTCATAACAGCCAAGGCCAATATGGCGGCGCACACAGTTCGCAGCAGCTGACCGTGAAGTGTATAGACTATTCATTTTTGCCAGTGCTCCACGCTATTTTATTATGTGTATATAATCTAAATAATTGTTAAGTATGTCGTACTCTCTAAGACACAGAATTCAATAAAAATATTAGTTGGAGACTTAGTCTACTTTTATTAGGCCCGTTATCATTCCAATTTTCCAAGTACAAAATTAATATTGATAAAGCGATTTATACCCTTAATGGAATATTATTCCAAAAATTTTTAGTTAAATGTCTATAATGTGAAAAAAAGGTTTCATAAAACCACACATTTTTTATTTTTATATTTTCATACAGTGAATTGACGAATTTGTATGCAAAAAAATAGTAGTTCAATCAGTGAAACAATTGTATAATGCATATCAAGTACCAAGCGCGTTTTTTTGCACTGTAATCCAGAGTGCAGTTCCGCTACAAATCCTGTATATGAATAAAATATATAAAACAGAGTACACTCTGCTTCAAAGTGTTAAGGACTAATACCTATTATAGTTGCCAAAGCGTTGGACGGTGTTAAATTTTCATTCACTTCATACATGCCCTGGAAATGTTGATACAAGCAGGAAATTACATCTCTCGCCTTTGTGTTCGAGGCTTTGTATCCCGCTGTTAAATATAATTGTAACTTTATGGGGAAGATATGCAACGACCTTTTAAGTCTGTGCCTCAGGTTTGTTACGTACGTTTCGTGATCATTTGTTTTTAAATTGGCAAGTAGGTGAGTCTTCCCTGGCAGACTCCTACAGAATTGTTAGGTCGATTTCATCAGAAAATTCCATTTGGTGTACAGCCGAGGTCCGAACCTGCAACATAACACGGCATACAATAACAATAAACCTAATAATTATTAGGAACATAAGAAAGTGTGGCTGTCGTGTCTTCGCTAGGATAAATCCGATCCGATGTGCCTTTGGGAGCTAAGATAGATTAACGGAACAAAAAACTAGATAGAGAAACAAAGACAAATAAATTATCGACGAAACAATCAAAACGATATTATTTATGAAATTTGTCTTTTTTTAAATATAATATAAAAAGTGCTAAATAATCTGAAATTGTACTGTAATTTTAGTAATAAAAATGCATTTAAGTTTGATGAACTTTCGATAAAAGTTATTTCTTTCCAATAAAATTTCATCTTTTTCATAGAATCAGTAAAAAAAAACTACTATTATCTTTTATTTAGAAAAAAAAATATTGTTTGACTCCAGGCAAACAGGCAAGTAGGTGACACACGCCGCCGCCTGTTTGTGTCTAAAGCATGTTGGTTTCCTGACGATGTATTTCTTCACCTATGAGCGAGAGTTTAGCTAAAAATCTATTGGTGCACAGCCGGGGATCGACCCAAAGATTCGAATCGCACGCCAATGCCACTAAACCAAAAACAACATATGCAGAGTATTTAGAAACTGATTTATTTTACATCTGTAACTTGTTGTCTGTTGTTGGGACAGGAATGGACAAACAAAAGTTAAAAGTATGACCCTTGGTAACAAAATGTCATTAGATACTCAACCTAATCATTTACGTCCGTTTTATAGAATAAAATCAACTTTAAAAGATGTGAGAGATTTTTGCAATGTAGGAATATTTAAAACTACTCAATAACACTTTAAACAAACCACACTTATATACTTATATATGTAGTATGTATATACTACATCTATAACTGCAGTGTGTGCAAGGGGACGATAGTTGGCCATGCGTAGTTATGTATTAACTCGTAATCCATTAACTCGTAAAAGTGGTGATATTATTTATAATTCAATGTTTTAACCTTTATAGTACTTGCTTGTGTTTAGTTCTCTCTATAATTCAAGTTATTTTGCTTTTTTTTGACGCTGATACTAGGCGTTCGTTACTATAATTGTGATAAAATTCAATATGTAAAGAATTTAGTACACCAAAAATTTAGGATTTAAAAGAAAGGCGAATAATTTCTTGCCAGATTTTATATTCTGCTCTAGTGGGCACTAAAAACAAATTTTAATTAACAGTACGTTGTAATTAACTCGGATTTTATATGATTTTATAATATTTAGGCCAATATTGTAATTAACACAATGATATGTTTATTTACTTAAGTAGTTGATAAATAATAAGCTGTTTTATCTTTCACAGCTTTATTCATGTTACACAGATGTTTATTGGCGCATTTTAGAATCAGATGCAGCGAAGTAAAATTTTAAAACTGTTTTTAAAGGCAATTGACACTCTCAAAGGGAATTTTTGACAGGAAATTTTAAAGCAAAAATACCGCTACATTGGTTAATTTTTTATATGTTGATATATATAGGTTGGCCAGAAAGTCATAAAACAAACGATAGGATAGGTAATCAATGTGCAAAAAAATGTTCTAAGTAAAAAAATACTTTTTTACAAATTCTTTTTATTTATTTATTTTAATTTTAATATTAAAAAATTAAAAAGTTAAATGTTATTGATTAAATACATACAGTTATTATACACTAAACAAATACTTAAAACCTGAAGTCCAATTCCCTGCATTTTAGTGGCATCTTCAATGCCGGTTTACTAAATATTAATTTAATTTAAATTTATAACTCTACAAGGATACAATTTTTTAAGTTGCGTTTGTTCCATGACTTTTTCGCCACCCTGTATATTCATGTTTCGTGTACGAGTTTAACAAATACACGATCCTACAATCACCTCCCATTCAGCGACTTGTTTAGATAACATATTTTCGAGTGACAAACCTGTTTCTAAATCAGTAATAACAAACCTTACATCTGACCATTGTGGTCTGATTGTTGGCTTCTCTGATAAAATATTTGATGAAGCCAAGCACGTTAAATATCGCCCCTTCACAAAAAGTCGCATGGAAAATTTTAGGCATAACGTTAATTCCAAGGTTTGTTCAATAGATTACTCTATTCTAAATAATTCGGAGAGTCAATACGAAAGATTTTTTAATGTTATTCAAAATGAGTTTGATTTAATTTACCCAATAAAGACTGTAAAGTGCAACAAAAAAATCAAGTTTGATGACTGGGCCACGAGTGGTATTTATAAGAGTAGGAATAGGCTTTATGAATTATATGCATTAAAAAAATATAATCACAACGCAGCGTTTATAGAATATGTCAGAAATTATTCCAAAACTTTTAGAAAAGTTTGTAAATATACAAAGGCCTTCCATATACGTGAGAAAATAAGGAATTCAAGTAATAAAATCAAAACTACTTGGAATGTCATAAATAGAGAAACAGGAAACCTTAAATCCCGTAATAATTCACAACTTCATTCAACATTCCTTTTAAAGGTAGATGATAAGATTATTGTTGAAAGCTCAGAGATTGCTGATATTTTTGATGATTTTTTTACAAACATACCTATAATTACTACATCTTCTCTTAATTCCTCTCCTAAAGAGGCTATTAGTTTTCTTAAAACTTACGTACCAGAAATCAAATTAAATTTTCAGTTTAAGCACGTTAGCGCTGGTTATGTAGTTAAAACTTTTAAATCCTTAAAATTAAAACATTCTGGAGACTTGTGGGATGTTTCTGTACATGTTATTAAGGACATTATTGATATTATTGCCCAAGATCTTGCGTATATTTTTAACAATTGTATTGATGAAGGAAATTTTCCAGATTTAATGAAGCATAGTAAAATAATACCTTTATTTAAATGTGGATGCAGGACAGATCCCTCGAATTTTAGACCCATCTCAATACTGCCAACTCTAAGTAAAATTTTTGAAAAAATTATAGTAGAACAACTAATTAATTTCTTTAATAAAAACAATCTTCTACACAACGCACAATACGGTTTTACTAAAGGTCGCTCCACTACCGATGCTGGAATAGCTCTGTTACGACATATATTTGATGCATGGGAGAAAACTCAAAATGTACTGGGAGTTTTCTGTGATTTGTCCAAGGCGTTTGATTGTGTTCATCATGAGACTCTGCTTTGCAAACTTGACCACTACGGTATTATATTAAAATGGGAGTCCCGCAAGGATCAATATTGGGACCATTTTTATTCATTATATATATTAACGATTTGCCTACTTATGCAAAGCTATTATGTGATATTGTATTATTTGCTGATGACACGTCATTGATTTTTAAAGTAAATAGATATAAGACAAATTGTGACGATGTGAACAACGCACTTTCTAAAATATTGTCCTGGTTTTCTGCAAATAATTTACAATTAAATGCCACAAAAACAAAATGCATAAGATTTACATTACCTAATGTTAAAACTACAACCATGGAGCTTAAACTAAACAATGAAAAACTAAATTTAGTTGATTCTACGGTATTTCTAGGCATTACAATAGACCAAAAACTTCAATGGCGTCAGCATATCACTAAACTTTCAGACAAGCTTAGTTCTGCGACATACGCTATTAGAAAAATCAGGCAACTCACAGACGAGGAAACTGCCAGAATAGTATATTTTAGTTACTTTCACAGCGTTATGTCGTATGGAATTCTTTTATGGGGCAAAGCAGCAGATATTCAATCTATTTTTATCTTGCAAAAACGTGCTATTAGGTCAATCTATTGCTTGAAACCAGGCACTTCACTTAGAAACTTATTCAAGGAAATCAGTATTTTGACGGTACCGTCACAATATATCTACAACTGTATCGTTTTTGTGCGTAGTAATATTAGTTCTCTTTTAAAGAACAGTGACATTCACAATAGGAGAAATAAGGGAAAACTTTTCCAGCCGTCTTACAGGTTGCAGAAAATAAACACTTCATTTATAGGCCTAAGTGTACGCTGCTATAACATGATTCCTAGTGAAATATTGGAACTGCCTCTCAACAGATTCAAAACACATATTAAAAAAACCTTCATGTGTAAAGGTTACTACACAGTTAATGACTACCAAGAAGATAAAAACGCTTGGCAGTAGGTATAATTATATTGTTATAATTTGCTTTGTTCTCTTGGAAGTGTTGTGAATGTAATGTAATGGAATGTAATGTAATGGTGAATGTGGTAAACCACAGAACAGATTTTATTTTATTTTTACTTATGTAACTTAAATGACGTTGTGGTTTATGACATTTTCTTTTGAATTATTGTATGTAAAGGGAGGATAAAACTTGCTGAGTTTCTTGCCCGTTCTTCTCAGAACAAGACCACCTGGTAGTCTTGCGAACGGATGGCGTAGTTTTGCTCTTTCGCGAATTTTGTTAACGTTTTTGACATTCTTAAGCATGCGTTAAGTCGCATCTAAACTGAATAAATAAATTTTGATTTGATTTGATTTGATACACTTCCCAAATTTATTTATTTATTTATTTATTTAGTACTCCTACAGCTAACATAAATTATACATAATTACATACAAATACACTGAGAATATAGCCAAAGATGGAATACATGATACATTTAACAATAAAAAGATTTATAAAAGGGAACAAACAAACAAAAATTATTTAATACATTTGTCTAATTGTGATTTAATTTATTTAACTAAGCTTAAATTAGTTGTGTTGTGTGATGATGTAAAAGTGTATGTACGTGATGGTGTGTATGTGGGGTGTGCTCATGATGTGTGTGATTTTGCGCTATGGATATTCTTAATACATTTTTTAACCACATTCCGCGATAACCTAAACAAGTCAAGGCCCAAATAGTGGTCATTGTATGTCCGGGCAGCGCGATACAAAACTGAGTTTTTACCATAATTAGTATTGATTTGAGGAACGTGAAACAAAGCACGACTACGAGTTTTGTAGGTAGGAACGAGTAAATTGGTATTAATTTAGCCCAATAAATCTTAACCTTTAAAGTTAATTCGTATTGAAGTATAATATCTTATATCTTTAAACGAGCAATTGTATATTAATTTATAATTGGAATCTCGGAATCGGCTCCAATGATTTTCATGAAATTTAGTATACGATAAATGATGATTTTTTTCTTTAAATAACCAGTTCATATTTTTTTATTATTCTGTCGGTAGGATCGAAAAATATTATTCAAATTTCATCATTTTATTAGTATGTAATTCGTACTTAAATATAATTTCCAAAAAACACAATTTATAAAAAAAATACCGAGCTAAGCTCGGTCATTCAGTAATAGTAATGAAAACCGTTGTTTTAGCGACTTCCATGTTATGCACGCAGCGCCGAGATACTTAGGTTAAGTTTTTACGGAGACAATTTTACAGTTTAATTTCTAAACGCAATTAAAGAAGAAACTATTTATTATAAAGTGTAACTTACTGTATATTAGATTTGGTACTAATAATAACTGTCTATATAATAAACCAAAATTACAAGTTTTTAAATTTTATTTATCCTAAATCAAATCCTGCTGCAAAAGTATTGAATAAACTGACCAACTTATCTAACGGCGAAAATCACACACCATTCATCGTTCTTGTGATATATTTCAAACTCGTATTGATCGAAAAAAGTCATCTGTTTTTATCGCGTATCATCCGTCATATTGCCTCCACATTTTAGGCCAGTATTTAATATAGATTTAGGCTACAATAAAAGTCCACTTATTATTTTATAATAAACCTTTACGCGTATAACAATAATGCTCTGTTTAGACTACTGCAATTATTTTTATTCGCATCGGCAATCTACAGTTATATAAAAATTGTTAATGCTACGGCCTAGTTCGCTTAATTTCTGAGAGATGTGGATTACATATAAATAATAATTGGATTTTAAACCTTTATACAGGGTGTCCCAAAAGTCGACGTCAAGTCGAAATTTTCTCATAGGTAATGCCACACCAGTTATCAGAAAAATTAAAAAAAAAATTAAGTCATGTATTTTTGAAGTTATGGAAATTTTCCTTTTATTCCAGAAAATGTACACCATGTGACAGTTTTTTCATTCCCGTTGTTACAAATATTTACTTTTTGCCAATTTTTTTTCTTGTTCGTCATCCCGAATAGTGCTTTATGTAACCTATGATCCTAAACCCTGTGCCGATCACTCCAACTTGTAGGAAAATGTCATTTTATACCGTACCAAGTTTTCAAAATTAATTTCTCGCACTAGTTCAACTGATCGTCCTGAAAAAAAATGTACCACTCCAGTTTTGCAAGCAGCTTTAAAAGTTTGCGCATTTAATAAGGATTCTAGCGTGGTATAACACTTACTTCATTATTTCTTAGATCGGCCATAAAAAATTTTTTTGTTAAATAAAGTCTGTTTTTAAAAATTTCTCTGGAATTGCAAAAAACGATTCTAGTGTACCCAAAGCGTTCCGAATAACCACAGCGGGGTTTAAATAAGATGGAGAGAGACATTCCATAAAATGTGAGCGAGACAGATAGTGACGCTTATGACATACGGACGCAAATAAGTAAAATAGACAGTTTCTTTTTTATAATTAGATTTATTACTTTTTTTATAAAAGATGTTCAAATTGCCGTCCTTCAGCTGCAATACAGGCTCTGAGAAAATTTCGACTTGACGTCGACTTTTGGGACACCCTGTATATGTATTATTATCAACAATATATTTTATTCAATCAATGTAGATCCAGGTAACTGTAATTAATACATTCATGCAATTAATACATTTGCCAAAGGGGCAGCCGCCAAAGATCTCCACAATGCCTCCTGACACTTTAGTGAAATTTACCATGCATGCTCGTCGGTTATGGCTACTTTTGATCTGCACCTTTCAAGTTTGTCCTAGATTTGGTTCAGGTATATACAAAAAGCGACCCAACCTCACGATTGATGGTTGTCTTACTCCTAAGCCGCTTCTTGTTTTTCTTTATTGGATAGGTTCAAAGTGTAATGTCCATGTATGTTATTGTAGTCTTTTGAAAAAACAACACCATATTACACGACAAAATATGTTTACTTCTATTCTGGATAAATAATAATTATTATATACTATTCAATACAATAAAAGTCTGTAAATGGTAAAAAAAATCGTGCACATAATAATTAGTAAATACTTTAAGTGCTTAAAGGATCCAGTTGATGATGAATGCTTTATTCAACCTGTTATATAGAGTTTAAGTTTATAGAAACAACTGATTGCTAAGAATACACAATATACATCAGTGAACCAATCTTCATTGATACCTATATCGATTTCTACTGACACAGATTAGTATTATACATGTCGGAGTATTCAGAGCTCATAAATTAACAACGACAATTCTAATCAGTTTAAAATACTTTTTGTTAATACTTGTCATTTTCCAATATCAAGAAATTCACTACTACAATATTTGTTAGTAATTTATGTTGAAGCAGTTGCGTCATTGTCAGCTGTCATTGTCACAGAGCTCATAAATTAAATACATCAAAGTCCAATTCATTCAAAATCGTTAATACATGGGGGTCTAGTCAAGACGGCTTAACAGTAGTGTATGTAGAAAGTCAAAAACTAAATTTGTATGAAAATGACAGTACCAACTGAGGATTATTCAAATCGCTATAGATCTACAAATTAATTGATAGTCTATAGTAATAGTAATCCTTTTATCGGCAATTGTCTTTGTCCACTCTCTTTGACCCTTTTATTAATTCATAAAACCGAATTAGCCCTTTTTATTTAAGCTAAAGTAGTTTCACATATTATATAAAGGGCCTGGGACTAGTGCTGGGCAGGCTACTTTTAATTAATTTGCTATATTTGTTTTAAATACTGTAGAATTGTTTTGATGATTTGCTCTTTTTTTTAAAAGTACCGATAGTTGTTTTCGCGGGTTTTTCTCTCGGCCAACACCCTCTGTCTTCTTTGCGAATTTAGTGACGTGGAATAAGTGATTCCATGATGATCTTATGTTCCAAATAAACGTATTTCATTTCATATATAAATTATTGAAGGCTTAGTTAGTTTTGAAGGTAAACAAATAAGTATGTTTACAAATCGCGGTAAGTCAGAAATAATCTTGTGTACACTTCACTAAATTTCTCGCTCCACGTCAGCCATAACGATTATCCGTCTGTACTGAGCCTAATAATGTTTGCTGGCATAATGTCTATTCGCTGTTGCCGACGCAGACTGAAAGACTACTAACGACGCTCGTTATCATCATACTTATGTTGCTAGCTTTATCTGAAGACCAGCACAGGCTTTGCACGGCTGGGCATAGACTTTTTTAAATAGTTTGTAAACAAATATAGCCTATATTGCAGAGATAATGTAGCATATTAATGTTGCAGGAAGGTGTTCAAACAAACTAACTTTCTAGTGTATATGTTACTTACAAAATAAGATTTTATTATAAAAAATAATGCTATATTTCATCCATTAGATAAAATTTGAATATATTAGATGTTAAATACACTAAATGTTAATACTTGCATTTGAAATTATTTTTATTAAATACGAAAAACTTTTTTTAACAAAGTCACGTTGAAACTGAGTTAACGATAGGTAAAGATATTTAGTTATAAATAAAGGCTTATTATTATTGTAACATATTTCACTTCTGAATCGGAATTTTGAACTGACACGAATTCTATGTAAAATGAAGCGTATTTTTGTCAACAGATGGCACCACGTACTGTTTGCATTCGTAAAATGAATGTATAATATAATATATATGAAAACTTATCCGATTTTATTACTGATTCTGCTATTCGAACCGGAGAAGAATCCACCAAAAATGAGATAACTAACATCGCTCCAGCCGATCTTCAGTTATAAGAGTAATAACATGACTTTGTTTTATATACATATTTAGATTTCCGTTTCTAATACCTTCTAATTTAACCTAACTTGTGTTATACCAAGAGTATTGTAACTATCCGTCATAATCGTTACTAAAACGTAACCCACAATTTGCTGTAAAAAACTATAGACAGTACACAATATTTGGAGCTTTAGTAGACGTAGAAATATATAAATATATTATTTAAAATAAGCTTTACAAAATAAGCAGACCAGAGCAGTCGGTAAAAACAAGCGAAAAGCCCAATTAACAATGTAACATGTTCCGTGCCATGTCACAAAGTACACAGAGTGCTTGTGCTAATTTTCAACGCTGGAGTTTCGTAGGCGTTTACTTAACAAACAGTAATCCCTTTTTGAAGAGAAAGTTTGTTTTTATAACAAATTCCTAGTAAGTTTTGAATGTATGAGCAAAATACAAATATAAAAATATTCCCTAAAATCATGGCCTTACTGGTTTTGTACTAAAAGTTATAACTATATGCTGAATAGTCGACGCCGAACGTTAATTTTGCACTGCCTGACATCCAAACTCCTTGGTCTAATAAACTTTCATGTTCTAGCCAGGTCTCTTCACTCATGCATTACAATTCAATCACCTGTTTGTATTAGGGTATTACGCGTATTAATATCGGTTATACTATAATAAATATAAAAGAACGTGTGATTACTTATGTATACGCGTTAGAAGTTATACTTTGGCGTAAGAAGATAAAAATCTTTTCAAAATTCTTATCTTTTGCCTTATTCTACGTAAAAAAACGACATTAACAATAGAAATAACTAAAATGTTGACTACAGCTAACTTCAGGGTGTCGGTTTTTTGTGACAGTTTATGCATCGTATAAATTTAATCTCATAATTTTTCCTTAACGCGCCAAAAGAAGTTTTATTTGCTAAATGTCAATTTCCGTGCTTATTGTATTTTATTTTAGTTGTTACTCATACATAAAAAATATTTTCTGTGAGTTCAAAGACACTTCTCTAACTTCTGTATATATACTATATAATTTCCGTGCTTATTGTATTTATTTTCTTTTAGTTGTTACTCATACATAAAATAAATTTTCTGTGAGTTCAAAGACACTTCTCTAACTTCTGTATATATACTATATAATTTCCGTGCTTATTGTGTTTATTTTCTTTTAGTTGTTACTCATACATAAAATAAATTTTCTGTGAGTTCAAAGACACTTCTCTAACTTCTGTATATATACTATATAATTTCCGTGCTTATTGTGTTTATTTTCTTTTAGTTGTTACTCATACATAAAATAAATTTTCTGTGAGTTCAAAGACACTTCTCTAACTTCTGTATAATAAATACTATATAATTTCCGTGCTTATTGTATTTATTTTCTTTTAGTTGTTACTCATACATAAAATAAATTTTCTGTGAGTTCAAAGACACTTCTCTAACTTCTGTATATATATACTATATAATTTCCGTGCTTATTGTGTTTATTTTCTTTTAGTTGTTACTCATACATAAAATAAATTTTCTGTGAGTTCAAAGACACTTCTCTAACTTCTGTATATATACTATATAATTTCCGTGCTTATTGTGTTTATTTTCTTTTAGTTGTTACTCATACATAAAATAAATTTTCTGTGAGTTCAAAGACACTTCTCTAACTTCTGTATAATAAATACTATATAATTTCCGTGCTTATTGTATTTATTTTCTTTTAGTTGTTACTCATACATAAAATAAATTTTCTGTGAGTTCAAAGACACTTCTCTAACTTCTGTATATATACTATATAATTTCCGTGCTTATTGTATTTATTTTCTTTTAGTTGTTACTCATACATTAAAAAAAATCTGTGAGTTTAAAGACACTTCTCGAACTTCTGTATTTATACTTGATATACAGTACTTGTGATATTTTTTTTGCCATGTTTTCTTATTGATAAATAAACGAATGAGTAGTGAGAATAGAAGCTGCATGTCATCTTCTGAGCTCTGGATAAACATGTTATGAAATACACGTGTTGCGTACTTACTATAATATCTCCCGCATAGATGAACCGTCTCAGAGAATGAGACTTAATTTGGATCTTGTATATTCTGGAATATATTTTACAACAAACCTTAGACATTTCATACACACGCATATATCTGAACCTTTAAAAGTTCTTTCTTATATTTACATAGTTTTCATAATTACGGAAACTAAATTTTTTTTGTCATTCAATTTAATATGTGTATGTTGTTTGGTTGATATTTAGTGTAAAATGCTGTGTACAGATATAATTGGATATCAGATTTTCAAATGTTGTTTAGTGTATAATAACTGTATGTATGTAATCAATCTGTTTTCTGTTTTTGTACCTAAATGTAAAAATAAAAATAAAATAAAATAAAATAAATGAAGAAAATAATTGAAACGTAGAACAAATTACACTCACTGAAGGTATAATTAAAACAAATCAGTGGCGCTACAACCTCTTTAGGTCTTGGCCTCAGATTTCTGAATCTGTTTCATGATCATTTTTTAAATTTAGCAGTCCAGTGCCTGACACACGTCGTCGATTTTTTGGGTCTAAGACATGTCGGTGTCTTCACGATGTTTTCCTTCACCGTTCGAGCATATGTTAAAAGCGCACATAGACCGTCCATTGGTGCACAGCCGGGGATGAAACCTACGATCTTAGGTATGAGTGTAGCACGCTGAAGCCACTAGGCCAACACTACTCTGGAAGGTATAATTATAAAACGCTTATTTTGTATATAAAGCTTTGCATTGCGAGACTAATAACCAACACGTTATTACAAAATAAACGAGAAAACACACCCGCCATTCCTGAACGGTCGACTAATACATTACAAAACTTGATTGATTTCGCTTTTCCCACGAGACGCGTTAAATGCCATAATATTTTATATATGGCTAAGCTCATTTAAACAAAGCTCTAATTAGTCTAATGTATGGATAATCCCGAAACAGCCGGTTCCGGATAATCATCCGGTTATATCCGTAGTAATTGTCTGCTCATACACGTTTTGTCTTAGCCCCAGGTAGTATTGTAGGTCGGGGCACGAGAGAATAATTGTAATAGGGTATCAACCCTAACTAATCATAGTTAGAGCTAGATAACTACGCAGATAAACCTTTCGAATATGTGAATTCAGTATGTGTTTACTGAACGGTGTTATAGTATATGTCAGTTTTAGATATCGAATGAATGTAGTAGCAAATTATAATCTCCAATAGAGATCAGAATATCTATTATATTTTGAGTCTGCAGAATCTAATTTGACGTCTGGACGATTTTATAATCTGTAATTATTGTAAAATTGTGAGATTAATGTTTAGTCCGATGAACATTTCGGTTTATTCCTAATATAACAGTGTTCTTGTCTAGCTTTCTTTTTAAGGTAGTACAAATGCATTTGTTGAATATTACTTGTTGAATAGGATTAAATGTCCAAAAGCCAAATGGCCAACTGCTTAATATAATTTTGCTTAGAAAGCCATACAAAAGAAAAAAAGGTCACTTTTTATTAATTTAAAAAGCAATTAGACTAAAATAATCTATTTCTGATTTTGCAACGTGGAATTAAATATATTTATTCAATAATCCGAAATGCAGTCAAGCCACAAATACCACAACATATCTATATCATTAAATGGAATTAATAAATTGAATTGTTAAGTCAGAGAAACGTTCGTTAGGTTAAATGATTCATTTTATCTAAATATATTTTTATATTAATTTTTATGTTTCGATAGTTGCAATTAGTTAATGTTTGTATTGCAGTTTATTTTAACCAGAAAATACTTTTTCTTAGAGAGCTTGAGCTGCTTTGGACATATAGAACGCAGAGACCTCGATAATTTGGAGAAGCTAGTGGTGACCGGCAGGGTGGTAGGCACGAGGCAACAAGGCTGATGCCCTGCTCGAAGACCCACCCAAGTCCAAGGTCCTTACAGGCCTAATAATTACTGGTCCTACTATAACAAAGCCTAATAGGCCTAATAATTACTATTACAAAGCCGCTAAATGTTCACTTCCAAGTCTTTGGCCTCTCTGGCTTAGAGAGGGATGAAGGAAGATACCCAACGCCAACAACCTTCAGTATTTTATATCTCACGACGTGTTGATACTACCGTTGTCTTATTTAACTATTTTACATAAAATTGTAACAAACTAATTGTTAAATAATAATTAAGTTTTATCAACTTCTATATATTCTTCGTTCTTCTATTAGTCTTAATTTCTAATCTCCGCTATATTATTGATTTTGGTTGGAGGGCTCAGAAGTCTGTTTGCCTACTTATTAAGAATGGCTAGTAAAATAAACTAAAAAATATCTGCTACTACTATTGAAAACGGAACTTGGCTTTAATATCTAAATGATAAAAGCAATATTTGTTTTAAAACTTGCACGACCCACGTGTATACATTTGTTTGAATGTGACGTTTAACATGTCACCTGGGGTACGGAATAAATAATGCAAAATCTAAAATGGGTTAGACAAACAACACACCGATGCATTATATTGTTCTTAGTATAGGCCAAACGGTTTTTTGTGACAGAAAACTTATATAAAAACTATAAATAAATGAAATGAAACATAAATAAATTTCATATTTACTACTGAACAGTACTACAAACTGCAACACAGTAAATGTAAAATTAGAATTTAAATACATTAAACTTATTTTGTTGACGTTCATAACTGTACATTATGTTACCAACATAAATAAATGATTTTCAATTGAATAGTATTTTAACAATAGGCACATTTTAAGTAATGAGCCAATGCTGATTTTTGAAGCGATTACCAAAATCTCACTGTGGTGCGATATGAACAATACATCATTAATTTATATATATATATATTATTTATTTATTTATATATAAATATATCGAAATCATACCTGTTTACACCTGCCGAAGAAGTGCGGCCAGGTTATCAATGGCACTCGTGTTTTTTTAAATCTTTATATAAATTGCCGTCATTACGGCGATATTTTATGTAAATAACAAGTGAACGAAATACTTTTCCAAAACGATTCAAAATAATTTCATTAAAAATACTAGCGGCAAAATTTCGAAAGGCAACTTGGTAGATATACATTCTCCTAATTATAAATGTATTTATATACAGTACAAGTACAAGTTTATTTTTTTAGCAAATAACCGATGAGCGCACTGATCCTGCAACCGGATCTCGTACTAAATATATACATTCTTGATAATGCTACACAACACATTTATATTATGCAATCTATTTTGGCAATAAATAGAATAATTATTATATTTTTGATTGAGAGTGAAATTTATTACTGCTTCAAAATCTAATGACATTAAAAATTGTCTAGAAGACGATAATCATTAAAGGATTTCATCCTAAATCTTTGCTTCATATACTGTACTAGTGACCCGCCCCAGCTTCGCACGGGTGCAATGCTGATGAAAAGCAGGTTTTTATTATGTATTGTTATTTCCGTCGCTGGAAAGGTCCGATAATATACGCGTTCGATCGCTGCTAAATAAGCTGTAATGGGCTGTACAGATCTATATTAAATGAACAATGTATTCAAGGTATTTAATTGGTTAAGGATTAATGCTGTATTGTTTAAAATCGCTTCGAAAATTAGCCATTATTTGTCGTAAAAAGTAAATGACAAAAAAAAGTTATTGTGGGTTATCCATAAGAGATAGACATATACCATCACGGACTTTTCTGTGGACCTTTTCAATGTGTACAATACTTAGTACATTATTTTGATAAATCTCGTAGGGCTCAGCCTGCGTTTGCAATGTAAGCGGAAAAAATGTAATTATTTATGACATCACATTAGAAACTTCAAAAATAACAGTACTTCACTATTTAATGGATGTTATATAGATATAAACCTTCCTCTTGAATCACTCTATCTATTAAAAAAAAACGCATCTTTGAAACTACGCATAGGGACAGAGAAAGCGACTTTGTTTTATACTATGTAGTGAAGTTACGTCAAAAAATGTTATTCATATATGTAGTACCCAGGTACTGTAATTTCCAGGATAATGGAATCGATTATATAAATTGATTCATGAAACACTAACTATTCCAGCATGAATTGCCTCAACCAAGGTTCAATTCTGGCATGTTATTGTCACAGCACGTGACATTTTATAATAGTTGCACCTGCATGTGATCTGCAATTTAGTTTGACTATCTGTAGTAAATACGTGTACGCTCTCACGAAAATGGATAACATATATTTGAATATTTGACCTTTTTAATTAAACATCTTTCTACATATATACATATTTGCAATAATTTATTAAGTAATTCCTATCTCAAAAATGATTTCAAATTTTTGGGTTCACATAACTATAGTATTACACATATATATACTACACTATATCACATATATATATATAACGCTCTTCCGAAAACTATATCCTTGAAATCCCGTCTCATATTTTCGATTCCTTTAAGGTTTCAGCAGTTAGGCTATGGAATTCACTCCCCGTCACTATTCGCTTAGCTCCTTCTCTATCTTCCTTTAAATTTCTGCTGTATAAACATTACCTGTCCACGTCATATAACTACTAACTGACGTGAGACCGATCTTAAATTAGATTATCATGATTCATGTGCACTGTTTACTTTTTGTTTTTTTTTATGTAACCTATATCAGTTTAGTTTATTTTTATTTCTTTTTGTTTCTGTTAAGTATGTTTTTTTTATTTCCTATTTTTATTATTTGTAATATGTATTTTTGCACTTCTTGCCTACCTTAGTTAATATACTCACAGTGGTTTTTTCCTTTACTCACAGTGGTTGTCTGTAGAAATTATTAATTAATTTATGTTTAATATTTTTTTTTTACCTTTTATGTTATGCAACGAAGTGTTAATAAATAATAAATAAATAAAATAAATAGTCCCATATATATATGTGAGACTATACCTAGACATTTACATATAATACATAAATAATATTAAGCCTTTTTATTTCCTGTTTTACAATGGTTGGCAGTTGTCATATTTGTCGTCCTTTTGCTATGGAATGCCAATTTATGCTAGCTGATCTTTTCAGATCATCCCTTCCGCCACTTGCCTGGTGGTCCTTTCCATTGGGCTACTCGTTTGGTCCACTTTCTATAGTCGCTAATGTCTCTTTGTAAGTTTCGAACCCCGTACCCGATATCGGCAGTTCGGCACACGAACTATCCACAAAACAATCAAGGCAATTTTATTAATTCAGGATTTTTTTTTAATCATACACATTGTCACAACACTATTTTTATTTCATTAAAAACTGAAAACACAGTACTTGACTGGCAGTCACTTGACTTCGTCTAATTAAAAATACGACTATACGTACGTAAATACACACTAATAATTATAAGTATTATATTTAACTCTGGAGTGGTTGTATCACTGTATAACAGAAAACCGACGTGCAATAGGAAGCTTAAAGCCTACGGGTTAATTTATAATTCCTTTTTACAGCTTGGCCGATCGGAGCGTCTAGGTCCCGTGAAACCCTAGCGTTCCGCAAGGCTGTGTCCTATCGCCGACCCTGTTTCTTCGGTATATGAATGATATTTAAATAAATAAATATGTTGCAACGAGCAATCATTGCTATGCGGACGACCGCGACCACTCAGGGTTACTCTTTAAACTGTATTTCTTGGGCAGACTGTGTCTGATGTCGAATCTCTGCTACGCGCCGTCTCGGACTGGGGTCGACTAAGCCTAATACAATTTAAACCCAATAAGACAGAAGTTTACGCATCTTCCGCAAAAAATTGTACCACTGTTCTAGCAAATAAACTATTTGATTTGATTTGATTGAAAAATCCCCAATGTCGCTACACATCTTTCTATCATATATACATTCTATCTATCTTTTCGAAGATACTCTTTTTAGAGCCACAGCTAGCATCGAAATCAAGTGTTCCGTTGTTGGTTGTGACATGTGCGTTGACGTGTCAAACTACGTGTAAGTTAATTAATTATATTTGGAATAAAATCTTAATTTCCTTAATTGTGAAATTTTATATTCTCGTAATAATAATAATAATAATAATAGCCTTTATTCAGATACATTTTACATTATATGTTTTATATACATTTAACAAATTTCCATTTTAATCCAATTCTGGTGCATCTGTGTGCCCTTTTTTGGCAAAGGCCTCCTCCAAATCCCGCCATTCCTCTCTGCACTGTGCCACTCTCTGCCATGTACCACCTGCAGTTTCTTAAATGTGATCAATCCACCTTCTCAGTTGTCTCCCTCTTTTGCGTTTGCTGTACCTTGGGCACCAGTTAAGCTGTTTTTTTGCTCCACTTTTCTATATATTTTATATCACTACATAGCACAAAACAAAGTCGCTTTCTCTGTCCCTATGTCCCTTTGTATGCTTAAATCTTTGAAACTATGCAACGGATTTTTATGCGGTTTTTTTTAATAGATAGAATAATTCAAGAGGAAGGTTTATATGTATAATAACATCCATTAAATAGTGGAAAAGTACTGTTATTTTTGAGGTTTCTATTGTGATGTCGTAAATAATTACATTTTTTCCGCTTACATTGCAAACGCAGGCTGAACCCTACGAGTTTTATCAAAATAATGTACTAAGTATTGTACACATTGAAAAGGTCAACAGAAAAGTGCATGATGGTATATGTCTATCTCTTATGGATAACCCACAATAACTTTTTGTCATTTACTTTTTATGACAAATAATGGCTAATTTTCGAAGCAATTTTAACCAATACAGCATTAATCCTTAACCAATTAATTACCTTGAATACATTGTTCATTTAATATAGATCTATACAACCCATTACAGCTTATTTAGCAGCGATCGAACGAGTATATTATAGCTTTCCAGCGACGGAAATAACAATACATAATAAAAACCTGCTTTTCATCAGCATTGCACCCGTGCGAAGCTGGGGCGGGTCACTAGTTCTCGTATAAAACAACAAATAATATATCACTTAAATAAAGTTCTGAGACATAATAAAATGATTCCCACAACTTCTAAGTTTGATCACGAATTGCTCGTTAGTGGCGCTCAGTTCTTTGACAAATATTGTGTGAAAATCACAGCCAACAAATTGTATATAGCCTTTGGAAAGTTTTCTAAGCTCGGGCTGAAATTGTATTACTGCAGAGAGATATTATTTTTTTATAGTATCATAAAATTGTCAGGAGTTTAACATTAGATTTTTATACCTAAAATAAGTAACACAAATTGATAAAGACGATATGTGACATATCATGTTAATTCGCAGAATAAAAATTTTGAGGGAAATAGACGGCCTTAGCAATTTTAGGAATTGGTATATAAAATACAATAAACTAAAGAAAAATAATGATTACGTTCTCTTTACTTTTTTTCTATTGTCAGGTAGTGGCCAGTATTATTCCACCCATATAGAAAGTGGTTTTTTTTTTTTTTTTTTACGTTTTTGTGTACGTTATATAAATTATTGTTATATAACGTACGACGCTTGTACTAAAAAAACTCACGCATTTACTTCGTTTCGTTTTATGCGCATCCATCAATACTGATATAAATAACTGAATAAAATCAGTTTCACCAATATGCACACGGCATATTTAATTAAATATTAGATACACAAACATAATATATGGCATACTCATATACAGAAACGTAGATAAAACTGATATTTTCTCTTTTTGAAATGCAGCCGTATCCAATGATTAGACCCCTTTAAAAAAACTTTACAGCCTAAACTATGCAATATTGAACACAAGTTGGCAGAAAAAGGCAATTAGGTGTAAACGTATTATATATCCTAAAGCCATTAACGAGTCTGAAACATCCTGAGAAGATAATATTTAACCCACCTTTTCCATGTGATTGTTTATTATTTGACATAATTATCAATTTTGATGTAAGTCTAACCACTAAGACAAAGCTTCAGTACAAATGAGTTACAGAATAAAGATGTTTTATTAAACTTTTTGTCGTTCGAGGTAATGCAGCTATTTCGTTAGCATTGAATTGTAATCAGGGTTTACAAGCGCGCCCATCTGCGCCCCGAAACAAGTGAATACGATGTCCTCACGACATTTGAGTCAACCTCAGCAGATATTACAATATTTATATTTTATAGTGAATGTATTCGTTGCTACGATATTATAGTTACGCTAGCAACTATAATAATGATTTGTGGTAATTTGTTAAGTATAACGCAGGACTATGGCACTTTTTAAGAATGGCCATATGGAGAGAAGTAAATATAATCTGAAACTAGGGATGTGAAAAAATAATCGATTATTAAAAAAATCAATAAAACCGCTTTTTTAAAAGTAACAATCAACTTAATTATTCCAACTTTAACTTTAATTCGTTCATGTTTTCTATTGATTATTTTTAATTGATAAAACCATAATAAATAAAATATTTAAAGTGTTTAATTTGAAATAAATTCAAAAATCACTCAATAAAAAAAAAAACGATTTTTTTATGCAGAATGTCACATCCCTATCTGAAACGTAGTACAATAAAACCATTTTTTTTATTAAATAATTTACAAGTTTTATAATTTCATCAAAATTAATTTAAAACATTATTTAAAAAATCAACTACATACTTTAACATGTGATTGAGGTTCATGATGTTTTGATTTCAGGCGTACAAGCATTTTGTGTAAAGAAAATTGGCAATTTAAAAAGTATCGAAGTGTCAGTCCCGTCCGTTCTACTTAATTTAAGAACTGTCAGTATTTGACAAATACATTTACCATCCCAACCAACCAACCACCAAAAAAATAAATTTACCATAACATTTTTGTACCGTATTCTGGCAAATAAATTATTATTATTTAGAAGTAATTTGTTTGTTTCACTCACGTTCATATGTGTACATTGTGTTACCTAATTATGAAAGTATGTTTTGAATTGGTCGTCCGGTAAAGAAAAGAAGAGTGGCGGAGAGTTTATTGTCAGTTCTTCTCTTCCGTTCTACGCCCTTGATTTGAGAACTGACAGTAAATGTAAAATTAAAAGCATTTAAATACATTAAATTACTTTTTTTGACGTTCATAAGTGTACATTATGTAACCAACATGAATAAATGATTTTGAATTTGAATTTGTAATATCGAAATATAAGATTATTTTTTGTTTTTTATAAAATTTGAAATCAAAGTCAATTGTCAAAATATGTGTTCTAATAAAAGGCTAAGCACTTATACACATATGAATGTCATAAAATATTAGGAAATAAATTAGAAACATTTAAATACATTAAATTTCTTTTTTTGACGTTCATAAGTGTTTATGTTACCAACATGAATAAATGATTTTGAATTTTGATCAGCTAGTAAAGCAAAATACTCAACAATGAAATAAATCATGTTTGTAAAATATCCATGTTTTTGATCAAAACATGATAACTTTCGTTTAATGTGTAAAACGTACCTAAAAATATTTGCAAACGTAACCTAGATAGCAAGCCTCTAATCAGCGAACATTCTATAATTAATTACAAGTGTGCACTAAATAACAAACCATCGAAATAGTTTGAATCAAATTGACTATAGCAATAATTCATTTTATCTTTGAGTTAAATTCCTTGATATATTTAGAATAGTATGTTTTGAACTAAATTTATTACATACAAGGTCGGCCATTTTGTAAATAAAACTGAGGAGGTTTTATATAATGCTGCCTGTTGTAAAATTCAATACCATAAAAAGTCATTCAATCTACCCAAAACGGACCATTTTTATTTTCTTACTATACGATTAAAATTCATAGCCAATTTTTGATACTTTGAATTCATTTTATCACGAAATTTTATATAGAACAAGATTTTGTAATTTACACGACATATTTTATCGCAATCCAAGTAATCCATTGCAAAAAAATTGTAAAATTACATTAATTGAATTACATAACTACTTGTTGGCTCTGTGCTCCAGCTCTCCATTGCGCACCGCATGGACTGCGAGATGAACCCCGAGACGCAAAAATTACTGCTGGGATAGGGCCTTAACACATTGAATGTACCAATCACGGGAGCACTGCGCAATTTAAGCATTAAATTCAAGTTAGATAAAACGTTATTCTTGTTAAAGTATACTTCTTAAACTTTCTTGATTCAGAATTCTGCGCCGATGTTATTCATTTATTTACGGAAGCCCCTTCAAACCGGGCCCTTCTCACGCGTTATCTGTAAAACCATACCATTCAGGACACCCTCATTGACTTACCTATCTTAAGATGAATCGGAATTTTACGATTATAGATAGTCTAGAGTTTTGTTACTTTTATATAAACGTAGTAAGGAAACTGATTATTGATATAATCGCTAATGAAAGTTATATGGTCACTCTCCTGTTGTACCAGAATTAATAATAATAATCTTTATTTATTTTCTCACGAAACTTCATACATGATAAGTTACAACTATTTATTAATGTATGTAAATAATTGTCATTGAATTCTTATCCCTTTTGTTATTATTCTCATAAATAAAACTTATTATATTAATATATTTGAACTTTTTTAACTAAAGTGTTATGTCGTGACTTTCTGCCAATTATGTTTACATTGTGACGTAACGAGATAGATCAGATTTTTCGCTTTTGAGCACGCTTAGTCTTTAAGAACTCTTTCGTCTTTTTCTGTCAATTATGTTAACGTTGTGATAAAACGAGACAGATCAGGTCTTTTGATCTTTGGGCTCCGTTAGAATTTAAGAACTGTTGTCTCTTTCTGTCAAATGACGATTACATTGTGATGAAACGGGACGGATTGGATTTGTAAAAGGCAACTCGTATTCAATATAGAAATTAGGTTAGAGTTATAACAATAACACTTTCGCTATTATTTTAAGACCTCGATATACCTATAGTTAAGGTTCATGATAATGGCGCATATTAATCACTTTTTATCATCATGTAATAATTGCTATGATTGTATGAATGTTGTTTACGTATAGAACATTTCAATTTGTTTCTAATTTATCTTTCAAAATAATTTTCGTGTAAAGTTACAAGAGTTTGGCAAGCTTGTTAAAAACTTTCTTATGTTAGGGGGACCTTGATATTTTCTCCTGTTTATTTAGACACATTTGCTTGGTAATAATTCTGTTTTCGGGATCGATGATAATTATGGGCACAAATATTTAATGATTTTAAGAAGTGATGCCGTTTGTGGACACTTACTGTCGGAAGTGCGTTGCCGGCCTTTACGTTTCTTAAAACTAAGTTTTTGCCTAATTGAACGATGTATTCTTGCTGCAGGATTTTGTGTAAATATATTTTTATTTTACACCAAGGACGTAACAACATTTAAAAAATGTTATCGTCGATATGTAGGATACGATTATCGATATACGATATCACACATAAGAGTGTCAATGTTATATAAATATAAACAATGTGTGTGAAATTCAAAAAACTACGATTTATAACAAAGTCATTCGTTTCAACGCGTTAATTTTATGAGATATTGTTTTACAAAAAATTAAAAACAGATAAAGTTTATTAAAAGGATTTATAATAATATTTTAGATAATTAATACATCAAGTAAAGCTACGGACGCTACAGATGATACATGTAATTATTTAAGACTAGTGACTCGCCCCAGCTTCGCACGGGTGCAATGCTGATGAAAAGCAGGTTTTTATTATGTATTGTTATTTCCGTCGCTGGAAATCTCCGATAATATATGCGACATATACTATCACGGACTTTTCTGTGGACCTTTTCAATGTGTACAATACTTAGTACATTATTTTGATAAACTCGTAGGGTTCAGCCTGCGTTTGCAATGTAAGCGGAAAAATGTAATTATTTACGATATCACATTAGAAACTTCAAAAATAACAGTACTTCTCCACTATTTAATGGATGTTATTATACATATAAACACTCTATCTATTAAAAAAAACCGCATCAAAATCCGTTGCGTAGTTTCAAAGATTTAAGCATACAAAGGGACTAGGGACAGAGAAAGCGACTTTGTTTTATACTATGTAGTGATAATATATATTATACTTGCAGCGGAGTAAAAGAGAAGTAAAAAGCTATATGGGTATAAAGCACATCACAGATCGTTTTTCTGTAGTTTTTTAATTAATTGCTGACTGTGTCCAGAAAATCTCAATGAGATTACATTAAAATTCCGTCTGCGAGTAAAATACTTTGTGATTTTGTGATGTCACATTATTCATGATTAATTTATAATAAAGATTATACACGAAGGTGAAATAGCAATAGTGTTCCACGGAAACAAAATCAGTATAAGAACTATTCAACATTCGAGCGTACTCCTCCCTTAAAGGCCAGCAACGCACCCACTAAAATGTGTGTCTATGGGCTGCGTTAGACTTTGGACCTGCGCCCTTTTTGGGCGTCCCACAGGCTCGTTTGCCCCCCTATTTTATAAAAAAAAGGTGCCATTAGCAGCCTTATCACAGAAATAGTTTCGTGATCTTGGTTACTATAAATTACTATCCATGAAATAGAATTGCAAAAAAAAAAAAACATATTCGACAACAAAGTTATAGATATCATATTGTTAGTTCAGTTGAATAATTTAGTGCTAGAAAAAATCAACACACAGCTGTAGGTGACTGAATGAGCTATAACAATTTGAATAATTCAAATGTTCAGACAACACTTATAGGGTATAAAACTCGCTCAGGTTTCCCAGTGGAGCTATTTTTAATATTTTTAAAGCCAAAGAACCTTGCGCTGGTTTTAAACTAAAAGAGGGATTATAAAAAGATTGTGTCGGAATTATTTTATTGGAGCTTCCAAAAGCAGGGCAGAAAGTTGAAAGAAATGTATTATTTTCCCAATCAAAAAAAATATAGCTTTCTCGTGTTACTCATTTGTTTATTTATAGATTTAAAAAAACTCTTGGAACTTTTAAGTTTATATTTAGGCTGTATGAACGACGATGTAAATATAATACTTGTTAGAAATCAGATAGTTTTTGAATAGATACACTATTGAAAAGTTACAAATTTATTGCCAAAACGTGAGAAATAAAAAACAGACAGAGCCGTTTAAAATAATATTTCGCTTAAATTAGTTTACACCCTCTTATTGCTGTGTAGTCTTACACATTATCACCGTCTCTAAAATTTAGAAAGATCCGCACATCACGAAAGCTCAAAGAGAATGTCCCAACAAACTAATCCCTTTTTTAATTTCGTGTTTGGCCTAGCCCTTACCCTCCATTACGAGACATTGGCGTTACTACCCTTGATCAAGACCAAAGATATAAATCTATATCTGATTCGTGAACATTTTTTACCTCTATAGAGAAGCGGATAAATTCATCAGATGCTAAGAGAAACAGTCACAGGACAGTCACGTTGCCACAAATGCAATGACATCTTTTGAAGAATTGCTATGCTCTTATTTTGAACTATATTATGGTTCGGAAATAGTTCACTTGGCAACTGGTTCCACAACGTGCTATGCAAAAAGTGCCGTTAAAAAGGCCTTGGTATACTGCAGGTCAAAATGATACGGGTGGAATTTGGTACATCTGCCTAGATGTAGCAGATTTGAGGTAATCCATTGGTCTTACAAGTATAGCGCATCATCATAATAATGTCCATTACCGACAGAGACACATTGTAGTGGATTTTTCTTTTTCCATAAAGTTTTAAAGATATTTTAATTATGTAATATGTATGTGGGGACGCCGTTTCCGCAATTAGACTCTTAATAGGTCCGTTGTGCGTGATCGAATTATGTAATATTATTGTATAAGTGTTCAATTTTACTGAATAATCTAAAACCACCTGGCAAAGTATTTACCGCACATGAAGAGAAGGTCCAGATGGAACCCGAAGGACCAAATTTTCCACCATAAAAATAGTTCGCTTTAATCAACAGCAATAAAACAGAACATAAAATGTAGCTGGAATGTAATGTTATTTCATGTCCATTACATAACATGATATGTAATTATCACGTCATTTAAAATAATGTCACTACTAGTTCTAAAATAGATACACATATATAGTTTACTAGCAGACTCGGTCAAGCGTTGCTGTGGTTAAGGTTTTTGTTATATTACATAGTATTAAGCTATTCAAGGGAAACTGTAGGAGAACTTATGTGAAAGGTACATAGATCATGTGAACCGTTGGTACTTTTAACACAGCGCCATCTGTTAGAATTGTATCAAATAATTTGCGATGAAATAAAAATTGCGACTATAATTAAAGATCTAAGCTATCCTATCTCTGCTGACCAGACTGCTCACAGTGTGCTAATTTAATTTAAAATCGGTTAAGTTGTTTATGAGTCCATCGCGGACAAACATCGTGACAGGAGATATATATATATATAAAGATAAAATGGCATTATTAGGAAAATGGCGACGAAATTTTAAATTTTATAAAATCTCTTTAAACAACGCTCTGAGGGAGAAATAAGTTTTAATAGCTCTATTCAAACTGTTCTCTATAGCAAAATTGCAAGAAATTTTTGAATATTAAATTCTTGAATTTTGCTGAAAGTATGAGAAAATGTTGCATAGGGCAATTTTGTATTAAAGTAATTACCTCTCAGATTCGTTATACGTGTAAATGAACGATATGTTATTGCTATATGAATTCACTGTTTAAAATGCATTTTCGAATGGAGTTTGTATATCATAAAGATACATAAAATAAAAGCTATTGCCGTGTATCGTGTAGATAGAAACATATTAATTTATATTAATAAGAATTATGTCAATTAGTAAATTAATGTTTATTGAATTACAAAGTAATCAATAGCTATAAATACGAAACATTCAATAAGTGTACGTGTTCGTTGTTTATCTAACATTCAAAAATATACGAAAAAATTTTTACTTTCGCATTTATTAGATAGATATAATCATATACACAAGTTAAGATGAATCTACTAAATATTAAATATCTAAAAGTATAATATAAGTCAAAAATAGGATTCATAATTTACTTTGACACTAAAATTTTAATAACAAGTAATCGGCCGTAATATCGAATAAGTCTGATAAACTAATATCATATTTAAAAAAAAATGTATTTGTGTTAGATGTTTAAGACATAGAATCCATTATCGCTAACCAAGATCACCCAGTTTTAACTGTTAAGAAAAATAATCATTCCATTCCACGCAGAAATGTGTCAAGCCTCTGTGGAGTTACACGGAGTTCCGTTTTTATCTGGTATATTTTGTACAAGCCTAATGACAAGAATTGTATATGTATTAAGTAAGTTGTAGGTTATTTGTACATAACAATATTTGATATTTGGGATGCTCATAAATGTCGTCGTCACGTAAATCTTATAGTAAATAGTAATTTCATTTTAGTGATTAAGAAATTAAAGATTAGCCGGATTTTCATTCACTATTTCATTACTCACTTTTTCATGGATTCACTACTCGACAAGGTCGCTTCGGCCCCTTTAGATTCAAGAACGGACGCGCGGTGAGCATCGTCCATGGTAACTTTTGTAACAAATTTCTATTGTGCCCTTCTCGTCATTTTCGTATACATTCATAATTTTATCACATAAATATGTGATATATAGGAATAAAACCTATCATCAATTATTTTAAATCAAAATTATTAATTCCTAGTAAGGACGTTAGTTTAAAACAATACAAGAAACAGTAAAATAAAAGTCTTATTATTTTTCAGCTAATCAACACGAACGTTCTCTTTTAACCTCTGTCAGCAGTAAATTCTCGTTAAGTGGGGAAAAGGTTATCAAGATAAGGATATCGGAGCTTTCTTCCTTTATTTTTAGGGTACAAAGTAAATACATTGAAATATCTGTACTTTGAAGATTCAATCTTTGAGGCTCATTTGATAAGGTCTGTATTTATGTCTTCATATTTCAGGAGGGTATTTTCTTCTTAGGTAGCTTAAGTGATAACGATGTCATGCAAAAATTATGTTTACCCATTAGTTATAAATACATTTATAAAATTATAACACAGGCACAGATTGATATCTTTTTTATGGAGATATATGTTGTGGCCTGAACATACTACATAATTAAATTCATCCTTTAAAAATAATATCCCATTGAGTAAACTCCTATATAAGCATTATTTTTAAATAACAAAAGGACAGAAGGCTCAATCAATGCGAGAGTGGTCGCGAGTGTCTTGCCGGCATTTTACGATGTGGTAAGCTCTTTTCTGGAAGAACCCTACGTACAATTGGTTCGGAAATACTCCAGTATATCAGGCAGCTGATTCCGCATGGTACGCGGCAAAAATTTCCTTAAAAAAGTTGAACGACGGACATCGAGGTGATACGGATAGTATATTATATTCTGCCTTGACGTCCGATGATGATACTCAACTGCAGGTGCCGAACAACGCCTTTGAATACTCTCCATGCTAAATGCGGTAGAAATCGTCGACGATTCGATTGGCTATTCGTTGAATACGGTCAAGTAGATGGAGCACCTGGGAGCTCTCACTCAAAGGTTAGAAGAGTATTCCATGTGGGGCCGAATTTGCGGTTTATACAGTAAAACTGGATATGTAGGCATAGACATGATAAACAAACAAACAAAACAAAAATCATTTATTCATATAGGTAACATAATGTACACTTATGAACGTCAAAAAAAGAAAAGAAATATACATAAAATGATTCTAATTTTACATTTACTAAAAATAAATAAATAAATAAATTTACTGCCAGTTCTCAAATCAAGGGCGTAGAACGGAATATAGATATAAATGTTTATTTGTTAAATGCTCCTCAGAACTTGTTGAAAATGTCCGTAGGTTGGGTTAGACACGCCGAACGTCTGAAAAGAAGAAATAAATGTCAAATAGCCAATACAAAATAAATATAGAGTCATAAAAATACCCTCTCAAATGACTCGTTTTCGTACAATTAAATTGTTTAAGAAGTTATTAGACCTTAATGAAAGCGAGTTGAATGCTTCAATTTCAATTAAAACTTTTGATTTATATTTTAAATGAGCTGTTTCGCTCGTTTTGTATTTACATTATATGATTAATTATAATGTACAATTTTACTTGGTCCGGTTTCGATAGGGTATATGATTAAATATTTTATAAACATTGGTGTCCTATGATCATTGTTAATTAAAAAACTCATTTGATTTACCTGTTTTTATGTATTTAGGAGTTGTGAAAATTGGTAATAGATTTTTTATATAGTCTCCCCGATTTTTGACTTTGCCACGTTTATTTTTTGCTACTCTGTATTGGAAAAGTGGTTAAAAGCGTCTGGCCATAAAAACTGTTACAATTGGAAGTTAACAAAATACTAATTTTGAATTTGAAATCTGTCATATATATATGATTACTAGAGAAAATGACTCATTCAGATATAAAAAGTTTTAAACAAAATTAAACTAAAAACAATTACCTACAATTTATGCGTTTCTGTCGTATGTTGTTAAAAAAATAGTCTAAGATATATTTGCATCAAAAGACCACGAAAATGTTGACATTTCCGTAGTTTGTAAAACCCCTCATGTACATGTTAACGCACCTGAATGTGTTCGTGCGCGGGGAAATAGTAAGATTTAGAATCACACATAAAGCTGTATGCATCAAATGGCGACTAAAAAATAAAATTAAAATAAAAATCTAAAATTTTATTCATTATGCGAAACAATTTCTGAAAGTTGAAGTACTTTGCAAATAAACCCACAAACGAGTCGACTGTCTAAATGAAATCAACTTTTTGTGCACACAGCAGTTCGTTCACATACGTGTTCACATGCGAACTGAAAAAGTTCACGCTTCGATTGTTCTGATTTAGTACAAGTAATTTTGAGTTGTGAAAATAATTTGTCAATTTTCATTTGTTTTCAATCAGTTTGATTTTCACAGCCGTTTACTAGGCCCCCATTGTCAAAGTATGTTTCTGTGAATGTAATTTTCCTATCTTCTTCACTTAAGTTCTAAGATGGTGAAGGAATTGTCTAAAACCAGTATGTTTAAGATCCATCGACGAAGCACTGTAGTGTAGTGTGGAATCAATCTCCGCACTAAGACGCTAATTGGGTTCGTTATGCGTAGATACCTGGCTAATTAAACCATCCTAGCTCCTCCCATAAGCTCAGAACTTGGGCACTTCGTAGGCTTCACGGAACGACCTTACCGCTCAGAGGATTTCTGATTCCTATGCATTGATAAGACCCTGTGCACAAGGAATTATCTAAAATCGTTGGTGTATGACAGGTGTGGATTTTTCTTTCAATCAAGCGAAGTTATTTAAATCGTGTATCGATGTGTCAAAATGGATACATAAACTACCCAAGTCCACCATATACTTTTTCCATTTTTTCAACTTCAAGAAACGATGACGAAAAATGGAAA
This sequence comes from Pieris mannii, assembly GCA_028984075.1. Lineage (NCBI taxonomy): Eukaryota > Metazoa > Arthropoda > Insecta > Lepidoptera > Pieridae > Pieris > Pieris mannii. The sequence goes on from CM054783.1 coordinate 5,703,916, forward strand.
GAAACAATTTACTTTTTCGAGTTTTGCGACCATATAAAGATGACACAGAAATCAGAACACAACAAATACAAAGTGTTCGTTCGTCAGAATTTTTTTTTAATATTTTCGTTGTTGAAATGATACTTGGCTTCTCATGTAACTGTCTTAAGTTTAAAGTATAGTTAAATATAGTCCATATAGACCTACAGTCAACGAACTACTGTCACTAACGCCTTTTTACATGTCAAAATACTTTGACAGAATTATAGTAAAATCATTTACGATCTAGAAAGAATAATCTTCTAACTGGATGACGAATCCAGTACCCGCGGCTTATGTGACATGTGTGTGTACACTGTACATACTGTGTAATCTATTACTATTTAACCTGTGTCTCTAAGTAAAAAGATAAAACTTAATTACGCAAAATGAACTATAATCTTGAAAGAATTAGACCCACAATAATATTAATGGGTCTACCTTTAATATAAATCTAACTAGATAATACAGTTTGGTAAAAACTAAGCCAGAGATATATATGCAGTAATTTTTACGTATTTCATATTAATACTGGTACGTTCGGCATCTCTACCAAACTTAAAGTAGACGTATGATACGCGTGAAAGTGATACAATAAATAAATATTTCCAGGATATATTTCTGTGAGAACTTATGCTGTGGGACTATTACATTATCTTCATCAGACAGGTAGATAGGTACAAAAGTACCTACTTTATTTTAACATGATCTTATCTATACTACTAAGTTCTAGACCAACCGCCACAGACTATGTAAAAATAAAGTGTAAGGATTCGAAAGTCAGTCAGAGTTATATTGATTGCAATTTTGTTCCACTAATTTATTTTCCTACTAATAGGTTTACTATTTGAGATAGTTAGTATATGAATAAGGGTTAGGCTTTAATTTAATGCGATAAACGGTATATTCGTAATCGTTGTTACGACGAGTACTATTGTGTAGTCATTATGTCAATTGTCAGTTAAATCAGATTACATTCAACGGTATGGTATTTGACATATCCCCTTTGTAACAAAGCCACTAAAGTGAAAATGTGAACCTTTATACTAAATACATATACCAGATTTTTATGAATTCTACAGATACTTTATAAGAATAATCTATGCTGAAATTATTATTGATATTATAGTATCAGACGAGAAGATGCGAGGCAAGGCGAGGAAAGTCTAAATGCTAAAATTTAGAAGGGATCGAACCCTTACCAAGATGCAAGATGTCCAATGAAGTATAGATATTCTGCTTATCACAATGGCGGGCAAAAAAATACGTATTGAGATCAAATAGGCCTCTGACAATTTGATAAAGTTTTGATTATTTAACTTTACACAGTTTTTTGTATCCATAGAGTACATTGTTGAAGAAAACCTTAATTACTAATGTTCGCGCTAAATCGGTGTCCGTCAGTGAAGGATGACAATTGTCAATTTGACTTTGACACACGAATCGGAGATTTTAGGATTCAGTGTATGTGAGACACGCCACCGTTGATGATAAGTGCTAGTATTAGTCTTATCGATTATTGGATTCCTTTTTTATATTATACTGACACGCGACAGCCGAACCAGCGCATATTATTTTACCGAGGGAAGGGAGCATTCTGGATATAAATTCCGGATACCGAGGCCCATACAACTAATATTTAAGACGTAGTAAGCCATCTACCCCATTCCCATTTTTTAAGATAAGGTTTTTCTAATTTAAAAAAAAAACTGTGTTGCCATAGAGCTTGATCGTGCGAATTTCATCCCTGAGGTCGCATTGAAAGTATTACACGGCAATTTTCTATAAGCACAAACGGATAAATAATAAAAATTCAGCGTTTGATCCTTGTTTACAAGTGTTTCAGACGACGCCATCTACATAATTATTCATCAACTTTATCGTTCTATGCAAAGCTATTACGTCTGCAAAATAACGACGAACCAAGCGAGCCAACGAGCTGAAAGAGAATAGTTATAGTTATTTTTAGGAACCCTTAGAATAAAATTATATTTTATTAAATTAAAGTTTTTATACTTATATTTTATAGATACGTTTACAAATATTTACATTTTCTATTATACTGATATTTTTTATTATTTTGGCCTAATTCGATTTGAAAAAAATTACGTACACACGTTTTCAGGGCGATGTAATATTTGTAATATTACATCAGATTTCAACTATACAACAGATTTTGCTAAGAAGTTTGTCAATGTGACATCGCTATACACTTTGTCAAGAGTAATTTATACCATTCAGGGTTCAAAACACAATGAATGTACATTGTTTCTATAAACAAAACTCAGTATTTTTAATTTTTAATTGTTACCATCAATTAAAATATATATAGGGGAAGACTCTTACAGTTCATCACTCAGCACTCCAGAGAGAGCGTACTGAGACTCAAATACAATTGGAAGAATTTAAGGTACACTGCTAAAAATCATAGCATTAATATATTATTTAGTATAAATATATTAATAAAATAACTATTTTATAAAAGATTAATAAACAGCTTACGAAAAGAAAGAAATATAAAATTCCGAAGCACGACAAAAATATTTCGCGTACTTCGTTTTATTACAGAACCAGTCATTGTTAAGAACTTAATATTTTGCACTTTTACGTGGAAATTATACGTTTAATAGGGAAAGTTTAGTATATTTTATCGCAGACTTGCGTCTGGACTCAAACAAGCTTGAAACGTTATATTGCTTTGTCAATTAGAGTTTTAATATAACGTTAGCTTATTAAATAATATATAGTTTTAACTTTCTGAAAGTTTACCGCTTCATATTTAATTAGTGACTTTAGCAACTTACATGCAAATATATGTTTCATTGACGTTCTGAATAGTTGAGCTTAAATTTATTTAAAGTATATGATTGACACAGCTAAAGGGCGTATACGCTAAAATGGCAATAGGTATTACGATTGGATTACATTGCCCGAAGAACTAACATCCAATGGAGCAAAAAGTCCCGGAATGGAGGCTGAGGATGAGTCGGCGAAGCGTTGGAGTCTCCCGTATCCTCACGTCCTGGGTAATAAGCCTATGTGGTCATAGGCGGACGTCAACAGGCTGAACCGAACGTAATAACAAAACGATATGCCTACCAAACTAAAAAGAAACAAATCTATAAAACCGGCTAACTTAATATTAATAATCATATTTTTATCATTAGACTTACTTGAGTTATAGTCCTATTGAGATAGAGATAGCAGATATTGCATATTTAAAAAAATTGGCTACAGGTAAAATTGACTGTCCTGAGCTTCTTAGTAAGGTGTGTCTCCGTGTGTATAATAGGGACACTAAAAAAGGTGCACCTATTGTACACACCTAAAGTTAACACAAATTATAGAGGGAGCAGCTTTATGGTTAGGGCGGCGAATAAGTTTTACAGTTTAACTTGCGATATTGACCTATTCGCCTCAAGTGTGGCGTCGGCAAGGAAAGCTTTAACATCTGAGCTCCTTAATGAAAAAAATAGTGAATAGATGGAATAAATACTTACTAGGCTACTATATAGAATAAGTGCTATATGTAATGGCGCTTCTAAACGGGCCATGTTTTGCTGCAATTGATGGCTGCAACACATGGCCCGGCAACATTGCAAACAATGTCAGCCACACTATGCAATATTGCAGTAATGTCCCGGCCATATAGCCAAACGTGTTTTGTATTTGCCACTTATGGCCGATATTGCCCCGAGGGGTGGCCGGACGATCGCTAGTCTATCGAATTCAACTGCAATATGGCACGGCCAGTTCTATTGTTGTCTCAGTCACTCTTATGGGATGTTCTATGTTTTTATAAATCACAACCCATTTTTATCTTTGTAAATTGATATATTTCTTCACAAACAACAGTAATTAATTTATATTCTTATAGAAACGCTCAAAGGAAAAATACATGCTCACTCATCTTAAGTCTGTTCTGAGTGACGTCTGTTTTCTTCTTTTCTAAGTGTCCTGTATTTATGTTGCCACATACATCAAAAATCGTATAGAAAATACTACACCATACGGTATGTACATTTTTAGTGCGTATCTACGATACGCTACATCACCCCCCTACGGAGACAGAAAAGCTAAGTAGAAAAATTATAGTATGCAACAATAAAATAAAAGGTACTTAAAATATTACACAACAAAAATTTTTACATTACAAAGAAATACTAGAGCATTATAAATCTAACCTAGTCTTAAATCTAACCCTTCTGCCTGACCTGGTAACCACAGGATTAGGGGCAGAAATGGGAGGAATATTTTCCACAGTAGGTAATGAAAGTAATGACGGCGGTTCAGGGCCAACGGGTGCAGGACTAGGTGTGCGAGCTGAAGGAAAGGCAAACTGCTCGACGAACGCTGGTTTAACGCGATCTACACTTACAGTAACGTCCTTCCCCTTTAAATCGATATTCAATGTTTTACTATCATTGGCATACTTTAATACTTTAAATGGACCTGTGTATGGTGGCTGCAGAGGGCGTCTGATGGTATCGTCACGCAAAAATATGTGCGTCGCTCCAGGTAGCTCTTTAAATATGAAGGGTCGTTTGTTGCCATGTCGCGATGCTGGTGTTGGTTGTACTTCAGCCATTTTCCGTCGAAGACGTACAACGAAATCAGCCGGGTTTTCCATTGCTAAAGTTGGCTGTTCATCTGGGACAAGAAGTTGTCCTGGTAGACGTAATGGCTCTCCATATGTCATTTCTGCAACTGAGCAATTCAGTTCTTCCTTAAGGGCTGACCGCATACCCAGCAATACCAATGGCAACGCTCTAGTCCACGTGTCATCGTGACAAGTTAGGACGGCTTTAAGTTGCCGGTGAACTCGCTCAATCATGCCGTTTGCGCAGGGATGATAAGAAGTGGTTCTTTTACGCCTTGTGGCAAACCTTAACATCAGACGATGGAAGAGATCCGACTCGAACTGCGTGCCCTGGTCGGTTGTCAAAACAGCTGGGACACCGAAGCGTGGAATCCATTCACGGGTGAACGTTTCAGCTACTTCCTCAGCGGTGATTGAATGCATAGGCCAAGCTTCAGGCCATCTAGTCACTCTATCTATAGCTGTGAGGAGGTAACGGTACCCGTTACTGACAGGTAGAGGTCCAACGATGTCAATGTGCACATGCAAAAATCGACCAGACGGCAACTTAAACTCTCCTGTCGGCGCCGAAACGTGTCGCGTAATTTTACTGCGCTGACATGCCAGGCATGAACGAGTCCACTCTCTGCAGTCCTTTCTAACTGATGGCCATACGTATCGATCAGTTACTAGCGTAGTGGTTGCTCTAACACCGGGATGACTCAAATTATGAAACTTGTCAAAAACAGCGCGGCGAAATGGAGGTGTTAAAAAGGGACGCGTTTTCCCAGTTGAGACATCACAAATAATAGAGATATGTGTTCCAGGAATATTTACCTTAGAAAGTTGAAGACCTGAGTCAGTTGAAACTAAGATGGTAGAGAGCTCTGGATCAGACTCTTGGGACTTTAAAAGAGCTTCAAAATCTTGTTCCATCGATATTGCCTCTATGCGTGACATCGCGTCAGCAACTACATTTTCTTTTCCATTTACATGTCTGATATCAGTAGTGAATTGAGAAATAAACGAAAGCTGATTGAGTTGTACCGGGGAAAGTTTTTCTCGGCGCTGGGAAAATGCATAAATCAACGGCTTATGATCCGTATAAATGGTGGCATGTTGTGCTTCAAGAATATGTCGAAAATGTTGGATCGCTTCATACACACCAAGCAGTTCACGGTGAAATGCTGGCCAAACTGACTGTTGTGTTGTTAATTTCTTGCTAAAGAAAGCGAGTGGCTGCCAACTATCTCCAACCAGCTGCTTAAGACATGCACCTACGTGACTTGAAGATGCATCTGTAAACAGTCCTAAAGGTGCGTCAACTACAGGATGAGCCAATAGAGTAGCTGTCGCAAGATGATCTTTGCATCGTTTAAAAGCTAGTTCTAATTCTGGCGTCCATGGAACTGGTTTAGCGCCTTTTAAATTTGTTTCTGCCAAAACGTTAATTAGAGGCGCTTGGAATTCAGCCGCTTGTGGCAGAAATCATCGAAAAAACTTGACCATTCCGAGAAACCTACGGAGGCCTTCGACTGTTTTAGGAAGAGGATAATTCCGCAAAGCTTCAATTTTGTCTAGAGGTGGGCGAGTGCCATCTTTAGAGATGAGAAAACCTAAAAAAATTACCTCCTCGGCACCAAATATGCACTTCGATGAATTAACGACGACGCCATATTCTGAGAATCTTCGGAACAATGAGCGAAGGTGCTCAGCATGCTCCTCAGGAGTTTTGGAAAAGACCAAGACATCATCAATGTAAGCGTAACAGAAATTAAAACCTTGCACAACTTCATCCATAAAACGCTGAAAAGTCTGTCCAGCATTCCGTAGACCAAATGTCATAAAGGGAAACTCGAACATTCCAAAAGGAGTAGTAATCGCTGTTTTGCAGATATCACCCTCATAAACTGGAATTTGCTGGTAAGCCTTGACCAAATCGATTTTGCTGTAAATAGACGATCCTATAAGGTTCTGACTAAAATCGGCAATGTGGCGGACGGGATAGCGGTCCGGAATAGTCCTGGCATTTAAAGCACGAAAATCGCCACAAGGTCGCCACCCATCCTGCCCTTTTCGCGCCATGTGAAGTGGTCACGTCGGGGTCACCATTTATGGGATGTTCTATATTTTTATAAATCACAACCCATTTTTATCTTTGTAAATTGATATATTTCTTCACAAACAACAGTAATTAATTTATATTCTTATAGAAACGCTCAAAGGAAAAATACATGCTCACTCATCTTAAGTCTGTTCTGAGTGACGTCTGTTTTCTTCTTTTCTAAGTGTCCTGTATTTATGTTGCCACATACATCAAAAATCGTATAGAAAATACTACACCATACGGTATGTACATTTTTAGTGCGTATCTACGATACGCTACACTCTCTTTGTTATGGCACAGTGTATCCCTTTCTACGCGACATGAAATTTACTATGAGTGAAGTGTGCCTGTTGCTATATTCTGTGTTTTGCGATCAGCTGCATTTTGACAACTACGTAAAAATGGTTATTACCTGATCTAAGAAGACAATTACTGATTTTATTAATTAATACATTTGCACCCCGAGTTGTGGGATATAAAAACCGGCATCTACAAAAATAGAAATGCTAAAAAAGATGCATGGAATTAAATCGCTGATAAGTTTGGCATAACAAGCAACGAGGCTTACAAAAAATTCAGAAGCCTAAGAACTTACGCAAATAATGAGGAGAAAAAGAAGAAAAGTGGTAGTGCTGGCAGTAAAACGATGCGATATCTTTTTTCTTTACTCAAAATACCGCAAATATAGGATTAGATAGTGAAAATGCAACTTATAACGTAAGTATATTTAATAAAGTATTTTAGACTTAAAAATGTACATATCTCTGTATTACGTATGTATCATATCGATTAATAAATTGAACTTCTTCCATCGAAATCTTGCAACTTGTTTCCTGATACTGCACCATTTCATTTCCTCGGGCGGATGTAAAAAAATTCAATTCTGAAAGTTTAAAGAATACAAATTAATACAAAACATAATTTATTTGACTGGAACTTGCTTAATAGCAAGTTCGCGTATAGCTACATGTGTAACAACTCTTTACGTTGAAACACTTCCACTCATATTCTATAAAACCTCTTATACCCTCAAACTATATTTAACTAGGTTGTCTATCTGTACTTTCAGCAGTAAGACCCCCAATTAACATACTTAGTCTTCTTTTATTTTTTCTCCCGTTTTGTGTCATTGTAAATAAAGCTCTTCTCAACTAAAGTTCAAAATTATAAGGTGTACATCTTAAAACCGAACTTCTTAGCTATTAGTAATTTATTATTCAATTTCGACATTAGATTCATTCAGTTTATTCGTTTCTAACAAAAGTTGTATTATTTCTTAGTTTTTCGAAGCTTGGTAGGAAATATCGTTGTCTCTTATAACAAAAATTAGCTTAACTTAAAAATTGCAAGTATGAATATTTCCAATTTTTACAATCTCGTTCTCTACCGTCACAAGGAATGCTCGACATCCACCGGCAACGCGTGTACAAAACCATCGTTTCTTAACATCTGTGCTCCGACGTTTATTTAGACTGTGTTTATATCCTCGATACTGTGCCATTTCATTCCCTCGTTTAGACATCAAGATCTTCAGTTCACCTGAAATTTAGGAACAGTTATAGCAGTAGGCAAATACCGCTCACAGAGAGTTCCAGCATAAAGCTTGAACGATATCTTTGATGAGTAATAATTATCTTTATTAAACATTAAATACATATTCTTTATAGAATTCCGAAGACAATAATTAAAACGCCATCTAATGAAGTAATCGAAATAGTTCTTGCAATAACTGCAGTGCCGATATCTCAAACATGGCATCAAGTGAACTCGTATAAGCAGGAGGAGGAGAGAGTAGTCAATTAGAAGTTACATTAAAAGCTGCACCAACAAAGCCACACAGAAAAAGAAACATAGTCTAAAACCAATGAGTAGTCTTGATAATAGGTGCAGACGGGGTGCACAAATTTAACGCATACTAATCAATCAATTTAAATAAATGAAACATGATAAAAACATACCAATAATAACAAAATCACTTGACAGTCAAGTGCTAGTAGAATACGCTTCCTAAATATATTCGTTTTTTTTTTCAACGTCTCAAACCTTTAGGGACCTAAATGTTTAATTTAAACAAGATATGAGCCGAGTCCAGCATATTGTTGGACAGTTTATAAAGAAACCTATTCTCTGATATATTGGTGCAGTATCAGTGACTCCTGACGGCATCTGAAAAGCTTAAAGATATATTAACAATTTTATGCATTCACAGGCGACTGAAACTTTGGAAGCCGTCGATACTAGAAAAGGCTCAAAATATTATACGCGATGCTGGCGAAAATAAAAGCGAATATGCTGCTGTCGGACAGCATGTTGCCAGTAAAATGCATGTTGTTTTACTATCCAAAATGATGCATCAAACCGAAAATTATAAATTTTAAGGAATATGTAATAAATTTCTTACTATGATTAGCCACTAATTGTTTTTTACTAGATACCTATTATTATTAAATTTAAAAAGTACATAATAGTTACTCCTTATGATTAACATATTTAATAAACCTATGTTGACTTACCTTGATGTATTATTTTAATCCTTCTATAATAGCTGCACACACCTCTTGAATAATAGTAGAAATCGAAGCATCTGATACTCGGAACAGGTACATCAAACTTTTTAATGAATCTCCAGTTGGCAAAAACCGTAGAGTTATCGCAAATCTCGTGATGGCGATGAAACAGGTATTGCTGTTCTCATGGTTGTATCATTTCTTTTTATTTTTGGCCCAATTTTGTTTAAAAGAAAGTCAAAGTCGCCTTTTGAAATTCTAATAAAATTCTTGAATAATTTATTATCAAGGCTTATTATTTCTAGACTGAAATTGTCTACAGTTTCACGCCTATTTAAGTAAGGTTGAATCCACAATCTCTTCTTTTTCTGTTATTTTTAAATTAATATAAGCTGCTGCGACAAGTGTGATTTCGTCAGCCATTGTTGCCATTATGTGTGGCCCGTTTAGGAGTCTGCATCATGGGCCATACTATTGCAGACATATTGCAACACATGGCCCGGCCATTGATTGCTCGGCCATCATCTGCATTAAAACATTTTTGTGGTGGCCGGGCAATTAGTTAACAAACGCAGGCTGCAATTTCCCCGTACTAGACTATGTAAAGTTAGTAATTCTTCTTTGGGAAAAGGGATACTCTTCTTTAATAAAATCCCAGAGGCTCTTTTATCTCTGCCTTTTAATAAATTTAAGAAATGTATCAAAGAAAAGCTGTGTAAAAAGGCTTACTATAAAGTTAGCGATTATCTAGTTGATAAAAGGGCCTGGGACTAGTGTTGGGCAGGCTACTTCTAATTAATTTGATATATTTGTTTTAAATATTGTTTGATGATTAGCTTTTTTTAAAGAGTACCGAGAGTTATTTACGCCGGCTTTTTCTCTCGGCCTCTGTTTTATTTGCCGATGAGAAGGGATGTCTACAGGTTCAAATTTAATGACGTGGAATAAGTGATACCTTGATGATCTTATGTTCCAAAATAAACGTATTTTTATTTTTATACCCCAGTTCGGGCAGAGGGCATCCAGCGTAGAAAGCCAAACCAGAAGATGTTGGATCCTGCTCGTTTAACTTCACTCCACGTCGTTTCAGCCACCTTAGCTTCTACAATGATGCTTCCTTGTCAGGTCCGTTTTAGGCGGCCACGTTACTTATCCGTCAAGGGGTTGCTTGGTAATATGACTACTGATGAAAAAAAAACAATATTAATAACTAAATAAAACTAAAAAGCTAATCTTACAGATTCAAGAACAGCAAATAGTGAATTACATAATATACAAAAAGAAGAGGAGATACAAGAATTACACAGGTCACGATTGATCAGGATATGATAAGGTTAGGAAATCGTATAGACTCAGGCAGCTTATTCCACAGCCTAATGGCGGAAATCCTAAATGAATTGCCTATGAAGGATGAGCTGTGGGATGAAATTTCCAATAGACATCTATTGGAAGAGCGTAGCGTATAGTTAGAAGGACCTAAGAATTTGAAATGATTTTTGAGATAAGAAGGGGTTTTGGGATTGAAAAGAATTGAATATAGAAGTTGAAGAATATGAGCGTCACGTCTGAGTCGAATAGGTAGCCACCTCAGCTGCCTGCGGAACTTAGACACATGGTCATACTTCCTAAGACCAAATATAAAACGTATGCAGAAGTTCTGCAGGCGTTCGATCTTGTTGAGTAGCTCTTCATTCATATCGGAGGTGCACGAGTCCGCATAGTCGAGAATAGGAAGCAGAAGAGATTGCGCTAACATAGTTTTAGTGCGGATAGGAAGGAAATTAGAAAGACGTCTCAGAGAATTTGACGCGGCGTATACTTTACGGCTCATTTCCTTTACGTGATGACCCCAGGATAGCGTTTGGTCGAAGAAGACCCCAAGGTTTTTAACATTTTTATTAAGAGCCAAAGCCACACCGTCAAGGTAAACGCCAGGGATCTGAACCCATTTGACTCTTGAAATAAAGAAAGGGCTTCCTATGATAATTACTTGACTCCTGGTAGGATTAATTTTAAGACCAAAGTCTTTACTCCAGTTGGCTATATTTTGAAGAGCATCATTTATTATTTGAATCGCAAGAGGAAGTCGATCCAGTGTAGACTGAACGTAAATTTGGAGGTCATCAGCGTAAAGGTGATAATCAACCAAAAGACGTGCTGTCAATGTGTTAATAAAGATAGAAAATAGAAGAGGCGAAAGTACTCCACCCTGCGGAACACCAGTACTTACGTTATTCCACTGCGAGTGTGTATCATTAATTTTAATACGCTGGCGAAGACCGTTGAGATAGCTATCGAACCAAGCAATATCGGATGGAGTGATTTTTAAAGAACGAAGCAACCCAAGCAGAATTTCAAAGTAAGAGTATTGAAAGCATTGCTAAAGTCAAGCAGAGTGAGAACAGTGAGCTGCCCATCATCCATCCCCCGACGAATGTCGTCAGAGACCTTAACCAATGCAGTAGTCGTGCTATGCCCCGGGCGGAAACACGATTGAAAAGGATCTAGAATGGAGTTCTTATTCAGAAATCCGTTAAGCTGCGAGTGTATAAGGCGCTCTAGAGCTCTTCATTTCCCCCTTTCTTTCTACTTTCCCCCTAACTTTCTACTATACTCATATCCCTATATTCAATTCACTTTTTTATTTTGAAATAAAATACCGAAAATCACTCTATCAATCAATTCTTTCTTTTTATTTCTGTGTATTTTGATATTTAGTTTAAAAGTAAGTAAATTTTGAATTCAAAAGTCCTGCCAATTGCCGTAGAAATACTACTCGGGTGCTCGTCAACAACTCGTTTTTGTGAAATAACAATCAACGAGTGCGGTTCTTTTGTTCGCAGCTGCATCAAATAAGACAAACCCCAAGTGGGTTTGCTTTGTGTCAATTGTCGTTGACATGAAACGTGCAAAAGAACCTTCTTTTTAATAAACCTTTATTGTCAAATTCCTCAGATTTCAAAAAGTGAAGTTTTAGAGTAATGTGGATACACTATTTTCTCTTTTCATTTCACGAATAATATTGCGACCGTTATTTAATTTGAAATTAAAAACTGTCTTTACATATGTCGAGTGAAGGTAGTATTACTGGCGCGCTACAATTTTAGTGATGGTTATCTGGGAAACTATTTTTAAGCTTCTTCTTTTGGTGCCCTTCTAATAACTGGAGGTTGGCCGTCAGTCAAGTGAAGCGAGATTTGTCCCATGCCAGATGCAGCAACTCTTCCGCGATCGTAATAGTCGCCGAACACTCCCTTACTTCATTCAGTCCTTCATTAATTTTAATGGCATTTTAAATGAGCCCGGTCACTTAAAGTTTAAAATTTTCATGAAAAGGCAATCAAACCATGGACTTAGTTTTCTTTTATTATTGTACTTCAGCTGTTTCAGCGATTCTTCTTCACTCTAAAGGTGTTTGTATATCCTTCTGCCAGTTGTATTGATATTTAAGACACTAAGGGCCTGTTTCGCAATGTATGGATAAAGTGCCAAATAGCTATGCAACACATAAATTATTCGAAAGATAAAAGTTCCAAATAAGATACTTCGGATTTCATGACGAATAGCGCTATCTGACAGTCGTGAAACGCAAAAATACTGTTAAATAGCTTATTTGGAACTTATCCGGACATTGTGAGACAGACCCTAATTGTTTTAAATCTGTGTAAAATTGCCATTAACATAGGTGGAATTGTATTAAAGAGATGTCAACAATTCGACTTTACTAATGAGGTTCTTGTCCTATTGTGAATTCTGTAATTTCTCACCGCGCTCCACGTCACGTAATCCTTTTATGTAAATGAGAGAAGCCTCTCGGTTTCTCGTTTGTGTTATCTAGACACGATCTCTAATTTGTCACTTTTGAATAAATAACTGCTGTTTAATGAGGTTTTTTGCACCATCAATAGATAACGTTCAATAGACAGGCAACATTTAATTGAATTAAAAAAGTCTATACCTATAAACACTTCATAAATGTCAAGATTATTTTGAAGAAAAACACTTTTTTACGGATTATAGTTACGTATTATTATTGTATTTAAACTTATAATAATCTAGACATAATTTTAAATTCGTCGGTTACGTTTCGCGTGCTTTACAGCGTGCGTGGTCACGGTGACTGAAGACAAAGGTGTTAAATGTCAAAAAGTATCACAGCTGTAGAAAATGTTGTAGTATCTGTATTTATTTCCCCGGAGTTGGTATCGACGAAAAAGTGTTTTTCTTTAAAGTTATGTTAAAAAAAGACAATGCTAAGATTATTTTGCTTCTCGACACACAAATATTAAGATTAGGTTTGGACTACTAATTAAATAGTGCAAAGTAAAAGCTTCACATAATATTATGTACGACGACAGGACCTGAAGAAACCAGGATTTCGATGTAACTATTGAGTGTGCTGACACGTATCTCAGCGTGGTGATCAGTCCATAGAACGCCTTGTCGTCCAGGGGAAGGTGGAAGGCACTGAACCGCGCGGCAGGTCACCTACACGTTGGACTGATCAGATTAAGTCTGCCGCAGGAGAATCACTGAATCAGTGCAGCAGGATGACCTCCAATAGGCAACGAGGGCGGATCGTCGTGAAGCGCATCACATCTGCGCCTTCTACCACATAGCGATCACGGCCGCTCTGTCAAGAGCGTAGCGAATAACAAGTATTGAGTGTTCTGCTAAATATGTAGGATACACAGGGTACACAGGATCGTTTACAGACAAAAGGATGGGCTATATATGATTGGTGTACTCAGTTCCCTCACTAAAACGCTCATTAGGTCCGTTGTGCGTAAAACGATGTTCTATTTGTCAGCATGAAAAATATAGCTCGTTATTAAAAGAAATCTGTACAAAACATAGCTTTATTAAAGATATTTTATACGTAAGTCAAGTGACACAATTCGGTCGCAGATTAATGGAATCGATAGTAACATACCTTGCTTGTAAATTATTTGTCCGAATGAAATAACGCACGATTTTTTTTACGGGTGTTACAAGGTACGTTACAAGGTACGTTAAGGAACAGGTATAGGTACTATAATCACTAATGAATTTGAAAGCCACTGTCTAATTTGAAAGCTACTTCTTCATCATCTTCTAGTGACACTGTCTGGAATCAATGTTAACTGCCTAGTGTAATCTTATCTAACCTACAGTAGTATCTTGCGCTAGTCTAAAAACCTCCTCGGCAGATGTGATATTAGTGCACTCCCGTACGTTCCGCAAAACTACGACATCTTTCTGTCGGCCGCGGAAAAATTCTACTGAAACGCGTTCAGTAGATTTTTTCTAATTATATTTTAAACTGGCGAATTTGAAAAGCATTAAAAAAATATGTTAACTAAGAGAGTATTCATTTTAAAACTAAAGTTTGCTGAAATAATAAGATTGATTGTCCGAACCTTCTATCTAGATTTAAGTTTCATGTACCCTCTCGATCCCCTAGGCATTTCATTTGTCCTTCCTTTCCGTAGGACGCGTTTTGGTCAAAGCTCTCCGGTGTCCAGATTAAGCATTCTGATAAACAAGCTAGATCTGGATATCCAGAGTTGCTCCCCTCACACTTTAAAATCGATTTTAGTTTAGTTTTTTGTAATTGTTTCTTTTTTGTAATGTTTGTTTTGTTTAAAAATTGTTTCGATTGATATTTGTATGTGCTCTAAATGAATGTCATGTTTGCCTCTAATTGCTTATCACATTCAAAATTGTATTTAGTGTTTGTTTTTACCAAAGTATCAGTGTGCCGAGCGTTGGCAATCTTTATCAATAAAAAAAAAAAAAGAAATTAATTATTGCTTTTTTTGCTCATACTATATGTTCCCTTACTTCTTATTTTGCCGTCCCGATTCGTTCGGTGACTTTCATTCACCCTTTGGATCCAGCTGATGTGGAGCATGCGAAGGTAACACCACACCACCTTCTTGTATCTTCTTTAATAGTCCATCCCTCACAAACTTATAGTTCTCAAAAAAAAAAATATTTACACTAATTACTTGCCTGCATTACCGGTGAAGTAAACTTAAATACCATTACCTTATTTTCCAACAACATTGCACGGAGAATTATTCATTTGTACAAATACCGTGAAAAGTTTCGCGTCAAACTTGGCTATTTCCCGCGAACTTTCTGCAGCCTCCGCGTTTTTCGCTTTCAGCCTCAACTCGATTTGCATATACAAAGGTGAATCTCTATTATCAAGCCTTTTAGGTGCTTTACAAGTGCTTTTAAAGTATTAAAATGTTGCTTAAGTGGTTATTTTTATGTCAGGCGTATAAAAAGTATATTAGTTAATATACATTTTTTGACTTTCGGTCTTGTGTTGGAATTGACTTAGATATAATATAAAGGTTTTGTTTCGGAGATATTGTCATAAGATCAAGTGTTTTACGAATGTAAATAGTATACGAGCCCCGAAGCCCCATCAAACCCCACATGGGGAAAAATGAAAAAGTTCTCCGTGCTATGAAGCAACTTAAAGGCTAAACTCTTGGCTGTCTGGGAGTCAATTACGCCTGAGGCGTGTGCAGCGTTAGTTGCAACTACGCCTCTTCGCATTGAAACTGTCATTGAGAGCAAAGACGACAAAACTAAGTGGTAGCGGAACTATTTCGGGTGAGTGACAAAGGTGGACGAATTCTTTTGCGTTTTTTGTTTTAGAACATTTTTTTAATTTTTTATAATATGTAAATGTTCCTCAATCCGGTTTACATTTTACTAAACGTTCTTAATTATTTTACCAGCAGGTACTTTCTATATTTTACGCTTTGCACTACTTGCCATACTAGACGAACTATTTTGCATCGGGGTTCGTATATGCAATTAACATTCGTGTTTGTGGCGCCAGCCGGTTTCTCTCCTGGCTGATGTACCTATATACAGTATACACCTTACACAATACACTTATAAGGGTAATTTTATCAGTCCAGCGAGTAGGGGATCAGCCTAGTTAAAATAGAATCACGAAAAATGAGAAAACCTTTAATACATTTCTCGAAATCCATCTGAATGTTCAAACTTTCAATTTGTCCAACCAATTCTTCAGTCATTTCCGTGATACAAATCTTGCTGGACATGGCACACAATCTTCATCAATTAGCCGATATCCGTCAACTAACGAACAGCCAGATTGACAATCTGTTTCTCATTTCCAAATGTCCTCGGCTGTCCATCGTGTTCGTTAGTTGGACTAAGTGATCAAATGAACATACGCATAATCGTAAGTTAGCTATCGTTTAACATAAACTGGAGTTTTACAATTGGAGTACAATTATAGTTTATAGTAACTCCATTTTAAAAACAAAAAAATATGTCACCCACTGTTGTAAGATATGTATTTTGCGATTATTATTTCCTTTTTATAAATAAATAAATAATTCAGTGGGGCTACAACCTCTTTACGTCTTGGCCTCTGATTTCTGAATCTATTTCATGATCATTTTATCTAATAGGCAAGTAGGTGATCAGACTCCAGTGCCTGATACACGTCGTCGACTTTTTGGGTCTTAGTCATGTCAGTTTCCTCACGATGTTTTCCTTCACCGTTTGAGCAAATTAAGTTTAAAATATATTTCATAATTAAGTTTTTTTTTGATATAATATATTAAATGCCACATTGCCTCTGAATTGTAAATTAAAATCATTGTACGTCATATAGTAAACATTAACTTTGTAAATATATGCCAGCGACAATGTATTCGCAAAGAGTTAATACTTTATCTTTTAAATTGAAGTTACCTCTCAAAGTTCGATTTATACGAACAAAATTAATTACCATAGATAAATAATAGTACTAATGAACCATAGACTAGCTTACAAAACGTTTTCGCAAAAGCCAATTAATTAAATGCGTACTCAAACGTTTTCATACGGGCAATTATGCTTTTACGATCCGAATGGCGTCCTTATTGGTCTAATTATACCGATAAATAGCCGTCATTAAGAGATTTAACGCATTTGTGTTCTCAT
This sequence comes from Pieris mannii, assembly GCA_028984075.1. Classification (NCBI taxonomy): domain Eukaryota; kingdom Metazoa; phylum Arthropoda; class Insecta; order Lepidoptera; family Pieridae; genus Pieris; species Pieris mannii. The sequence goes on from CM054783.1 coordinate 5,721,089, forward strand.
TTCAGAACAATCGTTGATATTCAATGACTTACATGTCTTGTAAAAGACAACTGAGACACTGCCTGTTTCACAATGTATGGATAAAGTGTCAAATAGCTATGCAACACATAAATTATTCGAAATATAAAAGTTCCGGATAAGATACTTGGCATTTCATGACAAATAGCGCTATCTGACAGTCGTGAAACGCAAAAATACTGTTTATTCTACAAATAAGTAATAAATAGCTTATTTGGAACTTATCCGGACATTGTGAAACAGACCTTTAATAGACAAGGAAGATAACGAAGATTTTGTTAAATCATTTATTGTCTAGTAATACAAAAACAACCAATTCCGCAGTTATTTAGTTTTACTTAAAATATTTAATCAATGCATGTATTCAATAATTATTTAAATGTGGTTAACTAAAAGGTTATTTTGTTATGTCTTTATATATCAGTGTGTAACATTCAATTTCAAAGCTGAATTTCGTCGTTCGGTATAATTAATCATAAATATTTGATGTCCTGCTGTCAGTTCATAGATATTATAACTCTAAAGTATATGATATTGTTGTCCACACTATGACAGAGTTAGGGCCTGTTTCACAATGTCCGGATAAGTTCCAAATAAGCTATTTATTACTTAATGGTAGGATAAACAGTATTTTTGCGTTTCACGACTGTCAGATAGCGCTATTTGTCATGAAATGTCAAGTATGTTATTCGGAACTTTTATCTTTCGAATAATTTATGTGTTGCATAGCTATTTGGGACTTTATCCATACATTGTGAAACAGGCCCTTAATGTTATTTAAGTCTTATTTATATACATAAATATTAAATATATTAATTAATTAATAATATCTTATTTCAAAAATTCCCACAATGAATATTAAAAACAATCGGCTTGCAACTTTTTTCATAAATGATTGACGATTTGTCTTCCCAAAATATAGAGAAGGGGAAATGACGGAGTCTGTCAGAAACGAAATAATAAATCTTCGACTATCCCGGACAGAGCAACAGGTGGGTCAAGGACACCCCGGGCTGCGTATTAGGTCATATATTATTCATATTTTACTTGTGTGCAGTTACTATAGTTACCGTAAATTAATTTTCCGTAATCTAGTCACTAATATGACTTCAACGTCAGGATTTTATAACAAAATCGTGACGCTTAACATGCCTAACTATTAACCTTTCCGTCAGTTTCAGTTTCCTATAAATTGTATTTGATGATAAGTATGTATTTTTTATACAGATCTGGAGAGACGTTTGGTCACTTTTTTTTTTACTTGGGGAAAGGCATTGCGCATACCATATGCATAAGACGTTTGGTCACAATCCAACCTTAAGTTAAGTGAGATATGTCCTATTCTACGGAGCCTATTTAGCCGCCCCTCAAATGAACCCATACTGAACTGTCTAGTGATGATGGAATAGGGCCAGGAGTTCCACTTCTTTGCTGTTTTTACAAGAAGAGTTTTTACAAAATAGAACAAACCAAACCAAATGGTTCTGCACCTGGGTTTGTCAACAAGGATGTGGTGAAACTCCAGCGCTCGAAGTGTGAAGATCAGTCAGACTTTTGCCAAAATACCTGGAGCGTATAGTGAAGTGGCCTTCTACAACCAAATTGGCTGACAGGGCACGGTCTCCTATTTCAAAAGAAACACCTCGGAATGTTGGAATGAAACCAAAATTATTATTTTTGCAACTCATTAGACAAGCCTGGGTTTTATTTGTGGTAAATTGGACCAGGTGACATAAAGACCCCTAGCTACTAAGATCAAGATGTATAATTTACATCCTAGATTCACTGAGTGACCGCTTGTTTATAAGCTTTGGAATTTAAAATTATTTGAGAAATAGCAATATCTAATTACAAAAGATAACCAATAAAGTAGATACATATCATCACTTCATTGCCCTTTAAAAAGGCCAGATGGATAAAGAAATGGCAAACCTGTCTCAATGACAGGCTTTTACGACACACTTGACTCTGCAAATTCCCTTTGTTCTTACCTGAGGCTAGTATTCAATGTCACCTGGATTTTTTCAGAGTCCGCTCTTAACAGTTCAAGGTAAAGGTCAGACCAGACCCCTGTACCCTCAGTTGTGATGAAAGTCGTGTTAATTATAAACCGCTGTAAAGGCAACCGCAGACAGAATATTTTATATTATTCTTTTAAATCATTATAAAGGTAGGAAACGTACAGTAAAATTGCATTTTCTTTATCCATTCGAGTTATTTATTTAACTTGAATGAATGGTGAATTGACGAAAGTTAGATTCAGAAGGCGAATTGGGCCTAATACTAAATTATGTAAATATATATTAAAAAATGTTGTTACGTGAATTACCATATCTTTGCCATAATTCATAAATTCTTATTAAAATTTACTGAAATATTTCTATAGAAAACGTTTTTCTTAATAATAATTTATAGTTGATAATATCCAGCTACGAGCTGGAAATGTATGACAAGGCCTTTAACAATATGATATGAAATATTGATTGCTAGATGGTTGTGTGCGTGATAAGCACGTCTACCATTTACATTACATCGTACATTTTTTATTCTCTAAAAAGCTTTATAATATTGAAAAATGTACATCTTAAAAGCTTCTGAAAGGCTGAACAACGTTTTTATTAATTGTACTAAGTTGCTGTATGCAATCAACTACTTGTTAAATTTGCCAAAATAAAATCGCTCAAGTTTACAATTTGTACAATTTGCCGATTAATTGCGAAGAACTAAACGATTGTTTTGTACAGTTTAAAAGGCATTGCGATAATTAAAACGCAACCAAATTGTAGAACGGTTCTGTAATTGATTTGAAATTCGTGTTAACTGTAATGCTAGTTGATTAGAATGCTGTCAGTTCAGACTGTTTGATCCATTGCATATTGAATTCTTGGTAAAGCTATCACACCTTAAGGTTTTCTCTTTTATGTATTTACAAGATAGATAAGAGAGAAGAATTAAAAATCCTGGAGTTCATATTGGTCACACAAGCACATTTTTAAGTCTAAAATGAGTTTATCACTGAAGAAAAAAGTGATGGACTCTCGTGACCCGTACACTGCTGTACGGCTGCCAATCGTGGCCTATCACAGCTGAAATAATAAAGAAAATACAAACATTTCAACGATCAGCCGAAATGAGTATGTTAGGCTTGAATCTTAGAAACAGAATAAAATGTACAACAATACGAAATAAAACAAAATAATAGACGCAGCTAAAATGGTGTTCCGCCTAAAATGACATTGGGCGGGGCACACAGCAAGAAAGCGCAACAACTGATGGAGCGAGAGAGTGCTGCACTGGTACCCACGCGACGCTCGCCGGCTCCAGGGGCGCCCACGCCGGTGCAGGGCGGATGACATCAACGCCGTCGCCGGGGTCAAGATGCCTGGCCTACGACACACAAGAGTGGAATTGGATGGAGCAGGCCTACGACCACCGGTGGACAAACCAAAACTTGACAAGCAAATGATTATTCCTAAATGTTAAAGTGTATTATACCTAATGTTAAAAAATAATTTTTCAATTCAAAATCAATGAAACTTCTAATCTTTTGTAATTAAGTTTTGGAAAAAAACATTATTATTATACTTATTTGACATAGGAACCGAATAGTTTATCCGCGGTATATGAATCCAAATTGAAAAGCAGTAATAAACTGAATACATAACTCGATACGACTTTGTTTGTTTGTTATGAGATTATTAGAACAGTGCGCGTCAAACTGCGCACGCGTTTCATACAATCAAGTCAACAATGAATTGACGGTTATAAATGCGTTTCAAAAAGAGCGTTTTAAAAATACTGACGCTTTGTGTGTTAATTGTGACAATATTGGGATGTATTCTATTTAATAGTGAAAACATGACAATATCCAATCGTAAGCTATACAGTCAAATTTTTTCTCAAAGAAAAGTATTTTTTAATATAAATGACCAATATTTTCATAACCCCGTTAGGAATAAATATATTCTCCAATGGACGTCAGATCGTACAGTACCATTTGTGTATATGGGGGAAGGAAACATTGGATTCCTTAAAAGAAAATGTTCATACACAAACTGTATAGTGACCAACAATAGATCTTTATTAGGAGATTATACAAATTTCGATGTCATTGTATTTAATGGACCCGAAATTATTAATATACCGAAAGAGGAACTTCCACAAAAGAGATCCGAACACCAGAAATATGTATTTGCATCGATTGAATCTTCAGATAACTATCCAATCTGTAGAGATGATTTTAATAATTATTTTAACTGGACATGGACGTATAAATTATCCTCGGAAGTTCAATGGGGTTACATAACAATAAGAGATGAGAATAAACAAATAGTTGGACCGAAAATAGATATGAATTGGTTGGATTTTGGAAAAATGAAGCCAGTGAGTGAAGATGTAAAACTAAAAATTGGAAATAAATCAAAAGCAGTTGCTTGGTTTGTGTCAAATTGTTTTTCCAGAAGTAGAAGAAATGAATTATCGAGAGAATTGGCAGCTGAGCTCACTAAGTATGATTTGTATGTTGATATATACGGATCGTGTGGGCCTTTAAAGTGCTCCCGGAATGATGAAGACGCGTGCGATAAAATGCTTGAAAGAGACTACTTCTTTTATTTATCATTTGAGAATTCATTAGCTGAAGACTATGTGACAGAAAAGTTACTGCATCCATTAAAACATCTCACTGTACCAATCGTATACGGAGAAGCTAATTACACAAGGTATATCCATTCTATTTACTAATTTTGTATGAAATCTTTCTAGAAGATCTATGTTTACTTAAACAAAGCTACAACATACACAAAATACGAAACAAAAATTAACTTCACGTAACAATTAACTAGTCCGCCGAAGTTGGACATAAGGACATTATTTAAAGGCCTGCCTCTGGCATTATGAGTGTCTATGGGCGATGTCACTTAACATCAGACGAGCCTGCTCGTTTGCTCGCAGTTCTATAGAAAAAGAGATAGATTTCGATGGAAAAATATACTTGTGGAGGCTAAGATCACAAAGGGTAGTACAGCTATTGATGATGATGCTATACAAAGCCAGTATAATATTTAACTTATAGATTATAATGTTTACGCAATTATCAACGTCCTAGTCTATTTAATTGACGTACTGTATTGTATGTATTTAATTATTAATATGTATTTTTTTAATTTTACAAAATCATGACTAAATTATTTGATATCAGTACAAATATGAACTTTAATTACAGATTCATGCCAGATAGCGCGTATCTCAACGTGAGAGAGTTGGGAGTGAAGAAATTGGCGGAAAAAATGAATGCACTGATTGAAAATCCTGATGACTACATAGAATATTTTCGATGGACTAACCATTACAGCTATTATACAAAAGCTGAAAGTATAGAAACAGATGAATATTGTAGGTTTTGTTCCATACTCAGTGAAGAGGATTTGGTGAAGAGGAAATCAGTTTATGAAAATTTTAGTGAATGGTGGAATCCACCTTTAAGATGTTAAGCTAGAACAAATGCTTGCAAGCCTTTAAAAATATTATAACCATTGCACACAATAATTGGAATTTGTAGTACAGTAAGAAATAATAAGTAATTATTTCTATATCTATAATTTATGACTCTGAATGGTGATTTTCATTAATATCCTAAAAGACGTCTTCCATTATCGTTGTACTGTTCTTGTAGAATTAGAAATTTACATTATTCATGTTGCATACTTTATGTTACATTTTATTGCTGTCGATTATGATATTCAATTTCTGTACCCTTTACGACTTGTACTTGTGTTGCTGTGTATGAACAAATGTATTTACATATTTCTCTTGATTCTACAAACAACTTAATTTCGTCGGATTTTTCACTTAACACTAAAAGTTAGTTTTTTTTTTTTTTTTTTTTTATTGATAAAGATTGCCAACGCTCGGCACACTGATACATTGGTAAAAACAAACACTAAATACAATTTTGAATGTGATAAGCAATTAGAGGCAAACATGACATTCATTTAGAGCACATACAAATATCAATAGAAACAATTTTTAAACAAAACAAACATTACAAAAAAGAAACAATTACAAAAAACTAAACTAAAATCGATTTTTAAAGTGTGAGGGGAGCAACTCTGGATATCCAGACCTAGCTTGTTAAATGATTTAGAATAGACAAATGGGCAGTATTAAATTATACTCCATTACAATTTTTATTTAAAATAGAAATAACTAATTACCTAATAACATATCTAAAAAGAAATTCAAATTGCTACTTCCATAATGTATAATGCTGTAAATATGGGAACACGAATGGCGCTGATAACACTCATCTCAATGCAATGAAACACACATATTACAATATAATTCACGTATATTTGTAATTAGAATCCTCCTTTTGGACCGATTATTATTAAATTTTGTGTGTTCTCGAATAATTTAGATTTACGACTAGATGTTTTTTTTACTTAAGACGTGTGTAGTGGACTAACTCTGTCGATGCCGCTTAGTATATATAGTTATAATGAACTTTATTTACAACACAAACAAAGTGTGTGTGCGTGAGAGTAATTTGAGAGTATGGCTAAGAGATCAGAGTGAGTGTTAGAAAAATCAGACTCATGCCAAAGCATATGGTTTTGTAGAATTGTATGCTGCTCTACAAGGCTTAATATGGAGGCTTAGCATGGCCTCATATGAAATTCTGTCCACATCTTTGGGCCAGTGGTTCCAAATCCCTGTGTGTTTTTTAAAAAGTGGAGAGTAGTTTAGATCTTTACCTCCTGCTTTGTTACCTCAGCGTGCAAGCCGTGTTAACTCCAGATTTCATCCGCATCACCTTGGCTATAAGCCGTTTTACGTTCTGCTTCAGTAGATATGTTCTTCTGTCAACTATCACACTGTAGAATCCTCTCCCAGTGGAGGTCTTCTCTCTGACATACAACCTTTAAAAAGAGAGTTCACTTCTCCTTCAAAGGCCGGTAATACGCACGTAATCAAGCAGGCGCAATAGTATTAACAGATTTGTAAAGATTACATATTTTATAATAAAATAACAAACTAACAGACAAAAATATCTTTATTCATATAGGTAAACAAGTACACTAATGAACGGCATAAAAAACACATTAATTGTAAATTTACATTTATTGCCAGTTCTAAAATCAAAGGCGTAGAACGGAAGAGAAGAACTGGCAATAAACTCTCCGCCACTCTTTTTAATCGTCAAATTTTTTTACACAACGTTTGTAAGGAGCTGCGGCCATTACACCATGTTCCATATGACATTTTGAGTAATCAAGAATAATAAAATAAATTAAAACCAAAGATTTGTCCTCTATCCTGATAGATCCGATATCTCCTCAGGAGGAGGGATGGTGAAATAGGAGAACGCACTTACATACTCGTGGGAATAACACGCAAATACGTAGTAGAAACAACTAATATCACCGCATACACGAATTCAAGTACGACCAGACCACAAGTAGCACCCGTTCACGAGTAAGACGCATGGCCAGCCATCGGCCCCCTCGTCATATTTTAGGGAGAGGGACAACCCAACGCATGGACGCCTTAACCTTAAGTTAAACACACAAAATATATAATTATATCAGATATCCACAATAATAAATCAATCTAATAACACATTTACAAATGCGATATCTTTATATATATAATTCTACTGAACTTCTCTCAAACGACTGGACCGATTTTGACGAAATTTTTTGTGTGTATTCAAGGGGATCTGGGAATGGTTTAGATTCACAATTTTGTCTGCTGATTTTGGAATGTTTTACATTGGATGCGACAGACGGCGCTACCATCGCAGTGTCAAATTTTAAATAATATTCGAATTTTAATTTTAGTCTATCCCGACAGTTAGCGCTGCGATCAAATTAAAAAAAAGTTTTGTTATCATTGTGTTATTGTAGACCATGTGCTGGATCGTTAGATATTGTCATAACATTTAAATAATAATTTTCATCAAAATGGTCCAGAATGTTTTAGCTTATTAAAAAAAGTTTGAAATTTTCAAATTAAAGACGTGTAGACAGGACAACGTCTGTCGGGTCCGCTAGTTATTTATAAAATGCGATGTACAAGGTTTTCGCAAAAAATACGTAAAATCGATATACATATGGAGTCCAGCCATGTTAATCCAGCTTTAACATTTCATCTAATTGCTTAGTGGCTGTGATCGCTTTGAGTCCGCATTAAAGATTCTCAGTGACATCAAACAGATTACCCTAAAACGGTTAGAATCCGCAACCTTGTTTTACTTTGAACATTACGTTCGTCATATGTTAATTAAATGTTCTTGCGACAAACATTTTTCGATTCTTAATTTAAATGTCAGACTTTTTGTCTTTCGACCTGCGGCTTGAGACAAAATTACTATACAGCAGACGTGACCCACTACTGCAGGAAGAATTTGTATGATCATGACATTAGCTCACAATTTGTCACGTGATCTTTTTCATTGAAATTCCTTTAGCGTAAGAGTCACGCCTGTAGCATGCGGCTTGAATGCAAGCCCCTGAAAACAAACACGTTTTCGCGGGGATTGAATACGGAACCTCCATTATATTAGTAGTAGGTATAGGTAGGTAGAATCACACAAAGAACATCGTTCTATACAAATTTATGTACAAAGATGACTTTCCCAAACATATTTGAAATTTTATTTATAAATGAAATTCATGAATAAGCCCCGACAAATACGAGAAAGCTCACGAAATAACGAGATTTTCCTTTCGGGTGTAAGCAAATCCAACCAAGATTAGGAGGCAAACAAAATGTGGGCTATCCAATACATAAATATGTCTAATAGAAAAAATAATTTTTACTCTTTCATAGTTTTTTATCGAATTGGATGTATGATCTAATATATTGAATACCGTCTGGTCTACGTAACGGGTTATATGAAATAATTTTACTAAGGCCTATTATTAAAATTGATACTGTTTATTAGACAGGCAATAAAGGAAGTACCAATTGTGTCTTCCACAAACGAAGGTTTCTAGTTGGACTGCATTATAACTGTATATGACTTAAAATTGTAATCGAATAATGTCGCCTAAAGAAAAAGTCATTCCAATTATAAATGACAAAGAAACTTGGAAACAGCTTATATTATTCGGGTTATTTTGTAAATAGACAACACTTCTAAAAAATTCAGATGCCAGAGCATTTCGATCTCAAGTTGAAGTGAAGTATTTTAGTTCATTTCCCTTAGGCTTAAATCCTATGTCAGGACTGGCATGTTATTATATATTCACTATACCAAATTTGGATTCATGTGGAATATATGCGTAAAGTGTTAATAATATTGAAATTTTAAAAAATCTTAAAAATTATAATATAATTAACTAGTACGTAGTTCATATTATCTCTAATATGTTAACAATAATTCATCGAATACAAATTAAAATTTATTATTATATTATCATATTAGGCCTCACTAATATGATAATATAATAATAAATTATCATCAAAATACGAAATAACAAAAACATCTAAAAAAATTTCTAACTCTGTTTTATACTGATATTACCGAAAGAACTTAAAGATCTTCCGACAAGAGTCTTTAAAAAGCGACTTAGTGCATTACTTTTAGAAAAAACGTACTACTCAATAAACGATTATTTGTGTGAGACATGGTAATTTATACAAATTTAATTATGTATGATAATTGACTTAATTGATATGAATCTGACTAATAATGTAAAATCTAAACTAAGATAAATTTGCGCGCCCCTGTGTGTGGCAGAATATGCGAACGACTGACAATTGTACCACCTTGACATTTTGTACCATATTCGTGCAATGAATAAATTATTATTATTATTATTATTATAGGTATTTCGTACAAAGTATTAAAAATACTGCGTTGAAACGGTAGTAGAACACCAGACAATGCGACCACTATGCTTTGTTGGTGGTTATGCCACTAATTTGTAGCTTATGTGAAACGTTTCTGTGACTGTCAAATCATAAACAATAATTTGCAATAAAATAATATTGTTAGTATTATTAAATTGAGATGTAAGCTATCTTTTAAGTTAGATCAAACTGCACATGATGGGCACATTTGAATGAAATCCTTTAAGTAGTTTAGTAGTCCATGCGTCCATGCGGACAAACAACGTGACGCGTAATTTATATATATTAACCTAATCGAAAATAGTCTTATAAAATTATTTCCTTATATGAAATGGCTATATAATGTGTTCGCCAAATATTTTTATATAAACTGTGCTAATGGAAAACTGCAGATACTTATGACAGGGACTCTCCCTGTTTAAGTGCACACTGCAAGTTAAACGTGTAGTTAATATAGATGTATAGAATGCATATGTTTTAATGGCAAATAAATATTACAATCCGTTTAATATTTACGATATAACTCACTATGTGTCTGTATCATCTGCATCATCGAGATCACTCACCATTTTTGAGTCTTAAACATGCGTTTTCTAACTGATTTCCTTCGCCGTACGTAAAAATTAGCTAGGTTCTGTTCTGTTTTTAGAAGATTTGGTTATACACTTCTTTTACTTTACCCATCATGTTGCCGTTTAGGTACTTTACCTTACTAGAGTTGCCAGGAAGAGATCGCTTGTTAGCTATAAGACCGCCCGTTGCATCCCTTATAATTTTGTTCGGATTAATACCTGCAGCTGAGTTTCATCATCGGACGTCGAGGCAGAATACGAAATTCCACCCGTATCACCTCGACGTCTGCCGTTCCACAACTGCGCGTTTTTCTAGGCAGGTTTTGCCGCGCAACACCACTGTGCGGAACCAGCTGCCCACTGAAGTATTTCTGAATTAATTCGACTAGGGCCCTTCAAGAAAAGAGCGTACCAATTCTTAAAAGGCCGGCAACGCACTCGCGAGCCCTCTGGCATTGAGAGTGTCCATGGGCGGCGGTATCACTTAACATCAGGTGAGCCTTCTGCTCGTTTGCCCCCTGTTCTATAAAAAAAAATACTATGTTATTTGTTTTTGTATAAAGGTGACTAAGTGTGTATAAATAGAAATGTAAAAAATAATAATGTAAAAATTTATTTTACAGCAGTGATTCATGTGAAAATTGAGAATCACACACTCGTTCTGCTTACACTCCTCCTAAGTTAATTCTCTCTCCGTTAATAACCAACGAATAACTTATAAATCGTAACATATGTAAATTAAACCCCTAAAGTAATATACCTAAATATAAAATGAGTTCGTGCTCATAATATTATTAAGGGTATAAATCAAAGGTCTCAATCCATCACGGCTTGTGAAGGGCGGACTCGAATATTGTGAGTTTATGGATTACGTAGAAAATGGACCACGGTCCAGATTGTGACTACATTATCCTTGAATCCTTATTATACTGATGAAAGGCGCCTGCTTAGTGCACGAATTTTCTGTAAGATATCTTAGGAATAATGTCGAGGGATATTGAATACACGGGGTGTTCTTTTTTTTATATAATCAAGTAAAAATATACATGTTGATGTTAGCTCTTCATTTTTCATTTATGTAAAGAGACATGGTCATTAATTTTTATAAGTTTTATTTATATTTAGCTAAGACAAGTCTTGTGGTTCCAAAAAATGCTAATAAAATATATAATGAAATACAATCAGTAATTTATAATATGCTGCCATTATTACATTTTTTTTAAATTAAATACAATTACTAGACGATCCCAAAGACGTACACACGTCTTATATACAAAAAAAGTAATGTAAATCATTCTTGACTCCACATGAACACCCAAAAAATTTCATCAAAATCTGTGCCCCTGTTTACGAATTTCAGTAAGAACACACGCACAAAAGATTTATATATATCAACAGTTTATTTGCTGTATAGATAAATAACCTAGATACCAACTGCAGCTCCATGTGCCAGGCTCATATTTGAACCCAAACCATCCCCAGGACGCCACACAAACGTATAGAAAAAATCATTCAAATCGTTACAGCTGTTTAAGAGGAGTTCAATATATATATTTCTAATATATATACACACGTAGAGTAGAATTATATATAAAGATAGCGAAAAAACGTACCCATACGCTATGGACAATCAGATGATTATAGTTTATATTCTGTAGCATGAACAATAGATAAATGCAAGCATGACAGATATCAAATAAAATTAAGACATATTTAGAGGATTTCGGGTCAAAACATTGAATTTTATTTTTGTGGATATCATGATGAGACCGAACGCGTCTCATGAACGAAATTTAATCTAGAATTATTTAAAACACTACTATGCGCCGTGTTTTTGTATGTAAAAAATATTGTTCGCAATATTTTAAAAACGTAAAAAGAATAGCCTGGTACGTATTCCATTGTATTTTTATTGAGACCGACCAAAAGCTGTATTCATTCGAGTTCACTCTTCAAATATAAATTATAAAGGATTTTTTTAGCACATATAAACAAAAGCCTGTCCTATTTTGTACTTAGTGAATATTGATTCTACTTTTGCGGAGTTTTTATGAAAATCATTATAGAGATTTTTTCATCCAATTAATTCTTCTTTTTTATATTACATCGAAATAATTTCTTTCTTGTGTATTATTATGAAATAAAAATGATGTAATTGCCACAATTTAGCTGTGTATTCGTTTTTATAAATCGGTTGAAGCTCGATTCTGTTCTCGATTCGGTTCCGTCTTTGATGTTGTTAACACTCTTTAAATATCACATGTCAATTGTTTAGCAGTATTTTTTCTAATAACGTAGTACAAACTTACGCCCAAACCCAATAACCTATCTTAATCCATTTTTGACCATCTGAGATTGACATCTTAATACAAATGTTCTAAAAAATATGCCAGTAACCAATCAAGGGATTGTAATAGCCATCTGTCGATACAAGCTATCCATGGTAGGTTTGATCGGTATCTGTGGGTAGACCTTGAATTATATTAATGAAAATAACAGTTCAACTGTGCCAATACTGATAATGTTTGACGGGTAAAATAATGTGCATAGGTTTTATTTGCTTTATTTGGTTTACATTGATTAACAAATATGAGTGTAAACTCGGTAAAATGGAACGACAAAGAGTTAATTATATCCGTCGCCAAAAATGGATTGTCTTCGTAGAGTTTGGTTATTGAGATGCAGATAGGAGATCGATCGACTGTCACCGTCTGACAATCCACAATCTCAGATAGTTTTATATCTGAGATTGTGGCTACATTATTGGGTTCGGGCGTTAAAAAGTTATTCATACCCGCTCCAGTAAGTATGAATTATTAGTTGCGTTGGTTTACTCTGGTGTATATAAAAATATAGGCTTAAAACTGTACTTTGAAACAAATATTTACTTATCGTGTACAATGTATTCTTCAAAAGCATATCTCAACTTATTTTGGATGCTAAAGTGATTCTTTTGTAATTTTGAAACGATCTAAAAATTTGCATTTCAAGTATATTTAAATCTCCTAGGAAAATCCTTTCGAGTAGTGAGCTTTATCTTAATCCTCCTAGGAAATTTAAAAATATAAAAGTACAAAATATATTTAAAATATTAAAAAAAGGGGTTTTTAGGGGTTTTAATGGTTTTTAGATTATATATAAGTCAATCTATAAGGTTTAATATAGTCGTGTAGGAAATAAAACTGTGGGGCCATGTTGCTATACGTGTGACAAGTGTCTATTTTTCTTTTTTATTCGAGATTTAGATTTTTTTCCCTTTCTTGGCCTGCTGGTTTCTGCGTGAGCCAAACAAAAAGGTTAGAAAGTGTGTTGTTTCATTTATTTTATTGGCAAAGGCCGGCAACGCACCCACTAAAAATGGGTCGCTATGGGCTGCGATGACTGCTCTTTTTGGGCATCTCGCAGGCTCGTTTGCCCCCCTTTAATATAAAAAAAGGAGAGATTTAGATTTGCACAGTGAACAAATCATTTGACCTATCGTGGCACAGATTAATGAATGGTTACAGAATATGTCACAATAGGTCACAGTTACGTGAACGAAGTCAAGACCTATTGTCTTTCTATTTTAATCTCCTTATATTTTAATTACTTACAGGTACATTTATTACACATTCTAACAAACCAAATGTGTTCGTACGTGGTAGCAGATTATATGGACGAGTTGGTTGACTGCTTTGAGAGTTTTATACAGAAATCACTGCTGGCGATTATAATAGCACTCGCTGTGATTGTGGCCAGTGTTATGTATTTGTTAAAAATACTCTCTGAACGTACTCTAGAGAATTCGGCTTCATGTAAGTTACTGTTTATTACAGACCATATACTTTGTTCGGATTATAGTAGAAACTTTAAATGTTGTAACACATTGAATGATTAAATGGATACAAAGTATTGGCCGAACCCAAATTTTTTAATGGCGAATTTTGATTAAGTTAATATGAATGTTTAAAAATATGTATGAATATAAATTATTATTTTTATTTAACAATACATTTTTTCGGATCCGAGTAGGCGGCATACAACATGTCAAGTGCCGAATACTCGGATTCGACAGCTAGAGATAGCAATGGTTTGAATAAATGAACGGGACGCTTGCATCTGAGTGGGCGGCACCTCTATTATGGCCCCGATCTACTCGGATCCAAGAAAGAGCACTTAATGTGTTAATTTCGAATCATGCTGAAATGCAATTGGCCATTTTATCTGCGGTTATGTTGTCTCTACAAAAGTTTATCGCCATTTTAAATATGTTGGAATACGTAAATATTACGTTGGTCGGTTGATATAAGAGCAGTGTTAGCCTTGTGGCTCCAGCGTGCGACTCCATACCTGAGATCGTAGGTTCGTTCCCCGGCTGAGCACCAATGGACTTTCTTTCTATGTGCGCATTTAACATTTGCTCGAACGGTGAAGGAAAACATCGTGAGGAAATCGTCATGTCTTAGACCCAAAAAGTCGACTACGTGTTTCAGGCACTGGAGGCTGACCAACTTGCCTATTAGATTTATAAATTGATCATGAATCAGATTCAGAAATCTGAGGCCAAGACCTAAAGTGATTGTAGTGCCACAGATTTATTTTTTTAGTTGATATGAGGTCAATAAGCAGCGTTTATTAACCAGCGCTAAAGCCTCACTGGTAGACGTAATTTATGAATATGTTATTTACGCGTTAAAACAACAAGCACTTTACAAGTACATTGAACATCAAATAAATCTTAACAGAACATAAAAGTACTTCCAAAACCCTCCATTTGCAATAATGTATCGATCAAATACTTATTTATTGGTCAGAAAGTCCCAAACGGCATTAAACCGCCGGTCACGTAGTTGTAGCAAAATCGTTTTGTAATTCAGAACAATGGCTGACTTTAAAAGGGTCTATGAAGAATGCTATCAATTGTTAATCTAGGCTTTTCGCATAGTAATTTTATTATAATAATTCATCACGAATATTCGACTCTGGGCCTGTCATACTTTTACCTTGAGTTTGAAACAATGTTACTGTTTGATTAAATAAATAAATCTATAAAAAAGTGTTATACATTTTAAGTTGGTACATTTTCATTCCTAGGTGTAAGATTTGGAAACCATTAAAAGTAAAAAATACCTGTGTCAGGGTTCCCAGCTCTTTCATAAACAACGAAATTCTTAATTATTTAAAATAATTACATTATTTAACCTTATTTTATTTATCTTTTCTCAACCCTTATCATCACGCCTGATTGCATGAGTCAGTGTGTAGGTGCAAATGTGTGAGTGATTGAATGAGTATTTACATATTTATTCATTAGCCAGTCCTTTAGTCGTGTTTTTAGGTTGTAGACGGTGAGCGGGTAGATATTAAGCAGCCTATTTAATTTATTATAAATATAGTCTGCTTGCATATTGTGTCTAGCGAAGTCGGTCCTTACGATTTGACCGACGGCAACATCCCTATTTCTTTTTAAGACCAGCCTACCACCAAACGGGAGCGCTCTGTGATGAATGATTTATTATCAATTTTCTACCAATACAAGTTTTAAATAATTCGTAGTAGAAACAGAGTTTAAATATGGAACGATCCGTCGTGCCCAAAGTAACGCTGATATCTTCTATATGATTGCAGTTGGTCTCCCAAGACAACATGAAAGTAGAAACAGTAGAGGCCAACGAGCTACCAGTAATACGACGAGCCGGGAGAGTCGAAGACCGAAAAAGAATTACATTAAAAATGACACCCAACAAATTGCAATGGCGCATAGTGTACCGAGTTATAATGACAGTTGCTGTGCTAAAGTATGTCCTAATTATATATACGTATGTTAAAATACTATAGAATATTTAAAATATTACGTAAATATGATGAGTATAAATAAGTATTTGTCGAAATAGGATTTATATTTTTTACAATAACTTATTTTTTTAGCCTTGTTGTAAATCAAAAACGAACGTCGCAGGAGTGGACAGCAATACTGAGATTCAGTACGTATTCCTTATTTAAAATCTATCATACCATACACAGACTCTGGATAACAAAAGACTATCATTGTTATTCAAAAGAAGTCGATCATCAAAATTTGTTATATTCACGTCTCATGTCATCTTACTAAACCAAATTTGTAATACATAAAAAAGTGTGTGTTTGTGAAGCAAAAGAAACATACATAATAGGATCGCAATAGCTAAGAATAATTTTGATATTCACCTTACATAAGTATTTTGTAGTATCATTAAGACAAAATTAATTTCACTTGACGCTTCAGATTATCTAACACCAAATACGGTTCCAGTCCGATCATTAAACAAGAAATGGAATATGAAATGAGGCCATCCAGGTAAGTATTAATTGTGGATCGATTTTATTCAATTAACTGATGTCTGCGACTGCGTGAGTAAATGATAGTCCGTGTCGTGTTAAGGTGTTATTTATCACACACATTATAATGATTCCAGTTACACTTGTATACTTGTAGGATTTATATAGAGATATTTAGATGTCTATAATAAAATCGTCACATAGGCAAAAACACATACGTATGCCAGTACACGTAGTAGCAATGCTACTTGAAAATTTTACGTTTACTATAATATATAAATTGATTATAATAAATTTATTTAAATATTATTACTTAGAAATGTCAAAAATCGTATTTAGACGTTGTTTATGTTTAAAAAAGCAAACACACAACCTTTTTAGGTCTGGGCCTCAGATTTCTTAAGCTATTTCATGATCATTTGTTAAGCTCCTAGACAACTGGGTGATCAGCCTCCTGTGCGTCGTTGACTTTTTGGGTCTAAGGCAAGTCGATTACCTCGCGATGTTTTTCGTTAACGTATGAGTAAACGAAACTCTAGCGCCGATCGTTATTGCGCAGAAGTAAAAAATAAGGTACCTGAGGGGGGCTAGCGGAATAAAGAGCGTCGATTGGCTCTCCAGTCGCCTTCCGTCCCCCGCATCACAGTACACATGCGCAGCAATCCCCTCCACTTATCGGCCAGCGCTAGACTTACGTGCCGCTGCCTATACAGACAGTAAATTGGAGCACAGCCCGATAACCGAACCTACAATCTCAGGGATGAGTGTAGCACGCTAAAGCCACTTTGCCAACACTGCTTTTGATATCGATGTATATAATAAAATAAACACATAGGAAAAACATCTTTTATAAATAAATATACGCTGACAAAAACATTGCACTGTTCAGCCGTCCCACATTTGTATATCAGAATGTATACAGCTGTCTCATTGTATACAATAGGTCGGAATCTACATATAAAACAAACCTGCAAATTCGTATTCGTAATCATACACATTTTATTTTGTTCATCTGATAAAGAAATAGTCATCTAGAGTCTGTTTAATAAAAAAATTATCATTCGTGAGCGCCGTATAAACGTATTAAATAAACTATATCCGCTATCGATGCACTGGTGTTTTAATATTATATATAAAACCTTTCAGAGCAACAATACCACCAATGCTAAAGGAAATTAAGAAGGAAAAGTTAAGCAGGTAAGCCGTTTTAGTATAAATTCTTTGTCGTTATGGGTTTTCAGTTCTTGAGTACAAATAAAAAAGTACTTTTATAAAAAATGCTTGCAGTATTACTTAATATTTAAAACGGGTATAAGTTGGGTTTGATCCAACACTTAATACTCGAGAAGGGCTATACTATTTTAATAGATTTGATTTGTTGTATTCGACAATGTTATGACGAATTAAAAAAATGACGATGTAATATAATATGTATGTAATTCAGATAATAGATTCCAATACTAAATGTTTAGGTTTCGTAACTGTCAAACACAAAATGATTGACATAAATTAAATGTTCCAACCGTCGATACGGTAAATTCTCCCCTCAAATTAATAATGGTCTTTAAATCGACAAGATATTATATCCACAATATTCGGGTAGTGACTTAGTTTACATTTAAAAATTTAGAATAATGTAAGTAATGAAAAGACTGACATTTATAAGAAACGAAATAAACGTCTGAACGCATTCGTATGAATGTCTTAATAAAGCAGTTCAGTTAAATTGCAATGATTCATTATCATTAAATTGTAATCATTGTATTACATCTGTAACATGACATTCATTAACTGTTTAGCTTTACGAAGTTCGCCAGGTTCAGCTAGTTTAATATAATTTTAATGATATAGATATATTGCAGTGAAACTTCTTTAGTCGCATGAGGGTTTTTTACGGTTGAAATATCACGAAGATGTGCAGCGTTTTTGTCGAAGTAAAAGGAGAGATCGATTGAGACCGATTGCGAGAGAGTGAAAGGGAGATGGAGAAAAAATACACATTATTGATTGATGTATTCGTTTAGTAGTAACATATTAGAACTTTAGATGGAAATTCTGTCACATAACGTCTTGTGCGGTTAACGCAGATTTTATTTATTTATATTATCATTATTACGTATGAAATGTGTAAAAAGTGTGAATTATTTTTATCAATGATCATTTACCAGTAAATGATGTATTTAAATATTGGGTATAACTTATCCCTTCTAATGATTTAATGAAGTTTCACTTCTGACATGTGTAATTTGGACACTTTTTTTACTTAGTGGAACATTTATGTAACCCAAACTGTAATGAATTTTTAATGGCATGAATTTGCAAACCAACCTCGGCACGCCCAGAACCAGCAGGCAGCGCAGCCCATCAACACCCATTTTAGTGGAAATTAATCAACGGGAATATAAAAAAATATGTATATTCTGAACTCCAAAAACTGCTACATAAATTTATACAGATTACAAATATGTATTAATAAGTTGCCGGTCATACGTCTGTACTGGTTTAGAAAAGCTGTGTGAAAGTAGAAAGGCCCGAATGTAAATATATGTAATGTATTAAGATTTTTGAAATAAATATTTAACTGTTTTTTTAGAGCAAATTCCAGTCCAATCCGATCAGCGAGTCCAAAGCGTAAGTATTTTTTGTAAATTAGCTTCAAAAGGAAAAATTTGAATGACCGTGTCTCCATTTCTTAACTCGTTCAAGGAGACGGTTTTTCATTAAGCTTCACAGTTGCATAATAAAATCCTGTAACAGTAATGACAACTATGGAAACTGTCATGAGACAGTATTAAATTTATGTTTTCTTTAATATTTCTTATATTTATTTTTTTATTGAACACAGATTAAATTTATATTTTCTCTCCCCATTCAGATAGCATAGAATCTCTCACCATATGCCCAAGAGCAATTGATCGTTCATCATGCTGTTCAATGTGTTGCCAGAAGGAAAAATTATAGTGTGTGTTTTGTTTTATTTAAATTTTATGTAGTGAATAAAAACTGAAACGTCTTGGATTTTTAATGTAGTTTCCTTCGACGATATATACCGGAATGATATTTCGTAAGTAGCTTATGAATATCATTCAAAATAAAAATTTACAATAGGGACCAAAATAAGAAATCAAATAGAAATTAATTTAATCATTCTTAACTATGTACACTTATACTATCTTTATATATATAATTCTTCTGTGAGTGTGTATGTCACTGAACTTCTCTCAAACGACTGGACCGATTTTGACGAATTTTTTTGTGTGTGTTCAAGGGGATCTGGGAATGGTTTAGATTCACAATTTTGTCCGCTGGACAATGTTTTTTTAATTAATTTTTAATTTATTAGTAGTTGTTGATTTTGGAATGTTTTACATTGGATGCGACAGACGGCGCTACCATCGCAGTGTCAAATTTTAAATAATATTCGAATTTTAATTTTAGTCTATCCCGACAGTTAGCGCTGCGATCAAATTAAAAAAAAGTTTTGTTATCATTGTGTTATTGTAGACCATGTGCTGGATCGTTAGATATTGTCATAACATTTGAATAATAATTTTCATCAAAATGGTCCAGAATGTTTTAGCTTATTAAAAAAAGTTTGAAATTTTCAAATTAAAGACGTGTAGACAGAATATAATCAAGAGCAAAGAGCAAGCGAGAAGAACTAGTAAAAAACTCTCCGCCACTCTGTCTAATTGCCATACATTGTTGTATAAGAAAATTATAAAGAACTGCACCTTTACGCCATGCCATTCCTTATTCAAACAAAATATAATAACTATTTTACTGACATTTTGCCACAACTGAAAATACACATTTTTGAATATCGAATTTAGAGACCATACCAACAAAAATACATACAAAAATTATCTTCGTTCGCTAATTACATAAACTCCAACGAAATTAATTACAAAGTTGGCCTGTGATCGTCATAATATCTACTATTATGTAGATTTTATCCTTCGCCTTTTTAAGTTATACTTGTGTCGCCATTATCCTGGCAAATCAAGTATAATCAGTTTCATATTGATTTATTAATATAATCCTATATGAGCAGTGTTAGTCTAGTGGCTTGAGCCTGCGAATCTCACTCTTAGGTTCGATCTTTGGCTCTCCAACAATGGACTTCGTCTATGTAGACATCGTACGATCGAAGGCACATGCCTCATGTTAAACATCGTGAAGAAACCAAAATAGTCGACAGCGTGTATCAGGCGCAGAAGTTTGCCTTATTTATTTATTTATTTATCCTTTATTGCCTTATACAAAAACCTTGCCTTGCCTATTAGAAAAAACAAATGATCACGAAACAGATTTCATTTCTTCTCTTTTCTTCATTTACAGATTGAATTCGTGTATGCCATGATATTAGTTGTTTATACTACGTATTTGCGTGTTGTGTTCACGGGTATGTAAGTACATGCTCCTATTTCACCATGCGTCCTGCTGATAGAGTACAAATCTTTGTTTTTTTTTAATTTTATTATTCTTTATTACTCAAGATGTCATATGGAACATGGTGTAATGGTTGCAGCTCCTTACAAACATTGTACAAAAAAACTTGGTGATTAAAAACACTTCCGTTCTACGCCCTTGATTTGAGAACTGGCAGTAAATATAAAATTAGAATCATTTAATGTATTTTTCTTTTTTTCTGTACATTATGTTACCTATATGAATAAATGATTTTTGATTTTGATTTTTTAGATACAGACATCTGAGCCCCGGAATTTAAATTTTAACGTTACTGGTTTTTTTATATAATAACTGTCACTTCTGTCCATATATATTTACAACATATACATAGTTTATGTAGTTACAGCGTCCATATTCCTTTTCACCTGCCAAACGTAATGGCTGCAATTTAGTTGAATGGGTGTCTGGTGCAACGTAAATGTAATATTATCTTGCTTTCACGAGACATTCAGCTCTATCCTTTGATATAAAACTCTAATAATATTTCATTTTACAGTGTACCTAAAATGTTTCAAATGCATTTCCTTCCCTATAGTCGAAGATAATATTGTATAAACATAAAATTCTGTATTACGACCAACATTGAAATATTATTTAATACACGAAATATTGCTTTATTACTATTTAAATCATAAGTGTAAAATGTGACCGAGATAAATTAATCAATCTTAAATCTAGTTCCCCAAATACGTCACTAAGATAAATAGGATTAGAAGTAAGGCGGTTCCGTCAGTCAGCGGCTCAGACTCGGCCATAAATATCATGAGGATATTTCCGTAGTAATTGTCACCCGGGCCCAGCAGTAGACGCCAAGACATTTAAGAAAATATAGTCCTTTTTTAGGCAAGGGGAGATTTGACACTTCCATTCTGCCTAGCTTCTCAGCCACAAGTCTAGAGAGAAGACGAGATTTTGGCTTGAGATACAAATTAGAATATGGATCGGAGATATATAATGTACTAACGGACCCGACAGGCGTAGTACTGCATCATATTATAGGATTTTATACAAAGTATGAAAGTTCCGACTGAAGCGCCTTTTGCCGAACTGATTTTTGAATCTAAACCATCCAGGGCGCCACCCAATTGGATATAGACGTTCTAAGCTATGGAGCATAGGTAATATATGAATCATGAGAATTCCGCAAAACAATTCGTACCATCGTTTGAGAAGCTTGGGAGTATTCTATAATCTGTAACTGCCACAGTTTTGGCAAATATGGGATATATATTTTTTAATAATCTGTCACAATTAAGCAATTTACATGACGTAAATGACAAGTTTGTAATATTCAAATTACGTAATAAATATTTAACAAAACATTGTAAAAAAATACGATACCCTTATTAAAAACATGATGTAAATTTAAATTTAATGGCGAAGCGACATGGCTGTGGTAAGATCACAAAATCTGAGTCTTCTTCTCCTTACTAGACTTTGTGCACATATGTCTAATAATTATTTAACACGTTAAAGATTTAGATTCTGATCATGTTTTGTAAGGCAAGATTGAAATGTCCAATGAACAAACAATTCCTATAGTAAACTTTAGTGAAATCATTGACTCTAATTATCAAGAACCATTATGTATATATCGACTATTTATTTTAGCAATACACTGATTGAGTGAAGTATTAACTAACTATTAGTTGGAGCTCTAAGGGCTATTAGCAAATCCGTATAAACTCGGAGTCTAATTACTTAGTAACAGATGTGCTAGCTCAATTGATATTACACATTATCATTAGTAATTAACAATTACCTAATGAATTGACTAACATCCGTAACGTCACTGGAAAGAAAGTCAGAAAGGCATTATTGCAACTGTAAAAGCGATAGTGCAATTTGATTTTGTAATTGACTTACTAATTCAATGATATATGACGTTACGATGACCGTCGTTCCACTATATGGAAAACCGCCCTCCACTAAAAGATTTCTGAACCAATTCCACTAAGGAAAGCAAGAAAGTAAACCAATACCTTCAAGATAAGAGCCTTCTAATTCTGGTGTGCCCATGGGCGGCGGTATTGCTTAACACTAAGTTGTTTGAACGTCCCCGAAATTGGCACCTGTACATTTGATGTCCATTAAATCAATATCGTTAGTTATGCTAAATAGCCTACCTACGAGACATTTGCTTCCAGGTTGTTCTATTCGCCGCAGGACATCAGATTTCATAAAATTAAAGAAGATATTTAATCAATACAGATCATTGTTTTACAGTACTATCACCTCTAAACCTTTTATCTTACTAACATTATCGCTCGTCCTATTTTTTACTTTCCTGCTACCGGACTTCTCTGA
Source organism: Pieris mannii (assembly GCA_028984075.1). Taxonomy (NCBI): domain Eukaryota; kingdom Metazoa; phylum Arthropoda; class Insecta; order Lepidoptera; family Pieridae; genus Pieris; species Pieris mannii. The sequence continues at coordinate 5,744,614 of CM054783.1, forward strand.
ACGAATCGACAGAAGTGCGGAATTAAAGGAAATGAAGAAAGTTTTGGATAAGATCACGGTACGGCTTTTTCAATTAACATTAATTGTATGAAAACTAGATTCGAAAGGACAATTTATTAAAGATTTTACCATTGATTAAGTGTGATGACATTCTTCATTTTCTTAAAAATTCGTTCGATTTTTAAAATATGCGAATGAATTTTTTCGTCGTTCGTTCATTCGGATTGTTGATATCGATTGATTTGAATTTAATTCAATTTGTTAAGTATTAGAAAATGTTTGCAACATTGGCATTTAATTACACCATTAGGTAGACTGCAGACAGAAGCCATTACATAAGAGTGTACACGGATTTTCAAATTATCTACGACCATTAACTTACCTCAGCTGATGTGGTGCTTAAATTATATAAAGTAATAAAATTAACCATAATATCCTTAAGTACAGAAATTTGAATTTATGGTTTGTAGGGAACATTTGTATTAAAATTATGTGGGAAAACTAAAGATAATAATAATTAGTTAATAACTATAGGCATATGAATCGTCTATTTTGAACGTCTAATATGAACTAAGGGTTTATACATTTTATATTATTATTATTAACATGAAGTCTTAATAAACAATTATGGGGATAATTATTTATTTATTTTGAGATAAGTAATATAAGAGATAACTGGTTTATAATACCTAGACGTATCTCGTAGGTATTATAATCATCAAATAGATAATGTAGTGTCGTTATAACTAGTTTCATGTAAAATAAACGTAAAAAGCAATTTACCTAATTGAAATTTTTTATAATGATTTTAATCAACTCCCTGTGTCAAACAAATCCGTTTTGTCATTTCCCTTTTCATACCGATTTTAATCCCTTGAAACCGGAAGTTATTATGCATGGATATGTATTTTTAGGAAGATATAATACAAGCTCAAAGGACCTGTTATACAGCAGCTGAAGACATCTACGCAATATACAATTTAAACAACGTTTATCGTGGTATTTAAATTCGAAAAGGTTTAATTTTGAAATAAAGGTGCGTATCCAACCACATATTTTGTATAAACGCAGGATACATATAATATATTGGATTTTAAGAATTTCTAATGTAGCGTCATACCTGTTTATTATGTATTTAATGCGATTTCAAACTTCGTAATGTCAATTATTGTAAATATGAATGTTCGTTTTATTTTAGCGCCATCTACATAATCTTTAAAGCAACTGCACGTAGAAGAACAAGGCATATTATTTGAATGAAAACCACAGATTAAGAGTTTGACAATACTACAACTAGAGAGCAGTTATATAAAACTTCACAATCAATTTATCAAAATAATAACATCTAAAATATATATTAAAAGGGAAGTATGCCAGTCCGTAAGAACTTTATTTTGGAATTAGCCATTTTTGTCAGTGTTATACTTATAACGTCACATATTACCACACATCTTTGGGACAGACACTTTTTGCGCCGTGAAATTAATAATATGAGAAAAAGCTTGCATTCACTTAAGGTAACTTCCATTTTACATAATGTTATAAGTATAATGTATATTTATAACATAACTATATCGAATGAATAAAATTCAGTAATCATTTGCATGTTGGCTTCTTTGACATTCATCAGAATGTAGATGTCGCTACTGATTTTTACATTGTTAATAACATTTAAAGGATTCTCGATATAATATTTCGAATAAATTTTACAAATTTCTTTCTATCTAAACAGTATATTGTCTAATTTATTAGTAACTGTGTTTGGTTGGATTTTTGATTCTGTGCTGAAGTCTGTATATATTATAATTTGTTTTCAGAATACGATGACCGATATCGGTACAGCGTACGACACTTTACACAAAGATGTAAAACAAATTGTTAAACACAAGCCCTGCAAAAGCTGTTGCCATAGTCCAGATCACACCCTTGACAGAAGAAAACAACATGACATAAACGTCGTGTCTATGATAGAGAAGAAAAAAGCCTCTATGGTCTGTAAAGAAGTGCAGACCCGACAAAATACAGCCTTTAACAAGTACTGCCTAACTACTAATGCCTCGACAATAACTAGATATCCCCTTAGATCAACCGGTGTAGGCATTGAATCTAGAAAATATTATGCATATAAGGACGATTGCACATGCAAAGACATAAGACGAACAATTAAAGTTTAAAATATTTATTCGATGTTTGTTTACCGTTAAATAAATTTGAATGTATATTCTGTTGCATTTTATATATTATTATCTAAAAAAGCAATGTCTGGATTGAACAGTAGTGGATTTGATGTCTAAAGCTAAGCACTAAAAACCAAAACCTGAAACCCTGTTATAATGTAATATTACTTCGATGATATTTTTGTTTTATTTGCTCTTTTGACATTGAAATCTCCATTCAGAAAGACGTCGACGTTTGGAAGAGCCAGATGCGTTTTCGGGTTCCATCCAAAGTTACCCCGTTCTAGTGTATTTGCTAATGCTTCTAAAATGTCCGCTTGACCTTCTATTTTTGGTAGCTCTTCAGAAAATTTGAGTATACGAGATTCCAAATACGTGTAGGAGTTTTTCATGTCCGTCAAATTATTCTGAAAGGAAATTTAGTTTGTCAGCTTACGGCACCTATAACGAAATATATTTTTAATTTCTTAATTAAAGAACAGGTTCTATATTTAAATCCTGAGTAAAAAAATACTTTCAATTTGGTGTCTTTGTCTAGATTGTCTAGTCTAGATTCTTAAAAAAATCCTGATTATGTTATGAAATTCACATAAATACAAACATTTCTTGCTAAGTTTCTATAGTTTCAGAGAAAGTTTACTGCAATTAAAAAAGGTATTCTTACACTTATATCATTGAGTTCTTTTGCAATACTGAACACATCACACTTGCTTCTGCATACATTACAATGGTGTTCCAGTGACAAAAAAATAACTCCCATCAAACTCGACATGATAAGCAGGTTACAGAGACTATCAAATAATGAAGAAATTTTTGATTTCGGCGCAAAAGATCGTGTCTGAATTAATGTCGCCCTGGTTCTTCCACGACGTCGCCTAGGATTGTGTTCCATTCTTTTTTGTTTAGCCAGAATTTGCACTAAAACCAGGGTTCAGGAGGTTATTTTGTTTTCTATATATCTTTCATTTTTTGTATTTATTTTAATCGATCACGAAAATTTTGAGAGTTCTGATTTATATGACATTGTGATATCAATGGTTAGTAAGGCATAACTCTGTCATTCATTTTTCACATAATCAATAAAGGTTTTATTAGAAAATTTATTTTGGAGGTTCACCTATAACTGGCAATTAGGTACTTGCTTAAATATACGTTTTGTGTAAAACAAATCGCTGATACAAATATCTGTATACATATAGTAATAAATAAGAAACTACAAAAAAATATTTTTATAGTTCATAAAATATATAATGCAGACCAATGGGTATAATTAGGAACAAGAATGTTTGTTACTAGTAAAAGTCACAAGTACCAAGGTGCGCCATCTATATGACGAATTCCACGTTGTACTGACCTGTCAGCATTTTAACGCATGCAAAGTGATACCAGATTTTGGCGGCATGTTTCTTTTAATTGTATATCACGAATTAATTTCATGTGAACTTAATTCATCTTTACAAATGCTTGCGTAGAGAATGTGAAGACAAAATGGCCGCCCAAACTTCTCACACACGGCATACCAAATTGTTCAAGAATGTGGGTGACCAAGTCGAACAAAGTTCTAATTCTATCACTGCGAAGAATAAAATAAATCTTCCTATTATTTAGAAAAAGTACCGAGTATTTAATAGGTTCAAATCTGAAATCAAATTGGCTTAACTACAGCTGTTTAGTAATACAAAATATAGAAATGAAAAGCCAACAAAATTTCTCAAACCAAAGCCTTATTTGAAATTTCGCGCTATGCTATAGGCGCCATGATGCTTTTGGGAGCCAACAGCAAACGCCGAGTGAGATGACCAGCGTAATCGTCTATCCCTGTTACTCGTATTATATTCCATACTTGGTTTTCATTTTACATTCATTGTGGCTTATAGGGTTGTTCTATAATGTTTATTTTTCGATGATTTTTATTATAAAATTAAAATTTTTAAACATTATGTATGTCAATATTTACTAAGTTTGGAAATTAAATATAGTTATAAAATGAAATTGAGTATGAAGATGAGCAATATAAATTCAAATTAATATAAACAGTAGTTACCTTTACTGTTTATAGTAAGATTTTATACTATGCATGCCTAATAATAACCATACTACTTTATTTTTTAATATTATGAGAGTCATGAATTCTGTACCAGGCAGCGGGGCAGGTTGGGTAGGGACTAGGGTGGTATTATTTTTGGAAGGTATTGTTTTTAGTATCGACAGAATTATTGGAGGACAACACTACAGTCGTGCACCGGCCGGTCGCGCTCGCGGTTCGTTGCATGATGTCATTCATCAGCACACACTCACACATAGAACAGGTCGCCAGTCGACCCGCGCGCTGTTTACATTTCTATAGCAATTATATCTTCCTTCCCGTGTGTGACTTCACGACAATTGTGCAGACTGTGATTTAAATAATTATATTTATTGTACAAAATAGTTTTTAGTTACAAAATGGCAAACAACAGAGCAGCGAAATCTGGATTTGCCGCCGAGGCTCAAAGAAAGGTATGTTGTTTTAATTTAAAACGTCTTGATTTTCTGAGCTTGTCGGTTAACCAGTCAATTTTGGTTGTTGCTTTTCTGATGCGTGTGTTCATTTTGGGGCGTATTATTTAGATATTGATTTTCCCTGGATAACTGGGATGCTGGGATGGACCAGATGACATTACAAGGACTTAGCCATGACCTATTTATGTCACGTGTGCCCTTAGTAACCTATTTATTAGTTAACATTAACATTCTTATGCTTTTCAATTACCTATAAGAACGTTATCGCTTATTAGAACCTTCGAGAAACAGTTTTAAATATATTGTAATATTTTAAAGGTTAAGTGAGGGTTCCAAAATATGGTGAGCGATGAAACATGCATCCTTAAACGGAAAGGAACTGGTTTCTTTTCAAGTAACGGAAAAAAATTGGCGGGGTTCCAATGTTAATTAAATGTATGGAGATCTTGTTGATACGATTTTCATTAAATAAATTATTTGACGAAGGGACTTACATTCCGAGGCAAAGGCGTTTACGTTTCAATAATTTAAACATTTTTCACCATAACTCTGCAAAAGTCTTCTATACAATATAGAAAACATATATTACCATAGATAATTTTTAAGAGCCATCAAATAGAACAACACTGTTTATTATAATAGCTAATCTAATTATAATCCAATTGACAATTTTAAATGACGAACAAGAATGCAATTTTAAATTTCGAATTCACGGGTGGATGTTTTTATACTTAATGTAATGGAATTTTTTTAGTGTAAAATAGAAATGCTTCTAAGAATACAACATCTCAATGTAATGAGAGATCGTAAAAAGGTGACTAATTACAAAACAAACAAAACAATAGTAATAGTAATACCAGATATTTCTTGCTGCGAATACTATACTTCTAATATTATAAGACTATGGTCTTATTTAAACATAGAACACATATTTATATATTAATACGTATGTAATACTTTTCTGTACGCAACCGAACGATTTTATTCTGAAACTAGGCTATTTTGAACACTTCAAAATTCATGAGTACGTATTACCGTGAGCGCTCTGAGACCCATGCTTTAAATTTCATCCGTTTCAAAAATAAAAATATTGCCTTCACATGAAAAAGGTAACGTTTTACTTTTTACCGATTTGTTTCTTGTTAATTATAATAAGACATGTTCTAGCGATTATTAATTGAATTTTTCTAATCTCGTTAAGTCTTACGGTGTACCGAGATTTATTTTTGTATGAGGAAATTCCATTTGCTGTAGTGAGTTGCATTTTAAATACATTCCGGGAAACATTTGCAGTCATGTTTAACCACTTCGAAGGCACGGTATTTATTTAGTACATACGCTGTTTAATTTGCGAGCAAGTCGACATTGTAAGAACATTTTATCGTTTCGCAAGGCGAAACTAATAAGAAAAACCATTTATAATGCAAAATTCAGTAGCGAGAACAGTTGCGTTGGAAGAATTATTGATTTTATTGTACGTAGACGGATTGTCCTATTGCGTAAAAATAAATTTTATAGTTTATGTGAACGTGTTTAAAAATCTGCCCTAAAAACAATATACATTTTCTAGACTATACGTTCATTTATTTTCCTAATATTTGGTGATAGAAACGTGCTTAAAGCTAAATTTATGTTTAGAACTAATTTTAATTGAGCAATTATGTTGAACTGCAATATTAATTAGAACGCTGATATCACACGTATTCTAATAGGTATTCCACATGTTTTGTCATCCTTGAACGGAATGAATAGATAATGAATAACTAGGCAGCTAGCAACCGTTTTCATTTATTTATATACTATATAAAGTAAATAGTACAAACAAAAATTTAAATACTCAGGTGATTTTTGTTACTTCTATTTTGCCCGCTAATTCCTTGAATGTTTTAGAGGATTTTCTATAAATAATTTTGATTGGTTTTAAAATGAAAAAAATCAAACTTTTGGTACGATCTATTTTTTTTTTTAATTTTGTCGTTCTATAGCGATATTTTCATCAAAAAATCGATTTTATCGACAAAAAAGCCCCGCTTGCGCTAACAAAAAAAAAACATCGGGCAACACGCATATGTATGCAATATCAAACAAGAGATTTTATTGTTTTTCTATATATTTCTACATATATAAAAATCTGAATTTTAATATTGTCTTCAATTTATACTACACTACAACCTTTAAAATGTCCATTTCTATAATATTATGATAAATTCGCATTTATTTATAAATTAATCTAAGCTTAAGACAGTTTAAAGCTGATTTTTATAAATACTGTTATTTTTCAGTTGTTTACCTCTAGTTATGGTACGAAACTTAATATGACTTAGAATCCTGCACCATTGAATGCCACCTACTCAAAAAGTAACCGACCAATTAAGTATATCTCATTGTAAATGCAAGTAACGCGACAACCGTTACCAAAAATTGGTAACCACCTTTCTTCCTGCATACAGGTCAAGGGGATTCGACTTTCAACCGGTTCTGATGGCGCCAATGCACTTTAATAAAATAACGTAACTTTATAAGATTATTCGTAGCGTGTACATTGTTACCAAACGGTTTTGAAACTGATTGTTTTGGTATTGCTTTAAAAAAAGTGCGTGCACAGAAAGTACACATGTGAGAAGTGAATCTTCTTTGTAAATTAATTATTACTAAGATAAAAGCCACAATAGATGATCATGTACCAATATATGATCACTCTATGTATTTGTACATCTGTATTCACACTGTTTACACACTGTATACGTGCTAATGATAATATAAATAGATAAAAAAATCTGCGTTTACTGCACAAGACGTTATGCGTGTATTTTCTATGGATCTCCCTTTCTCACTCTCTCAATCGCTCTTTCCCTTTTCCATGTTTGTGACGTTTCATCCGTAAAATTTTACTTTCATGCGCCTAAAGTAGTGTCACTTCAAAAACAATTTATGTAAAACTATTAAGTTTCTCTGTAGTAAAATTCACTGTAATATCATGGTTTTCCGTAATGGCGTGTTTACATTGCTCATAACAAACAGTCATTTGTTATTTAGTTATAGTAAGAATGATATCAAATATGTATGTAGTTCGTGTACACTATTTTGAACTAATGTGTTGTAGACACATTATTATGTATATGAGAGGGAATACAAGAAAATAAGTTTATTTGCCACACAATTTTACAAGTTAATATAATAAAGGTATTAACTATCTATGTGAGAGGTTGGTGCCTATAATACGACTTCCAGAAAATGTTAAGTATTAGAGAAGACTGTATTTAGTATACAGTCTTCTCTAAGGCTAAGTAACAATCAAAATAAAACAAAAGCATGAGTGGTGTGGGTGTGTGGTTATGTGTGGGTGTATATGTAAGTGTGCAAAACAATTTAATTTAAAGTCTACCTTAAATGGCTATACTGGTCCTATGACCCCTGGATAGGGCAGAGGGCGTACACAGTGAGCCTCCATTGCGTTCGGTCCTGAGTGATTTGAAGCAGTCTTTCCGACTCTCTTTGCCTCAACTGCAAATATCCATGGATAACAAATTTTCTGTTGCATTATTAAGCCTTTTTCGAAATTTAGAATCAGCTTTATTTCTAGGAAACGGACTTTGTGTTTACCAGCTTCCGGTTTACCGGATTTTCCTTCAACTTTTGAAACTCTTTTGTCTTTAATAGACTTCAAAAAATCTCATCACGCCGAAATAATTATAGTAAACTAAATCCCTGATAACCAGTAGTGCAGTTGGAAAAGTTTAGATCACAAAAGGTTTCACTGTGAACTCGTAACAAGATTAATGCTTACCTTCACATAATAAATATAATAAAAACGGAAAATTTATTGTAGTTGAATAGATTTTTAAATTACAATGAAGGCAATTAAGACAACAAATTCTTGCGAATTTACGAGATTTGACGATTTAGCGAAACAATCTTAATATTATCTTAAATATTATAGCGTATACATATATGAAGTATTCTCAGAGAAAAAAGAAAATATTAATTTATTATTTAACTTAGCCTGTTTTATATACATATATACGTTTAAAGTAACGAACTGTAAATAAATATATATTCCTAACGAGTTCATTGAAACTTAGACCTTAATTTTCCTTAAAGTTTATGAACAAACATATAATATGTAAGCCTAAATAGATCATAATATCCAATTGCAATAGTAGTATAACCTATTTTGTAGTCAGTTAAAAGGATACAGGAAACAATGCTGTCAACTCCATCTTGCAGAATCTCGCTTTGATGTCGCGAAGGCTGTAAAGCGTAAACCACTTTAAAATGTTCACTGCAGGTTAACTCAAGCATTATTTACATAAGCCAATGCCCTGAACACTGAACGCAAATATTTGAATCAAGCTAGAACCAATTTACTTTAAGGCTAATTTTACCAACTGTCCACTAAATCTTCAATGTTGTTTTAGTAATCACAAAACAATATAAAAAACAATTGTTTTGGAACAAGATATAGTGTGAGCCTAGCAACGTATCTTAAGGCACCTTCTGTAAATTAATTTTTCGAATGAACGAAATGAAATAAAAGGATGTACGAAAACCTAAAATAATAATGGAAAAATTAAAGGACACAATTCTTTCAATTCTTCTCTTCCCAATTAATATGACGTCATCTAGGGGCCGTTCAAGTATTACGTCAGCTCGATACGGGGGAGGGGAGGTCTCTGATTTTGTTATTTAGTGTCGTCTGTTCGTCAGCAGTATTTTTTTTTACACTTACGTATTTCCCACACATTTTCTATGCTTGAAAACGGAATGCATTTTCGAGGAGTCCAACAAAATAATACGTTTTGTGCTATTAATTTTGAGGGTATTGCTTACTTTTGCTGACAAGGCAGGGGGGAATAGTAGCAGTAATATTACCGTTATTAGCATTAGTTCGTGAAAAATTTAAATAAACGGTCAAGCTTTATTTTGTTAGGATGGCGCACAATTCTAAGCGCTTCCTTATGCTAACATTACATGTACTACAACTACTTATTACATGTAATGCCAGACTGAAAGACTGAACTGTCAATTTTTTCGTACTTTTCATTTAAGTTACCCATAGGCTATCCAAGCAACTGGGAACCAGGAGTAGGATAAAAAGGTCCATCTATTCCCTGCACTACTGAAATGCGAAAATGCATTTCCATTTCGGATATAAGCATAAAAATTAAGTGACAATAATTTATTTCCCTAAATCATAAAAAGTAAAGTTATCCTCAGATCGTTAATACTATACCTAAAAAAAAGACGGAAGGGTGCAGTTATATATATTTTTATAACAAAATTGTGTAAATTGTTACCTGTTATTAACAATTTTATTTTTAGTTAGCATATTCGATCTTCAAAAACCTTTTACATATATTTTTAAATCCAATACTGAACGAATCTTACGATATTAATTATAATTTCCTTCAGAAAGAAACAAAACAACATCTTTGTCTACTTCATATTGCTGGTATAGTCTATTAAATTAACCTTCACCTACTGAGCTTCAAGCAAGAGATTTAATAGGAACAGATGTTCGATTAGGTGCAAAAGAATTTTTTCATACTAATTCTTGGCGATGACTCACATGGCACGGTTCACTTACAACGAACCTCGCCTTATATGGTGTGGCCTTTACGCAGGACGTATTTATAAGGCTTAAATATAGGCTGCTTTCAAAACAGCGCCATATGTTTGAGATTGGGGCTTGACCAAATTTTATTCGAAAGTCACGAATTAACTATTATGCATATTATAATGTTTATATAAAAAAATATAAGAGGACTTCATTTCAGTTTTATCGATTACTTAACATCAAATTTCTTGTGAAACATCAGAATGGAATAAATTCTGATTTTTGGAGAAGGTTCGGCTTATCATGCTTCCAGGAGAGTTCGCGCTCTCCCGTCTTCAATGAATTCATTCGAACCACTTGTTAGTACGGAGAAAACATCGTGAGGAAACCGGTTTTAAGACCAACATTGATTAAGAGAAGGCTGATACCGACTTGGCCATAGACAAATTATACATGAAATAGTTGTTACAAAATTGTTTGCTGTGTTTATTGGGGTTTATATTTCCTACAAATGAGTAGTGTAAATAATTTGTCAGTATGAACTTATTAATTACAACAAAAACACCAGAATATGACGTAGTTACTGCTATCCTGTTATTTAAACCAATTCGTAATTCATCCGTTTTTCCTGCTTTAGCTCTTTTCAATGATATTAAAATTATATTTATAAAATTATATTTTAATATTATATGTATTTGGTTGGTATTAAAACCATTGCCATCTAAAGGAATATATATATTAAGTTTTATTGACATTAACGAGATAGCTGTATTACATTTTTTAATTTAAAAATATGTATAATGATTTTATAAGATTAGTTTTACTAAATTCAATAATCTTATTTGACATATAAAAATGAATTAGAGTTCTTCGTCTCGCTAAAATATGAGATTTGGCTAATTTTGATTTTGTAATATAAGTGGAAAGGTCGGGAAAGGATTAAACGTTTGGAAACACAAAATAAGGTGAATTTTCCAATAAAAACTGCTGGGAATATATGTCGTCTTTTCAGAAATTTGTGTTTCATAGCTGTTGCTGTATATGTTATATTTTTATACAACATGATTAAAATGCATTTCCAGATCATAACGTTTTCAAACGTTCTGAAAAGATTTTATGTTCAAAAAGATACGAATAAAACTAGTTTTGTTTTGTCACCGTGTGGTCCATGAAATATGAAACATTGTGTCATAACTTATAGTAATACAATAAACTCCAAGAGTCACATCAATATGTTCTAGTAGATTCCATCATATTATCGCACAGTGTTGACAAATTTGTCTTTGATTAGTTGTAGTTACATTTTATTTAATTCTGTCTTTATTGTTAAAAGTTATCTAATTATTTTTATGACTATCACCATATATTCAAATTGCGAATGAAAAATGTTAAAAATAGTTCAAAATTATATGTACACAGACTATCATATTTTCTTTTTAAACTGATTTGAAGAGAAAATTATTGGAAAATCTTAAACAATGTACAGAATCTCTCACACCCACAGTTATCTTGAACTTATAGCCTTTCGAATGTATTATGAAGGCTAAGATTATCAAAGTATTAATCAATGCTTTATTACTATAGCAGCTCCTCAATGTTGACCAGTGTTAATCACAAGGTGATATGATAAAAAACATTTGAGTGTGAGTATCACTCGTATCGCTTCATCTGCTGGTTGATCGGTGTTTCTCGGCAGCGCTTCCAAAGTTACTCGTTGGAGATTTTCTTGGCCCAGTTGATACCCAAAATAACGCAAAGACAGCGGACAGTGTGCTTAGGAACCATTTCCTTTCTGTAGTTTACATTGTATTATTTAGCACTACCCGCAACTTTTTGCTTTAAATGGTCGCTTTTATAAAACACCAGAACCTAATATAATTCACGGAAATTTCATTAGGGTAATTCAGGGTTGAGACTTTTTTATAATCCCTGTAAGTCATAAAATTATTTGTATTCTATATTGTAGTACTAATGTCAATGTCTATTTTGGTTATTTATCTTCGTACTCGGGACGTTATCTGTAGTGTAAGCTATATTAAAAATAATCCAGTGCCGCTACACATCGGTGCCCTTAGATTGCATCCGTCATTTGGTATTTTTTTATTATTTCAAAGACCTGTGATCAATCTTCGGTCTGTTGTCGATGGTGATTTCTGGCATACCGGTTTCACTGTGACTTTTCCTTTACCGAACGAGCTATATAAACTTAACTGGTGTACACTGGGGATTGAACCTACGGGATATTCCTTCAGGTATGAGGGTAGTACGGCAGAGACTTGGCCAACACTGCTCTTGAAAATCTATCTATATAGAGTACCTCACACACGTTTCGTTCCCACCCTTGTCAGGTGTGGCATAATTGTCTGCTACACGCGACACATAAAAGTAATAGATGACTGTTGGTTACATTCTGTGTTAATTAATGCCACTGTTGAACTTGGCTATTATGATTTGGTACTAAAGAATATATATATGTAATTATTTACAAATTATTAATTTCTTATTTTAACATCTTGTTTAGTTTTTGCAGAATATGTCATAACGCCAATAACACTTCTATTCTTAGCTAGAACTTAATAGGGCAAATGAGACTTACGAGCAGTGGTGGCCTAGTAGCTTAATAGGTTGTAGGTTCGATCCCCGGCTGTGCACCAATGGACTTTCTTTCTATGAGCATATTTAACATTCGCTAGAACGGTGAAGGAAAACATTGTGTAGAAACCGGATTGTCTTAGACCCAAAAAGACAACGGCGTGCGTCAGGCACAGAAGGCTGATCCTCTTCTTGTCTATTATAATAACAAATGAAAAAAAAGCGCCTAAATTTTTAGTTTTTAGTCCCATAATATAATATAATATATATATATATATATACATACATATATATATAATAAATTTCCATTAATCCAATGTAATATAAAAGACAAGAAATTCTTACTAAATGCGTAGTTGCGTCATGGTTATTTCTGTGCAACGTTTTTGTTGCCAACGGACGTGTATAGACAGTCATCCTATAGATACAAATCAGAAGGACCTCTTGTAATAATGTTAATTCATCGAATACAGCTGGTGATGTTTACATAGCGATGACTTAAATATTTTTTTACTTAATGTTAATGATAAACTTTATTCATGACATAAATATGGTCAAATTGATATAACGTAAGTACCCCACTCTAATCGAAAGTAATTTAACTATCAGTTATTATGAGAATGTCCCATTATTAGTTTGGCAAATAACAGTTCAGAAATCCCAAGCAAATATGACATATGGTACAATTTTTTTGTAGGTAGTATTATTTTCTTTCTACGCCCGAACCCAATAATTAATAAACAATCTGAGATCAGACCGTGACATTCGATCGATTTCCTAACTAATATAGTCCTAACTCAGATAGTCAAAAATGGATTGAGATAGGTTATTGGGTTTGGGTGATACGCCCGAACCCAATAATTAATCCACAATCTCAGATAGAAGACAATCTCAGATCAGACCGTGACAGTCGATCGATCTCCTATCTTATATCAATCTGTTGATTGGTTATTGGCACACTTTTATCAATATTTGGATAAAGAACTCTATCTCAGATAGTCAAAAATGGATTGAGATAGGTTTGGGCGTTAGTCTATACCAGTCGTAGATTTTTATGAGAACCCACCTGTCAATTACGCTTTAGTAATACGCGGACGTAAGCACAAAGTTGTTTGAATATGATATAGTTGACGAACAACTACTTCCTTCGTCTTGCAATACAAATTAGATAACGCAAGGAATATTAATGGCCGGCCGAATAGTTGAGCGTTATCGGCCAACTTTATCGACACGTCTTCGGAACATCCGTTATATTTTTTTAATTTATACAATGTCTTATTTAATACGTAATTAAAGTTCTCTATTATAACTACACACCAACATAATATGTTCCCTATTTCATAAAAACTAAAGGACTTTTAGTTTCCATTATTTTGTCTCTTTCTGTCTAATTATAAATTCGCTGTGATGACCAGCGACACAAGAGTAGTTTAGTTTAATTGATGAAAATTTAACTAATTAAGTTTTTATAAATATATACCTACATACCCCTTGTTACTATTAACGTATGTGCTTCTTTCGTCCAGTCCACTAAGATTTGCAGGTCCTTGGCAACTTCATTTTACTATCGTGCCTCGACTCATTTCATTATGTATTTTAGCCTTCTCAAAAACTTTATTCTTATATAGCTTACATATTAAACTATTTAGAAAACTATAATAACAGCTAATAAACACAATAGACAACTAGCCAAAGACTTAACTATGCATCGTTTTAATAAGAAGCGAAAATTTTGGAAACACTTTGTTCGATAATTTGATGTGACTCTTGGAGTCTATTGTATTACTATAAGTTATGACAAAAAGTTTCATATTACATGGACCACACAGGAACGAAACGTTTATTCATTTGTTTTTTTTTATATTCAGAACATTGGTTATACCCGAAGTATTTTCAAAGTATTATAAAAATAATACACGCAAGTTACAAGTTATATTTTAAGAGGTCAGTCATACACATAATGATTTATTTGCGGACATCGGGGTAAAATATAATGAACTCATTTTGGTATCTGACTAATGATTTACACGAAATTTACAATTGTAACCATTTATAACCTCCACTATCCTCGAATTCGGTGACTCACAAATCCTTAACTTATTACGTCACCCCACAGATACTTGGCTGTCTCATCTCTCAATTAATAATGACTTACGAATTTCAATATAATTCAAATTAAGAACTGGTGTAAGTCTAGTCTAGCAAATTGTCGTTTTGAAGGCAAGGTTTCACCGGACTACAAATATGTTAAATAATACGCTCTTAGAAATCTTGGCTCATGAGGCACTGCCAGTGCTTCGATCATTTACTAAAATAATGTGAAGCCGTCGCGGAAATTTGGCTAGGAACTCCCCAGGACCTTTTATCGATCGATTAAATGTGTTTAAACTTTTATCATGCGCAGTAATTACTTACCATTACTAGCGGACCCGACAGACGTTGTCCCTACATGTCTTGAATACAAAAACTTCTTACTTAAAAATAAAATCATTTAATATATTTATGAATCATAAAAACATTCTCGAATCCACTTGACCATCAGACGTTTAGGGATAGTTTAATTAGAATCACACGCACAGAAAATGTAATAAAAATATGTTATTAGAACAATAGACAATGGATGCTCATGCAAAATTTTACGTGTTATTAAGGGATGATTGAATCGTGCCGTTAATACTAATTTAATTCAAACTTTTTAATTCAGTTATAATCATGTTAAAACAAAAAATGCTCCTAATTAAAGATCTAGTTTTTATGACTATGAATATTGGTGAAAATAATTTATGCCTAAATTACCGTGGATACTACATGTTTACGTTTCCTTCTCACATTTCTACATAACTGTGTAGTCCTATTTCACCACTTCTTCTTCAAGTGCCTCTCCATTACTGGAGGTTGGCCGTCAGTTTCCTGAAACGCATTTCGTCCTGCGCCAGATGTAGCAACTCTTCGGCATTTGCAATACCCGTCCACTCCCTGACGTTGCGAAGCCATGATTTCTTCCTTCGACCAACACGCCGTAAACCCTGGATCTTCATACTTCACCACGCCTATGCCTAGTAGAGGCTTTCTACACTATCAAACATGACGATTTAAAAGAGTGACTGAGAGTTAATGGCCAGTTCTTCTCGACCGTTCTACGCCCTAGATTTGAGAACTGGCAAAAATGATCATTTAGAAGCATTAATTTTTCTTCTCAATTAATGTGTGATTTGTAATTTCCTGCGATTTCACTATCTTATTCTGGTTTTCAAAGGTGATTCGCATTAGAATACATTTTAAAACGTATGTAATTAAACAAATGATCTTAACCAATACCTATGACTACTTAATACCTACAACGCAATTTAACCAAGAAACTCGATATATGTCGTCGTATGTATATTTTTAATGTAAGGATTTTATAAGAGTTTTTTGTGTTAAAATGACGTAATGATCATGTCGTAATAATATTGTCATAGTGTTATGAAGGTTAAACTTATTTTAGTACCAAATAATTAACTATTTCTGACCATTTTGTGTCGAAATTTTCATTGTACATTGCTTGTCTATTGTGTTACTGAATTTATTATAAACATGATTTCTGTAAAAATAATTTAAGTTCATATAGATAATTTAACCGTCTTAAATTATTCTATATAAACATATTATTTTTAATATTTAATGAGAAATGTCTAATCAGGTAGCACTGACCTCTATTGACCTTCATATAATTACAATCATTCGTATAAAACAAATACTTAAAGAAATCGCAGTGATTAAATACTTAAAATAAGTATTTATTTATTGATTCTGGGAAAAACTGGTAAATTAAATCATTCATGGAATAAATTGTATAATTGGAGACAATTTAAAAAAGTTGTTTATCGATTTGAGTCTGCTTATTACATAATTTTGTAATAAGAGTTCCGTATGTTTAAACCAGGTCAACGCTGCTCTGTTATTGAGAAACAATGATATACATAGGTGTCACTAAACTAGATGTCAACTTCATTAATATAAACATAATAACAGCTCCCATTTTACTATAATCTTTATCATAGTCAGCATTCGTTAATAATGCAAAATGCATTTACATAGTTAAAATACTATTACGACAACGATTATGTAGGCCTTAATATTCCAATACCAAGACATATAAAGTCTAACTGGATCATTCATCACATTGATGAGGTATAAATTGTTTTTATTGAGCAAGAAACGATCATACGAACAGACGGCGCCAGACGGATAACAAGCCATTTCGTTGATCATGGAGACCTCGTCTCAAGTAAACGTAACGTATTAGTCATACATTATATTAATAATCCTTCATTTGGACGAATATGGTATATATATCTCACTCCGCTGGCTCTGAGACCGAAACTGTCATGACCTCCGAAACGAGAAAACTTACAACGCCCTGTACCCAATTGCTGGATTTCATATGGAGTAGGTCTGGTCCTTCACCCTGTGGATCCAGCGGGATAATAAATAATAATATGCCAGTCTCGTACAGTTTTGAGATAATTTGGTAAAATTTTAAATTACGTAATTTACAAAACAATACTATTTAATAACTACGTCATTTATTTATTTTAAGACTTTTTGTTGTAATATATATTTTACCTGATTAATTTGGAAGCTGCAACCACGGCTTTAATCACTATTAATATTACGGAATATACGGTTCAAAACATTGTTTATCTCCGGTATATTTGAAGCCGCGTTATTATAACTTTTTGAAGAGTTTTAAACATATGTATGACATTCTAGTATAGCCCCAATTCAAACCATACGGTATAGTAAAACGGACCTTGATTCAAAGTTGACTATGATGCAATTACCACAGATGACTGTTATGGGCAGGTTTACATTATCCTTTCCTTATCAGTACGACCTTCGCGGTAACCTGGCATTAATTGTTTGATATAAATATGCACTGAAAAATTTATATAATGCGTCTGTATGTCGGCAATTTGCATTAAGAAATACTACAACTACTTACGGCGGTTTTATTTATTTTCTCCAATATTTGAAAATATTTTGGTTGCAATAAATGTTTGGTTTTTATTTGCTTCCATATGCATCACGCATGGGGACGCTAGTAGTTTTAAAATATTCCCACGTATTTACGAAAGTTGAAACGAGGTAGGTACAAAGCAACCTGACACCGAATACGCGTTCTATGGAAAAGAGCGCAAATCCGCTTTCAATAGATCATTTATAATGGAAATTTCAATTGCCTGCTAATAACAACGTGTTAAGCAAAGTATTTGATCGACAGTTCTTATAGTATACAATATATTCCCCGACCTTGTTCCAACATCTCACGGCTGACCTCATTTCTCTTCTCGTTAAGACGAAGGTTGCAATTTTCTCGTAAGTTATCTACTGTATGGCTTTTTGTTATTTGAGAATTTAACTCTACAGACTTTAAAAATTGACCATATATAGCAATCACGAAACATACGTGAAGCTATGACTTGGTGAGTTGATACAATATAGTAAATAATAATTACTTCTACAGTATCAGGAATTTAGACAAAAATAGCATTGTATAAACTTTACTCGGGACTACCATGGCACAGACTAGACTCATTTTGTACTTTTTAATCCATTACGCGAAACAACAAGAGGCCTACTTTATTCAAAGTAATGAAACAACCTTGCTAATAATACTTATAAAGCGGCCACAATGTCACACACAAACCATACATTCCGGCTGAGCTAAGCTCGCCAAAACAGCCCGTGCTGAGCTGTTTCCAAAAAAAAAAAAAAAAACACACACACAAACCATAGACAAATCTCAGTCTCAAAAATCGATTGACGCAAGCGGGCCAGGATTCAATAAACTAAGTTGTTCCAGTCATGTTACGCGTATTTCCACTGATATGTTACTGCGATACCTAAGTATTGGTGTCTTATTGAACTTTGCTCGTTTCAGATTAACAGCAAGTACAGTGAAGAATTGGCGGAGGAGTGCTTAGAATGGATCAAAGTGATCACTGGCGAAAATATCGACACGTCAGGGGACATGGACAACTTCTATGAGATACTTAAAGATGGAACTCTCCTTTGCAAGTAAGTATAGTTACTTTATGTACAATAGAAATAGTACTTATTATTAGTGTTGTACTGTATATAGAGGTATCGAGCTTCTGTTTTCATCATCGGAGCTACATAAATTGCTATTTTTACTATATGCCTCTCCACGTTTTATTAAAAAAAATTCTGATCCTCAAAATATGAATGATTATAATAAAGTAATCTTGTGTCGCTTGCTGTTTCTATTGATTAAAACATAAATCAAAAGGAAATATTGTTTCTGCCGAAATTAATTTATGAATCGAATATTCCAGATTGGCGAACCACATAAAACCTGGCCAGGTGAAGAAAATCAACGAATCTAAAATGGCGTTCAAATGTATGGAGAACATTAACGCGTTCCTTGAAGCCGCCAAAATATTCGGCGTACCCGCGCAGGAAACCTTCCAAACCGTTGATCTGTGGGAAAGGCAGAACCTCAACTCCGTAGTTATCTGCTTACAGTCGCTTGGTAGAAAAGTAAGTTTTTATTTAGCCCTATTATATTCCCTAGAAATTACTTCTTTGGGTGACAAAGCAAACAATAGCAATGTTGGGGTATTGGATTTATATAATACCAATAGATTTTTCTCAAATCTCAAACACTTGCGTATGATGTGACTGTCAGGCTGATTAACTTTATGCCATAGTTTTTTTTCACTTCCAAATTTATCGAGTCTAAGAAATTGCAGTGAACGAATTGTGAACTTTATATAATATTAATATGTCCTTTCAGGCCCATAACTACGGTATGCCATCAATAGGACCCAAGGAAGCGGAGAAGAACGTTCGCAACTTCACTGAAGAACAGCTCCGGGCAGGTCAAGGTGTTATTTCGCTTCAATACGGCTCCAACAAAGGCGCCACTCAAAGCGGCATTAACTTTGGCAACACTAGACATATGTAAATGTACTGTAATCTGTGCATTACCAACTTTGACCACAGATATTACAATGGCGCCAACTGCCACAGTCAATAAATGTTCAATGGTTCAAGCCATAGTAGATGTAACAAAAGTACTTAGATTCAAAGTACTATTAGCAAAATATTATCTAAGCATAAACATTCCATAATTTTTTTTGGACTTATTACAAAGCATAAAGCTTCCAAAATCCTTTACTCTGAAGATTTGTTTGACACCCGGTAAAATCATTTTAATGCATTATACATCATATCATGTATTTTTCTGCTCTTTTTTTAATATTTTGCTGATGGTACAATTTAATTGTATTAAGGACTATTTTACAAAGATTTGTAGAATCTCTAACAATTTTCTCTTAAATGCTTTTTATAATTCATTCCGACGAGTCATTCCATGCGATTTTGTAATTAAAGAATAAGCTTTTCCAACTTACTACCTAATTAAATTTAGTAGCTATTTTCGTAAGCTAGCATTTTTTTTTAATTAAGATTTTTATAATCCTGTCAATATTTAAGTGCCAATCTATACTTTGCAAATTCCATTTATGAAAAAAAATGTGCCTTCTTAAAACCCATAGGGTTTTTTTTTATTGTGGAGGGTGACGTAATAGTTTACAAAACTATCGAGAGACTTATAAGAGTCGTATAAGATTTAATATTCATTCCAATTTATATTTATTGTTACTCTGTGATTAACCGTTAAAAATCCTCTATTCTTGTAGCTATAATTATTATTATGTATATTTTTATGATTTTTGTAAGTTTCACGAAGTGTAAAAACTTTATGAAAGTACGTAGAAATAAAGTATGTCAAAAAGTGTTTGTTTTAATTTAAATACATAAAAAATATTTACCATGCATAAACCCCTCAGAGCCAGAAGGTCTTTAATTCATAAGAGATACGACTAATGAAGACATGGTTGCGGGAAGCGATCTTATTTTATACAGGAATTCATTATTAAGACACGTGATGATTAATTAGTTTATTAATAATCAAATGTACACAGCCTCCCAATCATATTTCCACATTTTAGTTATGGCCATTGACAGATTTTAATTTGTTACATTGGTTTGGCCCTTTAAACCCATTAGAAGCCAAGATCTCAAGCCCTCCGATCAAAGCCGGTGCTTTGTAAATCTATCACTAACCTTGGATTACTCTTGGGCTTCTAGACTAATTGAAAACTGATGACGCAAGTATTAGATAATGCATAGATAGATTATATACACATAGATTGCGCAATTGCAGAAAATAATGAGTTGTCGTAAAATAGATAACGAATGACAAACAATATTGAAAGTACATAAATAATAGATTAAAAAACACTCTTTTATTTCGTGACATTTAATCATTAATTCAAATTAATGTTTAGTATATATATAGTTTTCGATATCGAAAAGAGTGTTCTAGGTCTGAAATTGCAAGATAGAGTAAAATAAATAAAGGACAACAAAGTTTGGAAATGCTGTTATAGTAAAAGATTGAATTGGAAATGGACAAGACACGTCATTATGGGAGAAGATAAATGGACGATGAAAGTGACGGAATGGCTTCCTCGCAATGACAAATGAAAAGATGATTTGCTCATTGAATGCGTAAAGCCCGAAACAGAGAAGAGTGGAAGTCCTTAGAGGAGCCCTATGTCTAAGGACAAGCTGTATAATAAAATCAACAGGCTTGCCGATTAATTATTAGTATTTAGTTTTCTATTTTTAGTGATAACTTTCTTTAGTATGTCACACTTTTATGTACCTAACACAAAAAATAAATACAGCAATAAAGGCTTTATTATTATTTTATATATACACCTAATATAAATATTTCAGTATTTTTTTTTCAATTATTATGAATAAAGAGTGATATGATGTTATGGAATTCTGCCAATTATTATGTTAATAATTGGAACCGCTATGGAGAGTTACAAAGTACGGGCACTCCTGATCAACTTTTTAGTCTACCTTCCTTATTTATTTTAAATCAATATTCGTTGCCTAAAATTATTTGTAGAAGTAGTAGAAGTTGGCATACAGACATTTTAAGATTTACTAGCAGGGCCAGTAGGCACGAGGGCAGCAAATTTGGGAACCGATTTTTGTTTGCTACCTCATGAGACGGTTTTCTGATATTTTGCAGATAGAAGACTGCAACAAATTTTTGCCAACCCCCCAACCAGTAACCTCTACGCCCTCAAATCACTCTTTTCCCGAGTGAAATTGCAGAAAGTGTATTTCACTCTTCCCTCATCCCCCTATCAACCCATACGTGTGATTCCTACTGCAGGTGGGAGGCGGCGAACTGGATGGTTTGTATAAAGAGCTGTTCTGAAAATTCAAACCGAAATATACTACGTGCAACGAATTTGTTGGATTCTAAAAATCATTTAGGACATGACAATTGTATAGGCAAGAGGCAAAAATTTCCACTGCTGTGTGATGTGATGACGAGGCACGTCACTAAATGAAATATGCCCAGATTATTAATTGAATTGTATGTACTTAAATTGATCTTGCGATAGACTATTGCGTCTATTTGAAGATAGCTACATAAATTCTGCGATAATGTTGACTTATGGCTAGACATTAGAATTTATAAGTATAATCTGATATTATAATTGGCTTAATGATGTGAATGTTGGTATTGCTTTTTCTCAATGCAAAGCAATGGATTAGTTATTAGTTGGAAAATATTATTAACTACTCAAAGTTTAATTTGACATACGATAGAATATGGTGTATATTGTAAGTCATCGTTCGGATATAGGTAATAAGTCTTGTTTGAATTCTGCAAAATATTATTTTTAGCTTAAATATTTAACATACAAGTTATAATAGACCTAATACGTATTCAAGACTACGTAATGATATAATTTAGTTTTTGCCTACATTATACCTACCAGTCTTTGTTATAACTACTAAGCCATTACCCCCCAGCAACGTCTTATCAATTCCGATAAACCCAACTGACCTCTCGGCAGATTTTATACATACATTTTACATTTTCAGTCTTTTAGACTGTATAGTTTAATAGTTTAAAGATTTTTTTAATTATACCGACCCACAATATTTCTGTTGAGATCTGATTGGCCATGCACCTATTACAAAAAAATGCCTATTTTAAACAACCTTTTGCAAAAGTCATAAATATCTGCTTAATTACTGTGTATCCACTACATGTCTACATTATTTACAAAATCAAATAAAGTATAATTCGTCGACAAACACTAACCGTGGATTATAAGCCAATTACTGGAATGCGGTGACGTGAATTGAGCTAGAATCAACGTGTTACACTTTTCAGATGAGAGATCTTTTTTTTTATACTACACTATATAAAGAAAACTATGGTCCCAATCACTAAGAATCTATTTATTATGTACAATTAATAACAAAATAAATGTAAAACCACCGTACCAACATTAACTATTGTTCAATGAACCGTTTAAGTCGGCAAAGACTATTCTTTATTACATTATGTTAGAGTATAATGATCCGCAATATTTCTAGAACTAGGATTACTAACGGACGCGACAGAATTCGTTCTGTCGAAAAGATTTGGAATGTAGAAGTTTTTTGTTTGAAGTTTATGGCGGTATGTGAGGTTCAGCTCGAGTGACCAAAGTAGGTATCTTCGCTTCCTCGAACTTTAGCCACCCTTCAGTGACCCACTAAAAACTTCGACTGGGATGTTTGCTAGAGGGCTTCAAACTAATAGGCGAATTCAGGGTTCAAACCCTATTAGAAGATAATCTAAAGGGACAGTGGGAACCCAAAGGTGACAAATAATATTTAAAAATTGTGTGCCTCAATACCATAACATAGAAATAGACGGTCTTTGACGTTAGGAACACACCTACATTGCTGAGATAACAGTTAGTACTTGTAATTATTAAATTAAATATTAATGAACTTTATTTAATAGCATTAAAGTTCAAATTGATTCTACATTGAAGTTATAAAACGTTTATGTGGGATAAAGAATAGAGCTATTTTCAGGGGTTTCCCGGAAATTATTCAATTACGGCAAAAAGCCGTAAAAACCATCCTTGGACAAACATTAGAAAAAAGAATTGGTAAAATTGGTGCAGGCGTTATTGAGTTATGCGCTTACCATTACATATTACTTACTTACCATTACATTTCACGATACATTTTTATTTTATAAAAGTACATCTTGTATATAAATGCTAAAACATAAAATGTTTATAAGTATACAAATTATGGTTTTGTAAGAGTTATTACGACCCGGCACCGCAAATTTCTTATGTTCGAATATTTTATTCTATTACGCCTCCGTTAATCCCGAATCTAAAATTGTCTTTTCTTTCGATATATGTATTAAAAACAAACTTTTGACTGACCAAGACACTGTAGCGCGAGTTTTATATTTTTAACTAGATACTATCCAACTGATCAGGTGATCACAGTTGAAAAGACAAAGTCGTCTGCTGTCTATCTTGCATTTTTACAAGACAATAAATAGCCTTTAAGATATACATATTATATAGGAAACATTGGGTATGTGATCGGATTTAATTATTTTTTATCCAATTATACGATCTGACAGCCCTGCTTGTATGTCAATTGTCACTAACGAACAGTATGAAGAAAAAGATTCTTCAAAACAAAATTATAACCTTCAACATTATTTATTCCGTTAAAATGTAAATTCTAATTTTTATTATGTATTCACAGGAATGCTAATTTAGACGAAAAAAAACGAATCATGTTATCTTGAGATCGAGAATCCTATATTAAAATAGATGTTAAATAATCTTTTGAGAGTATTTTCAGAGCTCATTGTTTACATAGTGTTTTCTAGCCATCAATCAGATCATGAACTAATAACGGGTGATGCCGCAGTTAACAGGGGCATACGCGAATGGCTGGGCAATCGATACTGCGCCAGTTGACCTGAAGAATAATGATAAAGACGTAAGTGGCCCCCAGCAAAGTTGTTTGTCCTGATAACATGTCCTCTTTGACCTAGCGCACGCAATGAATACGTTTATTCCTTCTTTATCAGACGTCATGTTTCATCATTGTTTTTAACACTGGGTAAGTAAACAAAGTACCAAGCTACTTAAGTAATAAATATGCCAATATATGTTTGATCAGTGATTTGTGTGACACATGGAAAGCTCACTATTAAATCAGGTAATTTTTGGACATGCACTGCACTAAAAATTATTCTGCATAGATTAATACAGTAATTATAGTTTCTATTTGTTATTGATAAGTGTTACTAAATACAAATTTTGCCATCAAAACTTATCTTAATTTTAGAAATAATAAATCCATAACATATTGTTGGCAGGGTGCCTATCTAAGCTTTGTAATCTTTTGAAAAATATTTTTAAGGGGGTACAAGATGGGAACTGTTAGTATTGATAAGTTTAACAAATATTTACTTGTTGACATGATCTCAGTAGATATATTCATCTAAGTATAAACATGTTAATTAGATAAATTCCCTGGCTACTGATTTGATAAGTAAATAAAATAGTTAAAATAATGATAGCTATTAAAATTATCAAAATATTTTTTTATAAAATATTTAAGTTTAAGATTAACTAGCCTGCAAGTTTATTTTTTTTTTTATAAATGTGCAGAATTATGTGCCTTTTACTTTTCAATAGTAAGACTGATTATTCTGGGTTAGCAACAACATCATTATATTTTGGTTCACAAAGCAACTTCGCACAAAACATTTATTAAAATTTTAAATTGTTTTAACATTGATAGAATTTGATTTTCATAACAAAAAATTATTTTGATAAATATTATTACTGATTTAGCTGTGCAGTTCTTTCTTCACATTCTTGAAAAACATTTAAATACAGGATTTATTTCTCTGTAAACTGACTTCACTCAGCAGATTCAAAATATTTGCCTTGTTTTTATGTTAACATTGATTAAATTTTATAAATTCTATAATGGCATACCCCTATCTCAACTGATATCTTAATATAGACAAAACATGACGGAAAAAAATCCTACAAGTGTCTTTATCTGCCTACTCATTACCCCCTAGCGCGGATCATTGCTATCAAGGGGTATCCAGGCTTGACCTTTGTCTGTATGATAATGGTCTCTATATAATGTGTCTTCGTTGTACAAGATATCGTCACTTGCTTCTGGAACCTCGCGCGAGAATCACGTACAGATTTAGTAATTGAGTTTTAATTTTATTATTATTATTTCAATTTGGTTTCCTGATGGCTAAATTCGTGAATTACTGTACTTTCCTGTCTCCAAATTAATTTATATTTGTGATTGTGTGAAAAAGACTTGCAAATACTCTATTGAAGACTTTTGTTTCAAAAATTTATTCTGGTGGCATATATGTATCAATATACAAACCGGTTCATTCAAAAAATGACTATAACTTTAATGTACCGCGTAAACCCAATCTACTATTCGGACTACTCAGATACGATCTAATTTTTCACCCAAAACGATTAAAGCTATTTCAATTTAAACGTTTTCTTTGCTATTGGCTTTACGATTTTGAATATTACAAATTCGGCGTCTACCCAAAAGACATCACCTGACATCGCGTGCACATCTTTGTGAAGAATATATATCACAATGGATATATTGGCAAATGTAAGTTGACCCATTCATAATAGATCAGAAGTTAGGGATCAAAACTATAAAGAAAATGGCTACCGCCAGCAAAATTGGTGTCTATCTGTTGATTTACAACGGAGATCAAAGTTTATCTGTTGCTTCGTTATGTTTAAAATGGTTGTTAATTATTAAATTTATAAAAAAAATTGTTTTAGTATCACCCGGTGTTTAAAGCGTTCCTCGCTGGATCCTTTTCTGGGACCTTCAGTACGATACTCTTTCAACCATTGGACCTTGTGAAGACCAGGCTACAGAATCCTACCCACAATGTTGTTGCGACGACAGTCAGGTAAACTGCTTGCTATTTAATTGAGATTTTATTCATGTTAGTTATAAATTAATTACTAAGCGAAGGATAATTACTAATGGAAGCCATTTTGACTTGAAATATACAAAATATGCAAAAAATCTATTATCAATTTTCAGTGGCAGAATCCAACCCGGCATGATAACAACCTTCCTTAACATTATACGACAGGAACAAATAATAGGGCTGTGGCGTGGTATGGTACCATCCATAGCCCGTTGCGTTCCCGGCGTGGGGCTTTACTTCTCATCTCTCCATTGGTTGAAGACTAAATTGGGGAAGAGTAGACAAGATCTAAGTGCCATGGAAGCGATCGCTCTAGGAGTCGTTGCTAGGACTATGAGTGGCGTGGCGTTGATACCAATCACTGTTATTAAGACCAGGTAAGCATGTACTAGGTATTACAAAATAACTATATAAAGGTAAATTAGCGATGCTGGGTATTATTACCAGTAGGAAAAAGACACCATGTTCTTTTTCCTACCGGTAATAGAAGAAAAAGGTAACAATGTATTTTCTGACATATTCATTTACATAATATGTAATAGATTTACCAGGATATTAGAAAAATAAATATAACATAAAAAATACATTTGTGTATTGTGCATAAGGCATAAAATAGCTATTAAATGTTTTGTCTTTATCAATATTGTCACTTAAATATAGAGGACAAAACATATTTGACTAAATGTGGCTCATAGTTAAATGGCATTTACAAATTACATTACAATGTAATTTAAAATAAAATTTACAATTTCCAATGTTTACATAAATGAGCATTTTTATCTTTATTTATAGACACTAAGCAAATATTTAAGAATTCATGGCCACACTCTTTGTTACAACAAACTGTTTAATTTGAATATTTCATTTCATTGTTATTTTAATCAAATGTATGATTAGGTTACTGCGCTTTAACTTTTCATATCCATTTGAATAATGTAGGGCCATATGATAATGATAGTGGCAGTTTGATCGCCTTCCTAATGGTTTAAATATTACAGTAATGAGTATCAATGAATCATTATTGTCGTGTTCCAACACCTAACTGGGGCAGACCCATTTCTCTGTTTTATTAATATTTTTTCTGTATTAGTTTTATTTGACATGGTTGAATTTTGTATTTTTTCGGGTGATATTAGTTTATTAGAATTTATCGCTAGCTTTTGGTACTGAGACATGCTTTTTTCCTGTTACACAATATTTGTACAATCTCAATTTGTAGTTTTTACAATCAAATGACTTATATAGAGTAAGGGAAAATGTGTTAGATACTAACAAAATAAAATTTCAGATATGAATCAGGCGTGTACAAATACAATAGTCTTAGTGGAGCTCTCAAAGCGATATACAAAGCAGAGGGCATCCGAGGTCTCTCCTGTGGCCTAGGACCAACTCTGGCTAGAGATGCGCCGTTCTCTGGCCTTTATCTCATGTTCTATACACAGTCGAAGCAGGCTGTACCGAAAGGTGAGTTTTGAAAAAAAAATAGATAACGCCTTGAATTTATTATAAATTATATCACACTAAATCGTATTGCACGCGAAATTTAATACTTTGATATTTATTTATTAATTTTTAAAGAAATATTTTTCCGTCAAAGTTGTTTTTATATAATACATATGAATACCTCATGAAGTTATACTTCATTTGGCGCGAGGCAGAAAAATGATGGGAAATTATTTTTTCTTCTATTGTGAGTGTCGTTTTTCTGCAATCGTAGAAAGGCGAAAGTTAAAATTTTTAAAAATATTTCTATATTGCTACGCCCAAGAAGTATTCTAACGGGTGTGCAAAAGTACACACAATTTTTTTTAACCCGCGGGTCCAGACATTTAAATAAACAAAATTTGTCTTGAACATAAATTATTAAAAACAGCTCCATCTTGTGGCGAGATACGAATCTGTTTACAAAATCTTTAAATTTTGAATATGATATGATATGTATATAATTAAACCACTAAAATAATCATGGCTATGTGACAATCATACCAATAGTCTAAGGTACATTTAAATTTAATACTTTATACTATTATTTAATACTGTTTTTGGTGATATAAGTCAATTTCATTTTAGTCCCATAGAGAATAAGAAATATATATCTGAGTCTGATTCATTGTTTATTTTAAAGGAAAGTAGGCCCTTGCCAATACTGGAAACAATTTCACACGAAATTGAACCTGGCAACTAAGGTTATACGCCAATTGTTCGGTACCACTGGCTATATAAAATATTATTATTATTTAAATATTTTCAGAATGGCTTCAATCGCCGACTGCATCTAGCGGTATCCATTTCACATGCGGGGTATTAGCTGGAATTGCTGCGTCACTTGTCACAAACCCAGCGGATGTTTTGAAGACAAAGATGCAATTGTATCCAGAGAAATTCCCTAACTCTTTCAGTGCAGCCATGTATGTGCATCAGGTAGGAAATATAGAATTTGTTTGTTATATAAACAGATGCGCCCCAGAACATTCCACAGTTAATATAAAAATTTAAAACACATTAACAAAGACTAAATTGTATCAAAATATAGATGGCGCTTTTTTCAAATTAGAGATATTAATTTATATAAAATAAATGTACTAGTCTAATAAATCGACCTGGATATAAACCTAATATTTTGTATATGTCCGAAGTGCAAAGCGTCTATTTAGACCCAAAAATAAACTTCTTTATAAGGGTGCGTTTTTCTGTTCCCAATAGTAAATTTGTTACCACCCAGTGATTCATTCAGACACTGGTCGAGAGTTCTGACCGTTCTAGGCTATTTATCGGGATGTGCCGTCTTATTTTTATTATTTTAAAATTTAATAGTTTGTAAAACATGACTCTATGTACATTTTTAACTGCGACAAGCCTTTTGGGGGTTTTGGCAGAAGTATAATGCTCAGCCTCGGTGTTAGATTTTTAAAACTGCGCCAAATGGCGCACGCATTCTTCTGCAAAGGTTTCTTTTAAATCAGTGGCATATAGAAGTTCTATTTTTGTCTCTTTATTTAGATTTTTTCGAGTTTGTCAGATTTTTAGTACCATCGATTCTTCATCTAATTAGATGATATTTATATACTAAAATTTGTCTCTGTCTAGTTGAAATATCAACGAGACCAAATCTTCGCGCCCAAGGCTGCAACCTAATAATTAGCCCTTATCAGGCCCTGGACTCATTCAACCTAAAAGTTACCATTTATGTGGTGTAAAGTATCGGAAAGTCGAAAAGAATATTAACAATAACGCATAATTCAATCCCCGCCCCGCATCGTAACATTTTACCATAAAAACCCCCCAAAATCGTTACGAAATACTTGAACGCTCCCTAAAGAAATGGTTTTCAGATTTTTTAATGTATCTTTCTAAACGATAAACGCAGTAATCACTAGTCACTAACTACTAATTAGTCCACGCGCGCGTTAATTAATGCGCAGACACTTATCAACGTCCCCGACGCCCCCTAGTGAGATAAGTGAGAATTTGCAATGCTTAAGTTCGATTAGGTTCAAAGTTATCAAAGCGGGTCGTTTACGTGATAGGCAAAATATTGTCTAAATAAATTATTTTTTTACTTTATACATTTTAACAAGTTCAATCGTAACGATTAATTAAATATGTTATCGACTTTTATGCAATATATACTTGGGATACTTATAACTTATTATATAACTTCGCTTCCGTAGTAGACTGTACCTTTTTTTATTGTTAGGAAATCAATTTACTTCGTCGGGGCAACGATTTATAAGCGGGGAGTGCGGGGTTCAGTCCGTATGGTGCTATGAAACCCACTAAAACCCAACAGCCCCATCTGTTCGCTATGTTCGGGAGACGCGGTAACAGTTTCCCTTAATCCGTGTCTCCTAAATCGTGTCATGAACGTCTGCTGTGCGAGCCCAACATCTGAGTTGCCCAAAGACTCACTTTACCTTGAACCAATGTATAGAAAGATACAGAAATGTAACGCTATTAACTGCTGTGTATAGTAATTTATAGCAGTGTATCTAAATACCTGTCTTTCCTTTCAGACCTACGGATTTCTGGGGTTCTTCAAAGGAGCAGTCCCAAGAATGGTTCGTAGGAGTCTAATGGCAGCAATGGCTTGGACGGTGTTTGAGGAAATAACTCGATCTATTGGCTTAAAATAAACGCTTTTTTTAATTTTCCTTAAGAGATGAGCTGGTATATGTTCCTACATTTTCAAATTTTTTGGGCCCAGACGTGAAGGGGCATTGTTTTATAATTGTTTGTGTTATTTCATACTGTTTTTGTGTTAAGAAGCCTGTAGATAGAGTTTAGCTAAGCTTTATATACAAAACTTTTTTATAGAATAGGGAGTACAATGTGATATCGTTATAAATAAAGATTTTATGAATTATTTTTTTATTTTTGTACCTTATCTTGAAATAGCTAAATAAAATATTTTAACTAAGGCTTAATTTCCGCATTATTGGTATATGTACTTAATACTTTAAAACTTGGTCTTGTAAATTTTTTTTTTTTTGACGAGTATTAATTTTTACATTTAACGTAACATAATTTCGATGTAGTTTTCTAAATATACGTAACGTTGCAACCTAGATAAAGACCACATTGAAATCACGATCTTTAACTAATTTTGACCATTATGTCCTATACCCGCCATATTCAAGCACAATATTTGATAAGGCAAGAGGTCGATTATCTGACCAGACAGCTATCGTGACCTATATAACCTTATAAAATATTTGGGCGCATAGAATTTGAATGTAAAAATCATATTCGTTAACATATATGTACTGTTAATAAAGCAAATTTATGAATGAAGATATGTATCCTATATATATAGATATACTATGTTAACACGTCGTCTGATACGATAATAAAGTCGGGTTATCATCAGAAATCATCCGATCCATTACGTCACCAAAATAAAACACATGTATACTAACAAATATATTTAACATTATTTACAATCTTTATCTAAGATTTGTCTCATATAAACTCGATTCCTTCAAATTTGAAGTCTTCAACAAAAGTATTGTCTAATAACACGGTGCCATCCGTTCTAAATGCGGAAATGTATGTCGCTGTTTTCCCCTCAAATTCTGTTGTTTTCAATGCAACAATTACTTCGTCTTCTGTTCCAGGTATAAATTTGAATGACGAGAAGCCATGTTTAGGCTGGAGTTTTGTTATCTGGAAATTAAATGAAATTTCAAATTCAAGCAGTACCTTCGAGATAAAGTAGGTCATGATGTGTAAAGCGTAAAGTAGACAAAAATATCTACAATATGTGTAAAAAAGTTAAATAATAAATTTTTATTAACATTAAGAAAATCAAAGTCCACCAAAATTTCATCAGATTATTTTTAATACATACCTGTTTAGCCTTACAACTATTGAAGTTATTGTCAGCAGTAATTAAATAGTTACAACCCATAACTTCATCCCTTGATTCATTATAGGGTTGCTGGCTACATCTTCTTGGTAAGAAGTACCATTTCTTATTAATCTCAGACCACACCCCTGATTCGTGTATCATGTATCCTGGCCATTCAATGCCAATGGATCGTCGTATAGTTTTGTATTGATGGACCCAATTTAAATGTTGGACCTAAAATGAAATACATAATTGCCAAATTCTAGAATATAAATTGGATTCAAATTTCTTTACCAGAACAAAGACAGTATTCATAAGTGTCAAGCTTTCTATTATGTAACACTTTGTGGCATTAAAAGTTCAAAAAAATTAGGTTATTTTAATGAACTGTAATAGGCTGCCTTAGTAAAGAAAATAAATAAATACTGATTATGATTTTATCGTTTTAGTGCCCTCTATTTCATTGTACTCATCTTTAGGCCTCTCCCTATGTTGCTTAACAGTAACTTTCTGCTCCATTACATGTTCACAGAAGGAGACTTGAGGGTGATAGGTTAACCCCAATAATACTGAGTGTAACAATGCTTTCACGATGTTATATATAAAGGTTTTAATTACCTCTCCATGTATATTAATAGCTTTCACCCACATTGGGTCATATGTTTGAAATTCACCAGAAGCTGTTGTCCATTCTTTGCCCATAGACCCTACATATAGAATTTCATCTTTAATGGTCGCCCACTCTGATTTAAACCCTTTCTCATTGTAGCCATTACCATCTGACAAAATCGCCCATGGGACTACTTTATTGTTAATTAATTCAAAAATCTGCAACAAAACATGTCATTAAACACATAAAACAACGAACACACTGTTGTTAAAGGTTATTATTTAAATATAAAATGTTGGATTTAGTATGGTATGTTTATAAAAAATTTCTATGCTTAAAATGAAATTCCTTAAATTTAAATTTTTTTCATGTGTTGACAAATATCAAAAACAAATAATATAGCTTACCATTCCTGACCTATCGTCAAAAGTAAGCAGTCGACCATCAAATACTATCAATTCAGATAATTCCATGCCTCGTCCTTTATGTGAATAAGTAGATGATAACAAAAGATTTGGTGTCCTATCCCATGAAACAGTTACAAACTTTTCAATAGGATTGTAACTTAGGTAACCTTTTTTTAAATAACTATTGAAAGTGTAAGCCTTAGCCCTATTTTTTGAGTTTGTGTCCAGATCAGCCACAATGCCTATCCTATATGTAAAAATATCTCCGGAATGTATAACAGGTGAAAGTGGATATGTTCCATTGTACTGTCTTGAATTTCTCGTCCAACGATGTATTACTTGGTCACTGGTCCACCAATTATAATAAAATAACACTAATAAGAATGCGCCTAATAAAACAATCAGTAACATAAACTGAGGTTGTAGTCTCACTGTATTTCCTACTCTATACGTCGCTGGTGTCCTCAAAGCCTTTCGCCAATCGCGAAAGCCACGCATTTTACGATCTTCAAATTCGTAATAATCATTCATAACTTCAACATTTAATATTAATTCATCTTTTCTACCCGATTTCAGTCGCAACAGAAAATAATTTGTATAATGACTAGAAAATATATACGTTTAAGCACTATTTATAAAGTACAAGTCATGATAATTTTACACCATAATTTAAAAAATAAAAGTGGAAATTTAGACATGTTTAAATTTTTAAAATATAATAAACTTTTAAGCCAACGAATAAAATACTGCTGACGGAGGGGCAAATGACGATTAACGCTCAGATTGACGTCGAAGTTGTAACTTGTAAGTCAGATTTCAGAATCGAGAATGTAGATTACAATATTATTTTAAATCTTATTAATCGCTGACTTAAGTCTGTATTCTAGAATGTAAATCCAACTTAAATTTACTTTCGAAAGATTGAAAACAATATTTTTCTGTCTGAATATCGGAATATATATATATATTTTAATTTTCGGGCCTAAGAGTTGATGAACCGAAAAACATGATTCCATTCCAAAATGAGTTTAATAATAATAGTTATAATTCTATATAGTAATATAATTATTTACCTGTTTTTTTCTACATTAATCTGTATTTGAATAAAATAATTAAATAATATATTGGTGAGAAAATGGCAATCTTCATCGATAATTATGTTCATAAATATAATCTGTTCAATGTGTAGCAACATTTTGCATTTTAATATATAATATAAGTATTAATTATCATTGCTGTGAAAAGAAAAATACCGTTGGAAGACTGGTGGCAAACAACCAAATTTGATAGTACAAATTGAGACCACAGTTTTTCTCAGCTTTGTCTTGCTTTTGCGGGATTATCTGCCTTATAGCAAATTAGGTGTGTAAATTAAACCGTAAATCTACCCTTTTGCAATATTAATGGTAGACATTATTGTGTTTCTCGATTTTGTTAAAGTTTAGCTAAAGTTTTTTGTTATAACATTGTTTTTATTGTCATTGCCATAAAATTTCTCTGTAATAAATATTTCAATGTTGTTACTGTGACACAAAGCTTTTAATGACACTGGCATAATAGCAAATCCGTAATAAAAAAAAAATTATGTCTGTTATTATTGTGGAATGCAAATTATAATTAATTATCTTTGAAGTGTTGTTTTTATTCCGCTATTCTATTAGAAGAGAGAGCGTCAGAGGTGTTCCGGTAGCACTCATAAAATTAAACAGCTTAATGAATTCTATTATTGGAAACTAATTAAAACAATAATTAAAATGATGCACGGTCAATTTACAAACGTTCTATGGTACTTGGAATTCTTTGCTTTTGTGGGAGCCTTATCAGTTTTTTTCTGCTTCATATTTTATTTGGCAAAAATTAATTACGTGACATATAATATCCAGTACGATATGCGGCAAAAGTAAGTCGTTATTTCAGTGATTTGTTCACTAAACATTACGTTCAAAATATAATAAGTATTCCCTTCGACCCCGGAAGGGCTTGTTTAATATTTCTCTTTCTTTGCTCTGGACTCGGTTTAACAGTATAGTACCTAAGTCTAAGATCTAATTGAGGCTCTATATGTAGCCATGTACTTGTATTATTAATTATTTTCTGTTTTAATTCATGTTCATTTTATTTTTTGTGATCTTTTAGAGACGTTATCAATGTCAGCTAGTATTATAAATTGAGAATGATTGTGTTTCCGATTTTCTGTTCAATTGTATATATAAGAAGATAATGGAAAAAATATCCCCTAAAAATCATGCAGTTGTGTATTCTAAACAATTCACAACAGGGCTCTCGAAAGTACACTATTGGTATTATGGATATTATGCCTTAATTCACCTAATATATTAAACATTTTTAGGTACATGGCAGATGATACCTGGTTGATTCAAAGTTAGTATAATGCTGAGCCCGGAAACGAAAGTTAACATTTTATTGTACGGTTTGCTATAAAATTATTTAAAGGAACTTAAATGTTATTAGAAACAATTGAATGCTATAGATCGTCTCCATAAATCGTGAAGCCGCCTTAAAGTTTGATGTTTTCATAATAAACTCCAACAAAGACGCGTGATCTGTTCATTAATATTTTTATGGCGAGTAGGTGGGGTCTGTGAAAAAACAAACATTTTTTTTTTTCGCCACAAAAAAAGTAATTATTATTATTTATTTCGCTGAAGACATGTGCCCTAAGAATCAAGTGCTAATCGCCACCCATGGACAACTTCCAGGAGGCGCTTTGCTTGCCTAAATGATAGTCTGCTCTACGATAGGCAAAATAGCCATTGTTTTCAGCTGAAGTATTTAACAAGTGTATTGTTTTTTTAGACATCAAAAGCTGTCAGCGAGACCCAAAACTAAGATAAAAGAACCTCCCCAGAGACCAGTATGCTGTGACCTTGGCTGCATTTGGTTCTGTCGTCTGATGGGCAGCATCATAACTATAGCCTTATGCTATTACTTCGCTTACACGTTCATATCTGACACTAAACTTAAGTTCGGTTTATTTGTACCCTAAATTCTCGTAAACTGTAAAAAGTATTAAATACTAAAATAAGTGGTGTATGCATTTTATTAAAAAAAAGTAATAAGCATAAAAACCTTTAACAGTTGTAAACGAGACGCCTATGGTTACGTTTGAACAAACCACAGCTGTTTCTAATGCAACGTATTATGATTTTATTCAGTAAAATTAATAAAAAAAACATCATCTAAAATTACAATCAGTGGTACTACTTCTACTCTTGGTTTTGGCTTTAGATTTTTGTCTGGTTCGTTTATTTTTTTTAATAGGCAAAGTTTAACTATGCCGAGCAAGTGATAAATTTGTACAGAAAAGTCCATTTCCACAGCTGCGGTTCTAACCTACGACCGATATGACCGAACTCAGCCACTAGACCAAAACTACTTACTTACACCTTTTTTGTACATACATTAAACTTACATTCAAAATATTTTTTTTAGTACAGATAACAAACATCTGTAATTAATACCGATATAGACATTTGGCAAAAGCAAATTTCACTTTCCTTACATGAACATAGATTAGTCTATTATTTTTGTCGGCACTTGTCTACTTTCAAAATCGATTCTCTTAAGAGAACAAAGAGGCGTTATAAACTAATTGAAACTAATGCGAATCTAAAAGTGAAAACAAAATTAATGGTAACAAAATTATTATATTCACTTTAGCTTACAGTAAACGTAAGCTAATTTATCATTCCTTAATCTAATCTTAATTGACGCCCCTAGCACCAAATACTGCTATTAAACTCAAAAGTTTAAGGAAAGGAGTCAAATTGAAAGTTTACGTTAAGCAGTTTAGAAAATGCAACACTAATGCAAAATAATTACTTTTTTTGATTTGAAACGTCACGAAGATGTGCAGCGTTTTTGGCGAAGAAAAGAGAGAGAGCAATTGAGACCGATTTAGAGAGAGAGAGAGAGAAAATACACGCTAAGTTTCACTTTTGACATGTGTACTTTGTACGCACACTTTTTTGCTAAATGCATTACGGTGCATAGCAATACAACCGAGAAATTAAATAAATGTT
This sequence comes from Pieris mannii, assembly GCA_028984075.1. Taxonomy (NCBI): domain Eukaryota; kingdom Metazoa; phylum Arthropoda; class Insecta; order Lepidoptera; family Pieridae; genus Pieris; species Pieris mannii. Next base: position 5,781,779 of record CM054783.1, read on the forward strand.
AATGGTTACATCATTACCAGTATTACTGGATGTCCGCTATAAAATTTTTAATTGTATAACATGGGCAGTATAGTATACTATATACTCTAGTATATATCATTTCGGGATACTCTATACTATAATCTCTTAGTACAATACGAATATCGATTACGTTGGCTGACTTCAGGGCATGGGCTAAGAATGGGCAGAAAAGAAAGCTCACATGTGGTCGTAAACTAGTTGGTCAGCGTAGGTACCACGGGATAGATATAGTGGCAAAGGACCTGCTGCAGCTGTAAACCAATTAGCAGTGGCACAGGCAGGCGCTGGATGTTTTTCGTTTCGGAGGCCAAAACACTCATTTGGGTCGCAGTGCGCAGAGTTTAGTGAACTGTAACCTCTTTAGTTTGTTTATTTTTTAATTATTTTTTTCTATATACATGTGTCTTCACTAAGACATCATGGAACATTACGATCTAGCCTAACTTAAGACTAATAAGTAATTTAAGTCTAACCTAATTTACTAAAAAGGATTATTATATAAGTTTGTTTATGAATATTTGTTTATGAAAAGATGTGCATAAATGGTTAATACATTTTATAATTAAGAAGATTACGAAGAAATCTTGGAAACTGCTGATCTATGTACTGACAATTTAATCACCGTGTAGCAACATCCTGTGTTTTATATTTGTTTTGTTTCCTTGTGAAGAAAGTGCAGACAACAGTTAGTATGAAATATAATAAAACGTCAGAAAGCAGTTCGTTGTGGGTTTTTAATGTGTAATTTTTGCTCCAATTTTTCCCGTAATTATACATAATTAAGGATTGGCTTACAGTAAATCTTAATATAATGTCATGGATAGATTTTTAAGATATTGTAAACATTATTTACTTATTTAATTTATTTAGATAGCCAACAGCTTTTAACAAAGCCAAATGTATTAACAAAGAATTGTCATGCAGGGCCTACCTGTGTACAGTATGGGTTTATGTGTGTGCGTGTTTGTGTGTGCGTGAAAGAGTATTTACTATATTTTTACTTAGTCAATGTTATGTGCTGCTTATCCTTATATACTAACATGCTGGGTTCGAGAATTTTCTATGGACGTGGATCTCATAGGTACAATGCCACGACCGCGAAGCGACTCCTAAGCGTCATTAGATAAATATTTTTCATTAAATGTTTCGTTTCTTAAAACGTTGTTTGTTCTAGGTTTGTTTAATATTTAAATACATTTTCACGAAGTAAATCTCGATGACCCGACACTATCTGATCGGTTCCACATTCTCCTTGCATTTTAACAAACAGATTTGGAGTGAACGCGTGACAAAAATAAATATTTGGTCTAGTACGGATGATTTTGAATATTTGAGTTCGACTCTTTGTTTTGGCATTGTTTGAGTTTGTCTCACTAAGTGAAAAGGGGCGGATGGTCCAATTGACGGAACTACAATTATTGTTAGCCACTTATTAGGAGCGTTATATGATATATAGGTAATTATCTATGTTTGCGATAAAAGAAAGTGGCCAATGTTGCAAGAAACTAGAAAATTTAGACACAAATAATATTTTTAGTATTTTTTTTACCCATTCAGGCAAAGGTTGTATACCCTCCGTAGTGTCATACGCTGTCAAAACACGCTAAGTTAATATATACGTAAATCCCTAGACGTAGCTTATATTTTGCAATAAGTGTGACCTAACGCAATATACACTTGGGAATGACAGTAACCCACACGTAACTTCATTTCCAACAATTCTACTAGCGTTAGCGGCTCACGTCTTCCGCAGAATGCTGTTGTTTAGTCCTAGATTATTTAATGAATATAGAATGCCTGTTCTTTCAACTGTTTAGATTGTAATAACTGAACTGAAACTGAGCATTTACATTCATAATGAAGTATTAGAGTACACAGAGATGATTATTTCGACTGACTAGACTAGAAGATCTAAAGACTGTTACATCAAACAGTATAAATAAAATTTTACGTAAAATTATAATAGTACAGAAAAAGTAAAAAATATTAACTCAAATTTTAAGTGTAATATTTGAAGTGTATTTACAAACATAGATGAAATGAAATTATCTACAATTCATTTACATAAAGTTCAATGAACTAACAAATGTTTAAGTCGTGAAGATGGTTTTACAAATACAATTATGCAAACATACAAACACATTAATAAAATAATTTTATATTAATATACTTACGTTATATATTAGTATAAAATTATTTTATATACGATACTATACTAACGATTTCAAATTCTTTCGATTACACTTTTGCAAGACTTTCCTTTGCAAGACAAACTTGGACATGGATATCTGATACGTCAGGCACTTGACAGCCGCAGCAGCATCTAAACTCTTAACAAATCAAATTATCAATTATATAGGCAAGCAATGTACACTTAAGGACGTCACTAGAAAGAATGTTACAAAGTTAACATTTACTGCTAGTACTGAAACAAGGGCGGACGAGATGACCACTCTATTTAATCAACATGTATTAAACCTATTTCATTGTAACAAGTTAACTTATAAACAATAAATTTTCTATTCTGTCTTGATTTGAACCGAAGATTATTACTGTATTTGACATTCCTGCGTACGTTTCATTGATAATTTCTAAGGTGTGGCGTCTATGGAAAGGCTAAGACATACATATAAACCGATACAAATAAAAGTCATGGCTAGAGCTATCATATCACAGATATGATGATAATAATATGTTTGGAACTCATTGTCAAACTTTTAGAAAGATAATTTAATGAAATCAATATGGAAATAAGGCATTCTATATTTTTGGCGTTCCTTCGAAATACGATATGATTTTGTTTTTTTTTTCCAAATGAAACGTCACGACCAAACGTCAGAAAAGCAAGAAATTATATTATTATTCCCTTACCCCATATAACACCAATTGATAGTTGTCGTAAGTATTTACTATAATAATATAGGTATAATTTGTAGATATTATAATATATGTCGCTAGCATTTGAACATTTCAATTTCAAATGCGTGTACACATGACACACGCACTAAACGCTTAATTGTATTATGCTCTAATTACAATTACGAGTTAAGACACGCGTAAATTGAGATAAGAAACAAAAAACTAAAAGCATTTCCAACGCAAACTATTTAATTTTCTTATTACAGATTTCAATCGCTCTAACAGTGCTATATTTTTTGAATATAAGCTATAATTAAAATAATTGGCGTACCTGCATTATGCACCGTAATAACAAGGTACCTTATAAAAAAACCTTAGCTCACATTTGGAAAATGCTTCGGTTGGCTTATGGTGCAGAAAGGTGAACCTACTTATATATAGATACACACAAAAATACTGACCTGTTGAAATCGCAACATTATGGTATGGTATGGTAGGTGAACTCAATTTCCGCAACTAGACTCAAATTTGGTCCGTTTTGCGTAAAGCCCTGGCTACTTAAGCCAGTCTAGCCAGGCTTCGCGGAGCGACCTCACTGTTCCGAGGATTTCCGTTCGTTGTTTAGCCACAGCCTCGCAATCCAGGACTACGTGGGTGACTGATTCCTCTGCGCTGAAACAGCCTCTGCACATGGGGCTGTCTGTCGCGCCTAGGACAAATAGATGTTTATTAAGGAGACAATGGCCCGTAATTGTCCCTATCATTGTTTTGAGATCGGTTCTGTTTAAGCTTAGAAGTCGCTTAGTGAGTTGTGGGTTCACGGCTGGCAGAGCCATTTTGGACTGTCTGCAGTCCGCACTATGCGACCATCCTTGATTTTGAATTTCGACGGATTTTATGAGAATCCAAGTTCGCATTAGCGAGAAGGGCAAGGGAAGGAGCGGATAAGAGCCATCAGTTGTTTCCGAGCGCCATCAGCACGGATGCACTGTCGGAGCATTATTACATTCCATTATATTTTGAGGGGTATGAGTCTGCTATCAGAATTCCTGTATGTGACATGATGAGTTTTTCAGATGTCCGAAGCATGCCCTGTTGTTTGGAATCCACCAACTGTCCTTCGCCAACAGTCACCAATCGATTGATTTCACTGACTTTACTGTTTTTTCTGTTCCGCACAGCAATAGCGTTTTCGAAAGACTGAGAGATGTATGTTAGAAGTTCTGTTTAGGTTTTGCTAAAGAAATAATTAATTTAAGATAAGAGTTTTATTAATTAATGAAGAGCGCGTCGAAAAGTTCTGGCTGTACGTGTCGTCTCTCCTAAACATAACGTTTAGGTACATCAATAGCTGAATTCTTGCCTCTTTGATTCTTCTTTCCGAAATAATATAACTTAGAATCCTTAACGTAAAGAGAGACCCAATAAATATCTACTACGCATTAAACAAAGTTGAAATAACATTTTACATGAGATTAGAAAATCCTATTATTGCAATATTTTATTAATAAAATTATTTTCATTATAACTTGCATTTTCAATTTTACTACGCAAGTGTTTGTGTTGTACATATGTTTTACTTTAGGTAAACCAAACATTGTATTTAATGTTAGAATAAGCTCAAGGCGAGAATATAATAGAAAGATGTTTATTTCCCTGTTTTATATGTTACATTAAGTCCAAACGACACTTAAGATGCGATACTAAGTTTTTTGTCGTCTAGCGGACAGTCGTTTTTATGCTAGTGACTTCACATTTATGTAAATAAACCACTCATCCGATTTACTGTTACCTAAATAAGTGAAAAAAATTAAGTAGTTGCTAATCATCACATACAATGTAACAATTTTTAATTTGTTTACACAAAAAACATCTCGACGCCTTATCTAAATTAACATCATCTGTTTGACAATTTTTCTTGAATAGCTGTAACAAAGCAAATAAAGCACTCAGAACGCATGACTATGTATTAAGAGCCTTAGGCACAATATTTATCAAAAGATATCAAAGACTTCCTTTCCGACGATAAAAAAACATTAAATTAATAATTTCTAGTATTATTATCGCTTACTTGACGCTACCTTATAGCATATATTGCACCTCTCGATTCTTATATAAAATGGTCAAAATAGATCGATCAAGATTTCTCTTAGCAACGGTGAATGGATAAGATAGTTTTTTGTGTAAAGCCTTGTCTACCCAAACATTACAAGGCATGTTAGTACATGACCAGAGCTTTGGAGTCTTAAGGGTCCACATGACTGTACTCTACCCTAAAATCTATTTGCGTAGCGAAAGTGCGAGCAACCCCTGTGCACAGTATAAACGCGCGCAACGTGCATTGCGCGTCACTCGCGATTTGAGCGCGTCGACGTGCGCGCGGTCATTGACGATTATCCGTGTCTTGTGTCAGTGAATTTGAATTTAGAAGTGATTTTTTTTCCGGTGCGATCTGCCTTCGAATTTCCGTAAGTTATCTTTAGGTTTTAAGAAATATTTGCTAATAAAAGAAAAACACTAGTTAAATATTTATATTAATATTTATACCAAACAAAATTGCAAAAAAAAACTGATGGAAGTTTCGAAAATGTTTTTAATTGGTTTATTTTAATTCTAGTAAACTTAATTACCCTTTCTAAAAATATTCACACTATAACTACAAAATTAAAATTATATTTCAAAATATTTGCTCAAACGTAAAACAACCCAATAAAAATACATTAATTTCAAACTGTACTAGGAGCGTGTTTCAGCGAATCTGCATTTCATTCGAGTTCAAATAACCTTATTTAGCATATCGTAGCGCACCAAGAATTATTACTTCTAGTTAATTATTCTCTGCAGGAACGGAACATATGAACTAAATACTATTAAGCTATCTATTCCGTGGTCGCATTAGATGTAAGTAATGGTCAAAGATTTGTCGCTTTATGAGTAAAAATAAAATGAATGATAATAATAATAATAATAATTTATTGCAAGGTACAAAAATAATATACAATCGAAAGTTCGCATATTCGTGCAAATTTGTTTTAATAGGAATTTTACATTATACATTATGAGTCATATCAATAAGTCCATTCTTAAATTATTTGTATCATACATATCACTTTAACAAATTAATTTTAATTGTAATTTATCACGCAAATAATTATTTATTGAGTAATAAATATATAAACAAAAAGTCTGGTTAGTAATTAAAAATTGTTCTGTGGTCTTAATACATCAATATCACTACGACTAGAGATACCTAAAACAAATATAGTTCTTGCGCAATAAAACATAGAATTTTCAAATCTATGATAGAACTTAATTCCTATGTTCCATTTTCGAATATAATCTTATACCGTATCGGAATATAGAGAACATTGCCACAGGTATCAAACTTGTTGTTCTAATTTTCTATTTATCAATTATTATTACCGTGTAGGTTAAGAATATCGTTGATACTGTATCAGTTCATACATTATTTCATTTATTTTCGTTTGATCGACGTTTATGTGTTGCCATTAGCGGCAATTCGTTACGACGGCTCATTGAATTCGATACGTGAGAAAATGCAAAATTAAAAATTTCGCATCGATAAACTGTCATACAGATGCGTCGCCGAATAATCTTCGACAGAACCTGACAATACTTTCACGGAAACGCGCGTATAACGAATCCATTACCGAAATGGTAACGTGAAACGAATATGTCTAATTCGAATTTTCATTGAATCAATTATTTATTGTCATTTTATCGTTGATATTTTGACGCTTTCGTTTTAATTCGATGATTATGTGTGGCTTAACTCGGACCGTTATAATGTTTGTAACAGTTTAATTGTTTCGGTATTGACGTATGTACAACGTCCATAAATAATGAATGTGCATTAAAATATTAACTTATACTATATATATAAATCTAAAATGTTAAATAATCTTGGTAAGGATATTACTTAAGGGCTTAGAGCGAACATATTATAGAAAAGTATGGAATAGGAATACTTAAGGATTGGATGGATAATTTTTATGCATTGTATTAAAAATCCTACACAAAAATATCTTCGTGTCCTGCAGTAATTTTTGATGCTTTAAAGTAGCAGAATATTCTTTATATTTAGGTTATTAAATTTTGTAATTTAAATAAATATCAAGTGAATTTTGTTAAATATGATGAACTAGACGGCCGTATTTGAATCCCAGTAAAGAGTGTCTAAGTTTAGAAGGTAATTTTAACAAATCGATCATTTTTTTTTAAATTTTAACAAATTTAAAAAAATGATCGATGATCGATGATCGAAGACCCAATATATGTAACGATTCAGAAAACACTATTCGCTAAATTATTTCTCGTAGACATTTCCGCAAGTCTGTACTAATTTCTATGTATGCCTGAGGATCATCTGTAACGGTGATATTTTATCACTAGTCCGTGCAAAACCGTATCACGAAGCGAGTAATGGGTCCTGCCATTATTAAATTCTATTTCTATTTGTGGAAATTGCTAGTGATAAATACATTTTATACGACAAGCGTAATCGTGTGATTTTCATACTTTAGGTTTTAGACGTTTAGATATCGACATATACATCACATTTATTACTAACGAAACAAAAGAATGAAAATTACTTTTTTTCTTTTAAAGAACTAGGTACGTTTTAGGTGTGTAATGTTAAGTGTTGTGGTTGTCACTGGTCCTGGCTCAGCATTATGCTGAAGAGCAGACAGTTCCATAACGTTGGTCATTCTGCCAGAGATCACATCATAAAAAAAAATATTTTTTACTTTTTATATTACACTTCTAATTTTAAGTTAAGAAATAGATAAATATTTTTGGTCAGAATCAAAACTAGTTTCGTGGGATTTTTGTTGAGTAATATGTTCTTTATAACTGCGAAATTTGATTTTTCAACGGAGGAGAAATATTATTTCTAGATTTTGTCGCGCTATATTTAAAACTCCCACGAAATAATGCCGTCCGATGCTGGATTGACGGTTCCTGATTACTACGCAAGATGAGCTTTTTGTACATAAATTCAGTTTATTTACTACTCAAAAAACAAACATGCCAACATATACATTTTAGTTGACCTTTCATTGTTAAAAAGTTTAGGTTGTTCAGATACGTTAGAGACGCAATGAAATCTTAAATAGCCTTTACTGGTAATCTCAGTAATCTCAAACAGAAGAGAAACAAATTCTTCACAGTTTTTTTTCTGGGGTTTGAGCGCACGACTATCTATTTGAATACCACGTGGTATAAAAGCAGTTAGTACTAATCTACCACGATGTAATGATCTTTATTTAGATTTCAAATAAAATATCTGATATTTGCATTCTTTCGATCGCTTTAGCAATTTTTTGGTGCAGAACGGCGAGACGTTATTCAATTATGACCCCAACTGCATTCTAATAAAATTCTTTAGGTATACAATAACTTGAAAGTTGCTTAGTGCAACGTGATTGAATCTAAAACCCATCGCATTAAGTTATGACTAACTCTCTATTTGTTGAAAATTGAATTGTATCTGTTTCATTGAAAAAGTATTTGAACACTTAATTCTCTAGTAATTTTTTTATGTTTAATGATATCTGTGAAAGAAGTTAAATATATATTTATATTCGACTCGGGTAAAATGCACAATTTTCGTCCTGGCAATATGACTATATAGAGAGACTTAAAGTAAATAAAAGAATAGTATTTAAACGTTTGGCAAAATATTTTAATTAAAGGAAAATCACTCCTTTATTTATACTCAGTAAAATTGGTTCGCATTTTGATTCGCGAATTCCCTGCATTTTGTCATTCAAGATTAATACAGTTGTCAATAATTGCGTAAATTTAAATTGAGCATAGTCCACTTTAGAAAAACATTACTGATTAGACTCAGAAATTATTAAGAGTTAATAAAAAATCATAAAATAACTAACAAATTATTGTTTTTTATAGATCAATCCAAGTCTTAAAATATGGTGAACAACATAATTTTTTTTGCTTACCCCAAGTTACATTTTCTCACAAATTAATTATGAAGATAAGTCAGTATCCGGAAGCAGTAGTAATAAGTTTTAAGACCTCGCATAAATAATTTTACAGCTCGTAATCACAATATCGTTAGATAAAATATTACATATATAAAACTGGCAGTATTTGCGTAGAAATCGTTAGAAGAACCTGTCTATATTTTTTCACAACAACCAAATTAAATAAGTTTTATGAACCTGCGCCACTTCTCAGTGAGGTATGCAATACTCATGTTATTTCTGCGTTTAATAATAATTTACTTTATAAGAAAGTAATTATGTACAGTTGACGTGCCCCATAGAATACTCCGTCCCCGGCTTTTTCTGGGTGAACAATACTCACAAAGCCGTCTTGTCTTTGAATAGCAGAAATTCTGGTGTGGGTCCCATACACCCCTGCAAGTTCGGGGGCAGGGAATGCGCGAATGTATCTCTACGTCTCTTTTATCAGAAAAAAGGAAAAAGTTAAGAATGTAAGTGCCCTCTTCTGCTGTTACACATATCGCCCTTGTATTTATCAGACATATGTCAAATCTAATACGTTTTTGATATGCGGAAATGATATTTAACTCTTGTTTAATTTGTATTGACTGGACTCTGCAACACTGAAATATACCGTGTTCCGGATTGGACGGCATTTGAAAACAACAATTCAGGGTTTTGAATCACGTTTAACCACAAAATTAATACGGCTGAAAGACTACAACCAAAAAAATGATAAGTGAAATCATGTAATAGAAACCTTAATATGAACACAATCAAAACACTCTCACTAGATTAATATATCAAAAATATCATTAGTTTAAAGATTACTTCCGGCGTCTTTACCATATTAAGAAACCAAGGTGTGCAAAAACTATGCTCAAAGGAAAGTTAAACATGATCCAACACAAATTTAAACCCGAATTATGTCCACACGCAATAGAAAAACACGCTTTTTCCGGTATGGTACTAATAATCATATCAGCTTCAATTACTTGTATCACTTTCGCTGTCTTTATGACTTATGACATTGATTAGGAAGATCTTTATTAACTTTAAGTACTTCTAATTTTATTACATCGCCGGGATGATGATATCAAAATAATAGCCTGTCAATGGATGCAAATAGCTCGGGATAGAGAAAGATGGCATTCCTTAAAAGAGGCCTTTACCGGAGAGGGTTCCTGGCACATACTAACAGGTAAAAATATTTACTAACACATAGGATAACAAGATATTATGTGGATCAGGAAATAATTTAAGGCTAAAAATAAAATAAATAAATAAAACTAATTTTATTACTATCGATTTGTTAACAGTAGTGTATGTCGATACTGTAGAGTATCTATCGATTTTTGATAATCTACATGCACTATAATGACCAGTGTTGGCTGTAATCTGCGACTCTCATCCCTGGAGTAGGTTCGTACCCTGGCTGTGCACCAATGGATTTTCTGTCTATTGCATTTAACACTCGTACTATGGAGGAAAACATTGCGAGGAAAGGCATGCTTTAGACCCAAAATGTCATCGAAGTCAGTCACAAATGGTTGATCACCTACACCTATTAATAATGATCACGGAACAGATACGGAAATCTGAGTCCCAGACCAAAATAAAAAAATATAGATACATTAATAAAACCAACATATATTAAGGAAAATACCATAAATATAATAAATTCTTAGGAGTGATTAAAAATAAATGACATATGCTTAATCTGTTGACATAATTGAAATGGTATTTCCTTTGGTGCTACGTAGTTTTCTGCTTTATTTATACAATTGCTTTATATTGTATACCAGTTTTATTTAAAGAAATCGATATTTACGATTTCAATACTCTGTGAAGTTTAATGATTATCGTAGCCCTCAAATTGAAAATTAACACACATTTCACATATGCTAAATAATGATTTGACAAGCCATAATGTTTTAAACTCTATTGATCGAAGTGTATTTTTTAAAATAAGAATGAAAGAATGCTATGTAACATATATGTCAGCAATAACCTTTGGGACGAGGTGTTGCATAATTCTGTTCTCAATTAAGTACAACAAAGGTGGTGAAAGTATTTGCATTGCGAATGGTATTTATCGCCTAATTACACTCGCGAAAATTAATGCGGCACGGTGACTCTCTCCCATGTGGTTACCCACAGATGACTGTGTAATTGACTGAACTTTGCTTTCGTTTTTATGTAATATTAGAAGAAACTTTGATGTTTGCCCAACGTCCGTTTTGATGATACAAAACTTGGATTATGATCGTTCATACTTTTTTGAATATAATGCTGACATGATATTTTAATGCTTAGGAGCCCGTCATGAACTGAATACGCCTAAACGCTTGCTTTCTTTAACAATGCTTAAAGAAAGTCTAACCAATAATGTTATTAATAGGTTTTCCAAACATTTTCCTTTAAAATTGTTCTGTCTTTAATCACATATCTCATAAATCAACTTCCTCATATGTGTATACTGAACATATTATTCATATTTTTGTATTTCTCAAGAACATATACCAATGATATATTGGTAAAGATAGTAAAGATAACTACAGATAACATTATTTTCACGCAAAAGCGTTTTCATAAAATAAATTCGTCATTATTTCCGTAAACAAAAGCCATTTAAAACTTAATGTTCAGTATTAAATATTATTATGTTATTAAATTATGGTCTTCAAATGATAAGAATAATGTGGAGTTTAACGCTTAATTAAATTGTGCATAAAAAATACATCAGAATTAAAGTATGGCTCATCATATTGTTATTTTTTAATTATAACAATTATTTTGCGAGAGTCTTTGTTCGTTCATAATAAGATATCAGACGATTATCTTAAGACAAATCTTGAGATAAACTAGTAAAAAGTGCTACTGTACGGTCGATGACGCCGGCTCCGGAGCAATTATGTGTGTATAAAGAACACAATTGACTATAAAAATATTTAATAAGCATTAATTTAAACCTAAACATTTTTAAGGATGTCTTATCTTTTTGGAAGTGATAAAGTATGCTTTTTAGTAACTCAAATGTACTGAGCATATCGAATCATTTCTCTATCACTTTTCACATTTCTCTTGTATTATTACTACCCTACTAACTATTCATTAACATAACTAACTATTCTGTTGGTTTTTGTACAGACATTCCCTTTTCTGCAACAGAGAAAAATTAAGTTTGCTAAAAGAACACCAAAAAAGACATTTCAATTGAAAATTAACTGCAACTTCGTATTTAGCCAAGTATTAGTATTACTCGTGTTTATGTACCAAGTCGTTTATAAATTAAGTCTTACATAATAACATCAACCTTTTGTTTATATCATAGACAGTGCCGAATTAAGCCAACGCGCGGCCTGTAGCAATTCTATCAAGAGGCTTTTCAAGTATAGGGTAAAACAAAGCTATCAATTTATTATCGGAAATTTTAGAGATAGTTACACTTTCAATATTAAGCAAAGCAAATCATTAGCTTAAATAAGCCTTTATTGAGAGTGTTATTCGACAATGTTCGTAAAATACCAGCTTATTTTTAATATTAAAAGTGACGAAATCGAGTTTAAGGTTTTTAAGTGGAAGTGAGGCAAGATATATTATGCTGATATGTAAGTTAATATTTATTTATTACAGTTACGGGTATTATTATATTCGGGCACGTTGGAGCGCGGGGCCTCTAAAATTCGCGGGGCCCGTAGCATTTGCTACTCTTGCTACGTGGCTAATCCGGCACTGATCATAGACGAACAGGTTAAACAGTACAAAAATAAGGGGCTCACTTATTGCTGTTTGATGTATTGTATTTTAAATGCTGTAATAGCTATTAATTATAAAGCATATTGTTTACTTATCAAAGGTTAGTCAATTAAGTTTAAGGGTCTGTTTCACAATGTCCGGATAAATTATAAATAAGCTATTTACTACTTATTGGTAGGATAAACTAGTGTTTGTTGCGTTTCACGACTGTCAGGTAGCGCTATTCGTCATGAAATGCGAAGTATCTTATTTGGATTTTCTTTAGAAAAATTTATGTGTTGCATAGCTATTTGGTAATTTATCCTTTGTGAAACAGGCCCTTATATTATTTTTGTTTGTTTGATATAAAATTTATTTTAATGCTCGTTGGCACACTTCTTTATCTATATTAAAGAATGAAAGCCTTTTTCAATGATAAAGTTTGACGTCACACAATCATATATATGCAATATAACGAATAGGGTTCTTAAGGCTTTGTTTAAAAGATTCATGAATAATTTACTTGATACATTCTAAACCGATCCAGAGTGAATGAACACTAATAGTATCTATTTTCTGCGGATAAAAACACAAAACAGGCTTAGCGCACCTGCTCCGCCATCTACGGCGAGTTGAAATCAAGATTATCCTAACGATTGGTTTTGCGATGGATTTTTTCTATACGTAAAAGTGAAAAGACGACATTTCCTGAGAGGCGTGGATAGAATAAACATAGATTTATGCTAGAGTTGGATAAGTTAGATACGTTTCAATAATTCTGGGATTTTGAGACAATTTTTAATTATTCATACATTTTATCGTGTAGTCTTGATAAGGTCGGATACTCTTACCTCAATATTAAGTTTTTATAAAAGTGCAAGTTTTGATATTCGAAGTAGAAATGCCTTTGCGCATACCTCCGAAATTAGCAGTTTATGTGGGACTCGACCTTCACCACCAACTATCCAGAGATTGCGTTCTCAATATCCACTAAACCACCTCTACATCTAGTACCTAAGGCTTTCGCATTTCCGGAGCGTTAGTTGAAGTCCCCAGTTTTGATGTAGATCTCTTAAAACCTGGAGTCGCATTTAGATATTGATGTAAACTTCTTGCTTAAAACTATCAGCCATAAGCTGACGTCATTGACAATCTGTTTTGTTAGTGTCTAATGAAACTAAAACAAATTTTACTCTTAGTTTTAGCTTATTAAAACCTTATATTCGTTAAAAAATTTCTCTTCAATTCAACAAACAAATTTCAAAGTAAAAAATACAAATTTTATGTCGACGACGATGGCGTAGTTAGCTTGAAGACAAGATTTGAGCGCGATACTTTACTGTGAATAAATTATTACTATAATTTTTTCTTCCGGTACGATAATTCTATCACAGCGTATCATATTATCAGCTAAGAGTCATCAATTTTCTCAGGGATTATGGAGAGCGTGGGATCATCCTTAACTCCAGGGAATCAGTGTATTACAATTGTATTATCGATCTATGAGCTTTACTACACCGAAAAGACATTGAATAACAATTATTTTCATATGCAATGATGTCGTGACGGAACATGTCTAGAACAAATTACAAGTGCGATAAAAATGTTAATATATTTAACATTTTTATCGCACTTGAAATTTTAAATAGAATAGTTTTTGGAATAGCTAGGTATGTTAAGATGTAGTGGCGTCAACGCCAAGATTCAATTCAATTTCAAAAATTATTTATTCAATGTTCAATAACAATGAAAAGTGCAACATGTCCAGTGTAGATTATTTCCTGGAATGTAGCAAACTTATAACTAAACAGCTCTAAGATTACTTTACTATCTTCAATATCTTTTTCTTAACATTGGGCCCCTAAATAGCATACCAGGCAGATATAGCCGAAAATCTAGGCGAGTAACTAGTCAGGGGAGTTTCAAATCTCCTCTTCAATAAAAAGGGACTTTATTTGATTAAACTTGGACAGGTGTCCTTGGTATCTCCCGCCGGTCCCGGGAGACAACTACTCCAGAAATAATATGAGAATAAATATGAATCGCAGCCCACTGGCTGGCGGGACCCGCGTCACCTCTTATGTTATTCGTCTTACTGACAGCCGTGATACGTGGTCGAGCAATATCCCATGCATGAGGGTCGAGCAATATCCCATCCCGGGATACCCCCATGCAAGTCTCGAGCTCCAGATAGAATTTGGCTCTTTTGAAAGTCGGACAGTCAACAAGTAATTCAACCACTGTTTGTCTTTAGTATCTTACGTATGTGGTGCGTGCATAGTTTAACTTTAAAATTAAACATTACAAAGTAATAGTAAACTTTGTAAATCACCTTCCGTTACAAATATGTTTGGTAAGGAAATTGTAATATAAGTAGCGTGTGTAGAAGTAATTGACACATTGTAATGGAACTAGATGGCATGCGAATACTTAATATATATATATATAATTCCATGACGGTTACTCGCTGGCGTGCTTGTTGACAAAAACACGAATGTTTTTACGAAGGTCATCCTGAGATAAAAACATTTTTGAATTGAAACTTCTTCTTCAAAAAGTGCATGAGATAATTTTTTTTACGTCACTAAGATGTGCAGCGTTTTTGTGTAAGAAATAGGAGAGAGCGATTGAGAGAGTGAGAAAGGGAGAAAAAATACACGCTATTGGTTTTAGTAGTTACATATTAGAACTTTAGGTTTTTAAATTATTTATATTATCATTAGCACGTATACAGTGTGTAAACATTGTGAATATAAATATATAAATACATGGAGTTATCATATACTGGTACATGATCATCCCTTTGGGCTTTTACGTTAGTAATAATTAATTTACAAAGAAGATTCACTTCTGGCATGTGTACTTTCTACGCACGCACTTTTTTTAATAAAATAGAGCCCAACACCTAAGTTAAGTGATATAATGCTAATGATGGCAGGTCTCGCAAGTAAGTTGCTGGCTTTATAAGAAATTCAAGGTTTTTGCAAAACATTTTGAAGTACAAGTGCTGTAGCGATGTTCATGAAAAAACGGTAATGTAACCATAAGTAGAACACTTCACGAGATACTTGTTTAATATAACAAAAAAAAATATATTGTTAGTTTAGTGGTAGAAATATATAGATTTAAAGAAAAACACTTTTTTAACAGATTGAAGTTTAGTAAGTAAATTTATCCGACGTTTCAAAATTATGTTTAAATAATTATAAATTTATAATAATACATAACTTCAATCCGTTAAAAAAGTGGTTTTCTTTAAATGTGTAAAAGTTATGTTAATAAAAGACAATTCTATCTATAGATTGTTGTTAAAGTTGAATGTTACCTTATTTTTGGTATAGGATTTTTTTTATTGTAATACGTTTTTACTGTCGTGGTAAAATTACAATACAATATGAATGACGTGTGCGTTGTAATAGAGTCGCAGTTGTACAAACTATTCGCAATCGTTATATTATTGCTAAAATGAACCAAGCTGGCCGTGTGAACTTAAAATTAAAATATCCGTAACGCGCGCGTGATGCGTTTTATAAAACACCTAACTGTCTCACACGTCTGATGTGTGGTCCAAATTACGGCGGGCTTCGGTCAGTATATTCTCAGGAAGTATTCCAATGGTCAAACGGAAATAAAAAAATATAATGAACGAACAAGTTGAACATAGAACGTCGATTAAAAAGTTATTTGTGAAATTGAATTACGAAGAGACGAGAGAATAATATTGTGTATAAATAATTGTTCTTAAAATGCTTTGTAAAATTGTGTAATATAATTATGGTCAATATTAATTAGATTAGAAAAGTGAATTTTATTGTATATCACTTGTTGGAACAAAAACTCTATTGTGTCGGGAGTGCTTTTGATAGTTTGTCATGGTAATTTAAAAAAAAGTATTTCGTTTTGGTACGATTGCAAAAACTTCGGATTTTTTCGTAAGTGGCCCCGAGCCATATCTATAACTGTAAATAGCCTATCGGTCCGAATCTCAGTTTTTTTAAAATATTTATAGTGATATACATTTGACCTATATACCTTTAATAACGGTGAATTACGGGACAAATATATACATATTGTGTAGTGAAAGAAAATCAAGACGGATTTAAACTGCCTGTTCTTTTTGTAATACCAACCGTTCGCTATATCAAGTTTTTGCACTAACGTCTCTATGCACTGTCCTTGCTAATTAGCTCACTTACAAAGTAATCTCCATACTTGTGGAATGTTATCAACCTCAAGATAATCATGCTGGAAATGATCAAGACGTTGAACTGATTGCTATTCTGTTATGATATGCGACAGTGATATAGATATTTGTTATGAGATTGAGGGGCTTACGTCATGGCCATGGCCACGTACACGTACACGTACAGGTACGTAGCCAGCCAAAAAATGAGTACTCTCTCTTTTTAGATGATTGGTCGCATCACCAATGGAAACACCAATCCCTACACGGGGAACCGTTCCACAGTACGCTAGTTCACAAAATAAATGCTTAGTACAGCCTGTGTGACTTCTAGCCATCATGGTGGTACTAATTAAGTCTAGAGTTATTGCAACTCGGACGGTAATGAACGATTGCATTTGTTTCTGGTTGTTAATATAGTATGAACTTTATTCTCCTGTGTTTTGTTTGTCATATTTTGTAAAAAAAATGCCTTATAATTATTAACCTGAGTTTAGTTTGAGTTCCTGATGTTTGTCTTAAAAATGACGTGATAATATTAGTGAGAACTTCTAAATATTTTTGGCTTTGAGTTGTAGTAACTTGGACCACACAATGATGAATTAACAAAACACAGATTTTATAATTAACGACGCGTAGAGCGAAGACAGGGCGGAACAGTTGTAATACTAGTGAAAACATTAATTACATTTATCTTTATGTTCGTATGTGTGAACTCAATGTGTAAGCGAGTGAGACCGTAGTACGTGGCTAGTGTTACGGTATCTCGGTTTATATCAAGTTCGATAAAATCACAAAAGAAAAGTCGTAATTTTGTTTTTGACAGAATTAGGTTAAATAACGTTTGCATTTTATTATAACCATTTCCATGAGAAACATAATTACCTTAATTGTTAATGAAAATTATGCTTAAACGAAATTTTTAATAACTTAATGATATATTTTTTAAATTCTGTTGAATTGAGGAGGTAAATAAACATTATTGTCAGAACAATGACATATGTATTTTTTTTAATAAAAATTTAGTTTCGCGATAAGTTGGAATAGAAAATATAGGTACTAGATAGATAGTATCTAGTCGTTTACAATTTAGCATAGACTTAATTTAAATTTAATATTTAATTATAAATTTTTCCTATACCTGTTAGGTTGCATTGATCGATTTTTTAAACCAATAACCACACAAACTTTAAGAATAATAATCAGGTACTAAACCGACTTCAAAAACCCGTAAAAGGTTTTTAATTAAATGTGTTAGTTATTCCAAAAAGATATCGGATTTTACATACGGTGCGATAGCTGTAATCAATTTGTTAATACGTTCTAATAGTAACAAAAACTAAAATATCTAATAGATTTCGTTTAACAAGAGATGAATGTGTCCGGAATATAAAAGATCTAAACATTTTATTCTTCACATGTTAGGCTCGATGTAGGTATCTAGGCCACTGATAGAAATGCGATCACAAACAGTTTATTTTCCGTTTAATATACCGATGGAACCAATCTATTCTCTTGAAGACAAAAACTTTTGTCTGTTACAGGTCACGTGACAATTAAATTAGTCTACATACACAGCGATATAATATGCACCTAGACATTGGTATAATAAAATTGAGCTTAGTGAAACTATTAATGCCGAGATATTTTAAGACCTGGTGTTGATCATTTGTCAATCTAATGTACAAGTAGGTGATCAGCCTCCTGATACATGCCGGTTTCCTCACGATGTTTTTCTTTACCATTCGAGCCAATGTTAAAAGCGCACATAGAAATAAATTTTGCCCGGATTCCAACCCAGAACCTCAGTAATGAGAGTCGCTGAAGCCACTAGGCCAAGTACTGGTGTTATTTTTTGGGAGAAAGATCTCTCTTTCCAATTAAGAAAATCCTCGATTAGAGAGACAGTCGTATACATATCTCCTTTCCATACAAAGATTTTCATAACTTGAGTGCTATTAATATCTACATTTTCCTTCTCTTACAATGAAATATCCGTTAATGTGTTGTGACGTTTTAGAATTTCACAGTCAATTTCTGTCCACTTTTCAATTATGATAATCGTTCCAAGAAATTTCTCCACAACAAATTCAATTTATTTCAAATACATCTGATAACAAAATCATCTCGCCTGTAAATACGATTATATAGTCCTATAAAATTCAGATTAAAACATTAAATAAGAGATGAAAATTCAACAGGCATCAAACAAATAATAAACATGTGTAGTTAATTTTTTATTACGGATTTTCATATTTAAACGTTTTTTCTTGTCGAATACTTCTACAGTCAACAAATTAAGTTATAAACGGATGATCGTTGCAAAAATGATTATTTTTTAATAACATTTCAGTGACAACTATCGGTTAAGTTTTCTGAAAACTGAGCTGCGTTTTTCTTCTTTCTTAGGTTTCTCGTTCACTATTAAATAATTGTGAAAGTACCTGAAAATCTAGATTAAAAATTACAGTTAATAAGTTGGTAATAGAATCTAAGCGCGAAGTAAATCTTGCAAAATATAAGAGTTTGTTGAACTACAATATTCATGGAGAAATTGGCAATTTGTTCGAGTGAGCACTGCACCATGGCTAAACGGTTTGTTACTGCTTTTGTTCTTTAGCTACGAGACGTGACTATCCTAGGCATAAATTTGCATAATTATATATCTAAGTGCTAAAGATAAACACTTTTTAATGCCAATTTGATTTTACACGTAAAACATCTGACTATCCACCGTTTTACATAGCTTTTCAACTGTAAATTTGACTTTTTAGTGTATTTTTAGTAAGAGTGTATATACGTATATATTTAAATTAGACGTATTTGTATTTGGTGTTGAAATAGGATAAGGATTCAAGAAACCATTTTATTTAGTGTTGTATTAGTACTATAAGTTTGGACCTTGTGATTTTAATGTAATTTCTAATATTAGTAATAGTTAAAGTATATTTCTTTCCATTAACGTACTAAAAAAAACAAACTAATATTTATATAACTTGTCTAAACGCTATAAGAAAAATCATTTTTAAGTATAATCAACGGTTATTACGTAGTTTTAAGTATAAAATTTAAATAATTCTCGACGTTGTTAACGATGTCCTTCCTGTCATTAATTCTTCTAGCTAAGTGCTGTTAAAACAAAAGAAGGTGTTGTACGACTGTATGATATCATTTGTTTCGTTTTTACTTATTATAATGAAACGGTAAAAACGCGAAATAGAAAGTAATCGTTTATAAGGATTAAAATAAATATATAAAATAAACCAATTAGTGTTCGTATTCCTGTCATTTTCAAATCCTTGAATAATAGCGTTTGAGATTTGACTAATTTCGTGAGAACTTTACGGCTGATGAATAGAATCAATTGATGCCAATTATAAGACTTTAGTACGTCCGTTACATAATCTTATAGCTCATTAAAATTCTAAAGCCTATGCTTATATGGGGATTAAACTGTCGGGATAGCCTCCTGTTTCCCAAGGGAGCCTTTGTAGACTTAATGAGACTGTAATTACCCTATTCGATATTGACAACGATGTGTCAGTGGTTCCTGACATTTGACAGTGCGATGACGTTTGTTGACATTGTCTTTGTATCTGAGGGTTTTTTTATTTGTTTCAATTGTATTATCTGCAATAAGTAAACAATTGTAAAACAATAAATATTGATTTTATATTTAATATAATTTATGTTAGCATTAAATTAAAAACGATATCGGTTGACTATTTCTGGCCGACACTTTTCACATGCATTTTTTTTTAATCGACTAAACCACGTGATAAAAACAAATTATATGGCATTTATAAATGATAAATGTATGTTAAATTTAATTTATTTAACATAATAAATTTTCAAATTACATAACCAAAAGAAAGTTAAACAGCATTTTTTTTTGTAGAATTTATTATATTCAGTTGATTGCCTGTAAAATAGTTATGCTATACACTTTTTCGGTCCAACAATGTCGCAAAGTACCACTTAATTACGTGAAGAAAGTGAATTTAAAGTTCAAGCCAATTATTTAAGCATTAATTAGTTATTCAATTATTATGTGCGTTAATGTTAAATTTTACATTAGAATTATTTTCATAATTCATTTATTAATGTTGTCTAAACCTGGTTTTAATAGAAAACGATTCGATTCGACTTGATAAGTATTTTGGATATAAGCCCGGTGCATTGACAATATAATTAATAATAATAATAAATAGCCGTAGGAGAATCACTGAATCAGTGCAGCAGGATAACCTCTAATAGGCAACGATGGCGGAACGTCGTGAAGTGCATCACATCTGCGCCTTCTATTACCACATAGCGATCACGACCGCTCTGTCAAGAGTGTACCGAATAAGAAGAAGAAAAATAATTAATGAATTTTTTATCTCGTCGATTTCGAAGTCTACTTTAACTGCACTTGTATTAAAATAAATTACATTATAGATCAATCAATATATTTAACCCCGTAAATGTTTCAATTAATTTCTGCAACTTGATTATACAAATTGATAATCGCGAAAATGACAACTAAATTGTATTCAACTTTTTATACGTGTTTTAATTTGATATGTAATTTATGTATGGTTTTCGTGTTGTGCTGTTTACAAGAGGCATTTAGGTTACGGTTAGGTGCAGTAAAATCAACACGGAAGGCTTGACTGCAAACACCTCGTAACGAATCGCGCAATTTGTAATGATAACGGTAAATTAATTTATAAGTCTGGGAGAGGAAAGGGTTAAGAGAAGCTTGAGAAATGAGGGTAGGACGTTGGAGGAGTTGTTCAATTATTAAACATACTCTTAGGAATAAAAAAAATCTACTGCGGGTACTTTGTATAAAAGTTTATTTATTTCGTATACAATTAACACATACAACAAAAAAACCAATTATACTAAATAAATAGGCAAAGATAGAATAAATATTATATGTTAAACATAAGTATGTTTATATGACACAATAAAATGTTCCACATAAGCATTACAACCTCTTCTATGGGGTTAACGAAAGAATGTAGTCTTTGACTTTCCCCGGGTTATCTATCTACCTTACAACGTTATTTACTTCAACCAGAGCTTCATTTTAATTTTGCTCTGTCCATGCCGATGATTGGATTGTTGTGGGTTTTATTGACAGGTTGTTTCTCAAGGATTAATATAGAATTATCGCCAAGATGATTGAAATTGTCCATAAAACAGACATCCGTCTGAGATAATATCAAATGTTTCTCGTTTTACACCGCACTTCGTGTTTATTGCCTAAAATAGTTGCTACTAGTCTATTACAAGCTATTTCTTTAGTAAAACGATTTTACTATATTGTACAGAAGCTGCAATTTTTTTACTTAGTGTACTTTCTTAGTAGCTACTTTTCCGGAGTAAAAACCTAAGTCTATACTAATGAAACTAAAATCTTCATCATTTTCAAAATTTTTTTTCAATAAAAACCTTAGTTCAAGGAATAAATTAATAAAAAATACTCGAATGGGTTCAGCCGTCGTCGAGTTTTGGACTTAGCAACATATTTTGCGGTTTATTTCTTTTATATAGATTACACATATATAATTACATAAATGTATACATTATACATACATATATATTTTTTACCGACATCAGATGGGGCATGTTCTCAATTCAAGGCATTATTTATGTAAATTATGCGAAAACCTGCAAGAATTCGTAATCCTAGAAATATTTTTGATATGAGTATTTTTCTACATTGTCTACTAGTTGTAATGTTTTAGAGGCAAGTATTTTATAATTTTACGTTATATATAAATACATACATTTTTAATACATGAGGAATGGCTCGCTAATCGTAAATTTTACGCTACCTCCAACATCTTACTATTGAGCATATTTATTTATTTATTTTTAGCCTTAAATTATTTCCTGATCCACTTATATCAGATTATTCTGTGTTAGTCAATATTTTTAACAGTTAATGTGTACCAGGAACCCTCTCCGGTAAAGGCCTCCTCCAAGGCTTGCTATCTTTCTCTATCACGAGCTATTTGCATCCATTGAGGACCAGCGATTTTTTTGATATCATCATTCCATAGAGCGTAAGGTCTGCCTCTGTGCCCTTTGCCTGGTGGGCCTCTCCATGTAGTTACTGTTGACCACCTGCGATCTGTAAGGCGCGCTACTTGACCCACTATTTAGCATACGCTATTGAGCATAACCTATAATTAAAGAAAGGTATAAACCGTCAACATAATAGAGTGACTTTCTCGCCACTGTGCGTAGAAGCGTATTCAAATCTGCCTAATAACACACTGAGGTCTAATTGTCGCAAGCATAATTGCGTATTCTGTCTGCCGTGTATATAATAACTCCATTGCATCCGTGCAAGGCGAACGAACTCATTTCATACATCAATACACATATGCAGTTTTAAAGATATTCTTTGATAAATAAGATATACTTCACAGACCACCAGCTCTATATACTGCTATATTTATACCGATATTTTATGTATAGTGGTCAATGTTTTTATTTTTATAAGAGTGAAAGCAAGAGCTGACGACTGGCGTTTCCTGTTTCGTTGTTTTCTGTAAATTGGTGAATTATGTCAATATTAAATATTGGTGTATGTTCCAAAATAGTTAATAAATAGTTTAGAGATGGTAATAAATTATAGATCTGTTTCTTAATTAACTGTTACTTTATTCGTTTTGTAAAATTATCTAAATCATAATAAATAACTATATGTAATATGTATTTTTGCACTTCTTGCCTACCTTATTTAATTTAATACATTTTTTTCTTTACTCTCAGTGTTTGTCTTTAAGAGATGGCTCGAAAGCGATAAGGCCTTCAGTTGCCCTCCTTTTCATTTAATTATGTTCAATTTTTATATTGTAATGTAACGAAGTGTTAATAAATAAATAAAATTAAAAGTTACAATAATTTTGAAACTTAGCAGTAAAAAAATAATTCGGTTTTATAAGGCGTGCTACGCATAATTCTAAGATTTGTTAACTTTAAGAATTACAAACAGCTATTATGTAGTAGTCGAACCTTATGGTAAATTAATTCAGCTAGTTCCATGTAAACAGAAGTGCCCTTCGCCCCTTATAAATATAGTCACGTAGTCACCACAAACTGTCGAGAACGCAGTGTTAAATCTTATACGTGTTAAAACGAATAAATTACAACTTAAGTTAGTATGCTTGTTAATATGATCTCTACATTGTCGAAGAATATGTGAAACAATAAATATTTATATGTTTATTTGAAAATGGCGAGTTGTTTCCATAGCAACCGCTTTATACTAAACGGTCGCTATGGAAACTTAGGTAGTACTAAAAGCACCTCTAAGATTATTTAGCAGCGACATCTAATTTCTATTTTGTTCTTACAGTAGTATGGGTGTTGCTGATGGTATTGCCTATTCGAACACTTTTAAATCAAAATGTATTTATTGTTATTGGTAATTGGTATGAATATGAACGTAATTTAAAAAAAACGTTTCCAAATCAAGCCTGAATGCGGCGAAGAACTCCCCGTGTGTTGTGTGTTGTTCCGTCAATTTGTTTTTAACGTTATAAATAATATGTTAAAACGTTGTTTGAACTGTATGGATATTCTGGTAGTGAGTCCCTTTTCATTTCGGTCGATACTGATTCTAAAAGTTCGTGTATTGAACGGTGTAATATTTTAATTGCCAAATGAAATATTTTAACGTTAATACAAAAGTCTTTATGGCCTACAGAAGCAGACGCAAAGCGAAATTGCCAGAATATTTACGATCTAATCTTAGGGTATCCTCAAACAGCTATAAAATTTCATATTTGTAAAATATTAGCCGACCTGAAAATCCGTTATCCCATAAAAGGGAATTGCAATATTGTGTATATAAATAATGTGTTGACACATAAAGCCGTAGGTATACACGATGCAATAGACAAATTAATAAAAAACTACTGATACAATAAATGTGGCATACAGTATTTATGAATTAACAAACAGCTTATGAGAATTATAGTTTTAGCAACGTAAAATTTAGAAATCTTAAAGATACTATACTAAGTTGATATGCGAACCCAGATAGAGAATATTATGCATAAATAATAAGAAAATGTCGAATCTTTAATTGAATTTTAGTTCTCTAACGCCTAAACCCAATAGTCTATCTCAATCCATTTTTGACATTTTTGAAATTTTGAAAAAAATGTCAATAACCAATCGACGGATTGTAATAGCCATTTGTCGATATAAGCTATCCATGGTAGGTGGGATTGGTGTATGTGGATAGAACTTTGTATGAAATGACATTTCAATTATTTTATTATTTCTTATTATTATTATTTATAGTGAAGAGATTGCATTCTATCCGTCGCCAAAAATGAATTGTCTTCGTAGGGTTTGGTTATTAAATCGATCGAATGTCACGGTCAGATTGTTTTCAATCTGAGATTGTGGATTAACTTTTGGGTTCGGGCCTGAGTAGCATACTTTCATATGAAACTTAGTATTTTCGCCTTGCTGGCATTTTTTATATAAATACCCCTTGAAGTTTCTTTTCACTCCAGGACTTACAGGTAATTAGTAATGTGTGTATTTTTCCGTCATAACAGTTAATTATTAATTAAATATTCGATTCCGATAAACTGATGACAAGGAAAACTGTATTTTCCGGAACGGAAAATTTACTGTTTTACTTTTAAATTTATTCATACTTTGTAATCACCTAATTGCTTACATTTTACCCATTAGCTCGGTTTTATTGTTTTGATTCACACATATATTCGTGAATGCTATAACCGTGTACGGAATGAGCTCTCACACTTGTGAATTGAGCAATCCAGGGTAACATTACTTATGTCTTAGTACTAAGTATGAACAATGCTTCGCGCTAACCCTCAATTTCGATTTTTTATGGAAATTGTTTATTAATACTTCGTCTCTTTCTGTTAAATAATTATAAGCATTAAAACAGTGTTAACCGAATTAATTTATAAATACGGAAATAATCTGTAGACATATTACTATCGCTTAGATAATATATGTTCTATATAAATTCTTATCTATTAATAGCAATAGCATAGACCAGAGGTCTTTCTCTAATTCATTTCCAAATATAAATAATGATTATTTTAGTTCAATCCGGCTTATTTACCTCCAAACCCAATAACCTATCTCAATGCATTTGTCGCCATCTGAGATAGACATCTTAATCCAAATATATGTCAAAGCGTGCCAATAACCAATCGACGCATTCTAATAGCCTACTGTCGATACAAGCTATCCATGGTAGGTCGGATCAGTGAATGCGGATTGACCTTTGTAAGAAAATGACATTCAACTGTGCCAATATCCGATCTGAAGATTTTAACTCACACCAGTTTTTAAAATAATTAAAACGCTATTTGATATGTTTTAAATATAGACATGTATATTTTAATATTATTTGTACGGTTTTATTAACTTTATTTGGTTTATATTGATTATCAAACATGTGTGTAAAGAGCGAAGAGATTGCATTCTAAACGTCGCCAAAAATGGTTTGTCTTCGTAGGGTTTTGTAATTGGGATGCAGACAGGATCGATTGTTTTCAATCTGAGATTGTGGATTAATTATTTGAGCGTTAATAAATATTTTTTACTACTTCCGACACCTTCCGAACTCACACCCAACCCGACAGCTAACTCTTCACTTAGAAAAAAAAATCGAAGAGATACTGGCTTAATAGAACGCTACCTCCCGGAATAGAAATATAGATATGTCTCTAGGTGCCATAGTGTGAGTCTATCTGGAAGTTAGCATAATTAAATTGTTGGAGCAATACGCGCAAACGTAGGCTGACGGCTTCATTTAATCGACAGACACTTTGATTTTATTTATTACCGATAGCAGTCAACAGTTTATCTTACTTTGTAGATTAAACTGTATCTATAAAAGCTGGTTATTAGAAATTGTATGTCATTAATAGCATTCCAAACACTGTAGGTGTCTGTCCTGCATTCCTAATCTAATTAGATTATCCTAAAACTGTTCGTTTCAATTGCCATTGTTGCAAATAAATATTTAATTAAGTTATCATTTTCGATGATGTAACATTACCCGTGACGTTTAAACCTGGAGAACTAAGTACATAGTATCTGTTTCATGATCACTTGTTTTTTTTCAATAGCAAGTAGATGATCAGTTCCTGATATACGCCAAGAATTGTTTTGACAATGTAATTGTAAGACATTTTGGTTTTTCCGATGTTATTGTTTCTTTAAATGTTTAAATTAAGAATATATTCCTAACTCAAAGGCCGGAAACTAATAAAAATGGGTGTCAGAGGTTCTTTTTATATTCTATATATATAGCATAAAAATCTTTCTCTGACATAGACATCACATTTATTACTAACAAAACACACACCGAATGATACAATAAGCAAAGAAAATAATAATAATAAGAACTAAAAAAATAATCAGAGATAACAATTTTTTTACAGAACAACAAGTTTTAAGAATGTAATGTGTGTGTGCTGTGGTTCCAATCCGCCCTGGCTCAGCATCAGCTAAGGAGCAGAGAGTTCCACAGCGCTGGTCATTCTGCCAGAGACCACAGATTCTAGTTTCCGCCTCAGTCGCACATGAAAATAATGTAATGATACTTACTAGACTAATTATACTTATTAGAAAAAAATAGTAATACTAAAAGTTAGTTGTGTAAGCAATGAAGTCTTGTGTAAAAGTGTATAGTAAACAAAATAAAATGAAGTATCCGACATCTCCCGCGACCAAAGAGGGTTTTACTATTATATATGACAATATTATCGTTCCAATAATATTCATTGCATATGGCGTTAAGAAATAAGCATAATGTTACTAAAAGTCGTGGAAACGGTTTATAATTTTGATGTCCAACTTTAATATATTCATGATAGTGCAATACCATATACGTAGCCCAGAGACGCGGAAACAATGCGATTAAAACATCGAGGAAATCATTATGGATCATCAAATATAAAAACTAAGAGTAGTAAATTGGTTGAGTTAAGCGAATCTGATTGAGAGGAAGTGATGTAGTCACGTTAAGTTGTGGTTCGCTAAATTCGTGCATATGCCCTTACTTATAATCATTTTATCACTAATGCTGATTTTATTGTTAAAGCATTAAACGATAATGTCTGTTTGTATGTGGGAACTTCTGGCAGCACTGAAAGTTTTTTCATGTTATTTTTGTCCCACGCGGTATACTTTATAGTTGGATGAATATTAGGAAACAAGCCAAATTTTCAAATTCAAAAAAACATCTCAATACCAGTCTTCGCATGTGATATATTGGTACACTCTTTCCTAGCTTATTGTCTGCAGTACAATAAGTCTGTGTGCACCACCCTTATGTTGTACGTCCATTTCGTATGCACTCGTAAGATACGATTGCATGCGGGCTGTAATACACTTGTAAACATAGGAATCATTATGTAGTAATACTTATAATTATATATACGCACATACACATACAAAAATCCAGTGACGCTACATCGTGGTCTTGTCCTGAGATTTCTGTGTGGGTGTGTGTTAAATTATCAAAAACGTGTTCAGCCTTCTGTGGCTGATATTTTTTGGGTTTAAATAAACCTGGCTTCCTCGCGATGTCATGTTTCCTTCACCGTACGAGCAAGATTCAATCACACACATAGAAAGAAGGTCCCAATCGAACCTACGACGTCGGGATGGCCAGCGGATAGCCCAACACTGATTTCTCATATAAAATCTATCTATTAATTATAAAATCGATTTCTCTATCGTAAAAAACACAACACAAAACAGTGTAACTACAAAGATTTTTATGAATAAGAGTTAATTCTCGTAACAACTTCTTACAATCTCAGATGTAATCACCGACATTGTATAGCGTATTAACTTTAATTAAACATTAATTGTACAAATACACGCATTCACTTAATTGAACATAAACAATGTACGTTACTGTGAAATTAACTTTCACTAGTAAATTATTTGAACCGGACACATCAGTCAAAGTTTAAACGAAATCTGTATTTCCTGTTTAAAGTATGCAATTACAGTTAATACAAACATAGAGCTTACGAATAAAGCTATTTTATTGCTGTCAATAAGTGATTGATTTGATAACGTGATTCATTATTGGTTATTCTTGTGTGATCTGAGGATGGATAGCGCGCATGGAAATTGGTCGAAATAACTAGCAGTGCCACGTTCGCGTTAAATTATCCCAGTAAGCACAATTTACCCACCCTTTATACATAAAATCATAAAAATAATTCTTCATAATCTGTTATAAAAAGGTTTAGGTTTTTTGTTTTGATTTTACAGGTCTAACTTTAATTATTACATCAATTAAGTTATTCTAAGAATTGAAAATAATGAAATATGTACAAGAGATTCATACATATGTTAAATTTAAGTTCTACTCAGGTATCCCTAAAACATATGGAAAAAGCAAAGGACAAGCATAATGTTACACTCAATGTTTGTTAGTCTGTTTTCATCTGGCGTATGTTATCTAAAATATACTTTCGTATGTCTATAGTACTTGACTAATGGCTTCAGCGTGTCATCCTCATCCCTGAGGTCATAGGTTCAAGCACCAACTAAACACCAATAGACATTTTGTCTATGTGCGCATTTAACATTCGCTTGAATGGGGAAGGAGAATATCGTAAGGAAATCGGCACCAAAAAGGCGCTCCTAGTTTATGTTCTGTCTTTATCACTCTTATGAACTTTATATTTAAAAGACTTGATGATGTTGACAGTTTATTTTTTTTTTCAGATCTCAAGACTCTCGTCTCCAGCGTGAACTGAGTGAGTACTTTACCTACTTATGATTGGTTAATCGAAATGACTGTTTTTGTGTGCCCATAGGTTAATAAATAAATTAATAAATATACTAAGTTATTACTATCGTCAACCGAGTATTAAAAAAATATCTTCTTTTTAAACAGTAAATTGTATTTATTTATTTATTTTCCACTACATTATTCTACCTTAACAGTTACTACTAATTCGATAGGACGCCAAAATAATACCCACACAAACTATCCTACATAAAAAACATTAAAAAAATATATTTATATGTCAAAATCTTATAACTAACAATATAGCAAGGATCTCTTGTGAACTCAGCCAGTGTACAAACAATAAAATATGTATGTAATTCCTTTTATATAACATTCAATTCAGCTGTCATAAGTAAACAATGAAAATGGCTGTTAGTCAGATATAATATTGTCAAAAAAAATATTTTAAGGTTTTAAGGTATGATTATAAATGTCACAGCTATGAAGTGAGTAGAACGTAGACTAGAAGATTTTTGTAAATAAACTATGCCGATATAAAATGTAATTTATAAAAAAATATTCGTCATATAATTACTGTTACCTATATAATAAATCCAGACCGAAAAAAATTAACTCTATGATAGTTGGAATATATCAATTACATTTTTTGTGGAGAGGCTTACAAACAAAGGAATTTCCTACACGCTTGGAAGCTCAAATATCAAATTTTATTCATAACACTGACTATCACCTTTACTAATAAATAAATCGGTAAAAAACAGTTTCTTGTCGTCTTAAGTCGGTCTCTTTGCCACAGCCCTATCTAGAATTATCGTGTCGTGATGCGCTTTACCTATTTGCAATGCTCAGGTGATATGGTAATGAGCTTCCAATGCAGTTCTCCTGTTAGCTTCAGGCATCCAAACGATCAACGCTCAGATCAGTTCAGTCTTTTTATGTAAATTTTCTCACAATCTTGAAAATATTAACCCAATCGTATTATTTGAAGTATCATGTACAAATGAGAGAAGAGGAACATGATCGATCAACCCTGAATGAGTACGTATTGATTCTGATAGCTCAAAAACAGGGTGTGGATATCTCTCCGTGTATACTATCTCTTTATCTCAATTTAAACATACCTTTATGCACACAGCTGAGATTTTTCTTTCTGAATATATCATCCTAACCGAAGCAATACAGCGGTTAGGATATAATAAAATGATTTTTAAAAATTTCAAAGAATTTAAATAGAATAAGTTTAAATTGTTATCGGCACATCTACTTATTTGTTCGAGCTAC
Source organism: Pieris mannii (assembly GCA_028984075.1). NCBI lineage: Eukaryota > Metazoa > Arthropoda > Insecta > Lepidoptera > Pieridae > Pieris > Pieris mannii. Next base: position 5,812,635 of record CM054783.1, read on the forward strand.
AGTTGAATTAAAAGCTGTCATCTGTTGTAATTAGTTGTAAATGTTTTTATAAATGGAATATGTTTTACAACGTTTTGATACAGGAAATACAAAAGCCACAAGGAAAATAAATCAAGCGCAAGCATATATTTTAATATCCTTTTACAAGTAAGCCGGTAACTATAAATTTAAACTAGTTAGAAACATTTACGGTTCTTCAAAACTTTTATTGCTAGTTAGCAGTAGCTTATTCCCATGACGTTGCTACAAAGGTCCACTGGGAAATTTTTCATCACATAACTGCATTTTCAATGTTTATTAAAATATCACCTTAGCTTTGATACTTACTTTTATTTTATTTTTTTGAGGCAGGAGGCTCATCTGATGTTAAGTGATAGACACTCTCAATGCCAGAGGGCTCGCGAGTGCGTTGCTGGTTTTTTAAGAATTGGTAGGCTCCTTTTTTGAAGGACCCTAACTCGATATGGTTTGGAAACACTTCAGTATTTATTAACACTACTTATCAATTAAATACCAATAATGTGATTGAAAACAGATGCATAGGACGACAAAAGAAAATATGGACAGATGACTAGCGGACTAATAGGAAAAACTGGATGAATATTGCTCAATGGAATAATTATACTGAGGAATATAAACCAAACAATTATAAAGATTTTATAATAACAATAATCAATTGAAAACAGAAATGCGTTTCCAACGAACGTCAGATGCATTTTTAAGTATCATTATTAGTTCGTAATACATTTAGATCGTTATAAAACTAACGGTTGAAATGTATAAATTAAATATATACGATGCCCGTTCTTATAATTTTGATAAATGAACTGGAAACAGTTTTTATATAGAAGCAACATGGAAGGCATTACGCGGCATTCTAATTTGACTTTTAAATTAATATCTGGCGTTAAAATAGCAGGGAATTTAATAGATTACTCTTTCTAAACTGTTTATAATAAGACTAGAAAACTAAAAACCCTTATTAGCATAAGGGTTTTTTTTTTAATTTTTCTTTATTATTAAGTCTAAGTATTAGAACTTTTGTTCTGAAAGTCGACTTTGTACAAATATTAATGCAAGCCAAAAAGTCAGCAATTCTACTTTTGGTTTTTCTTACATAACAATCAAAAGTATTGTATGTTTCCTGAAATGTGTATTTATGAATTGTCACTAAAGTACTGGTCGTGCTTGAATTCGTGTATGCGGTGATATTAGTTGTTTCTACTACGTATTTGCGTGTTCTTCTCACGAGTATGTAAGTGCGTGCTCCTATTTCACCATGCCTCTTGCTGATAGAGGACAAATCTTTGTTTTTAATTTATCTTATTATTCTTTGTTGCTCAAGATGTCATAAGGAACATGGTGTAATGGTTCCTCCTTACAACCCTTGTGTGGAAGAAAAAACTTGGCAATTAAAAAGAGTAGCGGAGAGTTTATTGCCAGTTCTTCTCTTCCGTTCTACGCCCTTGAGAACTGGCAGTAAATGTAAAATTTGAAGCATTTAATGTATATATCTTTTTTTGACGTTCATAAGTCTACATTATGTAACCTACACGAATAAATGATTTTTGATTTTGTACTTATGTCCAATTTAAGAATCAGTGTCTGATTTAAATCCGATCACTTTTACTTACAATTTTTGTTCATGTCGATTAAAAGATTTAATATTATGTACGTTTATAAAATACTCGATAACGTTTATAGCGCCCAGTGAAGTCTTTTGGCTCTCAAGTGTTCGCAATTAACGCACGCAATGTGAACGAAAACGAAGGCCTTAAAAGTTTCATAGGAATAAATATTGAAAAAGCCTAGTGAGGAATATCGCCTTACTTCTATAGTCTCCATAATCTATGTCTATGCATATCAACATGCATACAATACATGTATCCCATAAATTTCCAGCTACTTTCCTCACAGCGAAACTAATTTAATGTGTATTTTACTAGAAGTTTCTAGAAAGCTTCCACAACTCCGTTCTTATCATGTTTAAAGCATAACTATTTCGTATTGAGAACGCTCTTAGATTTTCATAAAACAGTTTATTGGCAAACAGTATAACGTAAAGCGAAGTGCGCAAAACATATTTTAACATTTCTACTTAACAGTTAAGTCACTTTCATTGCAAATAATTACTTTTGGCTTTTAAGCAACAAATAAACAATATATTGATGGTGAGAAACGGTATCAAGGATGCAGAAACACATCGATTTTTGATGTGAAACATCTATAGCCGCACGTAAAACCGATTTCTGGCGTGGCGACGCATGCCGTGGCGACGCATCGCCACGCTATGGCGCTAATATCGTTGGTATATACATTCAATCTATGTGCAGTAGTAAATTTTTGTATTTAATGAAAATAAATGTTTATTCAATAAATAGTCATCGTTATCTGGAAAACAAAATCGTAATATTTTATTTTATCATTAGACATATTTAGTTCCTATCACAATCTGTTCTTTTCTGCATATTACTTGACAAAATAATTTCGATGTTTCACATCTTCCAGGCGTCCCGTGACGGCTCACATTTTTTTTTATATATAAATATCTTACAATTAAAATCAGGCTACCTCTCGTTAAGCAAGCCGTGATGTTGAATTTCGGAATAAAAGGTAAGTCAGTTTTGTATCGCGCAGCCTTCTTGTTTAGGCTATCGCGGAATGTTGTTATAATGTGTATTAAGAATATCCATAGCGCAAAATCACCTGCATCATGATACAAACACACCTAAGTACATACCCTCACTTTTCCACAATCACACAACACAGCCAATTTAGGTATTTAGTTAAATGTATTGAATACTTTTTGTTTGTGTGTTCCCTTTTGTTAATTTTTAAACCTTTTTGTACTAAAATGTATGATGTGTACCATCTCTGGCTATGTTTGTAATGTGCGTTAGCTGTAGGATTACCAAATAAAGAAATAAATATTAACACGAACACGAATTACCTGCATTCTTTCGGGTTTTATAACACTAATCATGAGGATGTTGATATTTTCCACCTCACCAAAGAGTATCTGAGAAAGCTTTTGAAGAGTCCGGAGAGGAGTTTGACTTTGTGTAGCAGTAACAAGTAAATTTTTTCATGGAAATAAAGGCATTAATTGTCGTTTGTTAAATGTTAACTTTCAGTTTTCTTTCTTTTCACTGCTTTGTTTTTTAATGTACGTTATGTTTGTGATTCATATATATTGTTAATGTACGTAGATTTCGTTTTATAATATGTCAGCTGTAATATTACGAATAAATAAATAAACACTTGTTAAATAGCTACAACTGATAACAAATTATTAATGAAACTGCATATGGCTGGTTGTATAGTTATTTTTTTGTTTCGTCTAAAATAATTAACATTGTATCAGTTAATAATTAACTTACAAAACGTGTAAGCAATTAATACGATGAATACACCGGCACCTCAGAACTCAATTTTCCTATTTAATAACACATACATGTATTGGTTTTCATAGATTTACGAGTGTTTGTAAGCATAGAGATGTCGCGCGGAATGCAACGTAAATCACTTAGGAGTCTACTCAACAATGGAGTCTTACGCCCCTACAATCTGTTACATTGTATTATACTGTTTTCTCATATTAAAGATTTATTATCTTGAAATGTGAATTTAGATTTTCACTTTCTAATACAATGCGGTGGAGGCTTTGGATTTACGACATTTATTTCTCTCACCGTCTATAAATAAATAATATAAATAAAGTCTAGAAAAACCCTAAATTAATTTTATCTCTGCGTGGTTACTATTAGGACAAGGTGTTTAGAAGAAATTTCTTATTTAGTTGATCGAGTAAAAAAAGTAAGTCGCGTATCAAAAGAGTGTTTATTCATTATTACAGTACACATATTAGGAATTTATATCTTCAAAATAATACCGTCCAAATGTAGACCCTCGCTTTCGCGGCACTCATTTAATCGAACAATAAAATTACTTATAACGGCACGGCAGGTGGACACAGCGATGGCTACTATTTCGTGGCGGATATTTTATAATATAAGTCGGCTTATTGGTATAGATAGACAGGCTTAATCCATAGGAGTTAATCAGGACTGCGTAAAGACCAATGTCGCCTCTCCTGGAGATCAATTTGTTTGAGAAAATTTCACGAACCTGTGGCAGAGATGTATTGGACGTGAGTGACGTTGCTCCTTCAAGCTAGAACCATCTTCTTTGGTTATAGCCAAGAAAGTCTTTAAATGCAGGCTCCAAGAAGTCGTCTAACATTGTCACATAACGCTCTGAAACTAAATGAAAACTTTCTTTTGAGATACCTGTTATAATGATTGTCAGGAAATCTTTTGCAATTACTGTCTATGAAAGATAACAGCACTTAATTTAGTACAAATCTTGGGTTGGAGCTATTAATATTGGGATTAAGAATAAAAAAAAATATTTAATATATATAACTTCAGTGACATAAACCTCATTTTACGTCTATGCATTTAAAAAATAAATACTACTGTTACTACAGTAAGCAGGTTTGAAACAAGTAGTTGGTTGCAATAGGTAATTGTATGTCGCCTTATTTTATTTTTGCAAAACAATATGCTATATCTCAGTTCTCACATAAAATGGGTAAACTCAAACGCCGCGGGTTATTCTAATTACTGTCCAGCAATTATTTTGTATAACACGCAACCTATTTTAAACTTAAAGCAAAAAGAATGTTCCTACATAATGATCGTCACTTTCTTCAATTAAAAAAGTGTACGATATATTGTTGGTCAATGAAAAAGTGTATGAAAAAGCTAACTTAATTGTGACGCCGGTCTGCCTCAGGGGACCGCCCGAGACGATTCTAATACTTTTTCATCGTTTTACACCTTTTTATTGGTCGTTTTCACTTTCGTAATATCTAGTATTGATAGATGAAAGTGATATAGATTGCAAATACGATCTAATTTGTGTACAATTAAAAGAATTGTGTTTCTATAATAAATTACTTTTTTCTGTTTTTTTAACACATCTTTTACCAATTTTATTATAATCATAATTGAAGATATATTCTAAACAAATCAGAGTTTGATTTAAGGGAAAGGGATGTCAATTATGTGTAATAAATGTATGTTGTTATATTTGCAAAACACAGCCTGCCTACAAGAAAATTAAACCAAATTAAAAAGTTTGGTTCCTGTGTCAGTGAACCTTTAATGCTGGTATCATTTCGCTATATTGCGATTCTTACTTTTACACCAACTCTGGGGTTACTCGTAGTATCTACAAGGCGCCATCATCTTTAATTAGCACCCACAGCCCAAGGGAAACAAAATCAATGATGGAGGAAAGACATATTTTAGACGTTTATTATGTTCCGCCTGCTCTGTGGCCGCACCAGCTTCTTGTCCGACGGAGATAGATCATATTTTCAGAAGGTTCAGCCTAGAGGCATCAGTATTCAACACTCGCTGGTACGATGAAGGAGAACAGCGCGAGAACCGGAAATGTCACTGGCCTGTAATAATAATAATAATAATTTATTTATTGCAAGAATATGGTACAAAATGTTAAGGTGGTACAATCGTAAATCTTTCTCATATTCTGCCACACACTGCGCGCAAATTTATCTTAATTTAAATTTTACATTATTAGTCAAAGTCAATTCTTATATTATCTGTAACGTACAATAATACTTTATTAAATTTGGATCAATTACAATGTCTCACGCAAATAATCATTCATTGAATAGTACAATTTTTCATAGGTACCTAAGTCGCTTTTTAAAGACTCTAGTCGGAAGATCTTTTAATCCTTTTGGAAATTTATTGTAAACTTCTATTGTGATACAACAGGTGTTTTTCAGAGACAGTTATAGATTGATTTTTGGCACAGGCAATTTCTCTCCATGTCTACTTCTTATTTCGACTTCTACATTCGACATCTTCTTCTTATCCGGTACACTCTTGACAGAGCGGTCGTGATCGCTACGTAGTAGTGGTAGTAGAAGGGCCAGATGTGATGCGCTTCACGTCGTTCCGTCAGCGTTGCCTTTCGAATAAAAAAAAAATATATATATATAAATATATATACGGCCTTCAGCGACAAGCCGCAAAATCACGTCGGATATATATATTTTATCTAATAGACAAATGGAAAAAACGGATATCTGAAGCCCAGGCCTAAGGGGTTGTTATGATTATAATACGTAGTGCTGATGCGATCGCATACTATCAATAACAGAAAGCTGGCCACTGGCCCCGCCAGTAATAGAGGAAAAAGTAATGAAACAAAGCGATTTTCATGTCATCTCAGGTCTTTTGAGCAAAACAATTTATCAGTAAAACTAAACAAGCAAATTACTTATAAGATAGTAATCGAAGATACGTCTACAGCTATTAATGTTACTACTAGTAGCTATCCTTAAGTTTAAAGTCTTTTTATCACAACTCGCTTCAAACTAGCCTTTTATTCCTGGGATAAAAATATTCTAGGACTTTTTGCTTTTTGTAACTAGCCGCTGATATGTGTATTTTTAGACACGCATCATGTCTCGGTGGAGTTAGATTGTTTTTTTATGAAAACATATCATTTATTGTACTAGAGTAAGCGGATCGTGAATTTTTTGGATTCAATATAGTTCAAATATGAGTTTGTCTCGATCAAAATTTTGTTCAGGGCCGTAATACTACAGTCTATTTCTTATAGTGTTTGTAAGTAATTTTATATCTCGATAAAAGAAAAATGTGCTTTATTAACACATCATATTGCATTTACTTATTCGATTCATAAATTAATGAATACCTAATTTTTATCTGAATTTAAATTTAATACTATAAGCCACGCGCTATTATCTTAATATAAATGTAATAAAAAATTTATAGTAGTGTAAAGCGGGCAACCCTATCGAAGGCCGTGCAAAGGCCGGTTAGTGACCTGGCAACAATATTTATAGTGACACGTCATAAAGGCGTGGCTTAAAGACGGGCATCGGATACGATAATTGAAATATCGTGAGATTTACTTCATATGAACCTTTTTTAACCTTTTGAATTAAGAGTATTTATTGGACATATTGAAGGCATAATAAACTTAATAATTCGTTGCTACTTTATCCCGAGAATCCCAAGAATTTCAACTTCATAATTAATCGATTCTCCGATATGAGAGTCAAAGACTCTTTAAGTTTAAATTCCGGAGGAATTTTTAAAAATGGTAGAAATTAAAAATGTTAATTTTTAATCTAATATTAATAATGTGTAGGCCGTCAAAATGAGACGATAAAAATACTTAGCTATCTAAAGAGTTGTTTTAAATCATTGTTGCGTGTTTTCTTGAGGCCATTAGCATTAGTTGCCAGTTGTAAAGCTAAGCGTCAGGCGCAGTTAATTGATAGGGCAACCCACACCCAAACTCTTAAGATTTCCCCATTTATTTAAGAATAAAAATCTTTTTCTTATATGAATCTTGACCTATTAAGAACTAGAACTATTATTTTATTTGCTTATCGTTTATTAAAAAATTAAACCAATGAATACATGTACACTTTTAAAATCACATAGTCGTGATACACATGGTTCAATGAATTAAAATTATTTATAATATATTATATAATACAGTATCGTATCAGATTACATTTAGATTGTCTAAAAGCTCTGCCGCGTGAGCTTTTTAGAAAGCATTATTACTTACAACTTTTTTCCATCGTAGTCGTGACTAAAAGAGTTTCTCGAGTATTCAAATGATATTTTATTTAATAAGTAATTATTAAAGAAAGTAAATTAAAGGGAATATTACGTGCCTAGCTGTAATAATCTGTAGCTGACAAAAGAATTACCTATTGTGCATTGCTTATAATTTTATGACGAAATAGAACGCTGCATATTCTAAAAATTAATAAGACTTTCAAAATATCGTAATTATTTTTATTAATATAAATAGCGTATTATTTTCATAGATGCTAACTCTGACGTTTTTCTGTTTTTGGTGTCCACAGTTCAGCCCCTAGAGAAGTCCTTCTGGCACAAGTACTAATATCTTATTTCACACCAAAGAGGTTACATACTGTCTCTCTTCTTGTCCTTTGTCGATTGACATATATTTCATTCGTTTAGCCCTAGTGAGAAAGAGAAAGAGTGATAAACAAACACCGATATTTATAATACAGGAAACGCATTTTCCAATAACATGCCAACATTTAGTGGTTTGTTTAATGTGATTCCTAATAGATAGCCTTGTATTATTTGATTAATAGTACTAGAAGCTGCGCAGTGCCATTTCACGTAAATCTTCGTCTCAGAAAGGCAATTATAAGATGTTTGATATGAATACATGAATTTTAAGTGTTGCTTGGGTGATTGATAACTTCATATAATTGGTATTAGAATTTAGTTGGGTATAATTTACATATGCATATTATAATGGCGGCGCCTTTTAGTCATTTTTTTCGAATAAAAATAAAAGCAAATTCATAACGTAATTTGTTTTGAATCATGGTAAATACTGCGAGAATTCCACACCATATTGACAAACCTCAATACATATTAGTAGTAACATCTTAATACAAATACAATTTTTGGTTTTACATTAATATTGCTAAGCGGGACGGGACTACTTAGGAGGAGAACCGACTCTATTGTTTTTTTAACCAAAATTTATCAAAATCCATTTAACAATTTTATCCCAGATATCTTGTTGACATGACATGTTCTAACAATATTCAATTTAATACAGGTGTTTACTTATAATGCGAGTAAAAGAATTTTGTCTTCCCACTTCCAACTTGTTATTTACAATTTTCCAGTTACACTAATAAAGTAGCTAAAACAGCAGCAACCTCTTAACAATGACTCTGAGTACGACTGTCATGTTAAAATATATGAGAATTAGTGCGTGTGTTATGTGCATGTGTGTGAATAAGTGAGTGTCATGTGTATGTATACATGTACAATGTACATGCTAGGTCTTAGTAGCTTGTTCAAAAGTTAAAACGTTTTTTAAATCTTGGGCGGTGAGCGGTGTGTTTTATTTACTGTCCGTAGCGTCTGGCGAAGTGAGTACTGTCTGACCGATAAAATACCTATTTCTTATTAAAATTATTTATAATTAAAATAATTATGTATAATTGTCTGTTTCTCTTGTTATGTTTTGCGTCGCGTATGCTGTTACATAATTTGTTATACATACGCAACGTTAAAGAATTCGTTGTAAACAGTTAAAAAAAATCAACATTTTAATTTTCAAAATACACTAATATTTGTAACAAACAAGCTGGGAATCCTGACAAAGGTATTATTTCACTTATAAAAGGGTTCTAAAATTACATATTGTTTATACATAATTCACAATGAGAAAAAATATTTGTATTAAACAATTAATACAATTGCGTCTATTTAATAGATTTGAGATACGTTGATTCCTGAACACGAAGCCAGGTGATGGATGGTAGACTGGTTGAGTTGAAGAATTAGGTTATCTAATGAGTTAATAGCCTCCGATTTGAATACAAGCTGGAAGGTGTTTTGAGATTAGCTTCTGTTTGGTTTGTCTGGTAACAATTTTATTTGTGTATAAGTAACTGAAAAATAATATCAAAAGCAATTATCTGTTCTTAATTCGTTTATTCTGGTCTTTTTTAATGAACGCAGTGATTATATAAAACGCGTAAATTTCTAATCGTTTTTCCGGCGTTGAAATACCTAATTATCTATGGCGATATATACACTGTGTGTTCCTGTATAAAATACGAATGTTTAACTATAACTAATATTTTCAAGGTAAAAAGTATTTTTTTAATGTAAGGTAACCTTTATATGAACGAATTAACGCAATTATTTATTATTCAGCTTTATAATTACATGCTCAGCGTAAGGTTTGCAAATAATTATCCTAGCGAATTCAAATTCTACTGATAAAACACCTTTCCTAAACGAAAATGATCATCTTAGTGATCAAATTATTCCAAGAATTTCGGTATTTCTACGAATATTAAGATTTTATTTAAAGTTATGCTATAAGTGTAAGATAAATAATAACATTTTTTTAAAGATAATATCCTAATAAGATAATATAAGTAGTAAAAAATTATATTTTTTTTTAAGATTTAGTAATAATTTTGTATAAAATGTTATGTTAGTATTGGATAGAAAACAAAAGAAGATTGAAGCCTTATGTGCCGGACATTATTTCGCCAGATATTCCAGGCTCACTATTGACATCAAGTCCTCAAAGGCCAAGATTTACAGTCAAGTTTAAGTCATATGTTTTTGGTATACGGAAGTCATACTTAGCGCTAAGCCTGAGTCGTATCCTACTCTTTCTTTGAAAGCAACCTTCTCTACATTGTATCAAGTTAAACCGGCACTTCGTGCGGCTACTGTAATCGCAACAAGATCATTCAGTCGGAGTAAATGAATTCTTTAATGATTTTGCCCATTCACGAACTTGGCATTAAAGGAGTGTTCAACTTAATTAACTTAGCGATTTCATCAAAATTCGTATATTCCTAAATCGTTAAAGTTCTTCTGTCGTTGAAATTGTTATGGGTGAGATTCATACACAGCGTTCCAGTAAAATATATGAATATTAAATAACCATTTTCCCGTACCGCAATTCTCTAATTAATATCATATAACTTAATAGTGCTTAGTAGAAAAATAATCAGAAAAAAGTTTTTACGAATAACAATCACGACACCCAGTAAAACACAGTAGGTTGATACAACGAAAGTGTCAAAGTAATCAAGAGCACTGCTTCTGGCACAGTGACTTAATCATGGCACCCTCAATCCCTGAGGTCATTCGAATGACACCTGTGCACCAACGGAATCTGTCTGTTAGTATAATTTCTCAAAGCCAAACCAAAAAATCGGCATGTTTCAAAGCCAAATATCGACGACTTGCGTCAGACACAGAAATTATCGAAGATGCAAGCTGAGGTCGATTTAGTTGCGCCACTGGCTTTTTTATTTTTAATTATTAATCAATAAAATGAACTACCTATTTCACTGTTGATACTGTAACTATAAAACTCATTTGATTATCGTTTAACCAATTAAGGTTTACAGTGAAGAAAAAAGAAAGACGATTATTAAATTATACACTTTCTATGCGATGTATCTTTCAGTCCGTTTCATTTAAAATGAGATTAACTCATGTTGAAATCCATAAAACGCGTACACCAGTTATAATTTTTACGGCAGTCTTCGCTTGCAAGGCAATTTAGTGAAGCACTCTCCAACTCTTATTAGAAACTGTAAAATCATCATTAGGTTTATTACTTAATTAACTTTTCATTCGTTTTAATATTTAATCTACACATAATAATGTCTCTCTTGAGTTGTCAATTGTTTTCATTGGGAAGTTAAGTAATAGAAAATTTATTTTTACTCTGTTACAGTTGACATTGACAGTAAAAGTTCTAATGTCATTTTCACACGTGTAATGTATATCTTATTTCTTACATAATTCATAAGTGTTTGATTGGACCACTTTTAACATGTCTGATGTTTGCATGAATAATATTGAAAAAGGAAGCTCATAGGACTGAATGGGTCTAACTTTGGACAAAATAACTTTTCTACAGCCCAATGACATACTGGAAATAAACAAAAAACGCGGTCATCGGAATTATTTTAAATTCTTTTACATTAAACGTCATTTCTTTTAAAGGCAAACTAATTCAATAAAATAACGGATTTAATCACTTCCTACTTAGTTATATTAACTTAAGTTACACGCACGAAATTCGTTTAAACTGAATACATTTTTCCTTATATGTCATTGAGTAAAATATATCGCGTAACTGTAAGTCCAGCCAATAAATATTTGATAAAGATCATTTCTATATTTACCGTATTTGATACAAAGGTGAAATTCGAAAGTCCTTAATCGATCCATTTGTCAAGATGAAATTAATCTTAAGTAATGTGCCATTGTTAAAAAAGAAATGATACACCGTTTGCGTGGAAGACTTTAATATTATGCTATCGGTCCGACAATTTTATTGTCCCAAATAATAATGTTCCCTTTTTAAATTATTTTAAATATTCGAAATTTAAATTCGGCATAAAAGATGTTGGCACATAACATAATGACATGTTGGCACAGACAACCATAGACGCTTAAGTTATAGAGTATTGTCGTAAGGCTGACCTTATATAATAAAAATGAGACTAATCATCCATAATTATATCTTATATAATGTTACATTATGTGTATTTATAATTCAACCATTTAGTTAAAAATGTAATGAAACCTTTTTCGTAAGTTAATGATTTTAACCTAAGACAATTGTTAAATAAACTCGTAATATCGGATCGAAATGTATTAAAGATAAATTTACTTAATGAACTTCAGCTTTTATTAGTATGACTTAAGATAATTTTATGGATAATGCACCTTATATGTGAAAGGTTTATCACAATTATTACAGAACTATAGACGAAGATTTATAGAAGGAATTCATGAACATAAATTATTTTGAGTTTATGCTTAATTATGATTATTACAGCTTAGATATTTTCATAGATATTCTATAAATAATATTGAAATACCAGAATCCTTTTAAAAAAATTGTTTTGACATTAGTACCTCAATTACCAATATTGAATTGTGTTATAACATTGTTAAAAGTCCTCTTAAAGGCTCCTTATATTAAGTTAATTTAAACAGACAGGGTATAACCCTATATATTATAAATACTAAATAATAATAAAAATTCCAACTTTGACAATTGTCAATAACTATTTTATAGATCAGGCCATAAACTACAAAAATCATATTGTAGAATAGTTTAACTATGTAAACAGTAATGGTCGCTTCTGACAGTTTTCCTTTACGGCACATATGATATAACTCCGTTTAAGATTCGAGACGTGACCGTTAAATCATTGAAAACAGTAAAAGCGTAGTAAATCATTAAATGAATACTTATGGGTTCTGTATATATTTTACGATGTCTAAAGTTTCAAATGCTTTATATACATTATCTTTCGCGTTTCATTAGAACTCTGGCAATGACAGGGAGACTTGGCGAATATAAAAATCTCATCACCCCGGCCATTTTTTGTATTGTAATATAATTTTTGTATAATAAGTATGTTAATAATTGAGTGTTTTGTATAGGGGTATGGGACTTCCGGAGGCTAAGGCACATAGGGGCACATGTACATCCATTGATATATTCAGTCAAAGACAATAAAGCCAAAAAAAAAATCTCAAATCATAAAGCTGTATTTAATTTCAGAGGCTCTCGAAATTTTCCCAAAGAACCAAGTAGAAGTTACACAATCCATTTTGATAGAGTCAGCTCGTGCCGTTAATCGTTAACCGTTTAATTGCAGTAGGTGTTATTCAATTGTAATTTAGCTGATTGCATTTACCATTGCAATTGGTAATTTTTATTACACAGGTGTAATGGAGCTGTCACCATGCATTTAACAATAATTACAAGTATTTACGCGAGTACTATGTTTTGAAATAAAACTTTAAATACATGCTATTTATTTAAATTACTTACATAAAGTTTCGAGACTGCACAGGTTGACAGATAACTAATTCTTTTTATTTATGAATATTAGTCTAATGTCAATGTCAAATGATGTCAAATGATGAGGGGTCTTTGGGGACGCCAGCCTTCACTTAAGATTGGAGGAGGTCAACATAAGGATGTTAATATAATGAGGAAGGCCTCATTATAGTATTAAGGCAATATTCTATTGTCTTATTGTATCGTTTCGAGACTGCCCCAAGTTGACATATAACTATTTTTTGATACGACTCAACTGTCAACGTTAAATTATGTCTTAGGTACATTTAGAATCTCTGGCTACAACCTTAACCATTGGGACCTTGGTTAAGGTAGTATCTCCTCTTTATGTTATAGAAAAAGAAGACATCCTTCCTCCACATAAGTAAATGCAATGATTTTTGAATAAAAAAGATGTCTTAAAGTAACTCGTCGATTATCTTTATGATAAGTTTTACAACTGGATAATTAAATATATTTTATTTTACATTTATCTACATAGGCTTAGTTATTCGTAGACATATTATATCTTGTTATGATAACGGTTATTAGCTATTAAAGTCACTAGGCATAGTTAACAAAAACACTTAGGTATCTGATAAGAAAATTCTATAAAAATTGTTTCCGGTACATAGCTAATGTATGTGCGTGCGAACATTCTTCAATCACGTTTATTACTTGTGACGCGGCTTTGCAGTATCTTAGTTTTATTTAGCAGTGTCATTGGTGTATTCGATACCTTTTTAAGATATGTTGTAGCTGAACGTAGGTTTATGGAATAACACGGATATACGTCAATATTGAACTTTGAATCGTAATGAAAAGACATAAAAAAATTGTTTATTTTAGATATGGCTAACTAAATTTCTAAATAATTTATGTAATTGATTATCTACACATTAAATTACTCAAAAAAAATGCACGATTTACATCTAAAATTGATTGATATATTATTCTATTTTTTATCGTAGGCTACTTAGCATTTTAAGAGATGTTAAATATGATAAATGTAAGAATTGATACTATTGTTCATTGACCTGAAGTATTTCGCGATGAGAGATCTAATTTACATACTATCAGTATGAAGAAGAATAAGAGATCTATAATAATTAATAATGATAATTTATTAGGATACAAATATACTTTATATATGATAATAACATTATATTATATCAGAATTAATGGTTATATATAAATATTAATTGACTTAAAACTTCGTTACACAAAAGAATTAGGGAAATTATAATGAACTAGAATTTTGCGTAGACATGAAATAAAACTTTATATTAGTGTAATAATAACTTAAACGAAAGTTATATAAAACCGAAACTACAGATTTGAAGTTAATCTTCTTGTGGCACGTTAGGGAAAAATGATGAGAGTAAATTGTACTATGCACGCGCACACCGTCACAATAAACCCTCAAGTTTGCATAGTCAACATTTTAAAATAAAAAATATCATTACGTTACAATTCAATGATTACTTTAATTACGTTGAAATATTTTTTGTGATATTTCATTAAACTTTATTTAGCTAGATAATGCGTTTTAATAAAACTTTCAATGTATCAAATACATACATGTTTTTTTCTACGACACAGTTCCGACAATATCTACTATAATAATAATGATTATTCAATATGTTGATTGAATTTCTACGACATTTCAATCGTTTCTGCTTAGTAATTAATACTTGTTAATATTTTTCTTCCAGATCACACTTCCTTGGAAGCACAGCCATAAAAGGTAAGATTGAGGAAGTAGACTTTTTCATGGAAGCGAAAACGAGTATTGATAACGGAGATGTTATGAGCTAATAAGCTTGCATTCATGGATCTGTCTACTGTAGTTTTTGTAGGCAAAGAAGTTTTTTACATCCGTTTTTGTATTTGTTAAAAAAACTTTATTCAAATTAATTCGATGATTTTTTTATGATGAAAAGGGCTATTACATTCACTTTCTATGAAAACCGACAGCAATAACGATTCAAAAAAAAAAAACAAAAATAATTTATTCATGTACGTAACATAATGTGCACTTATGAACATCATAAAAGAAATATACATTGAATGCTTCTTTTTTCACATTTACTTCCAGTTCTCAAATCAAGGGCGTAAAACAGAAGAGAAGAACTGGCAATAAACTCTCCGTCACTATTGGGAGGGGACAACCCTAGTTACAAAACGCTTTAAGAAATTAAATATGTAATAATTAAATGGTCGTTTTTCGAACATGTGAATTAAATTACTTTCTCAAAAATCTCATTTGTACATTGTAAATTATCAAACAAAGTTTACAAGTTAAAATCTTCGCAAGTGGAACTTTGAAGAAAGCGTAACGACAATTCGACATTTTCTGCGATTAAAATGACGTGAAAATACACGTAATTAAAAATAAATGAATGGTTGTGCCCGAAAACAGCATCTGGTCTGGTTATCAGGCTATACAATAATAATAATATAATAAAATAAAATATTAAGTCTTCGGGCACTACATGTCATTTATTTTTAATCACGTGTATTTTCACTTGATCTTAAAATATTTCACTTGTTTATTTAACTTCTAATCGTGTAACATTATAAAAATTAATAATATTTTTTTGATTTGAGAAAAACACCCATGTGACGGCAGGAGGTATTACTTAATTGCATTGATTTCTCTTGCCTAAACTAGTCTATGAAAAGTGGTCTGGTTTTGACATTTAAGTAAAATATGGTTCACGACCTGTCGTTACAGAAGTTATTTAATAACTTGTTGAGAACCGATGACAACAAAAGACCACAGACCCTGAAACGTTATTTTGATACAATCCAATTACATTGATACATATAATCATATTGAAACTTACGGGTATTAAATGCGCATTTCCGGAAATTGGAATTTCTTCTTCAACTTTCAAATTTCGAATCGGTCTCAATCACCCTTCGATTTTGATAATCTATTTCTATCAGTATTATTAAAAACAAGTATAGCTGATAACAAGTTTGGAACAACGTAATACAAAGAAATATTAAAGTAATTGAAATTTGGCACTAAGATACAAATCCCTTCCTATATAAATGTAAATCTTACTGGTAGTTAATGATATATTACCAGAAATCGAAATTTCTTTTTTAACTTTCAAATTTAGAATCGGTCGATCACCCTTTGATTTTGTTAATCTATTTCTTGGGTAAATATGCATGTATAACACACGGGTGTAAGTCTATTTACTGCGATATAAAAGTTTATAAAACTGTACAATAATTTTACGGAACCCATCGTTGGAAATTACCGTTGCGGTTTTGTCATTGAGTGTTGGTGACCCTAATTTGTATGTCCGATTACTTTCATCACGTTCACAATCTTGTTAAAATAAAAATGCGGCCTGTGGTTTACTTAAGATGACATAATGAGTCTTATTAACTCGATCATTTTGTTATGAAAGAGATAAATTTTGACTTTCACTTAACAATTAGTGTTTCATTTATTGGAGAAGAGAGCAAAGGTAATTGTTAAACATTCTAACCATTCTCGACAATTTTTTACTAATTTTTATATTTCATCTGCTAATGAAACATTGTATTCCATTCCTTGATGGCTTTTAATCTTAACGTTGTTAAACCAGTACAGAAAAAAGAATTATAATTGTTTTCAAACCAACCAAGGAACGTTTTTGAAATAAGAATTCTAAGGTTAATCCTACACAAATGATGGTTCGGTTTCCAGCAATTGCAAAAATACACCAACTTCTCCGTCTTTTTATAAAAATTACCAATTTTTCTAAATTTATATATAATTTTTCTTTTATCTGAATTTTTATAAGTATCTTGCTTATTGTCTAATAATTGTTAGTTGTTTACATTAGGAATATATAGGCATATAGGCTTAATCATCATTTCTTCCTATTAATCTCCGTCGTACTAATAGTTTTTACTATTCTTAGCTTCTATTTTTAGCATGTTTACAAACATCGTTCCTTCATGCTTCTTTTAACCCACAAGGTACGGTAAAGGTCACCTAAGGAGCGAGTTGTAGAGAAATCAGGTGGCATTCAACATTCCAAGGTATATCTGGTTCTAAAGTACATAGTAAAATGGTAAAAAGCAGCGTATACAAAATAGTCTTATATACGGAATGAAGAAATAAAACAGGGCCTATGATAGGTCCTTGCATGACCAGTCATGGATGCTTATGGTTTAAAATACAAATTACGCTATCATGACCGAATTCCAGACATAACTGTGTTACATAGTTCAGCTTTAAACAATACAGTTAAATACATTTACACAGTATTTAAACTCATTTCGAAGCTCAATAGTTAATGTGCATATTCAATAACACTAGACAAATAGCAGTTACATTTAACTAACTAATTAACACAGTTTGCTATTGTTTAACGGATTGTTATTAGCAATTCAATAATTAGGTATTCAATCATATGTCTAATGAGAGTACAACACGAAAGTTGTATGTAACTTGTATTTTACGTAAATAAAATCAAATGTATTCGTATCGGTAACTTATGTAAAAACAATATGATTTTAATTTAACATTCATTGCCAGTTCTTAAATCAAATGGAACGGAAGAACTGGCAATAAACTCTCCGTAACTCTTTTAAATCGCCCAAGTTTATTTTACAAAATGTTGTGAGCACCTGCTATCAATGCCCTCATCACATGTTAAAATAGTTAAATATTGTACTTAGGCAAATAAATCAAAATCACTATAATAATTCTTAACGCAAATAGGTCATGGTATCTTTTTCATTGATGAGCTGCGTTTATAGACTCGTAGTATATATTGTGTCCTCACGATGTTTTATCGTTAAAAATTAGTTAAAAATTACTTTTCGTCTTTGTACACATACTACTTTTAAGGCATCTTGTCTAAGGCACCTGTTAGCAATAACAGTACGTACATATTAGTGTGTTGCTAAGCGACCTAATAAACCACCACGGATTATGAAAAATCACTATTTACGTCACTAATGTCCAAAATTTACCAAACCTGTTTGTGGTTTTATAAATTTGTATTTATTATATTTTAATCTGAATTAGACGCTTATAAAAATCTTGTAACTAAAATCAACATACTTAAAGAACATATTCGCCTTTAGTTAGGAAGTAATTGGCGCCTGCAGCGGAGCTTGAGATAATAGTAAGAAAATTAATGCGTTTTTACCGCTCTGCATCCATTAAAACTACCTATTGCCTGCTCATTATACAGCCTCATACCGAGTAATAAATCGACGCGGAAAGCATTAGTTTATATGAGACCACTGAACACATTTAATCTAAATTGATATGTAGGTATTGAACGTGTTTTTAATCTGTATTGGGACCCATAGTCATAGACAATAAATTTGACCTTGTTTTAAATGTTAACTATTAAAATTGCGTTATATTATTGTTTATATCTGAAGTATGTTTAACGGTTGTAAGCTTTATGAATATTTCAATATTCGACATAATATTATTTAATTAACTTATCTAAAAATTATTCTAAATACATTTCTAGTACAAACTAATGTCAATGTTATCATAACGCCGGCGGTTGCATTCCTTGTAAAATACCCAACCGCTTCTTGGCTTATTATTGTGAGCAAGAGTTAATATAATTGTATATTTTTTTGTATAATCGTTTTCTTGTCTCTGTCATCATTCGTCTATGCGCAAAGACTATATTTAAATTCTTTGTTCTATTTTGCACTCTTATATTTTTTTCAAAATTTTTTACAAAAAAAACCTTTACGTTGTAAGTCGTACTTTTGTTATGAATTGTATACGTATTTAATATCAGCTAACCTAATCTACCTCAATATAAAAGGTTACATTGTGACTTCGGAAGAGTTTTATCTCTAGAAATACTTTTTACCAGAAGCCATTTCATTCCTGAAGGACAAGAAAATGAATATACAAGCTTTTGCCTAGCAACTCAGTCAAAAGCTTATATTTTAGTTTATATATTTCCATACCACAAATACCGTTATATTGGGTTTAAAAATAGAAAAGTCCGAAACCACAGACTATTAACTCTAGCAGGTTAATGGTGCAAATAGACTGCGTAAGGGAAAGTCTCAGTAGTATTATATGCGGTTACGTGCAAACCAGTTTATAACCCCACATAGCTTTTAATATAATTGAATAACCATTATTACTTCAAGAGCTGATGAAGGTTATGATTTGTATATTACAGCTGTACAAAAGACTCGAAACCCTGAGTTGCATAGATTTTTGGTGAAGGCATCGTGAGGAAACCTGCATCTCTTAAAACTCAAATCACACGTGTCAGGCTCATAAAGCTGATCATCAACTTGTCCATAGGACAGCAGCGCTACTGAAATTTTTCTCGTCTCTACTGGAATCGTCGGAATCTGTATGTCTGTCGCTATTGGACAGAGTCAAGGCACTTTTCACCTGTTCAATCGTACATTATAACTTTTACAATATTACTTATTTGTATATAGTGTTAGGCCTCTCCCAACCAGTAATGCAGGAATCAGGATAACGTTTTTAAAGAAGGGAACAATAGAATTAATAAACACTTTATATTTGGACACTGGTATATATTCACTATTTTATTGACCAACACTACTCGCTCCCGAAACCAAGAATGCCCCGCCGAATCTTTTAGATGCCGACCGTGGGTCTTGTCAATAGAACTATTATTTACAAAATCACAATAAATATACATATCATTGTATCTATTTTAAGTAGTAATAATTTAAGATAAAAATTATACAAATCATCTGTTTTTAAATGACTTGAATTATAACAAACTTGTATTTATTGTAAAAACCACGGGATATTCTTGTACAAAGGAAAAAGTATCATGGTCTGTGATCTGTTACTATGATTGGCTAGCGTCTCTGCAGGAACATTGAGGACAAATGTAAGGCATACAATAGAACTGTTATTTATATTCTAATTATTAAATGCAATAAGTATATATCAACTACTTCGATATAAACCCACCATAAATCAACATATTAATTATGGTAAAAGTAGCAACGTATTCATTACACAATTTTAGAAACCCTAACAATAGATAGGTAATTTGTTATACATAAATATTCCTTTCGTAAACATAGACAGGACGGGTGATTTAAATTTAAAAAAAAATGTTTAATTCTTCATATTTTTTATGGCGTAAAACGTTTACACTTGTAAAAGGAAGTACTAACATTGCTTGACGCGTTTACAAGAAGAAAGTACTGCCATTACAGATTTACGCAAAGTAAAAGTTATGGCAATAAATAAGGATTACGTTATTAAATTATTGCTTGAACACGGAAAACAATATTTGTATCGTCATATATATTCAGTTTTATTGCAGACCTTATTATGATTCTCACAATTTGAATTATAATAGTAAAAAAAAAATATTCATGTCTGAGTATTACCTAGTTCAATCTTAATTTTGAAACAGAGTACTAGAAGTCTATATTTAGACTTAAACTAGAATAGCTTGCAAATGTTATTAAGATATCGTAGTGGTTTAGATAAATCAGTATTAATTTTAATTCATTTAGGGTCTGTTTCACAATGTCCGGATAAGTTCCAAATAAGCTATTTATCACTTATTGGTAGGATAAACAGTATTTTTGCGTTTCACGACTGTCAGATAGCGCTATTCGTCATGAAACGCGAAGCATCTTATTCGAAACTTTTATCTTTCGAATTATTAATGTGTTGCATAGCTATTTGGTAATTTATCCATACATTGTGAAACAGGCCCTAAATATGTTAACTGGTTTATTACAAAGCAGTGGTCGTTCTAACCCTGAGGTGCTATCACCAACATATTTTTTTACAATAACATTTTATACTCGTTCTTACTGTGAAAGGTCTTGAAAAACAGTCTGAGGTTAGACTTAAAGTTAATAGGGTTATCACCTCTTACCTATTACAATATAGTGAAACAGATAGGAGACCTACAGAAATATAGTTTAAGCACCACTGTATTTTATTTATAATATAATTGTATAATCTTTTTAAAAAAAAATTTCAACACGACTTTTAAATTAGATTTATGTAAAATACATGCAATAATTATGAATTGTGTTCATTGTAAGTAGTTTTGAGCGCAAAAAAGCAACAAAATTAGCGGTAGTTAAGAGTCATTTAACATTATTACAAAATAATCCGTTACATTGTTATTAACGAGTGTGATCGAATTATTTTTTGTTGCATCTCAACGTGATAAAATTACATAGTTGAAATTATCGGCGTCCACATAATGCCAATTAAGAAGTCATTGATCTCTTCCATTAATAGTCAATTATTGTCCTAACTTGCAAGACATTTAATATATAGATGTTATAGTAGGTACTAGGGCCTTGAAAAGCTGGTAATGGTGGAGTGATGCTAGAAAGGTAGGGTCATCACCTACCCTTTTGTCTAACTAAATGAGACAATTTTTGGTTTTCACGTGGGATAAGCTAAGGATACCGATACTTTGGATATCTTAAGGCACAACGTTCAGTAACGAAGACTAAGAAGGGGAAGAAGTTGGCATTAGGTTGATATAAATATTTATAGTCGAAATAAAAAAGGCTTTTAAATGGGGGTTATCAACTTAAAATAAAGCTAAAACATTTTATTCATTAAATTATAGTTTAATATAGTATTCTTATCATATTATTATCATAGAAAAAAATAGGTTATATTAGGCTTTTGGTTCCTACCAAAAGTTTTCACGGTTATATTTCATGTTGATTCTTAATACCAGATAAAAATAATTATTTCTTATTTGTTAATATTAAGATATGTAATGAAGATAGTGACGTCCATGCCAATTAGGACATTACTAGTGCGCCATATCAAAGTAAATTAACATGAAAACATGTTAAGACAATATAAGAACTAACTTTGTAAAAACATCAACGTTAGAGTCTTTGATTTTTTCTTTTTTTTCCTTTTCTCGAATAAGAACATGGAATAGTTAGAGTAATTATGTATTTATGGGTTTATTCTTATCATTAATTGATACATAGTAAGGCGCTTCCTTTGAGCTTTTCTTATAATTAAATACAGGGAGCTAATTATGGTATTGGAACTCAAGGTATTTATTGCTGATCGTTATCAAATAATTTGTTAAAGAATTTTATATGCGCAACAAGTCACGTAAGAATTTTTTTAACACATTTCATCGGTGCTTTTTGTAACATATAAATAATAGATAATAAAGCATATTTAATATAGTATATCTTATTCTAATGTAATTAGGGTAACTACTTAATATAAATCTAATATAATGCTATATCTACAATAAAACATTGATGTAATAAACCTAATAACTAACCTTAAAATTAAATTATTAAAATATTTTATTAAAAGGAGTCCCTTAGGCAAGGTTCCGAAGATACCGGCAGCGTTCCCCCATTGAATAGCTAGACAAATTCTTTGTCCGTAGCTGCCAGCTCTAAATTATACTTAATCTATATAATACAACCTGCAAATTTGACAAACGAGCAAATCTACTCTCCCTTGAAAACTAGCACTCATTGTAATAGGTATAAGCGTGGGAGTATAAGCTATATGGAGCTTTTTATGGCCCTTCCGTGGGCTCCTTGCCCCCATCATAGAAAAAAAAAACGTTTAAGGAAATGGGTAACATATGTCATAGAATATAAATCTTATACACGATATATATGGTGGAATGATGATCACTTTTTATAAGTTATAAATTATTTATTTATTCCATATATTGTACGAGGAGTTTCTTATATAGTAACCTAATGTATTTCAAGTTTATCAACTTGTGTTGATTGAAATAGAATTATGGTTTAGTATTTTCTGTCGTAAGAATTTACAAATACATTTTTACAACGAAACAAAACTTTTGAAGTTAGAAACCGTACAATTTAAATAATTCTAAGCCAACAATAAAACACGGAAGCAACGGAATAATATATATGGTAGAGGCATTTGGAATTTTGTACTGGGGATGGTGACAGGTCCTCGCTACTCTAACCATATGTCCAAAATTGTAGATTGTTAATTAGCGTCGTAAGCTATAAGCATGCTGCTCCCTAGTAATTGGTCACCATGTCCATATAAATAAGCCTATTTTTTTGAAAATCCTTATATATGTATTAAATCTTTTTTGCGTGTGGAGCGTGTGGTGACCGACCGTGGGCGTCGCTAGATCACTTTTTACTATGTTCTAAAATAGTTTAGATCTACAATAAGGTAGGCATGGATCCGATAGTATCAAATCTTTGTTATTTTTTAGTATTATAACGATATCAGATAAAACATAATGTAGTAGATATAACAAGTATGAATGGTTGAAGAAAATTGTCACTCAAATTGATTCCATATATTTTTAATAATTAATTAATGAATTCTTGAAAATATAATTATTTTCTAAGAATTCTTGTACAGTTTTGTAGTTTACCTCTTATTCAAAAAGAAAATTTGTTCCCGTCACATTAGTGACGTTCAAACGTCCTATCTGTGAGACCATATTACATAAATTTTGTCAGAGTATATTTATGATAAAATCAGAAGACAACGTTTTTTAAACTTCCAAGATCTTTAAATTCGAATACCCTTACAAACATATTGGATGCCAGATATTCATATCATGGTTCACATGATTGAATCAATTCAGTCTTTAATTTAATAAAACTTGCTTTCTCAAGATTCGACTTGAATTTGCAGACAGTATTATCCTTTTTTAAATCCATTCAACAACTTATGCAGTACCAGTACAAACATAAACGCATATAAATACTCTTTACTCAAACATAATTGGGATTTTCTTAAAACGCCATTGCCTAAAAATATAATTGGGTTCAATAAACGTATATAAAATGCTAATTATCACAATTTGTGTAATCGATCTTCGTACAGGTTATTCACTTTGTATATTTTTTTGCGCTTGCAATATATAAACTAGTCTGTAATTAATATTAATGCAATGCCAAAATATTTATCAATGTTTTTGCTGTTAAAACCACTTTTTCTATATTCTTCTATTTTTAAACATACATTATACATAGGGGAACAAAATCATGTCATAAAGCCAACATTTATATGACATTTAAATCAGCCAAAAACAAAAGACGACGAAAACAGAAGACATATTGCTACGTAACGTTTTGGTATTGATCCAATGGAAATACTGTTTTTGTCTAATATATTAAGACAAAATATGCCATTCTTTCACGTTCTTCTCCTGGAATCGCAGGAAAACAAAACTGAAAAAAAAAAATTTGCTATATTATATCTCTTATTATATTAAAACTTGGTTTGTAACAGACAGTTCGCCGTGGAAAATATCAGTGAAACATAAAGAACATAAATGTGCTGCATATGTCATTTATACTTTAAAGATTTTTATTTAAGATTATCCCACGCACCGAGGCTTATTACAATAAATTAGCTCGTATAATAAGTAAGATTAAAATCCGCTTAAATAAAAAACACTACAGATCTAAGGGTTGTCTCATCGCGTTCAGCTACTAATAGAATAAAATATCTTTGCTAATTAAATTACCATTCCCATCAATTTGTTAAAGTCGAGTACATTTTAATAAACAATCACGATATTGTATACGAAGTGGAGCAATAATTTCGTATCTTATTTATCTTAAATGTACCTTCGTTTCACAGTTTAAAAATGTAATAAATAATAAATAAACTGGTTTTAAAAAGGCTTATAATAATTTAGAAAATTCCCTATATTCATGAAATATTGTTAATTATTCAATTTTTATACATCGCTGTTTTTTTACTTTATGTAATATAAGGCAAATATGCAGGAACTCACCTAATGTTAAGTAACGCCGCCGCTATGGACACTCACATTTCCAGAAGGTTCGCAAGTGCGTTGCCGGCCTTTTAAGAAATAGTACGCTCTTGAAGTCAAATTTGTTCGGAAATACTTCAGTGGGCCACTAGTAGATACCACATAGTGGTAGTGCATTGCAAAAAATGCCTTAAGAAACAGTAGACCAGGGTCAATAATTTTTAAAACCAAAAAAAAATATAGTAGGATGAAACCCATTAGAAAAGTAGGGGAATATTATAAAAATGAAAGGAAAAATAAATTACGGGTGATCTGAGGTCGGGAAGGGGATGAGGGAGGAAGGGTAAAAAACGGGTTTTCTCGATTTCCGGCAAAACTAAAAGTCCTATCGAAAAAAGTCAAATAGCAAAGTTGTAGGTAATAAAAAGATCTAAAACTTTTTTATAAATAAAATTTTTAAAAATATTTACTATACAACATATTTTAATAATGGGCTCCTATTCTAATGGGTTTCATCCTACTATTATTTTTTTTTTCACTTTTTATTATTTTTACCCTGGTCTACAGTTGTGGATCGAAGGATGTCGAGGTGATACGAATGGTATTTTTCTATTCAAAACTTCTACTTGACACCTCATGGTTTTATTGTGTTGACAGCTAACTAAGAATCGAAAATCACGTTCGTCCAAGCGTTTTTTATTTTAATTTTTTTTTATTGAACAGGGGGCAAACAGGGGCCGGAGGCTCATCTGATGTTAAGTGATAAATTTATTACATTCATAAGCGTTGTTAGCTGATGAATGTAATAAATTTATCACTATTAGATCCCCTTCCTATACCCTTGTTATCCTGTTTCCCGTATACGTCGTTAACTATAACAGTGCAGTAAAAGACTTTTACGGAGAGCAGTCAATAATTACAAAATGAAATACGCCTTCCGCCCTTGTCTTGGTGAATGAATATGTCTTATAATCTTTGCAATGCATTTACCACTGGTTTCTGTGAAAGTTATGAGAAACCAAAAGTCTGAAGTGTTAAAAGTTTCAGCTTAGAAGTAAAAAGGGTTGATAATTTTAATAAATATTCAAAATTTTATAGACGTTTTAGAATACATAGCGTCTTACGTCCGAACCCAATAATGTATGTGTCAATCTCAGATAGAATACAATCTGAGATTGTGGATTGAAAGACCGTGACAATAACAAAACCCTACAAAGACAATCCATTTTTGGCGACGGATAGAATGCAATCTTTTCCCTCTTTGTCGTTCCATTTAACCGAGTTAACACTCATAATTGTTAATCAATGTAAACCAAATAAAGTTTAGATAGACCAAATAAAGATATTGGCGAAGTTGATCTGTCATTTTCATACAAAGGTCTATCCACGGATACCAATCCGACCTACCATGGATAGCTTGTATCGACAGATGGCTATTATATTCGTCGATTGGTTATTGGCACAGTTTTTATAACATTTGGGTTAATATGTTGGTCAAAAATGGATTGAGATGTTATTGGGTTTGGGCGTTACAGTAGTATGCCGCTTAAAATTCGGGCTAAGCCCAGTCTTGACAAATTTACGTAATCGTGTACATTTTTCTTGTCAAACTTCGAGAAGTCTTGTTTCTATTGTTTTTGGTAAGATTACAGATAATACTGTTTTAATAATCTGTGAAGACAAGTGAAATGTAATGATGTATTCATTGCAAAAACATATTTCGATATGTTTCTAACAACTGCAACAGACATTGAGAGTGTAAAACTTTAAGGTGGAAATATCTAATAAAAAGTCTTTGAATAAAAGACTGTAATAGATAAATTTAAGCACATTACATCTGCCCCTTCTATTATCACTACTACATAACGATCACGTCCGCTCTGTCAAGAGTGTACCGGATTAGAAGAATAGATAAATTAAATAAACATAAAATATGAAGAAAAGATCGTACCAATTCTTAAAAGGCCGGCAACGCACTCGCGAGCCGTCTGGCATTGAGATTGTCCATGGGCGGCGGTATCACTTAAGATCAGGTGAGCCTCTTGCCCGTTTGCCCCCTGTTCTATACAAAAAATGAAAAATAAACATTAACATGTACGTTTTCCTAAACAATTTTGTCATCGCATAAAAATAAAAAATTGTGTGATTATAGGCGATGTCTTATCATCAGCGGCATGTGTTGACGAACGCTCTAAGCATTTCATAACAATATCATTAAGGTAGAAAAAATACAACGATACAAGGAAATGAAAATGTTGAAATAATAATTTGATTAATCCAACTCACGAATGCGTTAGGGCCTAATGGCTGCACTGCGCATTTTACACAGCTTATTTTGAACAGTAGGTTTTGTTTTTTATCGTTCTGTGAACGCCCACTACTATCTATCTTAAGTAAAGGTAACTAAGAGCGTTGACATATTAGTAGCATTAGCTAAGTTATTTAGCCCATTTATTATCTTTTTCCACTGTTTCACTGTTGGAGTGTTTTTTTTCTTTATAAGAAGAGCTATTCTAATAATGACGTCGATTCCTTACTCATGAATCAATATAGATATTTACGAAACCCCAGACAGACGCGGTGAAGAACTTGTGTATATATATTTGCTATCACTAACTTTTTTGTAGGCTAAATCACACTCTACAATTTTTATCAACTATAATCTCTAGAGCTAAATGATATATCTAGCTAAGGCAGCGTTCGTAAGAAACGATTTTTTCTACGACTTACTTTGCAAATCCGACTAGCATGAAAAGTATTTTTCGGGTAAGCATAATTGATACTCACTAATACCGCTTTCTATTGGTAACATAATTTTACAAACGTTTCATCTTAAAAATATTAGTAAAGATTATATTGACTGGTAAGTTAATGGGCGTTTCATGTAATAGTTCCAACTGTCTGAACACATGTTATATTTCAATTTGATTACAACTTAATGTTAACTTAATGATGACGAATCTATTAGCTTTTTGCTAGCAAAATGGAGTACAGAAATGCAATGCATCCAATACAGTATAAATAGAGGTGAAATTCAAACAATGGTATGAATCTTACGAACAAATTATCTTTTATATACGCGATCATAATGATATGATCTCTTGCACTACTTTATATTTCAGCAGACTACTTCAACTTCTTTCACACTCTAACAAAAATAACTTACTCTATACATATAAACAAACAGAAAAAACAGAAAATTTAAATATTATTATTATTATTATTTTAGATTTCCTCAAACTTTGATTTTGTTCCCTTTGGAGTAGACTTCTAGATCTTGGGCCGTGGGGTTCAAGGCGCTCATGAAAAATTTAATTTGGCACCTGGTTGATAGTGGTAGATACCGGTCACCCTAGTGCTGGTGCTTTCTAGGCTCAACCAATAAGTATTGCAATAGACGATGAAATGCTGCCAGCCTTGTAGGTACACTGCCACATAACAAACGTTTCAAATTTGTTTTAATATAAAAATAATATACAATAATTTTTATTATTAAATACGTTTTGTGGTTAAGAAAGTGGTAAATACTGTATACTTGATTGTAATCAATAAATTTGTTAATGAAATAACATCTTTATATAAATATTGTTATAGCCTGATTTGAAGGCACTACTCCTGCCCGTTTGCCCCCTGTTCTATATAAAAAAAGCTTAAGTAAATGTAATCATAACGCATTTAATGATGAAGTAATAAAACAGGTTTGCAATCAAGCCCTTTGAGGTGTCCGAATAGGAAGTGTTAATTATCAGGTATCGCGATCTGGTTTTCTCTTGATATTTTAAGGTCTTGTTTTTAACATTGAATAAATTAATAGGACGGATGTATTAAATTATACCTTATCGCTTTTAAAACAGGGCAGCTGACCGATAAAGCATCTTTGTATGCAACTGTAGGTCACATAGTCTTTCTAACCTACCTTGGGTCTTGATAAAGAACCTTCCTCTTTCGACCACATGTCTGTGGACCTTGATTGTCATTATAACCAATAAATCTAGTATTACACGAATATTTATGTTTGAGCATAAATCTTTGTGACACTTTTGATTGAAGAGCGCGAAAATTGTGTTTGTTTCGCATGCGCAACTGCACTAGCAGCTTAACTATATTTTATTAGTAAAAAAGCTATTTTCATTATTTTCACATCATCATCATTAAAATTAACCTTTTGATAATTAATAGACTCAGCCATAAATCTAAATAAAATATCATTTATTTATTGGTAACATAATGAATTGGTAACTTAGGAGCGCCAATAAAATATAATCTAAAAAATTAAATGCTCATTTATTTTATTATTACCTATTACCGAGGCACTCTCTTAAATCGCAATGTGGTTTTGTAAATATTTTTAAGGCTACCAAATTATACCCATTTTGCACATTTTTATTTAGATAAAGAAGAATAAATGTATAGGTTTCTGATAGAAGCAATATACATGGTAAATAAAAGCACGCTTTACGCTTACGGAAAGGCACGAAAACATGATGTATCAACACAAAAATATCTAATTTACACCAATATATCTAAGACACCTGGTTCAAAAGAGACATACAATAGCAGTGCACATACAATTGTAAGTGACATGTAAATAATACACCAATTATGAAATTTCTCTACACTTTCCATCGTTTGTTACGAATATTATTTTTAAATAGTTCTCTTTATAATATAACCATTCAGAAAACTTCTGAAATAACTAAGCCCTAGTCTAGTTTGTTATATGTAAAAAAAACTTTAAGTATCAAGCCAATTTTTATTGTATATAATCATTACTCAATGGCGACGCATCTTATCATCTCGTCAATTTTTCAAAGCCCCATTAGGCTGCCATGACACCCATTTGCAAGTGAGAGATAAGAAAGATTGATTCCATAACTACGCCCAGGAGCAAACAGTATGCAAAACTATAGAGAATGAATCGTACCTAAAATATTCCTGTAATATGTTTTAGGGGATTAAGATAAAACAATAATTTCTAGCTGAGTAAACAAGTTAATATGAAAACTGAATTTGATATAATGTTGGTAATTGTCTTGATTTTATTGAACATGCGAATTTTAAAAATATTTTGCTGTAGTGTTATAATTTAACAGAAGTAAAATAAGATGAAACTGTAAATTTCTTTCATTTATCTACTATGAGCTATGAAAATAACGTTTTTAACGGTTCGCTATTGTGCGAAATATTTTTTTAAATCCACCATTATGTGGAACCGACTGTCCACTGAAGTATTTTCAAACCAATTCTTAAAAGGCCGGCTGCGCGCTTGCGAGCCTTCAGTGTAGTATCAGAGTATATCCAAGTCTCTTACCAGTTTGCCTCCTGTTACATTAAAAAAAAAAACGCTGCAGAAGTTTTTGTGATTCTTTTTCCTCGTTTACTTGTACAAACAATTATATACAATACAGTATACACTCGTATATGTATTACGTAAATCCGTTAGTAGGAACGGAATCGTTAATTAGTAGTATAGGAGCTACCTCTTACGTTTATTCAGTTAACACGTCATTATTAATCACTCGCCGTGTAATGGAAAGTGTTTCGTTTGCATATTTTTGCATAGTTCCTTAGATACATATCAATTTGAGTGACACAAGACAGATACCCTAGTAAATTAGCAATTTACACAACCAGTTCAATGTAAAGTGATAATTTAGCTTTTTATACAAGTGAATCAATCAATCAAGTGTAAACTAGCCTGTAAACCCTCACTCAGTTTATTGGCATTATAAATATAGCGACTTCGTTCTTTTGTTTCTAGTTTATAACATTTTATCCATATCGATTGAATCCAGGCTTTGGTAAGATACGGATATTATGCGGAATTAGACAGAAAGGATTTTTCATTACGCCGAATTCTAACTTCCATCTTCGGGTTTTGTCATTTCAACATAGATGAAAGTATATTAGTATATATATACTTTATTCTATGTTAAATTTAAAGAATAGTGATCATTGACACCAGTTTTTTTTTAATTTGTATAAATATTAGTGAAGTACCTGGCTCGTAGGCCATTTTTCCTTGCACGCATTAGTATGATCACATACATACCTTGACCGCTCAAGTTACAACTCGAAACAGTTTTTGTTTTTCTATAATCCTCAAATGTAAGCATTTACAGTTCGTTTAATATATTTACAGAATTCAGAACGTGAAAATTAGGATTTTCATACAAAAAATTGATTCTTTAACGGTTATCGCTGAAAGGAAGTTCTTTAGGGTCACATTTCAATTATGTTACATGAGACTTCCTCATTTCTTCATGAACGTACTTTATTACTGAAGGATATGTCATTAACAATACCGGTTTATTTTGTCTAACAGTAGTCAGCTGGAGAATTATGGAGTTGATATCTCCTCCCACAGGCTGTCTGAGAATTTATCTCACTCTATACATTTGTTGATGGTTATTTGTGTGATCGTTCCGCTCTTAAATATATGCCCAATTAGTTGAAGTTATTAATAGAGTCGAATATTCGTAGTATGTTTTAGGGATCGATTGAAATCAAATTGTGTCAGTACTTGATCGTCGTTAATATGTAAAATCAACGTAGGAGCTCATGAAGGGAGACGCTGGATCTTCAGCAGATCATCGTTTTACATTAGTGTATATTTTAGTATGACAAATAATTAATTCAAGACCATAGTGTACCCTAATGAGGGAAATAAATACTATGTACGATTAGAATATAATACTTAGCGATTAAATAGGAGACGAGTAATTATATGACAGAGCATTCTTCCGTCTTCATAATTCTTCTCAACCATTCTACTCCTTGATTTGTCAACGGGAAATAAATGTAAATTTAGAAGATTTCTTTTTAAATGACTCAATTCAATTTCAAAAATTCTTTAATGTTCAACAACAATTAAATGTGCTACATGTCTAGTGTACATTATTTCCTGGAATGTTACAAATTTATAGCTAAACACGTTTTTTTAAAAAAAAGCCGTATTGCTCTTTATAAAAATTTATAAAAAAAACAGATAAAAACTAGTTATAATTTTTCGAAGTTTAAAGTTTTAAATGTCTGATTGAAAACGAATAAACTATATTTTGATTTTTTATACGTCTTTATAAATTTAATATGTTTTTAAATAATCATTTTGTCATTTCAGAGCCACCACCATGAGCTGTTCCGGATTGTTGGTCAAGTTGGTGCTCGTCAGCCTCATCCTCCACACGCACAGTGCGCCATCAAGAAGATCACGGGACGCCAAACTACCAGAAGAATCTACCACGAGTCGGCAAAGCAAGTTGCAAGAGAAATTTAAAGAAACCACCACAACCACTGAATCTACACCCACAAACAGACGCAACAAAGCATTAAACCTATTTGGCTACTTCCCATCTTACCTATCATCAGGTCTAGATTACAGCGAAGATGATGATGATGACGTAACCTTCTCCGTCAATGACGACAACTTCGATGATGACGACTTATCCCGCACAATTCCCTCAAGACGCCGACAGCAGAGTAAGAAGAAGAACGGCAACGGAGAAAACTTTGCGAATGATAACATAAACTCCCTGCAATATGATAACTCACCCATTTTCTATATTAGACTCCCTCCTACCCCGTATATGTTCGTTCCAGGATTAGGATATGTATCTCAGCCACCCAGTATTGGACCACCAATGCCGCCAATGATGCCACAACCAATGCCCGCTCAAGAACCTTTTATCAATCTGCCTTTAGATTTTGTTTCTAACGGAAAACCAACTGGCGTATATCAATGGGGTGGTGCGCCTCAATTTCCTCAAATGCCACAGATGCCAATGGATCCTTATGGTTTCGGACAGCCAATGATGCCTCAATCTTCACGCCCGAATTATAATCCCTCTTATTCAAAGCCTAAACCAGCTAACTCTAAGATCACGAACTTGAAGGGGCCATATGTATTCAATGGAAAACCTAGTGATAGTGTCTACGTGCTACGAGACACGTATAACTCTATTTATTCAGACGCTCTGCAGAATTTCTATCCTTAGATTTAGTGTTGGTTACGTGAAGCTCAATGGCTCGTATCGAGCCCATGTCCGTTTCAATTTTATGTGCACTAATGATGTATACCTAATTGGAAGATGTTATTTATGGCAAGGTTACAGCATAATTCATGAATACGACTTATCTATAAGTTTACTGTCAAATTGCGTGTATGAAATGGGAACGTTCTGGTGTGGTGACCGTTGGAGTTTAATGCTAATATAATTTAACCGTGCAAAATACTCCTACAAACAAATTTATAAAGGTACCATTACAATTCACGACAATTCAAAGTAATATTTAATCAATAAGGTAATATCCAAAACATTTAACCAAATGTATAATTTATATTTGGAAAAGATGTTTAAAATATATGATCGATTTCGATGGTAAACATTAAATAAAAAAAATCGTCTGAAATAAAATGTCATAAAGATCGCGTAAATTTGTATTCGTAGATAAGTAGATAGTACAATAAATTATCTATAGAAACAATAAAATGTTCTTCGCATATAAATAGTTTTAACGACAAAGATTTTATTTGCGATTTTGTCCACGAAAGTAGAACCTAAATCTAATCTAAAATTTAACACTTAACGTTTTATACAAAATTGTGCCGATTATTATGATTTTTGAGATTTGCAGTTTCTGTTTGTGATAATTGAGATTGTATAGATATAATTTATTTACCCCTACATATATTTTTACTTTTTAGAAAAAATACCTTTTTTTAACGAATGATGTTAATTCATTTAGGTACTTTAAGTGGAGTCATGAAATTTAATGTAAGATCTTTTAGTTGTTAATTAAGATTATAAGTAGTATTTTTATGCTTTTAATAACATAATAAATTTATTTATTTTCTTACTATAAGTTAGGTACAAATAAATGCTCAAATAAAAAACTATCCGTCCACAGATACTTATAAAGATTAATTGAATTGTATCTTTATGTGTGGTATATTTTTATACTAAGCGACGAGATAAAATAAAATCTTTTGGTGTTTTAAGAAATTTGTAAAAGAAATACATACATACAATGTAACAAATAGATAGTCGAGAATAAAAATGAATAAGTAAATGATTTAGTTTTAATTATTAATAATGAAGGATATTATTGCGTATAATAAGGAACATTATTTATGGTATTAATGAATAAAGTATTTCGATATAATACGTGTTTTAATTATTTAAAAACAAGGAAATCCAATGATACTGTAGATTTGGAATTTTCTTAAAAATCTATATGAAAAACAAAGCGGTATGATCTAAAGACGGGTATGGCCGGGAGACAAATAATATGATTAGTATAAAGGTTACACACAGTAAGGTAACTGCTTTTAAAATAATTACTTTAGAAAAAATATATTGCATAATATCTGAATTACAATATGTATTTAAAAATGTTATAAAATTATATTAATATTTAATAATAAAATAAATTTAGGTTTGACTTCTGAAAATAATAAAAAAGCTTTTAATAGCTTCCAAAGCTTTTGCTAAAGCACTTTAGGCTAGGTGATAAAAATATGAACTTTTAATCTAACTAAGCAGTATCTGGCGCCACCAAACGGACAATCATGTAATTATAAAATACAGATAATATTGTGTATTGTTTAACGCATTACGCAAATAACAATTTAAATTCTTATTAACTACTGGCACAGACAAAATATTGAGTTTTTACGTATTAGGATGGCTTTAATAAATGATCAAATAGATAATAAAAGATTAACGTATCTCTTCGTTTTAGCGCAGTTTCTTATTGTGCTAACTTTAAACAGCTGACATTCGACATATAAGTAATTATAACTGTTATATGTCAATGTCATTTTACAAACATATCATTGACAGCATGATTTAAGTGCATGCGAAATAAAATAAAAAAAACAAGTTTTTGCAGTGTAAAAATAAATTATCATTTTGCAATGCCTTTGAATTATAAGAATAAATTGACTGTCTCTGTTATTTATATTGAAATGGATACGTTCTGTGTCATAAAACGCTCATTCTAAGTTCATAAGTAGTGGCTTCAGAAAATACACAAATATTTCGTCTTAATTAGTTTTGTGGTGTGATGTTTCGAAGTAGGAGCTGGTTTGGGGGTGGATGGGGTCGCCCCAAGAACCCCCATTCATTGGAAAGGCTCAAATATCTACATAATATACTTTGTAAGAATACAACTGTGTCTGAAAGTAATCGTGGCATATTGGTGGAATCCTTAAGGTGTATTGCTGAAATTCTAATATGGGGAGATCAAAACGACAGTTCAGTGTTTGAGTGAGTATTGGTAAACAATAAAAAAACATTTTACAGTTGGAGAAAAAAATGATTTATAACTCTTTGTAGTTGGCCTTGATTACCAATAAACTATTAATAAAATAAACATTACCAACTTTTTTTATTTACAGCTTCTTTCTAGAAAAGAATATGTTATCATATTTTCTTAGGATAATGAGGCAAAAATGTGGAGGATCTTCCTATGTATGTGTACAATTACTACAGACACTTAATATTTTATTTGAAAATATAAGGAATGAAACATCACTATGTAAGTTGAATTTAGGATTATTGTTATAACACAGCCTTTGTCTACTACTACTTCTAGTACTGTTTGCTCTCTGTCTTAGTTACCTTAGTAACCTTATACTATCAATAAAATATTAAATCTACAAAATCTCTGAGTGATATTCATTCTTCTAATTAAATATGTAATAAAACAAATTTAATCAAAAGAATGTAACCAAAGCATATGTAAAATATTCTTTACCTTGTTAAATACTGTTTAAAGCATTGTATGATTTAAAAAGAATTAAAAAGAAAACTCTGTTTTCAGATTATTTATTGAGCAATAACCATGTCAACTCAATAATTGTACATAAATTTGATGTTTCCGATGAAGAAGTTATGGCATATTACATTTCATTTTTAAAAACGCTCAGTTTGAAATTAAATAATCACACAATTCACTTTTTTTACAATGAGGTAAGAATCATTATTTTATATTTGCATATTTTTATGATATATATTAAATAATTACGTATTTATTAACAACTAATTGACTATATATTTTATGATAAACCTTGGACATATTCCAATTGGTCACTACTTGATAAATGGATTCCATACATAACAGTTGTGATATTTAGTGCGGAATACATATTTATACAAATAATAAAACCTGTGATAAATATGAAGTATGTATTTTAGAAATTTGGGTACTCATATTTTTATGACACCTTTTGTAGCTTTTTGGATTAGCATACAGAAACAAAGCTTATTATCCCTTGCTTTAAAATAATTATAAATGAAGAAAACAAAAAGCAGATCATGAGTTTTTTATTTTAAACCAGTAACAGTTTGATAAAAATAATGTGTTGTAATTGTAAGGGCCTTTAAGAAAAGTTTCCTGTATGTGTAAGGTTTAAATTTACATTAACATTGTTTTAAAAAAATATTTTTCTAAAATTTGGCATTTCACAAATTTTCAGCACACTAAAGACTTTCCACTGTATACAGAAGCAATAAAATTCTTCAACCATCCTGAATCTATGGTTCGCATAGCCGTCCGTACCCTTACATTAAATGTTTACCGAGTTCAAGATGCCAGTATGTTGCGGTTTATAAGAGATAGGTATGCCTAACTTTTTACCAGCTTTCATACTTCTTGCATGTGACGAAAATGAATACTAAAACCAATGCCTGCCTTGCCAGGTTTGAAAATTACGACATATTAAATAAACCTTATTTATTTATTTATTTATTAACACTTCGTTGCATTACATAAAAGGAAAATATTAAACATAATTTAATGACAAGCAACTGGCGGCCTTATCGCTTTAGAGCGATTTCTTCCAGACAACCACTATTTTAGCTGCCAAATTTATTATTGAAGATTATAAATTTGGCAGCTACTAGTGTACTACTACTGGTGAATATTTGATTTTTCTTTTCATACTGTGCTTCGAATATTTTTTTATAGAACTGCAGCACCATACTTTAGTAATTTGGTATGGTTTATTGGCAAACACATCTTGGAGCTAGATGCCTGTGTAAGAAACGATGCTGAGTGAGTTGATTTTTATACTCAATTTTTTCTTCTTTAATAAAAGTATCAAATATCATAGCAAGAGTTTAATAAGTAAACTTTTTTTTACGTTTGATGTTTTATAAGTTATTTATCAAGCATTCATAAATGCGTGTAATGTGTAAATAAAATGTTTTTTTTTAATTTATATTAAAGAATGTGACGCTAAATTCGTTAAAATCTTTACGCATTTATTTTTATTAGGGTATTCATAACAGTGAAATTTAATTACAAAACAGACGTCTTTTTTTCAGCCATCAATCGCAGCAAAAGCTGGATGACCTGGTCGCTGAACATTTAGACCACTTGCACTATATCAATGATATTCTTTGTCTCGACATTCCAGATCTTAACGATGTTTTAACTGAACATCTGCTGCATAAACTTCTAATACCGTTATATATTTATTCTCTGACATCGGAATCTATTAAACGTCGTTCTTCCTCTTCACCGTATAACCGCGATCATATTCAGAGTATAGAAGTAATTACGCGAAATTTAGAAGCGATTCTCTCCGGCCGAAGCTCCGATACTCCTCCCCGTTTGAAATATCCAATACAGAAATTGGACTCTGAGGATGACTCAAAACCTTCCGTTTCTTGCGTTGTCTCTCTATTTCTTTTATCTCAAGTATTCCTAATCATCACTCACGGCCCAATAGTTCACGCCCTAGCCTGGATCATTATACAATCTGACTTATCGATATTTGACGAAGGGGCTATGAAAATTCTAGAAACCTATGTCAGTACAGCAAAATCCAATGTCAAATTGGAGTTTTCAAAACCCCAGCTGAGCTTGGAAAAAGCTTTAGAATGTTCGACCTGCCATGATAGAGATTATACGACCCCGGAGTATAGTGGGGCCAAAGCTTTTGGCTACGAAACAGACCATTCCAGCTGTGATCTTGACCCAGAATTGGTGTCGAATTCACTTCCGTCCACTTCCCATATAAGCGAAACGTCAAGTATCGCCCACGACTCAACA
Organism: Pieris mannii; assembly: GCA_028984075.1. Classification (NCBI taxonomy): domain Eukaryota; kingdom Metazoa; phylum Arthropoda; class Insecta; order Lepidoptera; family Pieridae; genus Pieris; species Pieris mannii. Next base: position 5,850,914 of record CM054783.1, read on the forward strand.
GAAGACTTAGTCACTCAAGTACAATCGATTAAATCGCCCGTCAAAGAAAATATGCCCGATTCACCTCTCCCAGATTCGGGTATAGACTCCACCTCCTCAAAGACAATGTCGGATCTCAATAATATAACGGACGAAGAGAAGCAGCAATTACTCGTCTCATTAACAAATACAGAAAAAACATTGACGCTAGAAAATATCATAGATAAAGAGAGGAGAGACATAGACAATAAACCGTTTCTAAAGACAATTTTAGACTCGTTGGATTGCAATGAAGACGATTATAAAGCGTTGTTTGCACTGTGTTTGTTGTACGCTCTCATTAATAACAAAGGTAAGATTGTTTTTATATTAGTTTTAAAAGTGTGAAAGTGTAACATGCATTTTCTTTTCGAATAGACTTTGATTCGCTTGTCACACTTTAAAATATTCTTCTGCATGTTAAGGTGTGATTAGATTTGATCTTTGAGAATTGGTACTATACCACGACTTATATTTCGATTCCACTTTTGACATTAGCTACTGTCATTTTATAAAATAATGATACCACATATTATAATAGTGTTACACCCAAAAAATTGATAAACAATCGCGATTTATTTTTGAAACCATAATATTTGTGTGCCAATTAAAGACTAAATTATTGATAATTATTTAAATAAATACATAATTATTCTAAATTATTATTTATTAATTAGTAATCGCTGCTTTATTTTACAAAAAAAAATACATATTTGTTTTTTATTATAGTTTAGTTGATAGTTTTTTGTGAACTTTAAGTGAATCTATTTGCTTTGGTTTTCCATCAAAATGGATCCTCAGCCAAGTACAGCACAAAAAGACGTAGATGTTTTCTTGTACCCAAGAAAAAAACGTTCACGAAAAGCTTTCACTGTTACTGAAAAAGGAATGAACCTTAAGTTAATCGTCATAACTAAATATCCGTTCAGAAATATTTAATTTCCTGTTATACTTAGTTTCTACTAAAGTATAAGTTGTTTAGATATACTACTATAAACCAGAGGAATCGATCCGGTAATGTTCCATTTCCGTATCGAATAATTTCGCAACGTCACTATTTAGTACTTTTCATTACGTTGCAACACTGAAATTGTCAAATCTGGAATCGAATTAAAAGTTTTAGTATAAATGTAAATTTAGAAGGGTAATTTTTTTTACTGACAACCTAACTTACCAATACAATTTAAGAAACTAAGGGCCTGTTTCACAATGTCCGGATAAGTTCCAAATAAGCTATTTATTACTTATTGGTAGGATAAACAGTATTTTTGCGTTTCACGACTGTCAGATAGCGCTATTTGTCATGAAATGCGAAGTATCTTATTCGGAAATTTTATCTTTCGAATAATTTATGTGTTGCATAGCTATTTGGTACTTTACCCATACATTGTGAAACAGGCCCTAAGGATCAGATATATTTTATTTACAATGATCTTTGGTGTTCTCGTTTCACGCATTCATGGATTTCTAGTTGGTAAGACTTTTATTATAAAAATTTATTACAATAAAGTTTATATGGGTAAAAACTAATTGATTTAATTTTAGGTGTGAGCAGCGACCTCCTTGACACATTACTAAAATCTGAAATAGACGACAGTGGGAAGGTTATAAATGAAAGTCGAGATGAAAATGAAGGTCAAGAACACCAGACGAAACCTAAAGATCATTTCAACGCTCTGTTGGTCGCCAAGTTGATGTCCATAGCCCATCTTAGCTGTAAACCAGGTACATATAAAGAATTCATTTGTTTTTTCCTTTTATAAAGTTCTTTTTGTGTGTTTGTGATAAAAGTACTGTACCGAGAAATTGTTTTACCGCTACATTTAATCATTATGGTCATTATTTCAAAAATAAATTAAGAAAATAAAAGCAGATTTAAAGATACATAATGAATATTAATAAAACAAATATATAAAAAAATATGTTTATTTTGGAACATAAGATCATCAAGGTATCGCTTATCCACGTCATTAAATTCGAACCTGTAGACATCCCTACTTCCCTACTACCCTTCGGCAAAGAAGACAGAGGGTGTAGGCCGAGAGAAAAAGCCGGCGTAAAATCTTTCGGTACTCTTTTAAAGACAAATTTATTTCTTTTAAAAAAGGAAATCATGAAACAATACTACAATATTTAAAACAAATATAGCAAATTAAATAGAATTCAATAGATATTTGAGGCAGTTAGCATTATTTATTTGTTATTAGTAATCTTATAGATACATATTCATATAAAACAAAACACTGAAACAATATACAAAGGCAAAGATTACATAGATAAACAAATTATATTAAACAAAAATACTGAAATTAAACATTACATCAATGACAACTTAATTTTTTAAATAAAAAATATATTGTTACTACTGCTAAGTAAAGTTTAAATTTTCCCGCTTTTTTTAAATATTTCCTCTTTGGTAAGGTCGAAAATGTTAATATCTTCATAATTTTTGTTATGAATTTTAGTTAATTATGTTAGCTAAAATCCGAAACATTGCCATTATGCACAGAATTTGTGTTCGTACAGCATTGGTGTTTACTATATACAAATTTCAGCTTCAAAAGTCCGTCTCGTGACCTGTGAAATAACGGCTCGTCTACTAAAGATAGCTATGGAAGGATCTAGTGGAGTACCAAGTGCGAGGCATTTATCAGCTGCGGACAATCTACGCGCACGCGCAGCAGCATTGGCCAGGAATTTCTATAAATGCGACGATATTTTCTTAGACATGTTCGAAGATGAGTAAGTTTTAATCAGATTTTAAGATATTTTGGAGAATTAAGAGTATTTGACTTCGGTTTTATTATTTTAAAGAGTTTTGAATCATCATAAAGTTCCTGTGCAATTTGCAAATCTTTACTTAGTAGTGTTTTTGGTTGAAGTACTAAAATATTTTTATAGAACGAGGCAAACGGGTAGCAGACGCATCTGCTGTTAAGTGATACCACCACCCATGGGCACCCAGTGGAGTCGCGAGTGCGTTGCCGGCTTTTAAAGAATTTGTCTAATGCAGTTTATTTTTAATATGTTACAAGGTGTATTAAACTGAATTTTATTATAAAATACTATAAATTACAGGTATTGTGAGATGTGCAAACGACCGCTCAACGTCGAATGGCTATGCATGGATGCGGCCATCTTGTTGCCGCCAACAAAAACCCCGATGTCTGGAATCGCATTCGAAAAGAGGTTGCCCAGTGGCGAGGTAAGTTTTATTAAATATAATAACACACACACGCCTTTCACAGTTTGCTTTTTTAGGAATTTTCCGAGCCGGCGCACTGTGGAATCAGCTTCTAGTGGGGATTTTCCTCCAAACTTTAAGTAAAAGAATATATTTATCTTTTAACGGCCGTTAACGCATTCTATAATCCGCTGGATGCGCATCCGTAGGCTCGTTTGGTCCTGTCAATAGAAATCGAGATTTTTTTGATTTTTAATTATTTTTATGATAAAGATATTTATGATTATTCAATAATTGAAGTGAGTACTTGAGTTAGATAATAAGGATATACATTTAAAAAAATTAATGCGTGGGATATTTGTCTAAAGTACAAAAATCTGCGTATGAAATTAAATATTGGTAAATAAATTAGTATATTGGATTTTAGATGGAACGAGCGCGTCGTGCTATTCGTACATTCTTCCTTATACGTGAACTGTACCTGAAGCTCTCTGGCAAACAAGAAACTCAGTTGCCGCTCGCTAATCATGCACCCTTCGTACAAGTTGGCAAGACTTTGGATCTTAGTACGTATAAAAATACAAAAAAAAATCAAAATCAAAAATCATTTATTCATATAGGTAACATAATGTACACTTATGGACGTCAAAAAAAGAAATATACATTAAATGCTTCTAATTTTACATTTACTGCCAGTTCTCAAATTAAGGGCGTAGAACGGAAGAGAAGAACTGGCAATAAACTCTCCGTCAGTCTTTTTAATCGCCAAAAGTGCGTTTGTTAAAAATAATGTAATATTTCTGATATGCGTGCGCACTGTAGTTTAAAGTTTGGATACAATTTTAATGCCAATAAATATGAAATAGATACAAAAAGAGATTACAAGAAATGACGCCATCCCATATATCACCACAGGACCCATATAAAATATTTTATAATTTCCAGATGACTCCGATTTAATATCCTGTGATATAACTCAAAAGGATGGGACATGGCAACACCGGTTCCTAGCAGTAGACAATATTCAGATAATTCTAGTGGAACCAGACAAACAAAAACTTGGCTGGGGTGTCGCTAAACTTGTTGGGAGTTTGCAGGATTTGGAGGTAAATTTGGTCTTTTTTTTAATAAAAAAAAATTAACAATATTTCACAAGAAACTTGTTTCTGTAAAGCAAAAAAAATAAAATTTAAAATGAAATGTTCGTTTTATTTAACGTTAGCAAAGTTAATAATAAAATCATTATTAAACTGGTTATTTTCCAGAGAAATTAAATTTCTGCTGAAAATGTTAGTGAAAATGAAATTCTGACGCAAGTTCTTTCGAATTCCTTTACTTTTGGATCATGCTATTCATACTTTAAATAAATCATATCATCCATAATTTTTCAGATAACAGGTGATAAAGAAGACCCCAGATGTCTACATCTCACAATTCATAAGCCCCGGGTTGGATCAACTGGGGTCTCACCCCGAACTGTGTTGCTGAGAGCCAAGTTTAAATTTGACGACCATATACGGAGTATGGCAGCTAAACAACGGTTAACTAAGGTAATCTAGACTCATATATTTGCATAAGGTGCCTAGAAGGGAGGTCCATCCGTTGTGCCACCACTGCGGCGCTCCAAATGACACGGCGGAGCATACTGTGGCTGAGTGTGTCACCTGGACAAGAGAGCGTCATGACCTGGTATCGGTTATAGGGGCGGACCTCACTTTACCGGGCATTATAATAGCTATGCTAGGGAGTGAGGAGGCCTGGAGTGCAATGGTCGCCTTCTGTGAGCATGTAATGCTGCAGAAGGAGGCAGCTGAGCGATTGAGGGCGAGGTCTGGGGATGACTGTAGAAGGACCGGTAGTTCAAGGTTAGGGGCTCGACCTCGAGAGGCCCGGAACCGCAGGTCATGATGAGCTCTCTATGTCGGATATAAGCCCGGGTCACTTGGGTAGAATGCCTAGCGAACCCCGAGGGCCCATCTTAAGGGCGTGTGATGGGCTGAGGTGTTTTTAGTGGGTGAGGTCTCGCTACCCCTCTGAATAGCAGAGGGATTTGAGTGTAGATCCAGCCCCACAGTCCCCGCGTCAAGTTCGACATTTTTGATGCGGACCTGCATTAGTGCATTTCCACCTCATTAAAAAAAAAAAAAAGACTCATATATTTCGACTAGCTTCCCCCGCGAATATCATTTCTCCTTATGCCTAGTCTACCTTTGTTAGTACATACCAACATGGAACATTTTGCTACCCCAGAGACTGTTCGGTTTTCCGGAATGAAAGCTTTTTAGGTTGTTCTGTGAGTTTTTCTCTATATGAACCTCAGAGTTCATGTCATAAGCTTTTAATTAACAAGTAAGAAATAGGGGTTAATTGTAGAGGGGTGAAAATAAAGGGTTGTATGTATTTTTGTATGTCGTGTCATAAAATAATTAAAACAAAACAATTTGTTTAAAAAATAAAAGTATTGGGCTAGACACCCCTTATTGCTAACGGGTTAGATAGATAGTGCCCAGACCTACTGAATATGCATAATAAATTTCATAAGAATCGGTCCAGCCGTTTCGGAGGAGTACCTAGTAAGTACCTGGGACCTAACATTGTGACACGAGAATTATATATTCTTGCCATAAATACTGAAACTAACCAGTTCTTGACATTACACCAAAAACACTTTTAACCCGTTACAGGGTCGGACGAAAGCACGCCAAAAGAAAATGCAACAAATAGGCCGATTGCTTGAAGTGTCGGGAATATCTGCGCCAGCGGTTGCTCCGAGACATAGGCCTTTGTTCGCAAGACCATCACTAACCACCGTTAGGAGGCATTCTGGTATGTACTTAATATGGGAGGCATTCTGGTAGATATGTACGTAGGTATTATAGTTATGAAACGTGCCTGGTACTATAAATTCTATATTAAAGATTTTTGTTACAATAATTGCTGATAATGAATGGATTTTTGTTCCACTTAAACCAAAATAACGCTTAATATTGGCGAGTACAGTAATTTTAAGGAAATTTTAACCATATTCGGGTTCAAAGATTTTTTAAAAACTATGCATATGATCCATGTTAGTGGGTTTTTGGACGAGTAAAATAAGTTTATGTTAACTAAATTTGCTTGACATTTAAAATTAAAAAACATGCTCAAGAAATTTCTTTCTCTCTCTTTCTCCTGGCAATATTATCATATTCATAAAATTTAATATAAATATTTTAGGCATAGATGGTGATGAAACAGATAGACGTATACGTCGTCCCAGCGGACACGTGCTTAAAGATGGCGTCATTGTATACCGTGAACGTACAACTATGAGCAGAGACAGGTAGTTGTGTGATACATTATAAATCATCAATTTAATGTGTGTAGGATAAATGTTAGTTTTACTGATATTTTTTAATATTCCAAGTGTGATGCTTTACTAAATATGAATTAGTTTTCTTAAAAAGTAAGATAACTGCTCCCGCCAAACAAATTGATCAGTATCAGTTGCTCATTTGTCGTTTTATTTTTATTCAATAGTACGATTTAAGTATAACGATTATATAGGTACTTAAATCATAACTTATATTTATAATTTAATAAAATATTTGTCAATTTTTTATATATGTTTCTGTAAGCAAATAGTAATAACACAAAAGTATAATAATCCATGGTTAATTTGTTACATATTATAAACTAACCTCAAAAAATCTTTATAGTGTTACATAATAATATGCATTGCCGACTGTATTCAGTGAAAGATTTGCTTGAATTCGCGAAATCATAATTGTTCGGAGATACAGAAAATGGAATTACTATATAACATGTGATCGATGAACTACACGCAATAACACTTAAGCCATAAATTGCAGCAGTGTATCCCGCGGCAGCAGTGGCAAGGTGTCGCGCGAGGGATCGCAGGAGGAGATCCCTCTCGAGGATATCCGTAACTCTTCACACCCTGCCACGTCTTCTACCAGCCGACAGCAGGTATACCATTTATCGTTTATATATAGGTTAAATATTCAGACCCAATTACTAGGCTACTGGATTTTTTATTACCAAAAATGGTTAAACATTTGTACGAATATTTTTTTTAGTTTTGTCCGCCTTGAATAAAGGCTTTTAATAAAGTCTATCGTCATTATCGTGATTTGACTAATATTAAAATTTTACCCCCAGACGCGAGTCTAAATTAATTGTTAATAAAAGATAAATTATTTTTACTATAGCAGAAAAGGTTGATAAAATATATCTACATATATTAGACATAGACATAATCATCGCGATAGACGTCGTTCTGTACACATATCTTAAACACATAAATTACCCTTAAATGAAAACAATTCATTTGTTCTCTAATAGACACAACACTTTCATCAATATTGGTTCAGTCCTTAAGAAGCTTATTTTTAATTTTATGACCTGGTAACATAGACATTTACGTCATAACTTATTTGGAAAATGTTCACTACTTTGGAGTCACAACACTTCAATTCACAAAATTTCGTCATTTAAATTGTATTTTTTATGTAACCATAACCTTAAGAAGCTGATAACAAGCCCCACAGAAGATTTATATAAAGACATAAAATTACAATAAGCAACCTCTTTTAAACAAATCAGTCAATCTTCAGCGCTGTCAAATGTCAACTTCATTAGTTGACGAATGAAGTTGACATTCCAGAATATATATAACCTTTAGAGCTTTTACATTTTTGTTTATACATATTATTTATATGTTTTCTTTAGATATTATTATTGGTTATTATTTAATTTTAGTTATAGTTACATGTTATTTTGATTTTTTTTGTTAGTTAATTATGCACTTGTACTTTACCCTCTGTAGGTGTTTCTTTTTTATTTTTCCTTTAGGGTCGTTGAAGAAATCGCTTGTTAAGGCCGCCCGTTGCCTAATAACTTAAGTAACCTGCTTTTTTTTTTGCTTTTTTTTTAAATATATGATTTTGTAAATTATGGCAACGAAGTGTAAATAAAAAAATAACATTCCTACGTACCTAAAGGTTCTTGACAAAATTAAACATTATTGCTTATAGTAATTTGTGTTAATTAAAAAATATAATTTTCAGAGTACTCCAAGCACATCTCAACTCCCAAAAGTTTCTCGTACACCGTCAGAAGAAACATCGTTCATTTCGGGTGAGAGCAGACCCAAACGGAAAGGTATCATAGAAACTATTTGATATCGACACGATCTATTTTGGGAAATTCATTAAAGGGTATAAGAACTATATTTTCCAATTATTTTTTATTATAAGACTAAGTTCGTTCTTGATAATAACTGAAGCACCTTTTAAGTACGTTCGTCTCTTTCTGTCAGTTTGAGTTCACGCTGTGATAAAAAAAGACGGATGATTTTAATTAGGAATGCTTCTTTCGTCTCACTTCATGTTCTTTTTATTGAGTTATTTAGATAAATTAAATTTATATTTTTTATTCAACTTCAATTGTCAAAAACTATATAAAGTAATATACAATTCGTTGTATGAAATGGAAGTAAATAAAAAAATATCTGTGAATTAATTTAAGAACACTTCTATAATTAATTTGTATATTTTGAGGTTATACTTCTTTTGGTGCGTTAGGAAAGAAATATGAGAGAAAATTTTAACGATGCGCGCGCATACCGTCACAAAAAACCGACACCCCGAAGTTAGCTATAGTCAACATTTTAGTTTTTTCGTCGTCTTTTCTGCAAATGGAAAATAAGGCGAAAGATAAAATTTTTGAAAAGATTTTATAATGTTATGCCAAAGAAGTATAACTTCTTGCGTGTGCATAAGTATCATACCTTTTTTTTACATACCTTGTATTCGTGATGTGTCTGTCATGTTTCCATATTTATAAATAAATAAAATCTTTTTGTTCAAACATGAGAATTGCATGCAATGGTAAAAAAAAATCTTTGTTCAGTACGGCATGGCCAACATTACGGCCACTTTCACCCATTTTATTATTACGCTGTTTTTTTGTGTGATCTCTTGTTTTATAAAGCCCTCAATGTAAATATGTATTTTAAATGTATTTTGTTGGTTGAAATTCTTATTAATCTATATAACCATTCCTTTAATTTAATGTCTTCCATTCGTTTGTATTTCATACTATAGATGATCATTTTAATTGTCCTATATATATTTTTAATGTACAGTCATGGATATTCTTGCATTATATACTAAGGTTGTGTTTATTCTAATTAAAATTTATTTAATGTATAGTTTTATCACATTGGCAAACTAATTACAAGACATCTTGTGAAGTTTGCAGTGATGTTAACTCCTACAAAATGTTCCCCCAACCAACCGACCGACCAACTTCAAATTAGAGCGTACCAATTTGTAAAAGGCCGGTATCGCACTCGCGAGCCGTCTGACATTGAGTGTCCATGAGCGGCGGTATCACTTAACATCAGGTGAGCTTCCTGCCTGTTTGGCCCCTGTTCTATAAAAAACCCCTAACTTTAGTTGTACACTTGGTTTGAGAGGTAATATCAAAATAAATTAAAAATACGTTGAAGTAGTAAAAAATAGCTGTTGTAATTATGTGAATACATTTTACATATTTATATATGTTAATTAATGACCAAATTATATTAATGATAATAACAATGAGATTAAACCATTCTAAGTTTACCATTTATTCTTTCTTAGAATTCAGTTATTCTTAACTTTTCTTGGCAGCCAATTTTTGCGGTTTTATCAATTTCTTGAATAAAGTACTTCCTAAAAAATCCCCCTAAAAATCCCTGGACATCTTTTTCCCCCTAAATTTGGAGGAAAACTCCCAAGTTGGCATCACTGCAAGTTTGACAGATTTTGAGGTTAGATTTGAGTTGAGACATGTTATATTAAATTGACATAAAAACGCTTTAAAATTAACATGAAGAAACGTCCATTCTTCCATAACATGAAATTATTTTTTTATATTATTCACTATCGTTATTTTTATAAAATAAAAAAAAATTAGTGGCGCCACACCTTTTTTTAATTTTTGGGCCTCAGATTTACGGGGTCTGTTTCATGGTCATTTGCTAATCTAATAAAAAAAATACGCAAGTAGGTGATTAGTCTTCTGTGCCTGACACGCCGACGACGTTTTCGGTCTAAGGCAAGCCGGTTTCCTCATGATGTTTCCTTCACAGTTCGAGCAAATGTTAAAAGCGCACATAGAAATTAAGTCCATTGGCCCACAGTCAGGGTTCGAACCTACGACCTTATGGTTGAGAGTCGCACGCTGAAGCAACTAGAATGCTCTAATAAATTAATTTTGTTATTGCTCGTAATATATTCCGTATCCCTTGTGTACCCTATGCTCAACAAATGCGACATTTAATAACATTATCCTGCCATATTTCATTTAAGCTATTTACGCTATAATTATTATTTCATATATAGAAGCCAGCTATTTCGTAAGCCATAAAACATATTCTGAGCTTGTATTTCTTATGATTTTTGTATGATATGTCATATTCATGTCCTGTAATATATGCTACGTTAATAATTTGATTCATTAGCGTACATGTCATATCATTTTGTATTTGAAAATAAATTAGACTTTATTGATAACTGTATGCTATTATAATCTAGGGGCCGTTCATAAAATACGTCACACTGAAATCAGCTTTTTTTGACCCCCTCCCCCCCCATTGTCACGCTGTGTCACACTTTTTGTAACCCCCCCTAGAAATATTTCGTCCCAAAAGTAAGACCCCCCCCTGCTGAGTATGATAAATTCTAAATGATAGTAAACAAATTCTGAAAATTAAAAACATTTATTATTTAGTTCACTGCTAATTGACGAATGAAGGAATAAAATAACAATAAATACATGAGAAATAGTATTTTCATTTGTTACTAAATCGAGAGCGCAGGGTACGTGGAAACGTTACTCTCTCAAGTATTGGAAAAACAAAGAAACCCGTTGTGACGGATCGCAACGCCGCTAGAGTCGCGCCACAGACTAGCGCTCATGTCAAAAAATAATAAACGGCGAACGTCACGCTGCCCTATACCCCCCCTCCCCCCTTGTCACATCTTGTCACACTCAGCCAGACCCCTCCCCCCCCCCCTTGTATGCGAACGTATTTTATGAACGGCCCCTATATTGGGCATAGAGTTGCTGTCATCTTGCGTCAAGTCAACTGTCTTATTAAGAAAATTTGTTTTAAAACAAAATTTTAGTGTCATATTATTGTAATTTTGAAAAAGGAACATATGATATCCGTCAGTGACTTGACAACATTTCGTGCTTTTACGACACTTGTCTGCTTATTAACCCGGGACAAGACGTAAATATACTGATGAAGACAATTTTCAAATTTCCTGAAACAAGTTTTTTTTAAATATTTTCATTCATTTAAAGCTGTTTGTGATATTTAAGTATTAACTGGTTTAGGTTTATTTACTCAACTAGAATTATTGCTATTATTTTCGATGTTTTAGTTAAATTTTCAATGTAAACTAAGTACCTAATTCAACATAATCCTTGTTAGAAATTGAATAAAATTCCTGGTCCATTAGACGTAGGTTTAGTGATTCATCGTATAATTATATATAGATCCTATGAACATAAACATAAACGCTATAGCAAGATTGGTCATTTACTTTGAATTCTCGTGAATTGTAATGGCTAAGACCACACCCTCACACCCTCTAAATTTATGGTTTTATTTTTATGTAAATTGGATATACACTCTCTCACTCACTCTCACTTGGTTAAATTACTGAACACTAATGCTAGTTATTTAAGTTAGGATAGCAAGCCAGTACTGTCCTGGAACATGCTAGTTCTGTTTACATGAGGCTTCGATTATTTGTAGCTAGTTCTATGCAGTGACTAAGGTCCACACGTCCAAAATAAGCTGCATGCGAAAAAAACACTATTCGACTGAATGAGTTACTTCGAAAACTGTTCGCACTAGGCGAACTAGAAGAAAACTTACAAAAACTGTCTGTCTGTCACTGTCTTTACTTCGCCACTTATCTTTGTAGTGCTGAATCACGTTCAGATTTGTCTTTATGACTTTGAAGGGTGGCTTTCCACAGACATCAGACATTCATGGTCACAGTATAGTTGTAAACTAATTTAATATCCATACTTAGTTTTTGCATCTTAAAATCTCAAAAATACGTCACGGAGACAAAAATACACGGCTACATGAAGCTAGTTCACAAGCCAGGATAGTAAAAGCAATGGTGGGGGGCGATACTATCATATCAAAATAGAACTCCATCCTATTAAAAACTATCCTGGCCTGTATACTAGCTTACTAACTTTTACTGGCTCAGAAATAAAGCTATTTTTGTCTACACGTAGTAGGAAGTACTAGCTTGTTAGCTTACTGACAGTATCTCTAAAAAAAACTAGCATCGTGTATTTCGGCCATTAGTTCTAAATCTTGTCTCTGAATCTTTCCGTTAATTTGGAAGACTGAAGGGTGATTTCTTTAATGGAAAAAAATATGTCAAATAAAGAAAGCTTTTGGGAAAGCGTTTTAAACACGAAAATTTAAAGTAGCAGGTTGGTCATAGTAGTTCCAATTGATATTTTTATGATCCTAATGTAACTTTTTAATTAAATAGGGGTAAAAATGGGTTGATATGTATGATATGATCAAAAGTTGAGTCATTTATGTAGTGTTTAATGTGGAGGATATAATAAAAAATATTTTCGTAAAAAATCAAAGATTTATAAAAAAATTCCAATATACGTATCGCGTAACGAACCTTGTTTTTCATATAATGTTGTTATTTATTAGTGCATATATATTGAAAATAAATTTAAAGACAGTAAATTTATGTTTTCAATTACGTTAATTAATGAAAGTTAGGCGACATATGAACCATTATATAAATGACTATGATGTATCAGCAAACGGTATGAAAGTTTGGAACTGTCTTGTTTGTGTCAAAATATATGTGTTTCGTATTATATGTTGTGATTTATATAAGATGCAATGTAAATAAGTAACTAGTGTTGGGAAATATATGAAATGTTAAATATGCCTTGGTTTTATTTACTTCAATAATGTAATTAATGTATATTCGTCCTTCATCGATAATCTTATTTGTTGTCTGTGTTATACAAAGCTACCTAATTTAACCCAATTCGGCTTAGGGTCCTTCAAGAAAAGCGTACCAATTCTTAAAAGGCCGGCAACGCACTCGTAAGCCTCTGGCATTGTGTGAGTGCCTATGGACGGCGGCATAACTTAACTTATTTGAGCCTGCCCGTTTACCCCGTTCTATTTAAGCAGCACCCGTCCGCCACACTGATACCGTAAAGGGATATATAGCTGCCATATAAAAAGCAAAATTGTTTACTTAATTTGGGCTAGCTAATCTAGCTAAAAGAAAATACTAAGATTTTTAAATTTTCATACAAATCTCCAACGCACTCGCGAGCTCTCTAGCATCGAGAGTGTCCATGGGCGGCGGTATCACTTAACATCAGGTGAGCCTCCTGCTCGTTTGCCCCCTATTATATAAAAAAGAAATTCATAGGTAAAGACTTAATTTAATACATTAGACAAATCATTTATTGAATAACTCAGGCAACCAGGCGTACTTGTAATTTAAAAAATAATTACGACTTTGAGAGTGATTGTTAGTACGTTGTAAAATACTTATTAAGTATTTAATGATAACATTAAATCGTTTGGTTGTTTACGTCAAATAAAACATAATTATTTTTCATTCTAATTTATTTGATTAATCATCTGCTCTATACACATGATATGCACCAATGCCTATAAATTATACAAACGATAATTAAAATAAACATTCATATTCATATAAAACTGTGTTTGAGCTTAATTAAAATAGAAACATGATAAATAATTCGATATAAATAGAAACGCGTTTTATATATTTGCCCTATATTAACTATTGCCGTTTATATATAAATCAATTTTAAAATGTAACTGTATAAGTACCATGTAAATACAAAAACATCTAATAAAAATCATGTGAATGTTTTTAAATTGTCGACTTGTAGTGATTTGGCGCTCAAGACAAAAACCTATGCTGATTTAGAAATATAATTTACGTATCTCGTAATCCCCTGGCATCCCATCCCTCGTATCCCTATTATTCTTTCACCAGAAATCGGCCCCGAAGGGGGATATTTGCCATGAAAATATCTCCAGACTGAACAAATAAGTGTTTTATATTTAAATAGATTTCAAAAGTTCACAGGATTTTTCTTAGACTAGAATTGAATATACTTTTCAACATTAAACAATATAACAGATATATATTGAACGTCTGTGTAATTGGGCAACTTATACTAGAATTTACTTACAAAGCTGTTAGTTAAGACGATTAACATTAAATTATTGCTGTATATATTAAACTATTATTTATTTAAACCAATATGTCAAGAAAACGATTCGAACAAGATTGCATTTTAGACATATTGTTCAATGTGTCGTTTTACGTAAAAATTTACAAATTAACAATTAATAAACTTTTTTTTCTATTAGTATATTTAATTCTGGTAACATTAGGCCGAATAACATAGTTTAAGAAGCTAAGCGTAAACAATCTTCTATCTAAGCGGTCTGGAAGCACATGCTTGATAAAACCTGAGGTGATGGAGTTAATATGCAGTGATAAGTTGGTGAATTAATTCCTGTACAATTTTTCGTTCTGGTAGGAGCTTAGTATATTCTTTAAATTTATCGTTCGAAGGTATTTAGTGTTACCAATGAATAAAATCAGCCCCGCAACACCTCAGGTTTTAGAATATTAACGAAAAACTAACGCTGTACATCTAAAAGGAACTAACCGGTGAAGACTATCGGATGAGCGATGGGTTCATATTTAACCGTTAATATTCGTATATTTCACAATTATTTAATTTACAACTTACTATATTATTAAAATGAGGTGCGGATTAAAAAATTACAAACACGCGGAAAATACGTTGATAGGTAAATAGGATTTTTTGAATATTTTTTTACAAATTAGACTCTGTAGGTATATGTGAGAAAAGAGTGTTATCGAAACGTTAAGAGCCGGACTGTGTAACTCTCAGAAATATTTAAAAAATAGAATTAAGCTTCCGTTCCGGCCCTACATGATAAAAAATTTTGCTGGTAGACAAAATCTATAAATCACCCTGTCACCAGAAAATGTGCGCTTAAATACCTCCTTATAAATAAATATTATAACGCCTATTCTTGAAAAGCTATTATTAAGTAAGTAAACACGCGTACTTACGCATTCATATTCAATTCTGGTTGATATTTCAACCAATCTTTAATTATATTGAAAATAAAAATTGAGATTTTTGAGTTAAAGACTTCGAGTTAACGTCTTCATTTCAAAAA
Organism: Pieris mannii; assembly: GCA_028984075.1. Taxonomy (NCBI): domain Eukaryota; kingdom Metazoa; phylum Arthropoda; class Insecta; order Lepidoptera; family Pieridae; genus Pieris; species Pieris mannii. The sequence goes on from CM054783.1 coordinate 5,866,444, forward strand.
TAACTTATATTTAACCAAATTATGACGCGCCATCGAATTAATCCTAATTTTTCGACGTTATGTTTAAATATTAATATGTCGCAATATTGTTGATATTGAGGTTTCGTGGCCACATATTGCAATCGGGGCCAGTAAAATACATGCGCGAAGGCATTTTATAGAATTTATTTATAAGAAGGATTAAATTATGACAATGAAATAAAATGCCTAATGGGGTACTTTAACATCGGTTATAAGCAACCGGTTAAACTCTAAATGAAGCTCATATTTTTCCTTACCGTCTATATGGGTGGCTACATTAATGGCTGAACATTGTTATAACGATAACTCAAATAGCGGATAATCTAGTCATAATATACAATTGTAATAAAAAGATTAAGACTCTTGTAACACTAAATCTCTGAATGGTTAGTTTAATATTTTAATGTCTTATTATTTTTACCATAACGATATATATATCTTTTAAGCATATGCTGATAAACTTATTTTTGTGGTATATCACAAAGTATTTAATTTGGGGTTGTCAATGGTCTCCAAGTAATGGAGACGAAAAAATACCGTAATTTTAAATCACTCAGAAGTACCTACTTTTATGAAAAGTAATATAAATTATTTTATAGAATGTATATTTTGACTAGAGTTTTACATTAAAACTATTAATTGTAGAACCGTACTTTTGACTCCTGAATCATAAATACATTAAATAGCTTAAAACAATCAGTGCCGACAACTTCAAATAATGCACGACTTAAAATAAGCGAAACTACGCGAAATAATTTAATTAATTGACAATTCTTAGATTTAAACAATACAAAATAACTATACATTTTTCTCAGATTAATTGACGAAACGAATCAAAAACATTTTCATCTATCGCCCAAATCGCGAAATTTTATTCTAATAAAACCTGCAGATACAATTGATCACTACGAAAGGTGCAAATACTTCTAAAATATATTTATAAACACTATGTGTGCCATACAACGCACACTAACGCATAAATTATCGTATCTTATAACACACATCCTTACCTATAAACATAAACTGTTGAACAGTACATCAATTTTCGTTTAGCTATTTATAAATATTTTGGTGTTCTTTCCGTCGTTTAAGCGCCAAGATATAGAAAGTAAGGCATATTTCATTTAAATTAATTATGGAAGATAATTTGAAATTCTCAGCGCTTAAACATACGATTGGTTTAAATTAATGTCAACGCTCATACGCATAACACTTTATACATCAGTTAACAATCATTATTGTCAGTTATAAATCTATTTTAATGAATTTTATATTTAAATATAAATTCGCATCTAGTAGTAGGCAGTTTTAACATAATTTTTATATTTCAATATTTAGGTGCGTTCGCAGATCTCTCAACCTTATCCCTAGTTTGCAAAAGACGGATGGATCTAGCACGTTCAGTAATCACTACATTAGGTTACACTGTCTACCGTTGATCACACGTCGCACGGTAGTGTTCGCGGTATCACAATTCACGTAGGCATCTGCAAATGGGGTGTTGTGCAAAATAAAAGTCACTTTCGCTGAACAGTTTATGTAATTTGTAATTAAGCACACTGAGGCCGCGATCGGCCATAGTCTGTATATTTGGTTAGGAGCGAAGTTGCGAGGGACTTAGTACGAGCTCGCCATCGGGTCCGCCCGCGAACGACACATTGCGAGGGGGCGGACGTTTGCCTGCGTTTCCGCTTGACAACGCAGACGCTGCTGTGCGTGGAGGGTTTGCCTGAAAAGCGAGTGTCCTTAGTCTTATCCACAGACTTTTAATTTCCTTTTTGTATCTAAATCCATTAACTTAAGTAAAAAATAAGATTCAAGCCCAGGAAGATTTATTATTAATCAAACTATAATTTTGGACTAAATTCTATGAAAATCTTATATGTATTTATATTTCTTAGATATGTTTAAGAAAATTGTAAGTTAAACAAATGAAAACTAAGCCCGGCTTTACTAACATACTATTTACATTGAAGTTCGTTTTCTCCGAAAGTGTAGGTAGGGACCACGGATCTCCACTTGCTACGGTCCCGACATACACAACTAAGCACTCCCACTGTGTACGGCCAGATGAGCCTCGTATGAAATTTCTTGTCTACACGAATAAATGCAACGCTCCATTTGATCTATTCCCCGCATTCATTCGTTATCATCATACTTTCCACCCGATTACTATACTATGAAGGTCCGAAATAACAATTAGCATTTTAATTTATAATATTACTAGCGGACATGACAGACGTTGTCCTGTCTTAACTATGAATATCGATTTCGAATTTGTATAATTAACTAAAAAATACTTCAGAAACAAAGTGTTTGTTATTCTAATGCTTTATAACATACAATACTCTTTGTTTGTTTTTCTGGACATTTTCAATGCAGCAGGCATTACGTCAATGTTATGTCAAAAGTACAAAAAACAAGTTTGAATTGTAAAAGCTATGCATTGAAATAAAAAAAAATTGCATATTCTTATATTTTCAAATTTTCCGCGCACTTTTCTTAATTCCATAAGACCCTTTTCCTGATAAAAACAAACACAACAAAAAAAAAGGCGAATTCGGTAAATCGTTGACGGGAAATGGGATTCATTTATAAATATAAAGATGTTTAAAGAAAAACACTTTTTTACGGATTAAAGTTATGTATTGTATTTAAACTTATAATTATTAATGACGTTTATTTTTAAATTTAACCGAAGTTTATTAAAAGTTATGTTAATAAAAGACAATACATATAATATATATATAAAGATGTATTATCACAATTACCTGTTGAACTAAGACAGTCTGCGGCTGCGGTTGCGGCTGCGGTTGCGGCTGGTTTGAGGTGCGATATCGACGCAGCCGTTCGTCCTCTTCTCCGCTGGAGAGACTCGACACGTCGCACGAGGAATCGAGGCGCCTCGCGGGCGAACACTGCGCGGGCCCCGCTCTGGTGCTGGGACATCCGCCAGCTAAAGGCATCTCTTCTCCCTCTACACCACCTGACAGTCTGGAAATTAAGATTATTTGGATTAACATACGTTCTCCAAAGAGCCTGTGCAGCTTAACGCAACCTGTATTTGTATTCCATTGTAGCCGTCTGCTGAACTCGTGACATACAAAAAAAATTCAATATGAAGATTATCAGTTATCAATTAACTAATTATTAATAATTTTTTATAGGCCATTATTTAGGAAGACACCTAAAAAATTAAAATATAATAAATCAATTGAACGAAATACGTAATCAAGATGATCTGTGTTTTGCATATACGAACATAATACATTATCACCTGTGATTATTGAGGTTGCATTGTATCTGATTAATGCAATTGTGTTCATGTTTTTTGTTAGAAATCTAAAATATCATGACTGTCTTTGACAGCTAAATGCTCAAATTAATTATTAAGCTAAAGTCAAAAATTCCTGACAAAATTTTAGTTGTCATTAATAAAAGTTTCATAAATTGATCCAGAATTCGCACTTATACACTTATCAATTCTACCTTCTGTTCTCCTTGTGATTGTTCCGTCGCGGACAGCAAGGCTTGGCGAACATACAGAACATGATACGCAGTAAGCAGCAGGCCAGTCCTGCTACGATGAGACAGGGACCCACCAGCCGCAAGGCTGGCGTCTTGAAACCCTGGGAAGGCTGCTTTTTCATCATATAGGAAACTTATTCATTGATAAAGTGTGGTATCTACCTTATGTGATATTACTTAGCCTAGCGTTTAGTACATAGCAACATAGAACATTTTGCTATACTGCCCCAGAGACTGTTCGGTTTTCGGGAATTAAAACTTTTTAGGTTATTTTTTTTCTCTACGAGTATATAAAACTCGGAGTTCATGTCATAAGGTTTTAATTAACAAATAAAAATAGGGGTGAAAGTTAAGGGTTGTAAGTATTTTTGTATGCTAACAAAACAAAACAATTTGTCTAAAAAATAAAAGTTAAAGGGTAGACCACTCTTATCACTAGGCGTTTGAAAGATAGATAGCAGCCGATTCTCAGACTTACTGAATATGCATAAAAATCATAAGAATCGGTCGCGCCGTTTCGCGATGTTCGAGTGGTATCTGAAAATACTGGACAAGTGTCCACGCCTGCCTACTGCTCTTTTCAGAGAATGTCATATTTTAATTAGGAGACGCTACTATTAAAACAGTGCTAATAAAAAATTGTTGAACTGTATATAGTTCATAATCAAATCAAAATCAAATCAAAATTTATTTATTCAGTTTAGATGCGACTTAACGCATGCTTATGAATGTCAAAAACGTTTACAAAATTCGCGAAAGAGCAAAACTACGCCATCCGTTCGCAAGACTACCAGGAGGTCTTGTTCTGAGAAGAACGGGCAAGAAACTCAGCAAGTTTAACCTCCCTTTACATACAATAATTCAAAAGAAAATGTCATAAACCACAACGTCATTTAAGTTACTTAGTCATTAAAGCAAATTATAACAATATAATTATACCTATTGCCAAGCGTTTTTATCTTCTAGGTAAGCATTAACTGTGTAGTAACCTTTACACATTAAGGTTTTTTTAATATGTGTTTTGAATCTGTTGAGAGGCAGTTCCAATATTTCACTAGGAATCATGTTATAGCAGCGTACACTTAGGCCTATAAATGAAGTGTTTATTTTCTGCAACCTGCAAGACGGCTGGAAAAGTTTTCCCTTATTTCTTGTATTCCTATTGTGAATGTCACTGTTCTTTAAAAGAGAACTAATACCACTATTAACCATATTGGTTTGTATCCAAAATATATATTTTTTAGGTTTATTAGGTTCTCGTTTGCTCGAATGAGGTAACACAATCACACTCATGAGACATTTAGAATTGTGTGTGTATGCCGTGGTTTCATTAAGCATCAGATGAGTCAGTTAATATAAAAACTAACCTCAGTCTCGGGATGTCCAACAAAGTCAAATGTCAAATAGATGTTATTGTAAATAAATAAAAAATAAATCAGTGGCGCTACAACCTCTTTAGGTTCTGGCCTCATATTTCTGAATCTGTTTCATGATCATTTGTAAATGTAATAGTCAAGTAGGTGATCAGACTCCAGTGCCTGACACACGTCATTGACTTTTTTGGGTCTAAAACATGCCGGTTTCCTCACGATGTTTTTCTTCGCCGTTCAAAAAAATGTTCAATGCGCACATAGAAAGAAAGTACATTGGTGCACCGCCCGGGATTGAACTTACGACCTCAGGTATAAGAGTCGCCCGCTGAAGCCACTAAGCCAACACCGCTCTTATTGTAAGGTAACATAAAAGTCTGTTCTATAATGTGCTGATGATTATTATAGTGGGAAAACAAGGAATGAGGGAAAATCCTATCACGCCTATTATTAGGAACATCTAACCTTGTCGCCTGTCCCAACGAAATACACAACCAGGCCCACTGCAAGTGTCGCAAGTCCAGCGTACAGAAGCCGGGCGACGCCCCACGGCTCGCCGTTTGCTTCGTCGCCGTCCGATTCCGAAGAAGACCCGTATGACGCATCGCGCACCTTTAATTTTAAATTGCTTTATAACACAAGCATCACAGGGCTTAATACACATCAAACATCACAAATAAAAGTATGGTACATACTTACGTCAAGTCTAATACAATCCAACGAGATCCTAGAGAATATTACGTAACGATACATACCAACGAGCTACATCAAAAATACCATGCAGCATTGTCTAGTAGTCTCCTATACCCTACAGAATCACAGACAACAGTAAAAACTTTTAAACAACTATGCGTCCATATGGCATTTTATTCGTACGGTTAACAGATCTCACAGATAACACTAAGTACTTACCAATCTATCACAACCATGCGTAACACGTAACACTGGGAGTAGGTTTTAATTCTAGTTTACCTCAAACCATGCTGCTAGCTACGTCGCTCGGCTACTTGCTGATCGGAAAAGATAACTTTCATTGGGTACCCGGTTGTTCCTGTGCCACTTGGCGCGGGGGTCGCGCCGGGCCCCCGGGTGGTCCCCGAGCACCGAGCAACGCCGGGCTGCACCACCAGCGGCCCCTGCGCCGCCGCCCACGGAGAGAGCCGCGGCCTCTTGCCACGCAGCGCGCCCAGCGGCGCACTGAAACATACAAATTTCTAGTTAATTTTTGGACTTGGTAATTCCTCTTTTTAAACTATCTAAATAGTTTAAATTCAGGAAATGTATACCTTTTTTCAACCATAAAGGTGGCTTTACAGAGATTTCTGTTTCGTCGCGTCATATTAAAGTTATAAATAAAAACTCGAGTGGCGAGAGAGCGCGAGCTGTATATAGTATATATAAACTTAACATTTTATGATGTAAGAGATTGTCATTTGACGGATTTTACTTTTTTTCCATTATTATTAATTTTATTTTATAACTCGAACTTCTTTAATGAACATTTGAAGGTTGAACATTTTACTCACTTAGGCTTTCTTAGTTTTATAAGCGTGGCGATTTTCTAAATCGTCGGAGTAATGCCCCGAAAGTATAGCCAGAAGTATGCACTCTCTTCGACTGTTACTGTGAGGTCATTCATTTCATAGCAATTAACTAAATCATGACTTACGTCTGGACAGTAAATACGTTGGTAACACTGAAAATGTTTAGAACTGGCCAGTTAGAAACATTGGTAATGAAAAATTTATTATTATTAATATATTTAAATTTAAATTTTAGAACTCTTTGGCAACCTAACGTAGTATATTGCATTCATTCGTCATTTGTTTTTACCGGAAAATCAAATAAATACATAAATAAATATTTATTTATAATAAACATTCATTAATTTATTTTATTAAAACCCTCGTTGCACGTGAAAATGAACCTAACGCGAGAAAATTTTCGGTCAATGATTTATTATGACTTTCGTTGTGTGCTTACTCAACAACAACGCTATGATATGCTGCGATTAGCATTTCTCAATGAAGCCCCATCTTGTGCTATAATTTTCAATTGTTTTAACGAGTTTACGTATGGACGTAGCAATCTCAATGATGACGACGACAATCTCCACGACGTCCTTTAACAGCGACTACTGAAGATAACATCAGTGCTGTTCGATGCATGATAGAGGATGATAAGAGAGTTATCTATGAGCAGGTACGGACGAGCCTAGACATTGGTATGAGTCAAGTCCAAGAAATATTAAACAGTAATTAACGCGCCAGGAAACTCTGTACCAGATGGATTCCCCATACGTTAACCGACGACCAGAAACACCTTCGCATGGACTACGGCGGTGACTCAAATGCTGTATGTGGTGATGAAAACTGGATATATTCATCCGAACCTAAAACTAAAACACAATTAGCTCAGTGGCTGTTTCCTTTCGAGGTTTAGCCAACTAAGGTAAAGAAAGGAAGAAGTCAAGGAAAAAAGGTGATTGTCTCATTTTTTGGTCAGAAAGGTCGTTCCGCGACAGTTGTGCTAAAAGATGGAAGGATAGTTACTGCAGACTGGTATGTCAATCGCTGCTTTCCTGTTGTCTTGGAAATAATTCGACAGCAGCGCCATCGAAGTAGGATCCTCCTTCACTACGACAATGCTTCAATAAACTCCGCAAAACGGACTGTTGAATATTTGACTATGGCAGGTGTCGAGATAATAAGTCATCCGCCATACAGTTCTGATCTGGCGTCCTGCGACTTTCATTTATTCCCAAGAACTAAAAATGAAATTAAAAGCCGTGAAGATGCGGTGAAAGCGTACGAATATGCCATAGAAGATACCCTTACTGGACGGAACTGAGATTAGTTCGAAAAACAATAAAAGTATTGACAACTTTCTACAGTAATCAGTTCGTTTTCTAAACATTTTCAGTGTTACCTAGGTATAGGCAGACCTAGGCAATCTCTTCGACTGTAACGTTGCACTCATTCGTTTAAAATTCTATTATTTCGCCAATATACTGTTACGCAAGTGATTAATTTATAGTAAAACTAAAATTCTCTATTATTTAAAACACCCCGATTACACAGGAACCGTACACTTAACGCGTTAATGCTCCTAAATATTTCTCAAATGTCTTTGTTAATTCCACGAGTAATGACTTAATTGTACCAAAAATTAACTGTGAGACAATTCTTCTCTTCAATATTACTCAAACAGGTGAAATTTGTTGGTATTAAATCATAGTTTACAGCTGGTTTTTGTTAAAACAAGTCACGTTTTCGATATCGGCGAAGTGCTCAAATATAGGCACAAACCGGGGTACATAATAACTTGTATCGTTCCTTTATTGGGGGTTTGGCAGTATTTCATGAAAGAACGATCATGTAATAAAAGCGGTCTGTTTACTGTCGTGTGAGAGATTGGGAAAAAGTGTTCGAATGGGTATAGCTATCCCGAGGGCTTTACAGGCATACGAGGTGATTTAATCCACCGACAATCAAAATACTCCGGTTCAAAAAAACCCTAACCAATGACTAACCTCAAGAGAGATAATTAATGTTACAGCCAGAAAATATTATAAATTGTATATTTGTTTGTATAATTATGACTTCTTATTAATGTAATTGATATCATATTTATTAATAACGTAGCTCTAATCTTTGAAATAATAAAAAAAAATGATTTACTTGTTTCAAATGAAAAATAAACTATTGCATTTGGTTAATATAAAAGCCGATAATTTGTTACATAACTTTGAATAGCGATTTAAAATATTCAATTTTAAACGCCTGCGAAATGTCAAGAGTATTCAAAGTGTAACATTTAAAAAATGATTGATTGTAGTTATTACAGCACATTCATAATGATTATGTATGATTTATTGTAAAACCTTCATTTAAATACCTTGAACGGTACGGCACGCACCCATATATTTTTTTCGGAATAGTCCTAATTATGTTTCGATGAACAGACAAATTCATATTCTGTTTTTTTTTTCTTTTAGTAAAATATTGAATATTTAGTTATAATACATACATTGTTCAAATGCAGCGTGGCATCCGAATGTGATTTCATGTGACTCAACCGGAATTGTGACCGGAGAAGGTTGAGGTGAGTTTCTCTGCTCTGTGGTACTAGGAAGCGTAAAAGCCATTTCCACATCGGAAATAATAAAACGTTATGCTGATATTCCGGTCATATAGCCGCAGTACAATACACTTTTGTTATTGGCGAAAATAAAGGTCACGTTAAGAAGTACAAATTACAATAACTCATCAATTAGATACACTTACACTAGGTTTTTTGAAGTGAAAAGAACTTCTTTAGGCGCATGAGGATAAATTTTTCATGAATCGTTACGAAAATGTGCAGTGGTTTGTCGAAGAAAAGGGAGAGATAGAAAGGGAGATCGAGAAAAAATACACGTTTAGTAGTGACATATTGGAACTTTAGATGACAGTTCTGTCACATCGTTTATGCGCATTAAACGCAGATTTCTTATTTATTTATGTTATCATTACGTATACAGTGTGAATATAGACAAATCAATATATGGAGTGATCATATACTGATACATAATCATCTATATTGTCTAGGGGCTTTTACCTTAGTAATAATAATATACAAAGAAGTTTCACTTCTGACATGTGTACTTTGTACGCAAGCACTTTTTTTGTAGTTGAAGGAGTTGAATACGGTACTGGCATCTACTCCAAGCAAAAACTTCCATACTATGTCATCTAAATATATATTCTATATTCAGTCACTCACTCACTCACTCTCTCACACATTTACACCCACACACTTTCTCATGCACTACTCAGGTGTGATGATGACGGTTTTAAAAATAAAAATAAAAAGGAAACGGTTCAAAAAAATAGGTTAAATAATGTCATTATTTTAAGTAATTAAGTGTTATGGAAGAGCTGGAAACCCTAACACAGGTATTTTTACTTAAAAGGGTTTCCAAATCTTACACTTTGAAAAGAAAATGCACTTAAAATGAATAAAGACTTTTTATTATTATATTATATATTGTTTGCACTTCCAATATACTTGTAGAGAAATTTCAAAGACAAATTTAGCTTACTAAGAGACAAAATAGTGTCTCATTTAAAGTAAATAGAAACTCAACATCAATATCTACCAGGAATCGCTACAAAGTTTACTAGACCTAAGCCGTACCAGTTTGCAAATACTGATTGTAGATAATGCAAAGTACACATTGCCATGAAGTGAAAATACAAAGGAATAAGGTTAAAAATAAAGTTGCAAGCTCAATAATTATTGCTAAATTATCAAAAACATGATATTTAGGGTCTGTTTCACAATGTGGATAAAGTAGGTACCATATAGCTATGCAACGCATAAATTATTCGGAAGATAAAAGTTCCGAATAAGAAACTTCACTTTTCATGACGAATCGCGCTATCTGACAGTCGTGAAACGCAACAATAGTGTTTATCCTACCAATAAGTAATAAATAGCTTATTTTGAACTTATCCGGATATAGTGAAACTGACCCTTATTGTAACAGTCCTGACATATGACAATTATTATACCGAAAAATAATTAAAATAAGACATTAAGGAAAGGAAATCCTAGTTTTAAATTATAAGTGTCCTGCTCTCTGTTTAATAAATAAAAATAACAGTATAATAAAGTAATAAAAATAACATATTCTTATTGTAAAGTTCTTTAAAGTACATTCTTGTGAAGTGCACTTACTGTAAAGAAATGCCTCGAAATAGATTTTCCCGTCTAACTGTAGGTTTTCTAGAGTATATAATACTTTCTGAGTTATGATAAAAATGAAAGATTTTTCCCCAACGAAGTGCGCTACCAAACTATAATATAAAAATGCGTATCTCATAACAAGATATTTATTTAACTTCAAACAATATTTAATTAATTTACTTTCGTTTAATGCTTGCATAATTTTATTCCTTTTTTTTTTCATTTTGAAGAAACTCTATTAAGAGTTTATGACACTAACAGATTCTGAAAATTCTTGTATTTTTAATATTTGCATTAGTCTATTGCAAGTCATAGTATTGTTTTACTAATACCGGTAAAAACATACATACAATAATACCATATGCCTTAGTTTGTAAAACAATTATTTGACAGATTATTAATTATTATAGAATTAGGATTAAAACTTCTTTGTAATAAATATAAATAATTGAAGTCGCGTATATCTTGAGGTTGGATTTTTTAATGAAAATCCGTTAAGAAATTACGTCCAACATTTCTTATATTTATTACTATGAAAAGAAAATCATGAAAAGGAAACTAGGACATTATTTCAGGCTCTTAATATTTAGATTTTTGAGCCGAGTTCATTTTAATTATGTGCGGCTTACGTTTCTTACGATATAATTAAGAAATGCATTAAATAAATATTACATAACAGGGTTTGTTGCCATTACATTGCGTTTATTGTTATAGAATGAATCTAGAAAGAATATCAGATGGCAGTTTTATTTTAAATTTAATACTTTATGTTAATAATTATATTAACATAATGAACATTAATACCCTTATTTTAGTTGTTTTTGCACTGTCGTCGTGGAAAATAAAAAAGGATGAGATTTTTTTTTTAATTTTTTATGTTCATAAATCCCAGTTATATTAGTAAAACAAGAACTAGTATTATAGTAAAAAAAAAATATTTCTAAAAAAAATAATAATCCAGTAGCGTTTAGTAAGTGGGTCTTGGCCTCAGATAGCAACCATTTCTGGATCATTTTGATTTCATAACAACTTAGAGATCAGCCTTCTGTGTCTGACACATGTCGTTAATATTACTTCTACAAGCAAAATATTATAGATAGGTGTTTCCAGCAAGTAAAGTAACATATGAAATGGCATTACCACAAATAAGCCGTGCATTGCATTTAATATTTCTCACAAAACTTCATGAAAACTCTCAAGGAACTCCGAAAGAAACTTCTAGAGTATAAATATTTCGCAATTAAAATTTTCCAAGTTCCCTTAGCTTTCAAGTTTCAACTGTAAGTGGTGCTTGCCTACCTAAGCTACGTATAGACTTTCAAATGCGCTTTATTACTTTCATCTACTACTTAAAAATTAACCTAGGTTTGTATAGACCTAAATAATTTCAACGTAAATTTAATTTATCATGAATTTCAAGGATTTAGACTCGAGACTGACTTCCGTAGGTCAAATTTCCTTGCTGAAAAAACCCATTCCTAGCCAGTTCTTCTTGCCCGCTCTACGCCCTTGACTTGCGAACTGGCAGTAAATATAAATATAAATTTACAATTAATTTAATTTTTTTGACGTTCAGAAGTGTACACCTAGATGAATAAAGATATTTTGTTTGTACAAAAGTCAATACGTTTCTGATATTCGGGAGTGATAGCGCTAAGTCGTCTTAACCTTAGTCTTACCGTTAAATATGACACCGGTAAGTCCAGAAACGTTTAGCAGCTTGTTTACCGTTTACATTTAAAGCTAATTCTTTGGTTTTAAAGGACCTATTTTACTACCTCCCTATAAAAGTAATATTAGATGCTGATCACACACTATATTTATAGTTCATTAAGACGTTACGAATATACAGTAGTTGATTCAGAGTAAACCGTTACTCTGAATAAACTAAAACTACGATTTTTTTACTATGGGTCTTTAAATTAGTGTACAACTTAACATTTCGAGATGCTTATAAAAACTCAGTGCTGTAGGTATTCAACCGAAATACATTTCCAGTATGGTTTTAGCTAAAGAACTCCAAATAAAACGGGAAATAAATATTGCTAAAGCGTAAAATTATTCATTAAAAAAAAAAACATCTGCTATCACCAAAATTAGATCAGCATACAACTATTAAATATATTCAACCCTTTGTACAACAGCGATCAAAGTTCGTACCTGAATCAAGAATTTCACCCGGACACGTGCGTTTTCATTTCTATGTAAATTAGCCACACGGGACTAAAAACATAGCTTGTTTCCTGTTTGCAATATCGTGTACGCAAAGAGTATCGAGAGCTTGGAATAACAGTTTGTATTGGTGTAAAAAAATACGGTATTTCCTTAGAAAATTATAGATACCAATTATCTTTATTCCATGGCATGTAAAGTTTTGCACTTGATGATCCCGTTTCAGGATAAAAAAATTGTAAATGCATGTATCTTGACTGCTATTGTACTTTTAACCATTTTTATATACAATTAATAACTAAGCGTCATTCTTCTATTCTATTGTCTCATATAAGTGAATGGTGTAAAATTCTTTATGTGAAATCTTAAAAAATATATCTTAATGTGTAAAATAGTTTGTCAGTTGTATTTTGAAGAAGTTTCCGTGTCTATTATAAAGAAAGACGTATACAATTTGATTATTATTAAGTGGGGCCTCGGTCCGGTCCACCCCCCTTTCATATTTGAACTTTTGTTGTTAGTATCGATTGCATTAGCAAGACCGAAGTAACATACATCAAAGCTATCTGTAGCATACTGTAACATATTTTAGCAGGAATTGAGGACCCAGGATCGTTCCCTTGTGCTCTATGGAAGCGGTGAGGGGTAGATATATTTAAAAGAATATATACTTATATTTAATATTTATTTATGTTTGATTAAGAAACAGATTATCAAAACATGCAAAATTATATGGTTGCTAATATTAGATGATATTTTTCTGGTTTTATGTCGGTTCAAATGTTGCTACATTATTAACTCAAGAACTTGAAACATTATTTTCAAAGTTGGTGACTAATGAATACTATAATGTATTATAACATACCTAGATTAAACACTTTTTTATTTACAATTATTTCATTCTAAGCTAGCGTCTATATTACAATAAATTAAAATAAAACCACCTTTAACATAAGTTGACACTAGCAAGTCTTCCAGACAAAATTCTTCTTTATATAATATACCTATTATTTATATACAGCAAAATCCCATGTTATTGGCCCGGTGCATATTAGACATAGCCCAAATTATACATGGAACAACCCAGTGCCTTCTTAGTATAGTGGCTTTACCCGCGTGCTTGTAACGAATCAATTATTAAGCCCAAAGTTTTCAACCCGCTCATTTCCAATTTCGTAAAACCGTAATTGTTTCTTTCATTTCATTAAATTACTATTATTTTATACGTCGACTAATAATCCGTTACTATAAAAGAATCTATTTACGTCACCACACCACCGATGCGATACATATAAGCAAGTAGATGAGAACACGCTGTCAAAAGGCGTTTAGATATTTCAGTTGTATGAACCGTCCTTGACGGTTTCAGAGATCATCAAACATCACATATAAAAATCTATTGGTACAATCGGCTAACATGAGTTGAGAATCGTGCGCCTAGCGCCTTACAGCTGTGTAATAATCTAATAAGTTTGTGGCTGTGGTTTCATATTACGAATTCGGTGTCCTACATTTATTTGTCTGTACTTTAAAAGCTTGACTGAGCGTACGCTTCTCAACTCTGATTTCAAGCCTTCGTATCAAGGTTCTGCAATAATGGATTTTTCTTTCCATGTATGCACTCATTCGTACGGTGAAGGAAAACAGCAGAGGAACAGAGGAAACCAATTTGCCCCAGATCTAGACCTAGAGAACCCACTTGAAAAGACACAAATCTGAGCCCAAAGATTGCATCACCTGTTTTGTATAATAATGAATGTTTCGATAGTTCCATATCATATTCAATTTTTAAAAGTGTTCAAGTGTATGAAATGTATTATATCAATTGATTCAGAACTTATACGGTACGTGTTGTAATGAGTAAGCCTCGCTAGGCAGGATACGTGACATACGTCATTTATATCGATCCACCATTGATATCTGCATAGCGAAAAGCCTTGACACGCTATTATGATTCCCAGATACTCATTCACTTATAAATGACAAAAAAATCTATGCAGTTTTTAATATAATAGAAGGGCTTATAATACAGCTGGCCTCGAAACGGAGCAAGCATTAATGGCGCGATTAAAGGCTTTCTTTTCATGAAACAGAATTCATTTTTGTCACAACTCACAACAATAATTAGAATAATTTAGACAATAATTACTTAGGCAATAAGGTTTAACTCTTTAAGAAAAGTACGCAGCTATTTCTTATAATGCTTGACTTTAGTAATTTTCAGTTTGAGACAGCGCTAAGTGTGGCTTTCGTGCGTCAAAAACGTATTAGATTTTCATATGGAAGTCAAAGTGAGCGTATTTTACCGAAAGTCTATTAACCTAAATATTAAATAGAGACTCAGTAATTTCAATTAAAATTCTTCTCTAAATTCTTTCTCTATTGCGTATAGCATGGTACTTAAGTATATAATTATTTAAGCAGAGCTTTCATACTGATTTCTTTAACAGTATGTTAAAATACTTGTTAAATGAAAGAGGACTTTCATTGCAAACTGTTGCACCTTATTATATCGTCTATTTAGTTTAAAACCTTGAAGGAAGATATAAAATCATTTTATTTAGTTTATACCGTTATAATTGCTTGTGATTAACGATTTGTAACTAATTGTATTATTACACCAGATTATTGTTTAGCTTGTACATTTTAAATTGAATGACGTAGCGATTATTGAATATAAATTACATTATTTAGACATATAAAAAAAGAAATTGTTTGTCAAGTGCATAGATTACTATTGCGTCAAAATGAGTATTTGTTTTAATAGCATCAATATATTTTAAATAAACGAAATAATAAAATATTTATTAAAAGGCGGGCAACGCACTCGCGAGCCCTCTGGCTTCGAGAGTGTCCATGGGCGGCGGTATCACTTACGGTGAGCTTCCTGCCAGTTTGCCCCGTTCTATAAAAAAAAACAATAGTCAGCATAGGATTTTTCTATTTATTTGATGGTTCAGGCAGGTTCGGATTTTTCGCGAATACAACAGAATAAACACTACTTAGACTTTAATAAAATCGGTAGTGGGCTGATCAATTTTGTAAAATTTTTATTCAGCGCCTACTACCTAATCCGCATTATTAAGCAAAAAAAGTATTTTCAAAATTTATTACAATTTTAAAAGGAAATTACTATTAAAAACGAAAATTTGTAGTAGGAAGTTTAATACTAGACTATCGTAAAGTTACTAATTCTTTTATGGGAAAAGGGAAACTCTTCGTTAATAAAATCCCAGAGGCTCTTTTATCTTTGCCTTTTAAGAAATTTAAGAAATGTATTAAAGAAAAGCTGTGTAAAAAGGCTTACTATAAAGTTAGCGATTATCTAGTTGATAAAAGGACTTGGAAGGCTACTTTGATTTGCGTTTTTAAAAGAGTACCGAGAGTTTTTTACGCCGGCTTTTTCTCCCGGCCTACACCCTCTGTCTTCTTTGCCGATGGGTAGGGATGCGTACAGGTTCAAATTTAGTGACGTGGAATAAGTGAAACCTGTCTTAACACATACTGTAGAAAATACATATTTTATGTGATTGTACTTTAACACATATTTGCAATACTTATTTCACTCTTTTAGACCACCTTATAGTTTGTTAGAATTTGCCGGGATTGCCTGTTTCCTGCAAACAGTGTTCATTCAGTTTTTAATGTAATTTTTGTATGTTATAGATATAAAATAAATAAGCACACTGCCTCTACACACACCCACATGCGAAACGCACGCTCCCCAGCACCCAAATATCCATTGATAAGGAAGACTCAACATTCTTAGTACGTCAATTAGACTCCGTGACGATGTAGTTAACGGTGAAAAAGCCTCAGGTATTGGAGTTTGATTCCCGACGATTTGTTACGTAGTCACAAAAAACTGTTTAGTCCTCGTCGTCATAAAAGGTTTACTAAGCTTCAAACAAAATTAGAGAGACTATGTATATATATATAATCAGATAACTACCCTAGCCATGAGCGGAATAAAAAATAAAGTTTTGAGATAATAATCAACAACTAATGAGCTCAGCTCAAAGGCGAAGCCGCTATCTTTGCTTTCGAGTTGATACCTTATCAACTTCGGTAATATTAAGTTGACCCATTTTCATCATTTTTCACCTCACTGAGGGCACTTGTTGTATTCAAAGTGGAAACAAAGGTCATCTTGCCCTATTTCGCTTTAGGAAATAAAATATAATAAATTGTGTTTTATTTTTGAGACTGCTTGAATAATTTATTAACGCTCTGATTTTTTTGTCCAAAAGATAGTTATTAGTGAATTGTTGTTTTTCTTTGCAAAAATAATTTGAAATTTAGAACTTAGGCTGAATGCTCAGACTATTTGTGAATGAGGCCAGGTTTTAAATGAACTTTGAAAAACACGAAGAAATATGTTAATATGTTTTCAATTCTACGTGAGATTTTAAATAGGTTTGATTTAGTTTAGTTTTATTATTAAAAGGAAGACTTGAATGACCTGTTAGTATACCAACATGTTTCATGTAGGTATGTACAAAGAGGTAGGCTAGGCATTAGGGAGAAACGAAGGTCGCCGGAACAGCTAGTATTCTATAACAATCCTTTGCTAATGTTGTAAAGATGTAATCAAATAGCGAATGGAAATCGATATATTTAAATATTATGATATGTGAAAATGCCTATAAATATAATTTTAACCCTTTTCTAATACAAGTTGATTAATAAGGTTCGCAGTTATGTATCACAATATATTTTAGAATAATTTATAACAAGGCAGTTTTTGTTTTATTCCAAAACTGTTTGGTACTTCAGTATTTTGTATGGATTTCATAATTTAAATTAAATTTTTAAATTTACCAATAGTCTGTAAAACTAGTACTAAAATCTAATTACGATACAATTGAAAAAATTGTTCTCTATATATCGATTTGACGTAGCCTTTAAATAAAATTCTTTCCCACACGTTTAATTCACTAACCCACACATATTCACATACCTACGACCACTCATGCCTAAATTTTGTTGTGATTGTTAATTTAGTTTGGTAGTATGGAAACTCAGTTGCCATAACCCCTAAAAGGCACTTGCAAGGCTTGTGGCAATGTAAATGTCCATAGGCGACGGGTAGCACGTAATAGCAGGGCTCCTCAGTGCCTACCCGTATGCGTAGGGAGGTTGTGGTCGTATGCATACTCAGTCATCTTAATGCTGAACATTTTCTATTCGCGATGAAAGGCTAGTGACAAGTTACACTCGTTCACTGGTGACCACATGACTTCTGTAGTCCTATTATAGGCACAAGTCTCAGATAAAGATGCTGTTAAATGAAAGTAGTAGTAGCAAGTAGTTCACTGTGTTAATTATATATTTTATTGTTAACTAAACCAGACAATGGCGAAAAAGCTGATGTATTATCTAAAATTGTAAAATGCAATCTATGACGAGGATAATACACTTTAGTACTTGCCTTCAGACCTCACCATTTCAATTTTATTTGTTTCGAGATTCTGATTTATAAGAGCGCCCACTATTTGTTTATCTTTGCAATTAATTCAGAATAAACTATTATGCTAATATTAGCAATATATTAAGTTTATAAGTAACACCTGTAAGCTGACCAAAAATACAGAAATATAAAATATCAAGAATACTTTACTGTCTTTGTTATTTGTTTACCTTTTATATTCCTTTACCTTGCTATTTATAAAAGGTAAAGGCTTTCTAGTTATGTATAATATACATTGTATTTAATATAAAAAAGGTATTTCTTCGTCAACTTAAGTGCAATTGACCATTGTCTAAGCAATGTGTTTGTACGATGTTTTTATGAATAATGCATGGTCAACTTTACCTTCATATAAACGGTTACAAAGTGAATGGTCCTAATTAAATTAACATTCTATGTTTAGATAAAGATTTGGATAAAGACTATTTTATTTATATTTTGTATCAAGTGTTCCAAATTTAAATTCTAAAAGGAAGGGAAAGATTTTAATTATTTTGTACTCATAATATAAAAGTCAAAGTAGCAGTTATATTAAGGTAGCAAAAGTTGTTATATTGGGATACATATAACAACTTTTGCTAGCTTTTTATATTAACTTAGTTCTATGACTAATTTCGGCGTTAAGGCATATTATTACTACTAAATTTATTACTTCTCTATATTTTTGTTAACAAATTGAATCAATGGTCGTTCTTTGTTGTTGTTTGTTAACTTCTGGTTTATGACAAACAAAAAATAACCTCAGCATTTTTAAGTCACCGACATTACGTACATTTTTGTCGACTAAGACTTGGAGTTTCATTTTGTTAATTTATGTAAACGTCTTTTAAGATGTAATATTTTTTTCTATGACAAGTAATGCTTTTCATTGAGTTTGCGACTTTGGATAAACAAATTAAAATCTGTCTAGATAACATCATGTTTGTTTTTTTTTTCAATAAGTAAGACCTCTTCAGTCGTGACTGATATCAGTGAAAGCAAATCCAAATTCCATTTGACTGTTAGCATAAAATGTTTCCATGTAAAAACATCGCGTGACAACGAGAATGAACTTTATTGTCTAGGCTAATAGGTTTAAAATCGATTGGACGGAATGCATGTGTGGTAAAAAATTTGAGCCGCAAACGCGAGGTGTGGTAATGGTTTCCTGAAGATAGGTGAATGGGTGATGACAGGGCTTTTTTCGAGCCGTACGTTCCGTACTTAAACACAATGCAGCCGATATTATGTAGCCGACGTTAACATCCTATATTCTGTAGATATTGCTTTTAAAAGCAATTTAATTTTTACACAGGACTTTGTACCAAAAAGGTTTATTCTACGGGGCGTTATACTTTTAATATTGTATACCTATGGACATACTAGATTTTATATAGAGGACATAGGCAATACAAGAGATTCAAGAGATTTTCTCGACGCAGATTATGAATGGGGCAACCAAAACCGTTATATTAATTTTATTTTGTTTATTCTGTCGTGACTAACACACACTAATTGTACACGGTAAATTTCTCTATAATTTAAAACATCCACCTCATCATTTATTTTTGTACGTATGCACCAACAAAGTAGTCACTGATACATGCATGTAACACAAACACAAGCCTAGTGCTACCCCAATTATAGGCGCATACAACATTCTGATTTTATGAAGCTTACTTATACACAAAATAATTAAATCAAGATAAAATAAAGCAAAAATTAAAAATATTACAAAATTAATTGAATATCCCTGATGAAATCCTTATAACTGCTAACTTTTTCAAAATTAATGAGAAGTTTGAAAAGATATCTATTTGGGGAAATTTACGACCCTCCCACTGCGATCCAATACCACCATCGATTTCAGTGTTATGAATTAAATTAAAACTCCTTAAAGATCTATTTAATGGAGCATTCTGACCCAGATTCGATTTTGCAAACTTAGTTCTAAAAGGAGGCTTTGAAAATCTTTGCAGCTTTTTAGGAATCATGATGGTATATATTAGGTACGTTTGAAACCAGAGCTGGTGCTATCCTCGCTCTACGAATAAGTAAGTTCAAGAAATGCTGCCAACATTGTCATAGGGACCAAGTTCTATTTATTCATTATGTCGGTTTAGAATATTATAAATACATTTTGTCATATAATATTATCAGTAAAACGTAATGGTTTGAAAGAAAATATTTATTTATAAAACATAAATGCAGTCTAAGTTATAAGGAACTAAAAAGATTTACTTTTGTAAATCGTTATGTCCTTTGGACTGCACGTAAAAATAATTGTGGCATACTTAATCCTGTAAAGATCGATATTCCAAAACGCTCCATATAGCGTGATTAAAAAAATTAAACTTTTGTCACGAGGATGAAAGTCAGGTTATCGTTTCGCTTGCACGCTAATGTCTTTTATGAATTTGCACGAAACATGAAAAATGTATGTATCACAAAATAAGTAAAAAAAATATGTTTAATACAATAATACATAACTTTTACAAGAAACCAAATAAGAAGTTGTAAGTTTAGTACAGGCAGTCCTCGACTTACGTCGTTTCGATTTACGTCGTTTCAAGTTACGTCAAACAATTTTTTGATACTATTCCTCAAGTTACGTCATTTGTTTCGATTTCCGGCATAGGAGAATTCACTTGTCGCAAGGTCAATGTCCGTGGGGCCGGCATACCAAACACCAATTCGTTGTTACAGCCGAAGGATCAAGGAGTTATATCGTCTTTAAAGGCCTATTATCTCAGGAGAACTTTTTCACAGGCTGTAAAGGCTAATGATGATAAATGATTGCATGGAGCTGAGAGATTTTTGAAGAATCCGTAAAAAATATTGCTGCTTCATGGGATGAGATGACACCCAACAATTTAAAAGGAGTTTGGAAAAAGTTATGCCCACTTTTTTTAAGCCATCTGAAAGTTCTTCATCCACAGATCAACCAAATATCGATGAAATCATAACTGACATTGTTCATTTGGCTAACCGTTTGCCTGAAATTGCAGTTACTGCGAATGATATTGATGATCTGTTATGCTCACATTCGCAAGAACCGACTGATGAAGATCTTATTGAATCGGAGGCAGCAGTACAAAAGGAAGCAATCGAGTCACAAGAAATAGCTTCTTCTATTAGTAACTCTGAAAAATAACTTACACTAAAAAACCTTACCGTAGCCTTTGCATATTTTGAGAATGTCATGAAAATTTTTGAAGAAAATGATCCTAATTTTGAGAGAAGTTTTAACGTTAACAACAAAATTTGTGCAGTCTATTAGTGTTACCAAGATCTGTATGATGGCAAGAAGAAAGAAGCAAAGCAACCTTGAATTGATAGTTTCTTTAAGCCAAAAGTTTAATTTATTATTTCTCATGGCATATTTTGATTACATATTATAGTTTTATAATAATTATTAAAATTAATAACACATAAATACCAAAAAAATATATTTTAAAAACTTACTTTTGATAATAAAGTATGTATATCCTTTGTTCTAAATGCAGTTTTTTCTTTAAATTTCGAGTCCGTATGGAACCTAACCCTTGAGTTTTATATGTAAACATATAAAAAATATGTCTCGACTTAGGTCGTTTCGATTTACGTCGCGTATTTCGAGAACCTAACATGCCGTAAGTACGAGGACTGCCTGTATAATATTGTTACGAGCTAGGGGATCGGATAGAAAATGCCGTCGATTTATTCAAGGGTTTATTTCAATAAAATCTACGAGGAATTCGTTTATACTAATATCTGGAAATTACGCACAGAAAACTAATAACACACACAATGAAACACTGTCACTAATCACTTAAATTACTCGGTACTTTATCACTGGTATCACTTATTCGCACTTTTTCTCTTCGCTGTTTATCGCTTGGAATCGCATTCGAAACTGAACTGATTGGTCGCGTTTTGGCTCGCTTATATATCCCTGGGAATAGTCTCGAACGATATTTCTACGAGAACTTTCTAGGCGGGAGCGCTACTGAGTAGCGATCGCACAATTCTAGAACGCGCGTACTCGCTATCTCTTTCGCACACTGCTATGTGCCTGTCGTACGGCGTTCTAGAGTTCTCGGTCTAGCTTCGAGAAGGTTCTTATCTTTCCTCTCTTTCGCGTATCAAACAGTGCTTGTCCCACACCTAGAAAATTCGTTCTAGAATATTCCTTCATCAAAAGGGTATAACCAGGCCTGAAAACGCCTGAAAACGGGTCTTCTGTAAAGTGTACCATTAGTCTATACGTGTTCTGAAACCGACTGAAAAAATGTTTCAGCCTCCTGAAAACTACGGCAACATTATGTAAATTTCGATTTTCTAATATGTGATTGACCCTCTCCCGAAACGGTCATAAATCATATTTCAGCCTGCTGAAAAGTTCTCTAAGTAGTGGAAAAATCTAAAAACATTGCAGTTGACCCGTCTTCGTAACACTACCCTCTCCTTAGACATGCTCGTCCCGAGCATCATTACTTCCTTTATAGGGCGCCAATCGATTTATGTGAACGACTTTCGGTTTTCTCCTTAAACCACTCATTTTCTTTATCCGGTAAGTAACGTCATTAATCTTCGTGACTATCGTGTATGGACCGTCCCAGTCGGCTTGAAGCTTTGGTGATTTTCCTTTGCGTTTTGTTGGGTTATGGAGCCATACTTGCGAGCCTTCTTTAAATTCTATGTGATTCGTCTTCCTGTCATACCTAATCTTCGTAGTCTCACTTATTTTGCTTTGTGATGCTCGTACGTGTTCATGGATTTCATACAGTCTATTACGCAGATCTGCCGCATATTCTGTAACACTCTCCGGGGTGTCAGGTGGTCTTCCAGTTACAATATCCGCTGGTAATCTAAGTTGTCTCCCAAACATGGCTAAAGCAGGTGTAACGTTCGTTGTTTCATGAACCGCAGACCAGTATGACTTTAAAAATAACGGAATATACTTGTCCCAGTCTTTTTGTTGGGTTCCACCAATTTTGCCAAATGCCTTTCCAAGGTTTGATTAAAACGTTCCACCATTCCATCTGACTGTGGGTGATATGGAGTAGTCCGCGTCTTATGAATTCCCATTAACCGGCATACTTCTTGAAACAGTTGAGACTCAAAATTTCTACCCTGATCACTGTGCATCTCCAAGGGTACTCCAAATCTAGAGAATACCTCATTTACAAGTATCTCAGCTACTGTAGCTGCCTCTTGATTAGGAATAGCGAACACTTCGGGCCACTTTGTAAAATAATCCATAACAACCATGATGTACTTATTTCCTTTTTCTGTTAACGGAAATGGTCCGGTTATGTCAACTGCTATCCTCTCCCACGGTGCTCCGACATTGTATTGCTTCATACTCGCTCTAGTTCTCGTCTGTGGGCCTTTAACCGCTGCACAAGCTTTACATTTCCGAATCCAGTCCTCTACATCTTCGCGGCAATGTATCCAATAAAATCTCTCTTTAATTTTCAGAAGAGTCCTTTTCACTCCTAAGTGCCCGCCTGATGAGCATGATACATTTCCAATATGTTGCGAACCTTGGATCTTGGCACAACTAACTGTAGATGAGATGCATCCCCTCGAGTGTTTTCCCATTTGCGACATAATACTCCATTGTGAAGAACTAAGCTATCCCATTGAGCCCAGTAACTCTTGGTCGTGGTGCTAGTAGATGCAACGTCATTCCATCGCGGCTTGATAGCTGAAGATTGCATCCAGTCCAGAATTGGTTTAATGTCAGAATCTTGTTGTTGCTCTTCCTGAATTAATTTCCCACACCAATCTGGACTAATGGTGTCTGTCCTTAGTATCCTCATATGGGCAACCTCTCTACCTTCGTGTCTTGTACAATGTTTGCAATCGTCCTCACATGGCCTTCGAGATAATGCATCTGCGTTCCCGTGGGCTCTGCCCTTGCGATGTTCAGTTGCAAAGTCATACTCTTGCAGTTGTTCGATCCATCGAGCCACTTGTCCTTCCGGATTCTTGAACTGAAGTAGCCATTTTAATGCAGCATGATCTGTTCTAAGACGGAACTTCCGACCTAACAAGTATTTGCTGAAGTGCTGCAGCGTCTTCACAACAGCCAGTAGTTCCCTCCGAGTGACACAGTAGTTCCGTTCTGGTTTCGACAACGACTTGCTGAAGTAGGCTATTACTTGCTCGTGCTCACCTTTTACTTGTGATAGTACACCTCCAATGCCAATTCCACTGGCATCTGTATCTACCACAAATTCGCCATCTGGATCCGGGTAGCCTAGTATCGGAGTCTCACATAGTCGGTTCTTGAGCTCATTGAACGCATCTTCGCACTCTTTGTCCCATGTGAATCGCCTCTTTTCTTCGGTGAGTCTGTGAAGTGGTTTTGCAATATCCGCGAAATTTTTCACGAATCGTCGGTAGTAAGAACATAAGCCTAAGAAAGCGCGGACTTCAGTTTTATCTTTAGGTACTGGCCACTCCTTTACCGCAACTATCTTATTGGGGTCTGTTCGAACACCGTCCTGTGATATAATGTGACCCAAGTAGCTCACTTCTCTTTTGAAAAATAAACATTTCTTAGCACTAAGTTTCAGGTTGGCTCCCTGCAGTCTGGTGAGCACCCGTTGAAGATTCCGTATGTGATCATCGAAGTCTTTCCCAACGATGACTACATCATCCAAGTACACTAAGCAGGCTTCTCCTATCAGCCCTGACAGTACTTTCTCCATTAGTCTTTCGAAAGTGGCAGGTGCATTGCAAAGCCCAAACGGCATAACTTTAAATTGCCATAGTCCTTTTCCAGTTGAGAACGCTGTCTTCTCTTTATGACTTGGGTCTATCTCTACTTGCCAGTAGCCACTTTCAAGTCTAAAGTTGTAAACCATTTGGCCCCACTTAAAGTATCCAAGGTGTCATCTATTCTAGGTAAGGGATAACTGTCCTTCTTCGTGATATCATTAAGACGACGGTAGTCGACGCAGAACCTAAAACTGTTATCCTTTTTCTTGACTAAAACTACTGGAGAACACCAAGGGCTAGAAGATGATTCAATGACATTATGGTTTGACATTTCCGCAATCATCTTGTCTATATTCTTTTCATATGCGACAGGTACTCGTCGCGGTCGCAAACGTATTGGTGATTCGCTTCCAGTCTCAATTTGATGTTTGACTACTCCTGTTCTTCCTAAGTCTCCATCGTGTGTAGCAAACATGTTTGAAAATGTATTCAATAGTTTCTTTGCTTTCACAATTTCTTATCTCGTCAAAGTTTCCTTACAGTCCTCCAATACTGCTTGAACTATCTCGCGTTGTTTACTGACTGTACCATCTGCAGTGATAGCTCTATAGACGTCGTACCCACTTTTCAACGTGTTGCCCTTTAGAGAAACTACCTCATCTCTACACTTGAATGTGCCGTTCTTCAGATCAATCTTACAGTTGTAATGCTTCATGAAGTCTAAACCGATAATACAGTCATCCACAATGTCAGCAATTACCACCTTGTGTCTGTATGATCTTCCACCAATCTTGAAGGTAGCAATACCTTCTCCTCGAACGGTTATGTGCTGACCAGTAGCTGTAAGGAGCTGTACATTTCCACCAGAAAGACTTTTGTAAAATGATTTCAGAAGTTGGTATCTGATAACTGTCCGGGAAGCTCCAGTATCAAGGGTTAACTCACACCTAGTTCCGTTAACTTCTCCGTCGATGACAATGGTATTCCCATCCTGAGTTTGAGAGATCATAACTTTTGGGGCCTTCCTTACAGAACCGGCCAGCACCCGCCCCGTGGTCCTGGCTTCTATTCGTTTCCCTGCCGCTGTTCAGCGGCAGTCACATCCACGTCTTCGGGCTCCTCACGTCTTGTCTTCATTTCACTTTTGAGATTTCTCTTAGGGCATGAAAACCTCATATGCCCTACTTCTCCGCAGAGGTAACAAGTGGGTCCACGTTGGGAACTATGTTTTTCCGTGACAACCCTAATGCGGTTAGGTCGAGAATCCTTGCAAAATGTTTCCACTTCCAACGCATGGGCAAGAGCATTCTTGAGGTCCTTATGGTGTCCTAGATTCACAGCCATTCGAATTTCACGGTCACGAATACCGTCGACGAAAGCTTGAACCAGCATCTTGTCTGCAACGTCTGGTGAGGACGCGTAGGCTTTCCTAACCAGCTTCTCTATTTCTAGTCCCCATTTTTGCAAGCTTTCATTTGATTGCTGTATCCTATCCTTTAATTGAGCCCTATAGACGTGCTCTAAATGTGCATCTCCGTACCGTGATTCCAGGGCATCCAGCAGTTGCTTCAACGTCACTTTACCTGTCTTGGTATCTAGTATGGTGTGGGCTTCATCTCGCAGTCCCATAATAAGGGCGGTGACAGCTTGATCGTCATTCCACCCGTTTGACTCTGCTACAGTCTCAAACTGTATTTTGTACGCGCCCCAAGAACATGTACCATCAAAGGGAGGCACTTTCAGATTTCCTGATGGTGCTACAGACGTTACGACACCCGTGGTCTTAAGGCACTGCATTTCATGTTCCAATCTGAGAATCCGTTTGTCCTGTTTCGATAACTTGCAATCCACGTCAGATTCCAAATTTTCAATTTTTTTATCAACTTCTTGTTTCAGATCTCCTAATTTTTCTCCTATACGACGAGCCTGTTCCTCCATCATACGACGTGTCTGAGCCTGTTCTTCAACCATTTGGCGTGCCTGTTCCTCTTGACGGCGAGCTTGTTCCTCTTGACGGCGAGCCTGTTCCTCTTGACGGCGAGCCTGTTCCTCCATCAATCGCCGAACTTGTTCTTCCTGGTGACGGGCCTGTTCCTCTATCATTTGTCGTGCCTGTTCTTCTTGACGTCGTGTCTGTTCCTCTTGACGTCGTGCCTGTTCTTCCATCATTTGTCGTGCCTGTTCTTCTTGACGTCGTGTCTGTTCCTCTTGACGTCGTGCCTGTTCTTCCATCATTTGTCGTGCCTGTTTTTCTTGACGTCATGTCTGTTCCTCTTGACGTCGTGCCTGTTCTTCCATCATTTGCCGCAGAGCAAGGAGGATATTGGCATCGTTGGTTTCACCCAACACGCGATTTGCATCGAAACTTTGACGTCGGGCAGCGTCGCGTGCTGCTTGTGCCCTTGTCTGCACTCCCTCCGCAGCTGGAGACTCCGCTACAAACTCCTCTTGACTCTCCCTTGGAGTAATTGGCATTTTTCTATCCCCAATTCTGACACCAAAATGTTACGAGCTAGGGGATCGGATAGAAAATGCCGTCGATTTATTCAAGGGTTTATTTCAATAAAATCTACGAGGAATTCGTTTATACTAATATCTGGAAATTACGCACAGAAAAGCACTAATAACACACACAATGAAACACTGTCACTAATCACTTAAATTACTCGGTACTTTATCACTGGTATCACTTATTCGCACTTTTTCTCTTCGCTGTTTATCGCTTGGAATCGCATTCGAAACTGAACTGATTGGTCGCGTTTTGGCTCGCTTATATATCCCTGGGAATAGTCTCGAACGATATTTCTACGAGAACTTTCTAGGCGGGAGCGCTACTGAGTAGCGATCGCACAATTCTAGAACGCGCGTACTCGCTATCTCTTTCGCACACTGCTATGTGCCTGTCGTACGGCGTTCTAGAGTTCTCGGTCTAGCTTCGAGAAGGTTCTTATCTTTCCTCTCTTTCGCGTATCAAACAGTGCTTGTCCCACACCTAGAAAATTCGTTCTAGAATATTCCTTCATCAAAGGGGTATAACCAGGCCTGAAAACGCCTGAAAACGGGTCTACTGTAAAGTGTACCATTAGTCTATACGTGTTCTGAAACCGACTGAAAAAATGTTTCAACCTCCTGAAAACTACGGCAACATTATGTAAATTTCGATTTTCTAATATGTGATTGACCCTCTCCCGAAACGGTCATAAATCATATTTCAGCCTGCTGAAAAGTTCTCTAAGTAGTGGAAAAATCTAAAAACATTGCAGTTGACCCGTCTTCGTAACAATATTTTATTTTAAATGTTTATAATCCAGACGTTCTTAAGAACAGCTCGAAGTAGTCAAACCATTTAAATGCTATTTGTCTTCTTTTTTTCTTCAGTTTTTTGATGTTATTTGTGTGTGATGTTTGTTGTTTATGATTTTTAATTTCTAAATGAGAAAAGGTCGATTGGGTTTTATGATCAAATTCATTTAATTATTACTTTTGATTTTTCAAAATTCTTTTCTAAACAGTTTTCAGTCAAAGGTACTAAACATCGTGGAAAAAACTAAAAAAAAATTTTGTAACCAAAAAAAAAGTTTTTTTTGGCAATTTAAATAAAAAAATAAAAAAACAAAACCTTCAAAGATCGTACATTAAAACCGCCTATTGTCAAATATGCTTTTTTTTAATTACGATACCGCTGTGAGGAAACTACTCGTCAATAAATTGCTTTAAGTCGAACTTAAAATATATTTTATCAGATTTCCAGTTAACAATATGCGACAGATACATTTTCCACCTCTGAAAATGCAATACGTGTATTTATTTTCAGTTCCATAATCTTATAAATACGCATAAGTTGATAAATTATTTTCGGGTTTTTACAGTGTAGTCGATTTATTGCTGAGACTTTTTAAAAAGATTAATTGTTAACGTATTTGATCATTATCGTAACAGTTAATTACACAATGACAAAATAGTATTACCACTGTCAACTCGACCTTAGAGTTTCCACTATAATTATATAGTAGGTATAACTATCTTGTAAACTTCACCGGGCGGATTACGGAGTCATAGAATATGCATCGCTGCCTTACTGGTTGACTCAAGCAGACCTAACCGTTCTCATTCATGAATATTTTATGTTTTCTAGAAAATGCCTGTCTTATATTTTACAATATAAAAATTGTGCCTTCATATTGTGCATCGTTATATAGAATTTGCATCAAACGACGTTCGAATTTTGTTCGAAAAAAAAAATCTTTTTTATTATGTGCGCGATAAATTCTTGTTCGCACGGGAAAGAAAAGCATTGTGTTTGTCAGACACAGAAGCTCTATTTGTCTCTAAAGAAATATTATCAATAAAGATAAAAAAAATAAAAAAAATGTGATACAGCATTAGTAAATACATATAACCCTGAATTTTCAATCCTTTACAATCAACCCCTATTTTTATTTCATTATTACAAACTTATGTTGTAAACTCTGAGGTTTATACAGAGAAAAATACACAGAACAACAAAAAAAAGATTTCATTCCGGAAAACCGAACAGTCTCTGGGATAGCATAACAAAATGTTCCATGTTGGTATCTACCAAACAGGTAGGCTCAGTAAAATCTCATTAAGGAGAAACGAAGTTCGCGGGGGCAGCTAGTTTACTATATAATTTAATGTGTGTGTAATTACATTTTAATATGAATGATATTTTAAATTGACGCGTTGCAATAAGTTCCAGTAAATGCCATCACTCCAATTAACATAAATTTTCAAGACGCAAAATGTCTATTATATAGAGATGTATAGATAAAATTCTCTAAACTACTTAAACGGCACAGTTCACCATTCAAGCGAAAACGAATCAATTTTAAACAGTTTTATTTTCACACGACTATATAAAAATAAGTGTGTCAAGTCCTATGCTAGTTAGAAAATAGGGTACTTTCATAGCATTGTACTGTAAATGCAGTACTTGCGAACAAAGCACAGTTCTGAATGCGACGGACAGTGGAGATGGACTGATGAATTACTTGTTGCTCAGATACGGGAAAATTGCTATAATGCACCTATTGTGATATGGGCTTAATCTTGCTTTTGGATTGAAGCGGAAATATTATGTCCGATCGCTAGAATACGTCATAATTGTGCGCATTTGTTAGAATGTAGGGTTATTGATAGCAGTACTTCTAACATAGACGTATGTTAGAATTGTATAAGTTTGATAAAACACGTTAAAATCTTATAAACTAAAATGAAATCCGCAATTTTATCCTATTTATTCATACTTTAATTTGCATTTGACCTAAGTAATGGTAAGTAAGTATACTGCCTTACCTCTTTTTATCAGACGAGCTGTTTTTTAATTTATTTAAGAATCTCTTTTTGAGCATTTCTATTCTCGTAGCTACCCTAAGATTAGCTTCTACATTTTGTATCTTCAATATTATTACTTTTTTAGATTTTAGTTTACCTTTGGTGTTACTTTTTTATTTTCTTATACTAGGGTTGCCTCAAAGCAATCGCTTGTTAATAAGGCCCGTTTCCTGATAGCCTATATAACCATTTGTATATGATTATTTAAGGTAACAAAGTATAAATAAATATATAATAAATACAATACGTTTCAGCAATATCACATACGTGTGTTTTCTTTCCAGTCAATTAAAATAAGTTACCGTGATTTACAATAAATACCCAGGAGCACCGAGGGCTTCTAGGTAATATTTAAATGCCATTTAACACAGCTATAACATCAATAAGGGTTCATGCAATATTCAAAAATACATACCCATGAAGTAGGTGGGTATCTCGGGAATGGTGCAATAGTCTTCGTTGCTACGTTGCTCGGTATTTCATATTTGATACCACGCTTCAGTCGTTGTTTTCTTCGCTCCCTAGATTTTGCTCTTATCATAAGAGCTGCCTGCATACTTGCCAGTTTTGTGCCTTTATTGAGCGGTCACAGATATACGATTCCCGGAATATTACGTTTGAGGTTCTAGCGTTACTATTTACACAAACACCAATATCACTTTGTCAATCACAGTACGAATTATCATTAAATTTAGAATTGGAGAGAGGCACGAGAAAAGGCGACTAACAAACTAATATTACGATATGTTAGGGTGATGAATGGAAGCTACCACGATTTGGCATTAATTAGTTCCTTTCAACAGTCATGTTTCATTCCGTATATCGAGTCGTAGTCTTTGATTCTTCGCCTGCCACCGTACGCTCTTTCTTATGTGTCGTTTTTTCATGGCCTTCCCACTTTCTGCACTTCATTAATTAACACTTCAGAACACATATTGATTTTGTACTTACTTTCTACTGTTAAAATAAATACCCGTTATTATGTTTCAACGACTATATAAAAGGGAGGTTATTGCACTGTCTCACATGAAGTATCATGCAGATCCTACGCATACAATGACTTTTAAGCTCTACGTAACATTTATTAAAATCGTGACCCAGTTACTATTTCATGAATAGTATCTGGTTCATTAACAGTAATATCTAGGAACATTTAAAGCGTACAAAAAATAATCCTAGAGAATAGTCACACACGCCGTAGTTAGGTCAAGTATCACGAGACACCTAACAGTTACTTTAGTTTAAAAATACACTTCTCTGCGTAGCTACGGAATACAATGAGCACATTTATAACAAATTTAACATCAATTTAACATGCTTTGTGAACAAACGACTTACCACTTACTTTTACCTTTACAAAGACACTTTTTACGAATATTCGATGTCATTGACAGTAAAAAGCGACATCGACATTCCTATAATCCATATTAAACGTTAAGCTGCGATTTATTAAAAAACTTAAGTCAAACTAGGCCAGCCAACTTTGATTCAGTCATTCTGATTGAGGACGAACTTTCCAGTATTACAATCTTAACTAAACACAAAACTTTTATTAACCATAAATAGGCCCAGTGTAATAAGGCTCGCACAATAATAGGAATCAAAGCAACGGCTATTTTCACCAACGACTCCTAAGTTTAGGAGAATATAACTGACGTGTATTTACTTATCTTAAAGACAGCAAATCTTTGAAGTTTGCCCTACATTTAGTGAAACAGCACAATTAAGACAGCATTTGACATTGAATTAACACAGTTAACTAATGAATTACGCCAACATTTCAAGTTGCAGCCAGATTTTAACTAACGGATTCAAATCCTCATTTGATACTTTATTTCTATTGATATATTTGTTTTTGCTTATATTTATCATTAAACATGGACTTAGGAAACGTTGATGAATTGTAGCAACACCGAATTCTAACACTTACATGCTTTATACATACTGTCGGCTGTACCTCGACGAGATCGCATTGCGAGGGCTCGGCGGCGGATAGCGGACGCGGCGGCGGCGCGAGCAGGCGGGATTCCCAATGCTGGCACGAGTAGGCGCGGACGCCGGTCGGGGCCGGGTGTACGGGGCTGTGCGGGCGCGGGCTAGGCGGCCCGGGGTGGCGGCCGTGTTGACGCGCCTGTGTGGTTTGCAAATCGTAATATACAAAGGCTTTGTATCATATTTGAGTTACTCATTATGGCCAATTTCAATTTTTGCCTATTGAGAGGCCGCGCCCGCTATGCGCGTTCATACGTTTTTTTACATATTGTATATAGTTTTAAAACCTATTTATGAGATAAAATATATATAATTGTTTCCTAGGAACAGCGAAGATGAAATGATTACATTAAAACAAGAGCATATACTTTTTTATTGTGGGGTGTAGTCAACATAAGGGAGATAGCTGTCTACATATATTTCACAAACAGGATAAAAATTGGGATTGATACACAATGTAAAATACCTTTCTGCCCGCGAGCGAGGCGCCGCCCGCCGCCGCGTACATGCACGGCGCGCGCGCCCCTCACCCGACGCGCACGCGCACTCCGCCACCGCCTCGCCGCATCCGCGCAACCCACCTGCAACTGATCATGCCCACATTTACTGTCACTGTCATTGTAAACCGCGATACTATATATATACGACGCGATATAATCTCATGCCTCTTATTAAAAATCTATATTTGAAGCGATAACAAGTCGAAAAACTATTTAAGTACCGAAAATTCCTTTAATAATACTGTAATGAAATGTATAGGCGGGTTTTATAAATATATATATTCCAATATAGATAATTCAACTGGCTGTGCCAGAAGTAATAGAGTTTTTAAACATAGATTTAATATACTTTTGGAAAAAAAATTATCTAGAAATGATTATTTGTGTGAAACACTATAATTAATATTGATTTGATTAATAATAATTATTCATCATAATAATATCTTTTAATAACATCATATTTTATCAGCACATTATAAGAATTGACTAATTGATATGACTCATAATATACTAACATAATGATGGATAATTTTACCTTAACAAATAAATAAAACTTCTATAGTACATTCCTTTAAAGATATATTTGTACGTCATTATGTATGGTGGAATACGCGAACTTTCGATTGTACCAGCATAACATTTTAGTACCATATTGTTCCAAATAATTGTATTAATATAATTGTAACTCATAGTAGCAAGAAAATATAGGACACGGATTACAAGCATTTTCAAACACCATTCGATGTTTACATCTATAAGGCAGTTTGTGAATAAAATCCACTCCAATATGTAAACTGTATAACTTTAATGGAATAAATAATCACTGAGCTCAGGCCTCCTTTAATATAAATTAACAGCATAATATCCTAAACTTCTGACTACATCTATGTTAATCTTTCATTGGCATTCAACTTTTAATTCACGAAAATATAATATAAACTTTTTACACCTTAATTTTATAAAAAATTAGCTTGTTGCTTTTGTTTTAATTATTCATTTAATGAATTAATAAGTTATGGGCCAATTATTACGTAAGTCATTTTACATTATTAATTAAATTAAAACTTATTAAATGTCTACATAAATCTTCTTATTTAAGACATATGTACAGGACAACGTCTGTCGGTAGTATTTTTTTTCTATACCATTAAATATATAAAATAGTTAAAATGATTTAAAAAATATTGACCTTGATACCTGGAAATCTTCCACAGTCCGTTTCAGAAGGCATTTTCTTTTGCGAACTGTGGAATCAACTACCGGCGAGGGTCTTCCCTGAGAGATACGACCTCCAACTAATCTAAATTCAAGCGTCAACGCACCCACTAAAAATGGGTGAGATGACTGCCCTTTTTGGGCGTTCCGCAGGCTCATTTGCCCCCCTATTATATATAAATATATACATATATAAACGCAAACGTTGAATAATACAACCCTTTCAAATATTTTTACTTTTAACAGCTAGTCACATTGGAGTGCAAGCACAAAAATATTTTCTAACAACATTAAGAAGGTCATTAGACATTTACGCTAAAAAGAAATAAAATTAACTTTCTTTCAGCACTTTCGTGACACAAATAGAGTTCACGGAATGCTGCGATTGACCGATAGTACTTAAGGTAAATTGCGGAGAAATAATTGCTTGAAATAATTCCACTTGCATACTGAATATTTATAATTAACAAGTTTTCACATTTATTAATTTTTCATCATTTCCTTTGTTTATTAGTGGTTCTTAGGTTTAACTAACAGCAAAGTGTATCCTCATCCTAAATTAATAAATTTTCAGGTGACTAAGTTAATAATATAAGTAAGGTATGTGAATAATATGTGGTTGTATTTTCGCCTAAAATTGAACTTGGAACTCCAGATGAAAATATTACTAAATAAACCAAGACGATGCCAAATAAAAAATACAGTGTTACATCCTAAACTACAACGTGTTAGATTCAGACCTCCGATTTCTGTATCTATTTCGTAACTTTTTTTTCTAATTAGACAAGTACGCGATCAGCCTTCTGCGTCCGATGACGTCGAATCTTTGAATCTAGCCAGTTACTTTTCGATGTTTTTCTTTACCATAAACGCGACTGTTGAAGCGCACATTGACAGAAATATCAACTGTGTGGTACCCGCCAGCCGAGGATCGAACTAATAACATCACTATGAGAGTCGCATGTTGATACCACTAAGCAAGTTGTATATTGACGCTGCATAAGCGAAATTTTAAGCATTTACGCAAAAAAAAAACAATTGCTATAACGTATTTAAAACTGTTCAAACCTTGAAGATGGAAATCATTTTGATTCTTCGATCAGTAATTATGCTCAATACAGTTCAAGAAGGCTTTGTGCCCCGAAGGCCAATAAATAACTTCTATATTGTATTGAAAAATGCGAAATAAAAGTGTACACTACTCTATTTAGAGATTGGCCTTCGTTCAAGCAGCATCTTGTTCTGTAGGTATCACAAAGGCAACCTCGAAAACCCTTGTGTTCGCAAGTCAGGTTTTTTTCAAGGGTTTTTGAGAAGGTCTTATTCATCACCTTTCAGCTTTAAGCTGAAGTATCTATTCTTTGATCGAATAGTTCGATAATAAATCGAGTACACTTGTGGTGTTTCAAGTGACTTTAGAGATTTTAATATAAAATGATAAGATTAAATTTCTTTTCCATTCCACTCAGTCTTATCTCGGCGAGTTGATCGTCTAGTTTTCAAATCTTGGTTTAAAATAATACAATCTATGGCATTAGACAAATTCGATTTCAAAGGAATCCACGGTTAAGAGTAAAAGTAGCCGAAAAATTCGAATATTCAATCTTTAGTACGTGGCTTTGGAATTTCATTCGAGAAAAAAAACACTTGTTGCCTAGATTGTTTTGCTAAACAAACCCAATACAAGTATTGAATGTAATTAGTTACTACATTAATTGGGGTCTATTGCACCACACGGACTAACATCCACACTCCGCGCCTTACTAAAAAAGTTACCTCGGCGCTGGGGTCTGTAAATTCCAATCAATAAAAAAGGCGTTACTAGTACATTGTCGAACTGGAAATATAAATAAAAACAACCATATAACTATCAAAAGAAAACCTATAGAAATATTATGTATTACTTTTTCTTTGTGTAGTAAAGTTGAGCGGCAACATTGATATAAAATTGAAAAACTATTTAATATAGGCGAGTTAAAAATATCCCACGAAGCCTTCTCAATAGCATCTTGAAGCTTACAAAGAGAAAATATAAAAGTTTTAAATAAGGTGTAATATTTTATGTTCAGCAACGTCATTATGTGTGGTATTATGTTATTCTTAAAAGGCCGGCAACGCACTCGCGAGCCCTCCGGCGTTGAGAGTGTCCATGGGCGGCAGTATCACTTAACATCTGGTGAGCCTCCTGCCAAAAAAAAGAATATGCGAACTTTCGATTGTACCACCATAACATTTTTGTACCATATTCTTCCAAACAAATTATTATTATTATTATTAAATAATAATAATAATTTGTTAATATAATTAAATTTTAAAATGTTAAATTCCAAAACATTAATATAATTTTTTCATATCATCATTATTATTATCATTTATATCATTTGAAATGTGTGTATGAAGCTGAAATATAATTCCATAGCTAAAGAATTTTACCATGCTAAGATTGTTTTGTCATTATACATACAATTTATTGAGCCTTTATTAAATATAACCGAGATTATACTGACGTAAAGTTTCTTTAGTATTGTAAAACATTCATATCATGTTCATTTAAAAATAACGTGGAATTTTAATTAAAATCAAAAATTTAAACAGTTTTGTAAAGTGTAATAAAGAAATTCTTTCACCCTTATGAGATGTGCCTCATATTATTGAATATATTAAAGTCGGGTAATACAAAGAATAATTAAAAAATACTACCCAAATGGGAAGTTTGAATACATTAATCGCATATCATATTTGTTTACTATTGTGTATCACAACTCTGTCAAAACGTAGATTCAGGCGGAGCTGCGATAGAAAGAAAGGCGAAGTTTCTTGCAAGTTCTTCTACGGATTTGATTTGGAATACTCCTTTCAAATATTGACGTTCAAAAGTGTACGTTAGTGTGTGTTAATGTGTAAGAGGGTTGTGTGTGTTAATAATATGATTCAATAAATTTCTAATTAATTTGGAAGCACTATTAATTTAAATAATCTAATCTTCAAATTTTACGTTGAATACTATGCTCATAATAGGGGTACACAGAACATATCGGCTGTGTCTTACTATTTTTCCTGCCCTCATATACCATTTTTCTTTCATTTATTATAATAATCCATTTTTTCTGGTATCATATTATCATTACCACATAAATTAATAAAAATTGAATATATATAATAATCGATAAACGTATTTCAAAATTCCTATTAATCAATTATTGTGAACTATATTATCGTGAAATATTCAAAGACAATGCAAGAATTTATAAAACATTATAAAATTACCAAGGCTAGTGAAGTTGCAGGCTAAAGACAATTTATAAATCAATCAATGCCCTAACACATTGACACCCACAGAGTGTCATTATTTTGGTATATTCTTGTAATGTCATTTTAATAGCAGCCTTATCGAGCGTTGTAGCAAGAATCACTTCGAATTTGGTGGTTCATATTTGGTCTGTATATATTCAAATTTCTTTTACAAGTTACTAAATTATGTTTTGATTATAATGTATTGTTTTTTAGACTTATATGCTATATTGTTGTCACTCTTTCATGGGCGTAAAAAAAACGCCGCTTGGTCTTTCGTAGAACACTCTCTCGTGTCAAATCTAAATGTTAGTTTACCACAATTTTTTTGTCATTCACGCGACTGACTGACCTTTAAAATGCTCCTAATTTTTCCTTTGTCCATAATTCACAATACAGCGTTACTTTAAGTATAATCCACATAAAACGCCACATATTTACAAAGTAAATTAGTTAAATACACTCCGATCGGTCGATTCAAATTAAGGCTATATCTATTGATCATATTGACGATTACTTACCAATTGCTACATATATCCTTGAATCAATTTCGTCATTTCACTCACTTCACTAGAAATCCCTTTAATCACATATTTAAATAAACAAGATCTTTAACATTACATTATTGTTAATAATTAACTGTCACATAATTGTTTAGGTAATGATTACAATTCTAAACAAATACATATACTATACAAATCTTAACAGTATTGCTATTTTAATGCATAATATACTAGTACAGACAATACATAGAATGTGCCTAACGTTTCGTTACCATGGTTACACTTTTTAAATATAAAACCTGCTTTGTTAACTTGTAATTTGTTGCCATTTTTTTCATAAATTCTGATTTGCGCGGGAAAGTAATATTCAGAAACTGTTATTTAAATTAAATAATTGTTTTTTTATATTTGTATCTATATGTATTAACTGTCTTGGAAATTAACTTTTTCATGTAAAAAAATCATGTTTTATTCCTTTTTATGATATTTGCGCGTGTACAGCTTTTTATTACAATTCAGATACATTACAAATTACCTGAATTGTAATAAAAAACTGTCATTCATGAAATAAAACATTTTTAACATATTTTTTAACTAATAGAAATGCGAGTAAATTCATTATTTACTAAAAGAACGTTACTCTCATTTAAATTTAGAACCTGCAATGCAAATAATTTTGAAAATGGAATTACATTTGACATAAATATAAATTCCATTTTTTTTAAGTATTAAAAGACGCGGGAATTTAACATTTTGCATTCTTTCGCAACTACTATTTTCTTAAATATAGAATCTAC
Organism: Pieris mannii; assembly: GCA_028984075.1. Classification (NCBI taxonomy): domain Eukaryota; kingdom Metazoa; phylum Arthropoda; class Insecta; order Lepidoptera; family Pieridae; genus Pieris; species Pieris mannii. The sequence continues at coordinate 5,905,078 of CM054783.1, forward strand.
TTTCTGAATTAAATACGAACTAATTTCTCCTTTATTTAAATTCCAATTGAAACGTTTATCATTGACGTGTTCAAATGCACAATTTTTTGTACACGAACATTGGCCATGATGAATATTTTGAAATACCTACTTTTAAAATTAAATTAGACTCTCCTTGACGTACGTTATACGTTTAGCAAATATAGAGCTTCGTATAGGTTAAGGTTCTAGTCTGAGATTTGTTAATTTAACTCCGGACATTTCACCTTCACATTTTGACGTTTGGAATTGCTAATCGATTGGAATCCAATTTAGTATGGCTACGTATTCGCATTGGGTGAAATAACCTGACCTAAAAAACTATACGCCTTCCTGACCTTGGCAAGGCGAGGGTAAGACAATTGTTTTAGGCTTTTTTAGAGGTCGTAAAATATAAAACTATTGTTATTGTCAGTTAGCTGTGAACACAATCGAATGTATTGGAAATAAAAATTTAACAAGATTTTAAACTAACGTGAAGTAAAGAGGTGAACGTGAATACAAATTTTAAAAACGTTACTGACTTCTTTTCAAAGATCTAATTTCGATGATGTTATAACGTCTGTAATAAGAACGTTTTCTAATTACTCTCCAAACGTATATCCAGTAAATCTATTTTAAAAAATTTGAGCCATCATGGGACGCCTGGTAGATGTGAAACATCGAAATTATTTTGTGAAGTAATGTGCAGAAATGAACAGATTGTCATAGGAACTAAATATGTCATAATTATAAAATAAAATATTACGATTTTGTTTTCCAGACAACGATGTCTATTTATTGAATAAACACTATTTTCATTAAATACAAAAATTTACTACTGCCTATAAACTGTATGTATATACCATCATATAGCGTGGCGATGCGTCGCCACGGCATGCGTCGCCACGCCAGAAATCGGTTTTACGTGCGGCTATAGATGTTTCACATCAAAATGGAGACCAAAATCATCATCAAAAGCTTGTCAACCCCTGGACGGAGGCCAAGTGTCTTTGCTTCATGTGTGTGTGTGTGTGTATAGGTGTTGTGTTGGTTCACCAACCCACCAAACACCAACAACAACACACCTATCATACGAAGTTCTTCACAACTGCAACTGCGACAGCTGAGTTTGAGAAATTGTCATTAGCCTTCCTTTATTCCCTTTTTAAAGTTAATATATAATGACAGATAATGTACATATTTATTTACAGATTCGATTAAGATAAATGCCGAAACTAGAGTCAACAGGGAATAGAGTTAGTAAACAAACGAATCTACCTTTTTTATAAATGTCAGAGTTCAAAATTTAAATTAATTGGAAGCTCTTGTCAAACAAGCAATAATACTCATAAATTAATGTTCAGTTGTCGAATAATTTCATGTGGTAGAGATAAGCTGTTTTAATAATTTTCAATTAATTATTAATTGGGTTTATACAATTTGAATTTTGATTTTGTGAGTGATCTAGCGTATGATAAGTTTAACAAGCAGTTGCGTGTGAAAATAAATATTTTTCTGAATTGAATGTTATTAACTAACATCAACATAATTGTATCCAAAGAAGTTTTAGTTATTAGTATGATTGAAAGTCTAAAATTCGCGGGAAATCAACGATTAGCATAGGGCTGGTTTTTAGTTTTAAATTTAGAACACATTTTGAAAACTGTAGTCTTTCTTTGATAAAAAATATTTACTCTAAAGATAAGACTATATCCTCTTATAGTCTCTGGCTTGGAAGAGAGAAACACAATAAAAATGATATCAATTGTATGATGTGTTTCTTATCGTTTACATGTTCAATTTCAAATAGACAATGTGAAGTATTGTTAAGCAGCAGCAAGTTTTTTTTTAATAGCTATTTCCAGTTGATAATTAAGCTTGTCCTGTTTTATATGCAAGAGATGTTTTGATAATTTTTTGGTAGGTTATAGATAAATAATATTAAGTATTATAGATCATATGAGTGCATGGTTTCCGTTGTGTTAATTATTTCTTGACTTGGTATTAGTGGGCTTACTGGGCTTCATTATATCACTCCTAGTTTCATATCAACCTGTATTCAACAGTCTAATTCATATTCTAATTTATTATTCATTATTACTCAAGATGTCATATGGAACATGGTGTAATGGTTGCAGCTCCTTACAAACATTGTGTAAAAAAAAACTTGGCGATTAAAAAAAGTGGCGGAGAGTTTATTGCCAGTTCTTCTCTTCCGTTCTACGCCCGTGATTTGAGAACTGGCAGTAAATGTAAAATTAGATTCATTTAATGTATATTTCTTTTTTTTGGCGTTCATAAGTGTACATTATGTTACCTATATAAATAAATGATTTTTGATTTGATTTGATTTAATTCGTAGACGTAAAAAGCAATATGATTTGTCACAAACCGAGTGAAAAATATCTTAAAAAGAGTCATCTAAATTAGACCATTCAAAATTATACGTCAAATATCAGAAACGAAATTTAAAGCCAGATTAGTTAACTCATTAAAGGCATATGGCTGTGAAAGCTTTCAAACCTTCAATTGGCTCTGGTGTAAGCTTATTTAAATCTTCGCCTTTAACCTTAAACTATTAATTAATGACTTTCGGAGTTTTTTTTAGTTTTATTTATTTATTTATTCACACTTCGTTGCTAGAAAGAAACACAAATAACACAATACATATAAATTACAAGGGATGCAGCGGGCGGCCTTATCGCTAACAAGCGATCTCTTCCAGGCAACCCTAGTAAAAAAAGAAAACAATAAATAAAAAAAAAATTATGAGTGCAAGAAGTGCATAACCAGAAGTTATATATAGTTATTATAGTTTTGACATGTAATAAAATGTTTTTAACTTTCAACAGTACTGAGGACCAAACACGCACTATTTTGTTAAGGATCATGTTACCCTACATTAATTAGGAATAATTCTACTAAGGAATACGAATTCGTAGTTCTTTTGTTTATTAAAACAGCAATGTTAAGCTTAATCCGATATTAGTAGAGTTCGTATGGGGTTATAAATAAAATAAAAAATTTACATTTAATTGGAATTGTTCGATCACTAACTGGCGTTGTTGTAAATGAATTGTTAGTTTGCTGAATTCATAACAATGTTCGTTTGAACTGTACACACTTTCTAGTTAATAATTAGTAACATATTGTCTCTGGTTATTTTATAAATGAATAGCTGATAGAATATTGTAAATAATCATTTAATAAACACATCGAAATGAACTCTTTGATAGTGGAAACAAAGTGTCTCGTGATATCAACATCTTGTTAACCTGTTCTATACCGATACAGAATATCCTTGGAAGAATAGTTTAATTATAAATTGTGATCTGTAGGAATTATTGTCAGGTACAGTTAGCATGTCAAAAGGAAGATACTGGTTGCATATGACGCAGGGAATCCTACTGTAGGAGCTAGAGCACTTTACTTTACGTAAATACCTTGTTATTTAGCATAATAAAGTTTTATTCTTTATTTCTCATATATTCTCGGCGTCATATAAATTATGACCACGAAACAATAGACAAGTCACGCCTCATAAGAAATATTAATGCAAATATTTTCACTGAATTAGGTTTGCACATAAAAGATTTTGTATAATTGAGTTTTCCAACGCGAATTTACAGTTACAATGGCTCTACAGTCCAGATCTAAATGTATGCTGTAATTGGATTCATTTAGAAAAATATAATAAGCAGGTTTTTTTATCTTTACCAATGTTTATTTGATTATAAGCTTTGGTTACATTTTATGCTATTTACGTAATAAATAAATGAATTTAATTGTTTATGTTGGTTGTAAATTATTTAATAATAATTGCGTGTGCTAGTATTCCATTTGTTAGATCAGAAATAATTGGTATTCATACATTGTAACAATCCTGGCAGCGTAGAAAACCATATATGAACTTAAATTTATCGCTACTTATTAATTACATATTCGTTTGAAACTACTCTATATTGTGAGACAGTGCAATTAATTACATAGACCCAAAACCATTTGATTAATCACCCTATGACGTCATTAATAGAAAAAGCACAAAAACACGGTCGAAATGTTGACCTGTTTGGGCGACCGCGGCCAAGCCCATAATCTGTTAATTACCACTTAAATTAATTAAACTAAACACGGGTTAAGAAGTTTGCAAAGTTTTTAATTTTTGAGTTTATTTCGCGGTACGGACCGAGGAAAGGCGCGCGCGGGCGCTGTCTGCGCGATGTTTGCGCCGCGCCGCCTCAACCACGACTGCCGGCATGGAAATTCGATTTTTCGTGACGTTTCCTCCGCGCCTTGACGATCGAAGTGCACGCGAGTGAAAAGTGCCTCCAGTGATTTTGCACGTCCCTAAAACGATGATATTTATGCCACTGCCGCGGGAAGCGGACGGCAACAATTGGGCACGCAACTTTCGGTAATATGATGGCCTTGATATTAAATGTCTGATTCTTAATATTGAACATTACTGGGGATTATTTTAATACTAATATGCATTTTTAAGTTACTAGTAATACCTAAAATTTGTAGTAGCTTATAATAATAGTCTTAAATACTAATTATGTTAAAGTTACACCACACTTATTTACAATTATATCTATACACAACAGTTCAAAAGAATTTTACTGAAATAATTAAGTATGTAAAAAAGTAATTATTAAGGTTAAATGTAAATATATTTAATGTTTCATATTTCATCTTTAATTTTACCATAAATTACATTGTAATAGTCGAAAATGTAATTTCTGCAAAATACATAGAAAAAAAACACTACCCATTTCTTTAAATTTTGCGCGATTCGTACAATTAAATTTAAGATATAAACTCACATCTTTGGTATCATCACACCAGTGCCACGATTAATTTATTGTAGGCAAGATTTGTATAACTTTCTATTAAAAAGGTATCTGTTTAATACTCAGCTTATTTTTATAAAACCTTAATTGTGATTTTTCATCATATTGCCTACTGCCCCGCTATTTATTCAATGGCTCAATACATATATATATATTGACGATGTAAGACACCGTGTCTTTACTATCAAAGACGTTATCAAATAAAATGATTTATAAGTGACTTTAGAAGCTAAACAAACTGTTATTTTTTATTCTAATTAATTTTGATTTCAAAAATTCCAATCAAACATCATAATTCAATAAAAACGCTAGGCAAGATGGCGTCGCACAAATAATATACCATGCCTGTTAACATGTAATGAAATGTTAAGTGGTAATCAGAGTTAGTATATACTTGTTCTTCTAAGGATTACCGTAAAAGTAATTATTATTTTCCTATTAAGTTTATCTATTATTTTTCGCTTAATTCTTTTTTACGCGAAATAAAGGGTAAAATAATTGTTTTCTTATCTACTTTGTTATATAGAATATTTTTTTAATTGCTTTTGTTAAAAAGTAGTGATGAACAACACTGTATCAAAGATAAAGTTACACTGTATTTATACAAAACACAAAATTTAATTCAATATTATGAATATCTTTAAGATAAATATCGCGAGGAAAGGGACTAAGACCAAGCGACGTTTAAGACTGATCACTTTAAGAGATATTATAAAACAGATATCAAAAGTCCAAGAGAATGGAATTTTAGAGGCCTTGTTATTTTATTAATAGGTAAATCTATAAAGGCCTACTTAAGCATGAGACTAGAACATTTTGTTTAAAACTTTTGTACATCGCAGTTTATAAATTTAAAATTAAAAAAAAAACCCAACCTATTTTTCTCTGTATATCTGGTTCGTTGTCGATCATTATTTTTTTCTAATGGACATGTCGGTAATTGTCTGACACACGCTGCGGAATTTTTGGGTGTACGACATGCCATTTCCTTCAGCGTACCGGAACACACCCACCACCAACACCGACCTAAAGTACAGCGCACATTGACAGAATTTATGCATACCCGGGAACCGAACCCTGGGGTTGAGTCGCAATCTAACTCCATTAGGTCTCTAACTCAAATATTAATATATAAACCGCACCATTGTGAACGAAGGTTTTATAATACTTAGTATTTAAATTAAGCTATTGATTAATTCTCGGTTGTTTTCTCTAGAACACTTAACCATCATGACGTTAAAATTATCTTTGTCGATTCTCTTTGTCGTTGCCTGTGTTCAAGGTAAAATATTTAATTACTAATTCGCTAATATGATCTTATTGATTATATGTAATGTTTTATTCTGAATATAATTTGGCTTCATCTTGTATGTATACATCGGAGTAACTACATTTTTAAATAGAAAGTAATAGTAAATTTAACCATTTGATTTAATTTAACTAAATTGAGTGACTGCACTAATAAAACGATAATGGTTTAGAACATTTTGAATTTTTCAGCACAATTAGAAGATGGTGATAGCAGAATAATAAAGGGTAAACCAGCGCAAAATGGAAAGATTCCATATATGGCATCAGTGCAGGTTACTGGGCAAGGCCACATGTGTGGAGGTTCCATACTTGATTCCAAGTGGATTCTGACTTCAGGACATTGTATTGCCCGGTATGATAACTGTAACATTTGCTAAGATTTATTTTTTAACACAACTACATATAAAATATACAGTACTTACAACATTCATAAACAGGGGGCAAACGGTCAGGAGGCTCACCTGATGTTAAGTGATACCGCCGCCCATGGACACTCTCGATGCTAGAGAGCTCACGAGTGCGTTGCTGGCCTTTTAAGAATTTATACGCTCTTTTCTTAAAGGACCCTAAGTCGAATTGGTTAGTGGCAGTGCACCATTAACACAAAACTATATTGACGCAAATTAAAAAAAAAATCAAATTCAAAAATCATTTATTCGTGTAGGTACCATACACTTGTGAACGTCAAAAAAGCAATATACATTGAATGCTTCTAATGTTACATTTACTGCCGGTTCTCAAATCAAGGGCGTTTCTACGCCCTCTCTTTCCTACTGGAAAGAGAAGAACTGGCTATAAACTCTCCGCCACTCTTTTTAATCGCCAAGTTTTTTCTTTTACACAACGTTTGTAAGGAGTTGCAACCATTACATCATGTTCCATATGAAATATTAAGTAATAAAGAATAATAAAATAAATGAATATCAAAGATTTGTCCTCTATCAGCAGCAGGTATGGTGAAATAGAACCACGCACTTACATTCTCGTGGGAAAAACTCGACAATACATAATCGAAACAATTAATATCGTTGTAACGTGCATTATAACATTTCCTCGCTGTATAGCGGTACTTATTCGTGAGCTCCACCATCTCTTGGGTGACCGGTTCTGTCCTACCTACCTAACCTGCCTGTCCTACCTACCTAACGTGCCTGTCCTACCTACCTAACCTGCCTGTCCTACCTACCTAACATGCCTGTCCTACCTACCTGACCTAACCTTTCTTGCTCTGCACTTACTTCGCTGGCTCTACGAACTAAAAAGTCAATCAGTTCTATATTCAACAATTTTCAATTTTCAGCATAATGTCCGATACTGACAAGCTTAAAGTAGTTGTTGGAACCAATAGCTTAAAAGCTGGAGGTCAAGAATTTAGTGTATCCAAGGTTACAGTGCATCCCGATTTCGATAAATCAAAACTTATTAATGATATAGCCCTTCTACAAGTTTCTAAACCTATGGAATTCGGTGACAATGTGCAAGCTATAGATTTACCAGAAAAGTATACAGAGACAGGAGCAAACGTTATGGTTTCCGGTTGGGGATTAACAGCTAATGTAAGCATTTTTATGTTATCATCAAACGGTTTGGCAGTAATTTGGAACCAGTAAGGACAAGCGTTTGTTAGGTTTTTAAACATGTAAATCGGGATTTTTACCTATAAAGTTATGTCTTTTGATACATATTAATTTTAATCCTAAAATTAAGAAATCTTCAACGAGTCTCGATTGGTTTTATAATCCTGGTGTCCTTACCGGTAGAGATTGTTGGGTGTGGCAGAGAAAGAATGTGAGAGAGAGGAGATTCAATGCCGTGGATATGAGAGCGTTAAGAAGTATGGTGTTACATGGTGTGATTGGATGAGAAATGCGTGAGCAGTGTGCGTTATAAAAGGAGGTAAAAGGTTTAGGGGGTTTTGGCATGTAGAACAGATGGCTGAGAAGCGGTTAACAAGAAGGATGAATACAAAGCAAGCGTGATCCAGGAGGTACAAGATAAAATACATGTTAAGAGTTCCTAATTAATGTCTTAAATGTGGATGAAGCAAGCATGTGTGCATATTGGGTAGGTCTTAGAATCGGACAACATCTATTTTTCATCCCCCTAAATGTAAAGGGTAATCCACCCCTAATTTTTTTTTTCAATTTTAGATTTAAAAAAAAAATTATGATACAGCATTAAAAATTCATACAACCCTAAATTTTCAACCCTCTATGATCTACCTTAATTTTTATTTGTTAATTAAAAACTTGTGACTTGATATACTTATGGTTTATATAGAGAAAAAATCACAGGAAAACCCAACAATCTCTGCATAGCAAAATGTTCCATGTTGGTATGTACTAAAAATGTAGGTTGATTAAATCACATCAAGGAGAAACAAAGTTCGCGGGGGCAGCTAGTAGTCATATTATATTTTTTCAGGAACAAAGTGCTTACCCAGACAGGCTTCAAACTGTCAATCGCATTGCACTATCAATTGAAAACTGCAAGGATGTATTAGGGGACCTGCCAAATGAGAAGAGATTGTGTACCGTACCTCAAAAAAAGGGAACTGGTATCTGCGTAGTAAGTAATAATAGTAAAATATAAAAAAGTAAAATGAATTTAGAGACTAAGAATAAGTAAGTAAGAATTTATTTTTATTTAACGAACAATTTAAATCAAACTCAAAAGTGTGCAACACCTATCTATCAACAATATTACTTACCTACAATTTAAAACGAAGACAGGATTAACTAATGAGCCGTATAAAATATTTAGGCGTTTTTGATTGACCTTAAAAAAATCTCTTCTAGCGAGACGCGGGCAACCCTCTGGTAGAAGGCAAGGCAGTAGTTGGTGTCGCCTCATTCGTATTATTTGATTGTGGTTCCAAATACCCCGACGGATATGCAAGTGTCTTCGCTTACAAAGATTGGATTAAAAAGAATATGTCATAAGTATGGAATGTAAAAAGTAATAATTAAATTAAATGTCAAAGATAAAATAATGAGTCCATACCATTATTTTAAATATTCCTTCAACTGAGGTCTATATTACTTAAAACCTTAAAAAATAAAGACTTAAAAATATGTGAAGTATGTTCTTGTTCCGTATTTATATTTTTTCCCAATATCTATTATATATATTTATGTCCTTCGCAATCAGTCCATAAGCATTTGTATCACTAATAATTTTTTAAGGATATAATATGCAAAATCACAATTTCGTTTAATATTAAAAAATATTTTAAAATTTGATATTGATTGATAACATATATGTACATTCGTATACTTATAAATCTAAGGAACCGGTAGTTTTTGCTTCGTAGATACGTTTTTATAAGAAGCATCGATCGTCGTTGTGGCTAAGTTTTACCATTATATCGTTTGGTTCTCATTATGTCTCAGAAGAAAGTTAATAATTATCAGATATATTTCCTTTTAGTTATTAAGATAGGTACCTACTTTATTAAGCTATGAACATTGAATAATTAAGAAAGCATTTTTCTATTATTTTTAAAAATAATTAATTTGTCAAAACGTCATCTGTCTGCGTCGTGTTTAAAAAAAAATAACGCTGCTTGAAGATTTTACCACGGAGCTCGTAAATCAAGACTTAAGAGCAACATTAGGGGTTTATGCTCCTCCATAGTCTATAGTTGCGCGTCGGAGTGATGAGTTTAAGCGAGTAAGAACTTCCACTGCGACGAGCCCCGCACGGGTCTCCATACGTCGGTTTTGACTGAATAAATAATTTAAAAAGATATAAGTATTATGCTGGCGGATGGGCTGTTTTTATTATGAACTATCCATGTGGCGCCGAATTTACGCACACACATTTGCAAGCGATGGCCTTGCTGAGCACACCAAGATTCTTTGAGGCTAATTCTCCCTTTCTTTTTTTTTCCATCTAAATGACCGCGAATTGAACGTCGTTCGATATGTCAACGCCAAGTATTCCTATCTATGGCTTCAACATAGCATATATAAGCAGAAGAAACAGGATGCCAGAATTCAGGTCAGATCCGATCAGACCTTGATGCTGTGATCGTCCAGAAAGCTAGAGATTGAGTCGCATCATCTCTCGGGAGCCTCGAAGCGAGGTTTGAATTCATGTAACATCCTCTATGTTCACAGTGCGTTTGATGATGTTAAGATGTTTTAAGTGGAATATTAACTTCAGAAAAGAATTGCGCAATGCTCACTATTACTATTTATACAACACACCTAGTATGTATATATGTCGTCCTGGGCACAGTACAGCTACTGCTCTCACTAAGATTACAGATGACATAAGACGTGGCATGGATAATAAAAAACTCACAATACTTACCTTGCTTGACTTTAGTAATGCCTTTAATTCGGTAGACATTGATGTTCTCCTTGCTTTGCTCCGTTCTATTAATATGTCCCCTTCTGTGATTAATTGGTTTAAAAGCTATCTATCGGAACGTCAGCAACGAATTAAATTAACTGACAGATTTTCCTCTTGGTCTCATGTTTCTGCTGGCGTACCGCAGGGTGGTATCCTCTCTCCTCTTCTCTTTTCGCTCTTTATAAATTCTATTACTAATCAACTTTCTTCCAACTCTCATCTTTATGCTGATGACCTTCAAATTTACAACCAGTCTACTTTTAATGAATTGCCGGCTGCTATTCTGACGGCAAACTTTGATTTAGACAAAGTTGTGAAATGGAGTAAATCGTATGGTCTTCAGATAAACCCTTATAAGAGTCAGTCTATTATCATCGGAAGTGCATCGTATATAATGAGAATAAATTGGTCAACTTTACCCCAGATTACTATAGATAGTACGGCTGTTCCGTTTTGCTCCACTGTTAGGAATTTGGGCATTACTTTGGATAAAACCCTGTCTTGGCAGCCCCAAATAAATGAACTGAGCAGGAGGATTTTTTCTTCTTCTCACGCACTTAATAGGTTACGCAATTTTTTGCCTATCTCAACTAAAATTTCTCTTGCTCACTCTCTTTTACTTTCTATTCTTGATTATGCTGATGTATGTTATCTTGATTTAACTGAGTTGCAGCTTGATAAGTTTGAGCGCTTACAAAATGTTTGCACCAGATTCATTTTTGGACTCCGTAAATTTGACCATATTTCGGAGTTCCGAAGAAAGCTCAATTGGCTACCCATTCGATTGCGGCGTAAGATGCGCATTTTACAACTTCTCTTTAATATTCTTTTTAATCCTAAAACCCCTAGTTACTTAAAGCAAAATTTTATGTTCCTCTCCGGCGGCAGTTTTGACTTACGTTCCTTAGACAACCTAATTCTTGAAACTCCTACTCATAAAACTAAATTCTATCACTCCTCCTTTACTGTGCAGAGTATCCTGCTATGGAATTCCCTACCAATCGATATTAGACGAGCGCAATCTTTAAATGTATTTAAAAAGCTTCTTTTTGATCATTTTCTTTCTACCTCGTAATTAGTTCTGCTTATATATATTTATTTTTATAGGTTAACCTTTTTATTTGCTTTTAAATTTTTGTCTATAATTATTTTTATTTATTATTATTATTGCTATTTTTTCTTTGATTTTGTTTTATTATATTCAATTAGTTATAGTAACGCTTGTTTTTAGTTTTTAGTTTTTTTGTTGCTTTTGTTAATTGTTTTTTTTTGTACTCTACCCTCTGATGGTGTTTCTTTAACGTTGTTTCTCATTAGGGTTGCCTGGAAGAAATCGCTTGTAAGCGATAAGGCCGCCCTTTGCCTTATATCTTTTGTAACTGTTTTTTTATTTTATTTTTTTATTTTTGTTATGCGTGTTTTTGTATAAGGCAATAAAGGATAAATAAATAAATATATATAAATAAATAAATATGTACATATCTAAAATATGTGTACAATTAGTAAACAAATATGCGCAATGTTACGTGTCTACACTCGTTGATTACGCATATACTATATTAAAAGATCGATCATTAAAATCAAAAGTATTGATTTGTAATGGTGTTGTTCAATTTGAATGGCTTCTATAAAAATATTTATGCTCTCTAAAATATTTTATTATGTTAGGGATTTATATATAAATATAAGCAGATGATGCAAAATACATCACATTTTAATAGAATGTAAGTCTAAGTGGTTTATGCAGAGTTTACGTTTAAAAACAGCATTAAATTATTTCTTAACATTCATGGATTTTTTTCCAAATATATTTTTTTCATAAAAAAAAAGAAAATAATTAAAAACAAATTTTGTCTATTGTTTTTGACACGACGAAACAAGAAAACGGGTAAAAACCAATTATTATATAACCTTGGAGTTACTTTGCATATTTTAAAATTGCTAACCCAAGATTATATTAGCAAAATAATCTAGGTTACCTACCGTTTTTTGGCTCGATTTTCTTCTAATAGGAAGTACTTATATGCTATATAGTATTTATTTTCACAAAGTGAAACGGGCAATATTTTATACCCGACCAAAATCAAACGATATATGGAAATTTATTACATTATATATCTATAGTGACTAGTGTTGCCCAAAATCGGTCTTGGTCTTGCAGTCTTGGTCTTGTTCTTGCATTTTTGCAAGACCAATACCAATACCAAGACCAAGACCGCCTTATCGTAGCAAGACCAATACCAAGACTGAAGCCTGCAAGACTTGAGCAAGACAATACTTAAGCCTGCAATACTCTTGCGTCTTGCAGTTAGGACCAACTGAGATTTGGGCGTTTTCAAATTTCAACTTTATCCCTAGAGTTTTAAGGTTCAAGGTTGATTGGGAAAATGTGACGTTCTGCGAATAAACTATTGGTCGGTCGATGTATTATATACCTACATATTTGATAATTTACCGACAAAGACGCCGCGGTTTGCAACAAGTGTATCACAGCATTTGACACTGTTTGAGCGCCGCATTCGCCGACAAAGAGTACGGACAGAGGCACACAAAATTGTTACCTATTTTGGTAGGGTTGGTACAGGAGGATAAAATTAAATGACCGAGAAGATGTCTAGCAGTAGGTAGTTATAAATTGAATGCTCTGAGTTTCTTGTACAAATACATTCTCACACTGGCTGTCGGGCGAGATGATAATTAATAACTAAGTAGGTATTACATCTATTGAATTGCGAATATTTTGATTTCGAAATAATCATTGTTAATATCGGTAAATGATAGATAGTGAGTGATATACCTAGGTACTAAAGTGTGAGCAGCAACATTGAAAATTGTATATGCCATGTCAGTGCTTTCGTTTTATTAACTTAAGTTTATTTTAAAAAAGCTCTCAAGTAAGATTTAGAGTTTACTATTCAATTACACACAATAAATTATTGTAAAACAAAAAATTATGAAAAATATATTAAGACTGAGTACTTAGGGAATTAGTAGAAAAAATATTCTATCGTGGATACCTAGTTATTAAAAAAGTGATAAACGTTGTGTTTACTTAATTTTATTTTTCTGTGCTAATGCCAACATTGACAATCCTACCAAAATAGGTAAAAATTTAGTCCTAGACTTTGTGTTGCCGCCGTCGCGTCGCTTTCATGTCAAAATCGCCGTCACTGCCTATGGTTCCAAAGAATAAAATAGGTTTTTGGGTGCTCAGAACGGACGTAGATTATGTTGTCCTCGCAAGGAAGATTGTAGTCGTAAGGATATTATAAAAAATTTAGTTATAATAATATACCTAGTTTATATTATTATTTATACCTATTATACCTTTTTGAAGGACATTGCACTGCAAATTTGGAAGTGGGTGATTTAAACATTAACTTGAAACGTGGAAAAACTCCAAATATGAGCGACGTCATATTGCTTTACGCATTTGGTTTTAAAATCACACATTTCCAAAAATCGAGATTTGCAGTGTCGGTTTATCAACTTCTATCGTATCTACTCTAGTAACCTCCATAAAAACAGCAGGCAACGTACAGTTCCAATAAAAAAGGAACATAATAAACAATATTATTTGCATAATTATCTACACTTTATTTTTGCGTAGGCACAAAACCTATCTGATTTTGATTCTGATACTTCTGTTTTTTAATCTTTCAAAGATTTGTTCTATCTATCAAAGAATGCCGCATTTTTCTTTGTCGGTCTTCGGCATGTGTGCTTATAAATATGAGTTTTTATTTCAATTTCAGTCATTTCCAATTGAGTTTCGCTTCGAGTCTATCTTATTTATTATTCTTGCCCATTTACCTAGCTAGATACTCTAAATTCTTATTGCTTTCGGAGTGAATGTTTACAATTTGACATGAGTGACGAATAAATAGCAATAGGCTAATAGGTATTTACAAGTCTTGCGAGACTTGCGAGACTCTTGCTGCAAGATCAAGACCAAGACCAAGACTGAGAGCGCAATACCAATACCAAGATCAAGACCAGGTATATTGACGCAAGACCAATACCAAGACTGGTCTAAGTCTCGTCTTGGTCTTGCATTTGGGCAACACTAATAGTGACGTTTTCTTACACATTGTATATACATATTATATTTGTCTTCCCAATTATTAAAAGTCAAAAAGGTTATAAGTAGTTCTGCAACGGAAATGCGTTCTACACGTAGATTCTAAAGAAACTGAAAAAATAGTTTTAAAAAAGACAGCATTTTAAATTTTAGATTATTTTTTTTTATAGAACAGGGCGCGTGTCAACGCGTATTGAACTAAAATGTTTTCTGACCAATCACAATCAACCGAAATGCACAACCGCTTTACGTTCCGTGTTAAGATTCAAAGCTGTTATGTCAAACTGAGACAAGTTTTTATTAGAATACATTTTTAGCCTTAAAGATACAGACTACAGCGGTCATAAAAATTGTCGATACAAGTTTTATTGTACGATATCTTTAGCCTTAAAATAGAATTCGAACTATTAGAACCAATTAACAAAACGTCATATGAGTCATGCTTTAAATTTATTATTTTAAGCAGTAAATACTAGTTTCTACTTAGTTCTTATATGATCACTTCGACACTTTTCACGTCGGTTTGTTATAATGTGGTTCTGTCTAATATCAATAATATACTTATTCAGTAACATTTATGGTAAAGAGTTTTTTATTTTCACTGTTAATAATTCAGTATTTTCGTTGAGTTGATTTTATAAAATTTATGTACAACTTTTAACTGTCAACAGTATATGATTTTTTAATGAAACCTAAATTAACTAATTAATTAATAACATATTTTAACTATTATATCGTTAGGTTGTGTTTTAATATACTAGTTTATAAATTAACAGTATTTTGTTTTTAACAGCAAAGCCTTCTGATATAATAGTAAAGATAATAAATGGGGATGATGCACCAGATGGAGCCCTACCCTACCAAGCATCTATAAGACTGCTAGATGGCAGTCATTTTTGTGGTGGGGCAATTCTGAACACAAAATGGATTTTAACTGCAGCACATTGTATTCAGCCGTACGTATCAAAATAATATCCCTTTAATGATCATTAATAATTATGCCTTCAATAAACGCAATCGCAATAGTTTCTGATATAAGTTACTCATGATGCAGAGATCTGTGGGTTTTCAAGGCGCTTATAGGATGGACTACTGTGTAATCACTGGATAATCTGTTACTATCAACAGTGATTCCAATTTTCAAACAAGCCATGAACCTTCGATACCGGAAAATTTGAATTTTATTCATTTTTTCATGTAAAATTTCATATCCAAATGTACAATGCTATTCTTAGCATTAGCATTATTAATTTTTTAATTATGGGTTAATTGTTGATTAGATATTTGTACAGACTACGGAGAAAAATAAGGTCAATAACCGGGATCCAAACCAATTTTTTTTTTCTCTTTTCTTCGTAGGAATATTCTCCTTTAATATTTGGACATGGACAGATTTCGAGACTTTTATATGTCAGTTGTTTCTTTTCAGAGCCTATATGAGGTACCTTCGAGTTGTAGTTGGTACAAATGATGTAAAAAACGGTGGAAAAGAGTTTAAACTTTCAAAAATAACATGTCATCCTGATTTCGCCAAAAAGAACTATATAAATGACATATGCCTTTTACAAGTCGATGGTAACATTGAATTTGACAGTAAAATCAAGTCAATAGGCTTACCGGAAACAGAAACGAAAGCTGGTGCTAATCTATTGATTTCCGGTTGGGGGAAAACAAGCGAGGTATCTATTAATTTTAGATATTTATAATTAGATGTGAAGAAAACTATACAAATTGACAATTGTATTTTTGTAGAGGCAATAAACGTATGAAGTACAATTTTTCGTTACATAAGCTGTATGAACTGCTTCAAAAACAGGTGTTAACGATAGATTTTTGTACAGGATCCCGAGTCTTATCCTCAAAAATTGCAAATGCTGAATGTAACAGCAATTTCTACAGAAGAATGTAAGGAGAGTCTGGGAAAATTCATTGCAATTGATGATACTAAAATCTGTACGAATAAAGTGAAGGGGTCCAGTGCCTGTTCTGTAAGCAGTACTTTTATTTTTTATAATATTTTTTATTTATTTATTTATTTATTAAAACTTCGTTGCATTATATAAAAGGAAAAAAAATATTAAGCATAATTTGAATGATAAGCAACTGGCGGCCTTATCGCTTTAGAGCGATTTATTCCAGACAACCACTGTGAGTAAAGGAAAAAACCACTGTGAGTAAATTACATAAGGTAGGCAAGAAGTGCAAAAATACATATTACAAATACAATAAGAAGGAAAAAACATACTTAACAGAAACAAAAAGAAATTAAAATAAACTAAGCTGATATAGGATACATAAAAAAATAATATTTATAAGTCTGCTCAAAATTCGAATCAACCGGCGTTTTTAACGTATTATATGGATTAAAGCCGTATTATGCAACGGGAACACAAGTTGCTATACTTGTCTAAAAAGCCTTTTCTTGTCTAAAAGATTGTCTGTTACAGGGTGATTCAGGCGGTCCACTCGTCGATGGGACATCAGTTGTTGGCATTGCATCTTTCGTTATTACACCCTGTGCCGTATTCGACTATCCTGATGGTTACACAAGAGTGCTTCCGTACAAGGACTGGATTACAAAAAACATTGCATAAATAAATAATAACACTTGTTTCTTTTAATTAAAGATGAGACAAAGCCGACGTTTGGATTTAAATTTCTGCATCTATTTATCAGTTTTCTTTATATATAATCTGTGGCACAACATAAAGTATAATAAATATCGGATCTGCCACTGGCAAACTTTCAAGTGAAAGCGTTTTTAGTATCGTTGTGCTTTGAATGTGCTTAGTTAACAATGAAATATATAATTAACACAGTGAAATACTCGTTTCATTTAACAGTTTGTAAAAAATTGCTGTTTTCGAAGGCGAGATTTTAAAATCAAGAACACAAACGAATTTAAATAAAAACAACTAAGAACATTTAATCACAACCGAGCTCTTTTTAGTACTTTCAGCGACAGCTTTTCTTTATTTATCATTCTCGTTGACAATGGTTTGTAATATTTTATTTTTGCACTCATTTCTGCGCGAGATTGATTGAATGAAACAATAGATGACGTGGGACCGCGTTGCATTTAATTTCCTTCTATTAATAACCTAAAGATAAATGCCAATGTTATTTGAACCCAACTTTCTATATCCCTAAATAAAATGTTTTTCAATGAGTAGTACTAGCGTTAATAAAAAATAACAAATATATCTGTTTCTATTAAATTTGATTCCTGTTCTTAACTATTGATGAGTTTGAATAGTTTCCTAGTTAAAAATATTTTGAAAAAATAACATAAAATTTCTAAAAGAATCTTCTTCTTGCTTTAGTGCCTCTCCATCATTGGAGGTTAGCCGTCAGTCTCTTGAAGCGAGCCAGATGAAGTCACTCTTCCGCAGTGGCAATACCCGTCCACTCCCTAACATTACGAAGCCATAATTTCTTCCTTCTGCCAACACGCCGTTCACCCTGGTTTTTACCATTATAATTAATTGAAAGAGGTGGTAGCGGTCGTGGTGCAACACGTGCCCCACGTTTCTACTAAACAACTTTCCGTTGTTTTGTGTTTTTCTTTCGCTAAAGATGTCAAATTACATCGATGATATATGGATGTTGTTCACGCTTATTAATTTTTTTTAACCAAATTGAAATTACGTATTTTAATTAAAATTTTCATTATTTAAAAACATGACACTTATCATCAAAAAAAGTCAATTATGTAACTACATAATTAACTAATTAGTAGCGTTTCTATTAAGGTTTAGTTCATATTACTACTGTTTAATTATTAATGTTTTTTATCGCTTTAGTCTCAACTAAAACTGACTATATAAATCTATATTTTTGCTGGCAGTTATAATGTAAAATGAACTTTATTAATTCACTAAGTACTAGACATTCGGAATTCCATTACAAATAAGAACTAATTAAACCTAAGAAATAACATAATACAACAAAATATACCTAATAACTAACCTTAAAATGTAATTATTAAAAAATATTATTAAAAGTAGTCCCTTTAGGCAAGGTTCCGAAGATACTGGCAGCGTTCCCCCTTTGAATAGCCAGACTAATTCTTTGTCCAAGGTAGCTGCCAGCTCTTCGTTCTCCTGTGATGTCGACTAACCTTTTTGATAATTCCCTAAAAAGCCTTAACGCGCTAGGACCCCACGGACCAAGGGTCTCGACACCGAATGGGACAAAATCATATTCAGAGCCTAGACCCCTGTATTTACAGGCTTTAGCTTTTTCAGCCGCATCACAAGCCGCACCAGCTCTGTTGTTGGTTCCATGAAGATTGGAAGGGGCCAGTGTGTCTGAACAGGTGGCATCCCATACCGAAACCCGACCCATCCTCCATGGAATCAAACTCATACCGTCCGGTCTCTTGCCATCGTCTCTAGCAATTCCAGTCGGCTCAAGTAGACTTGGCACGTTGACGGTGGCAAGGGACCGACGTATTATATCGTTGAGTGCGGCATGTCTCGAGAAGCGGCCAGCACTTTTTTGACATGATAGTCCGTGATGTCCTAGTTTGTCGACATCACTGCCACAGGGACATGTATGAGCAGCGCAGACCGGTACCCAAGCCGCAGACAGGTTGCGATTCGGAGCATAAACTTTATTTATTTGATTGAAATGAGTTATCCCATTTCCTTTTATCACATGTTAACGGTCAGGCTTCGTCGTTATAATACATCGATTAAAAACGATACGGACTCGTCGATCGATAAGTGCTAGGTAACGCTGAAAATTAGGAAATGAAAAACGGCTTAATGTAGAAAGTTGCCAATACTTTTATTGTTTTTCTAAGTACCTAACCTCCGTTCCTCTCTAGACATCGTCGCATTCGATGGAACCTCTGAGAAAAGCAGCCCCTTGATTCTTCCTTAGGGCTCTCTTCCAAAGCATTTCCGTCAACTCTCACCGCATCTTGGGGCTCGTAAAGCGAATACCTCGAATTTTATCTTTAGTTCTTGGGAATAGATGAAAGTCGCAAGGCAGGTCAGGACTGTATGGCGGATGACTTAATATCTGAACCCTTGACTTGACTCCTTTCTTTATCATAGTTGGCATGTCATCGAGAAGAAACACCCACTGAGCTGATTGGTTAGGTTTCGGGTTTGGTATGTGTCTGTGCTTATGTCATTTTCGCTATTCATCGCTACCTAGCAAATAGGGTAAATCATTAAAACTATGACTGTCTTAAGGCACTAGATATAAAATACCATAACTAATTATAAATCTTCTATACGAAACATTCTTAACTGTAATATTTAATGAACTACTATTTAAGCATCGACTTAAATAAGCTATCTCTGAGTATGGAAAGGATTAAGAATCTGCGATGGTGTAACGTCGTGAAACGCATCACATCTGCTCCTTCTATTACCTTCTAAATAGCGATTTCGATCGCTCTGTCAAGAGCAAGAAGTATCGGATAAGAAGAAAAAATATCTATAGCATATCTTATGTATATTCCCCCACTTTTACATCATCACACAACACAGCCGGGTTAGGTATTGCTTAGTTTAATATATCTAAAAAAAAAAAATATTTTTTCCTGTCAAGTTTCGTGAACCTGTTTTTGTATAGACTTTAAGTTAAATAAATAAATAAGCTTTCACTATATTATTTTACTTTGATTAAACTGATTAGGTAAAAAACTTAATTTATATTTCCGTTATATTACTTGGTAGTTCAATAAATATTAAAACACAGATTGGGCCGAAACCTGCCCTATAAGAGCAACTACATTTTATTCATAACGGTTGTTAGAAATAAAATTTTACTGCAAGATTATCGGCAGTGTAATAATTACATTGGATTTTCTTTCCGCGTCCGCCAAAGCTTTACGGCCGTGAGGTAAATTATTCATATTTCCGGTGTACTGCCCCTAATGAGTGCCTTCTGTTTTTATTGCCTAATACTCTGTGAAGTTATGACGTTAAATTTAAAGTGTGTAGTTTGGATGCAATGTCTTCTTAATTATTCAAAGTAATTTCAAATATATCTAATAGGCACGGAAGTTGTTTACTTAAAAAAAGTTATAGACTGACACAATTTTTAAATACTTTAATGTTTGTGTAAAGAACTTTATTTCTCATTACAAAAAGAATATTTTATTTACACGAGAAACTCAATATTAATATGCATAAACGAGCGAGATACACGTCGCCATTAGCCGTTTCAATTTTAGTCAACTGTGTTCACTCTAACATACATCTTTACTGCCTTTTTGAATTTGTCAAACACATAAATATTGCGAATTTTAGGTTGTAATTGATTAAATAATTGCACACCCTCATACCTAATACACTTTAAAAATTATATTCAAAAGTGGTATGGGAAACTCGGAAAGAAGCATTTATTTTTCATAATATATGTTTCTGGCGAGCTGTATCACTGTTATCACTTTAACAACGATTTGGCTCAGAGCTCCGAAATCTTTTAAAAAACGATTTTCTGCTCGGAACATTCCGAGCGAGATGGCTCAGCCAAGATACATTATAAAATGTTTTTAAATCTGTCGACATTTTGTACATCTGTTAAAATACACCCCTGAATGTTAGAAAAGCTGAAAGCAAATTATTTTTTACTAGTGACCCGCCCCAGCTACGCACGGGTGCAATGCTGATGAAATGCAGGTTTTTATTATGTATTGTTATTTCCGTCGCTGGAAAGCTCAGATAATATACGCGTTCAATCGCTGCTAAATAAGCTGTAATGGGCTGTATAGATCTATATTTAATGAACAATGTATTCAAGGTATTTAATTGGTTAAGGATTAATGCTGTATTGGTTAAAATCGCTTCGAAAATTAGCCATTATTTGTCGTAAAAAGTAAATGACAAAAAAAAAGTTATTGTGGGTTATCCATAAGAGATAGACATATAACATCATCATCATCTTTTCAATGTGTACAATACTTAGTACATTATTTTGATAAAACTCGTAGGGTTCAGCCTGCGTTTGCAATGTAAGCGGAAAAAATGTAATTTTTTACGACATCACATTAGAAACCTCAAAAATAACAGTACTTCTCCACTACTTAATGGATTATTTTAAGGTCTTATACGCTGGTATACCTATCCCACTCTTCTAAGTTCATGAAAGGCCTGTATATCGCCATGGTATGTATAACATGTAAGTATGTTTTTATAAGAACCCCTAGGTAAAATAGTTTCTATCGAGGTCTCGATACTAAACTCATGCGTCCGAAAACAATAAATGTAAGCTCTATTTGATATAGAATGATAATTATAAATCGGATACGCGCAAAATCTTAGCTTTATGTTGTAGACTTTCATAGGTGAGATTTTAAAATCAATATGCCATATTTAAGGAACTTATAGACCACTAACTGTTATATTTTACATTGATTTTATTTAAAATTAAGAACAGAAAAGAATTTAAATAAAAATAAGTAAGAAAATTTAAT
Source organism: Pieris mannii (assembly GCA_028984075.1). Taxonomy (NCBI): domain Eukaryota; kingdom Metazoa; phylum Arthropoda; class Insecta; order Lepidoptera; family Pieridae; genus Pieris; species Pieris mannii. The sequence continues at coordinate 5,927,117 of CM054783.1, forward strand.
CCGGGCTCATTTTAGTACTTTCAGTGACAGTTTTTCTTTATTTATCATTCTCGTTGACAATGGTTTGTAATACTTTATTTTTGCACTCATATCTGCGCGAGATTGATTGAATGACACAATAGATTTGACACGTTGCATTTAATGTCTCACTATTAATAACCATTAAAGTTACAAATAACATTTGTATTTATCTTAGAGATTAAAGTTTTAGATTTGCCGACAATTCACAATTACATTAGGTTATATAAGGGGAGGCCTACACTCTATCGGAGTTCAAGTACTAGTAAAAACAAAAATGACGTGGACATTTTAATTTTTTTAGTTTTTTTTTTTTTTAATTTTTACAGCAAGATCTGGTATGGTTGATGTATAGAATTCCATAATTTTAGTAGATAAAAAAATGACGGGGAAGTTTTGCTAATTCTTCTCATCCGTTCTACGCCTTTGATTTTGATTGACGTTCATAAGTGTACTTCCTTGTAGAAGAAACAAAGAATTTTTTTTATTATGCATAATAAGACAGGTATTTAGGTAAAAAGAAAGTGCACAAGGATTTTGTGTATCGTGGTAATCTATTTAGTCTTCCTTTTGACACGTTCACGGTAATTGAAAATAATTTCTACATAACACTTTCTATTACAAAACTTTTGTAACACAATAAAAATGTTTTCTGATTCTGTTTCAGCATACGGGAGAAATTTTTATTCAACTTTGTTAGTCAATGTATAAAGTTTTTAATCGTTAGCGAAAATTTTGTTTGTAAGAAAGTGGTTGAACTTATAAAAGCATCTGAAGGAGAAGAGGCTTTGGGCGGGGAAAGTGTGTTTTTTGGTTATCATATAGGATTTGAGTTGTGATGTGGCGTGGTCGCTGTTTGTTTCATATGAAAAAAAATACTTTGTTTTAAGTGTTAAGAATTAGTACCTGGATGACCGAGCTTTGCTCGGTATTTTTTTTATAAATTGTTTTTTTGAGGAAATTATGTTTAAGTACGAATTACATACAAATAAAATGATGAAATATGAATATAATTATCGAATAAAGATAATTCTATGTTTAAGTTGATAAAACACGAATAAAATGCTATTTTCTAGAAATTATTCCTAGCTAGATCGATTTATCGCCCCCAAAACCACCCGTACGCTAAATTTCATGAAAATCGTTGGAGCCGATTACGAGATTCCAATTATATATATACAAGAATTGCTCGTTTAAAGATATAAGATAAGATTAATATCAATGTTAAAAATTCTTAAGTATTCCAATTATTAATTAAATCTCTGGTACACACATTTATGAATATTTATGGATAGCAATCCTGGCAAGAAACCTTAATAAATAGTAGTAAACGAGTCCGTACATACAATTCAATTTGTAAAAGCCTTACCGGGACGTCGACAATTTTCAGCCTTTGTGGGGTTACGTGTTCATCTTTATGGCGTAATTTATTCTCCTACAAAGTAGACGATAAATATATCATTTGGCTGTAAAATACTTGTTTCTGCACTTAAAATATTCTCTTGTCAATTAGATAAAATACATAACCCTTTTTGCTATAGGTAGTCTAAGGTATTTTTTACAATATTTACTAAAATAATAAATCGTTTATTTGCAAAGAAAGAAGTACGATTTATGTATAACTTTTTTGTTTGTATGTTGCCACTAATTAGCTAACTTGACAAAAACTCATCAAAATGTCGCAATTTTTATCTGTCCATTGCTTTTTTATAGAATAGTACTTTCTATCCCGGTAATATGAAGGTTATTTCCTTTCATCGCCTGCCTTTGCTTGTTTTTCCATTCCACTATTATAAATGTATATATTTCTTAAATGAAAATGTCATCACGAGATTATTTCCTTATAATTAACACTTTGTGAAAAAAAATAAAGGACGTGTCAATCGACGTCTTCGATGTCGACAATTTTTTTTCGAGTATAATCTGTCCCGAGACTCTAGCAATCTTATTTTGAATATATATATAATATATTTTTAATATTTCTGTATTTATTGAGCGATGGAATAACTAATACATTTTACTAGGGCTTCTGTGAAAGTGGAATAAGAAAATATGAAATGTTCTATTTATGCTAAGAACTACTTGCTTAATACAGTAGGAACGTGAATGTAAATCGATCGTTACTAATGATTTCTACTTCTCAAAGACCGAGTAAAATTTTTTTTAGTATTAAAAATACGATGGATTAAGAAGCTCATTAACATTCTTCTTAACTACCTCATAAGGTCTCTAAAAGTGACCGCTTAGCATCGCAATAATACCTATTACAAGTCTTAATTTTTATTTTGAAAGTGTAGTGTGTTTAGTTACATCTTTTACTTTTTTTAGTTCTATGCCCTAAAAAAATTTCAAAAAATCTCTTAAATGTCTTCAGATGTCAGATGCATATGATAGAGTAATATGAATGCTCATCTAATGAATAGTTATGCTTTTAAACTACACAATATTAATAGGTCATACTCCCAGAGGCCTTACAAAGATAAAACATAAAATTTCCTACGTATTCCAGCTCAGTGAATTTGTAAAGTTGCTTCGTTTAGAGATTGAATGTATGACATATTTAAAGACCCGTAATTCCAAGTAGCTGAATATCGGTGATGAAGTATTGTCGACTGAAGTATTGATGACTTTTAAAATTGCTCTTAGATAGTTTAAAATATTTTGACATCCAACCCCATTCAACTAAATGACATTTAGTTTATAAAGTTCAATCAAATACATATTGTTATTATTTTTGTGTTGAAAAATCAATACGTCTATTTTCAATCAACTAACGATGGACAAGACTGTCGTCTAAAATTTACAAACAGTTGCAAAGCTACGTTAGCCATATTGCCGGAAGGGAACAGAATAGTCTCGATAAGGTGGTAATGTTCTACCATTGATTTAAAGGAGTGATAGCAGGAGAAGTCAGGGTCGATCGTCCGTTGGTTTGACAGAATTAAAACAATTATGGGTCTCAACGACTATAATAAACTAAGGCTATGGATAAAGTGAAGGCAAGTCAACGTATCGGTTAGACAGGCACTTTTTAAGACAGGCACAATATTCAGTGATGAAGAGAACAAAGACGTTGTCTTGAAAATCAGTGCTGACTGGCCTAATCAACAATAATTTGCTGATATGAACAATACATTATGATATCTTACTACGTTAAATAGACGTTTCAGATAGTTATTTATTTATGTACTTATTTATAGCCTGATATCAGAATCATCAATATATACATTATAGCTATTGTTTTTGTTGTCTATGATAACTGATTCTGTGTGCCCACTGGCAAAGGCCCCCCCCATTTTTACATTTAAGGTTGTACATTTGGGGGGTTGTGGTCTAATTCCCCACGGGGACCAGCCGGGTTGGGTAATGCTTCTTTTGTTTGATTATATTATGTTTAATTGTTTGATTTTGTTTATTTGTTTATCGGTTCTATTTATTTATCGGTTTTATTTACTTTAGTTTGTATTTTTTTTCAGATATAGTAAATATATTTAAATATCCGGAGTATGGATGACGTAACTTTGTGTATTCATACGACTTCAGTACTAAGTGGAATAAGAATCGAAATCAGTATTCAAATAAGTGACTAAGTAAAAGTAATTGGATCATCCAGATTGTAATACACACACAACCGGACAAGGTACGAAGTACTAACTAGATGGTTATTTAATGTTTTTTTAATAAACATAGCCCAGATACTCAAACTCTGAGCGATTAAAAGTTTGTTTCCTGTTGAAATTAAAACCATCGCAAAAAGCGAACGTTCCTCGCGCAAACAGTTCAAAATTTTTGTCAAAAGAAACCGTAAATGAAAGTTTAAAAACGAACCATTCAATTACCTTTAGATCCAAATTTTTACCGTTTAATTGAGATTAATCCTTTCTAACCATTAAACGTTTTGTTTATTTTTTACTAACCAAGTATAAAATTGAATGTTAATAAATAGAGAAATCAGTAGATTCAAAATATAATTTTAACCTAAGCCGAACCTTATAATCACTACATAGTATAAAACAAAGTCGCTTTCTCTGTCCCTATGTCCCTTTGTATGCTTAAATCTTTGAAACTACGCAACGGATTTTGATGCGGTTTTTTTTAATAGATAGAGTGATTCAAGAGGAAGGTTTATTTATATGTATAATAACATCCATTAAATAGTGGAGAAGTACTGTTATTTTTGAGGTTTCTAATGTGATGTCGTAAATAATTACATTTTTTCCGCTTACATTGCAAACGCAGGCGAATTTTATCAAAATAATGTACTAAGTATTGTACACATTGAAAAGGTCTACAGAAAAGTCCGTAATGGTATATGTCTATATCTTATGGATAACCGACAATAACTTTTTTTTTTGTCATTTACTTTTTACGACAAATAATGCCTAATTTTCGAAGCGATTTTAAACAATACAGCATGAATCCTTAACCAATTAAATACCTTGAATACATTCTTCGTTTAATATAAATCTATACAGCCCATTACAGCTTATTTAGCAGCGATCGAACGCGTATATTACCGGAGCTTTCCAGCGACGGAAATAACAATACATAATTAAAAACTGCATTTCATCAGCATTGCACCCGTGCGAAGCTGGGGCGGGTCACTAGTTATAAATAAATAGAACTCTAAGATAAATATAAAACGTTTGATTTCTGTGGCAGTGTGCCTTTAATGCTGGCTGCATTTCCTCGGTGTATTGCTAGAGATGATGGCAAGAGACCGGACGGTATGAGTTTGATTCCATGGAGGATGGGTCGGGTTTTGGTATGGGATGCCACCTGTTCAGACACACTGGCCCCTTCCAATCTTCATGGAACCAACAACAGAGCTGGTGCGGCTTGTGATGCGGCTGAAAAAGCTAAAGCCTGTAAATATAGGGGTCTAGGCTCTGAATATGATTTTGTACCATTCGGTGTCGAGACCCTTGGTCCGTGGGGTCCTAGCGCGTTAAGGCTTTTTAGGGAATTATCAAAAAGGTTAGTCGACATCACAGGAGAACGAAGAGCTGGCAGCTACCTTGGACAAAGAATTAGTCTGGCTATTCAAAGGGGGAACGCTGCCAGTATCTTCGGAACCTTGCCTAAAGGGACTACTTTTAATAATATTTTTTAATAATTAAATTTTAAGGTTAGTTATTAGGTATATTTTGATGTATTATGTTATTTCTTAGGTTTAATTTATGTAATAAATTTAATATTGCGATACTATTAAAATATTCTTTGAGCGAGGAGAGCACCTTTGCAAAAGATCTTTCCTGAGCAGCTTTGAAAAATCCGGTAATATCTGTAAGTCACCATCTTACATTTTAAATTAATTGAGTATTGAAAAAAGAATCAGAAAAACTCTTTTTGAAAATGCCTTCCGTGAAAGCACCGTGGAGAAATCAACAGAAAGAAATGCAACGTAAAGGAGGTGGAAACTCCTTATCAACTTATCTTAAACCTGACAAAACAGTCCATTTATTTATAGCATAAGAAGTTCTGATATTATGAAAAAAATTTGCGTGGTTTTATGAAACCACGGTAATAGTGAAACTTTTTTTCACATTATAGACATTTAACTAAAATTTTTTGGAATCATATTCCACTAAAGGTATAAAATCGCTTTATCAATCTTAATTTTATACTTGAAAAATTGGAATGAAAATGGGGCTAATAAAAGTAGACTAAGTCTCTAACTAATATTTTTATTGAATTCAGTGTCTTAGAGAGTACGACATACATAATACTTAACAGAGTATAACAGAAATGAATAATAGTCTATACACTACACGGTCAGCTTCTGCGAACTATGTGCACCGCCATATTGGCCTAGGCTGATATGACGAGCGCCTCTCACTTTATCCCTACTCCGCGGCCGACCGTCACGCGACATGCGCCACACAGACCAAAAAGTTTGAAATGATGTAATAAAAGTTTCACTGTAAAAACGGTGAAACGCGACACAAATATTCAATGTGAAATTAAACATAAATATTCTGCTTTACAGAAAGTCCTTATGTCTCAAGTTTTTGAAACACCTGGAATGGACTAATATAAATTAGTATGAGTGCAATACTCTAACACCAGAAACAATCAATATTTTATGATGAAATGATAAAAAATTTGTTTGACCAAGTATATTCTTAAAATGATCGTAATTTAATAATATAATATTCAAATTAATAAATGGCGCTGTTTCAAGTCATAATTACATAAGCCTTCCTAATCCATTTATGCTCAAACATAATATACCCACAATAACCGACAAGTCAATCTGCTGTCGAGTTTACAATGCTTTACAGAATATGACCGTAAATATTAAGCCAATGTAATATCAGCCTTGATGCAATAACTTAAAGTGCCTTTTACATTGATTTTTGTCACAGATTAAGTTCATGCAAACCGTAAAAAATTTTGTAGACATAGAAAGTGGTTTGAAAACAAAATAGCTTTATGAAATAACAAAAACCGCATTTATTTTCTGGTTAGTCGTATTAGTAATGTATTTATTTATTCACATTAGGACCATAATAAAGTGAATAAAAGTACTACATAGATTAATAAATAAATGTGCTCAAAAGTGAAACGCGTCATTTGAACATAAAGTAATACAACAATAATTCATTATTTAAGGAAACAGTCGATGACTTCGTTTGACATCGAGGGGAATAAGATATAGCTGAGGAAGAATGCTGTAAAAATAACTACTCACAAAATTACACAATGACTGAAATGAAACATATGTTATAAGCTGAACTACAGTTCTAATTCTAAGAATTTGTAATTTCCCTTGGTACCAATATGGATTTAAAGATGGAACAAAGGAGAGAATAGCTGGCGAATTTATTTATTTATTTGCAGCCTATACACGGCCGAAATCAGACTAAAACATACTCAAATATATAAATATAAAATATTAATTATAAAATAACATAAAACATTAAATGCTATCCTCTAATACCCTCCAAGTATACCCTCAAATCACAATATACTACCCCCATACGCTTCCCAAATAGGTCGCTCTCCGGTGAAGAGTCGATTAACCCATTAAGCAGCGAGAGTAAGCGAGGAATGGGAGCTTGTTGACGCTGGACAGTGCGAGCCAACGCACAACAAAGAGGTGATATATGAAATAATGATATATAATGATTTATAATGATATATGTAATACGCCGATAGACTTATCAGTGCGTTGCGGTTTTTAAGGAATGGTACACAGTGTTGAAAATCTCTAGATTTCGTTTCCACGTTGCCTGTATGGTATCCCTCAAATGGTTCTAAATCTAAAAAGTTGCTGTATAGAGGACTCCATTTAAATAACACGGTTAAAACGTAGCTGTTTCTCTGTATAGGCTAGCGTTTGCTATATTTAAATATGAAATGGATTCATAAAATGTTGAAACAGTAAAATTATGATAAATACACGAAACATTTAACGATGGAGCTAATATGCAAATAATAGAGTTGAAACGGCACTCGACCCAGCGCAGTTGCAATTTGCACCGAGAAATGATATTGCATTTAAACCTGATGAATTTTTTAAATGTCAACACACCGCTGCAGTTCATTTTAAAGGCACCGCAGGTAATCTCATATAATCCACAATAACAGTTTGGTTTTTTTTTAATTCTCGTCCTAAGTTTATATATTAACGAAGATAAAATTCAGCAAAATATTATCTAGTAATTCTTTACTTATCACTTTCATGTCACTTTAATAATAAATAATAATAATTTGGTGCTACAATAACTTATAGTACGAGGACTTTTTTGTAATTTTAGTGCGTCGTAGTCGACCGGTGAAGATGAGCTTGAATATTACAATACTTTAACAGTATGACGCACATTTGTAACCCCTGGCCGACCTTATCTAACGAAACACTATATGAATACGATGTTAATGTTAATTTATTTATTTATTTATGCACACTTCGTTGCTAGAAAGAAACACAAATAACACAATACATATAAATTACAAGGGATGCAACGGGCGGCCTTATCGCTAACAAGCGATCTCTTCCAGGCAATTTAAGTATTTAATTTAGAAAATACTTTATTTTTTGTGTCCACGCTTGCTTTTAGTATAATTAAAGTCGGAGTAGCCTTCCTTCTTCAGAGTTATACACTAGGTACTACCGCTTAACTTCTCATAATGATAATCAATCAATCAATCAAAAATAATTTATTCATATAGATAACAAAATGTACACTTATGAACGTCAAAAAACAAAAAAGAAATATTCATTAAATGATTCTAATTTTAAATTTACTGCCAGTTCTCAAATCAAGGGCGTAGAACGGAAGAGAAGAACTGGCAATAAACTCTCCGCAACTCTTTTTAATCTCTAAGTTTTTTTACATAATGTTTGTAAGGAGCTGCAATTACACCATGTTCCATATGACATATTGAGTAATAAAGAATAATAAGATAAATTATAAACAAAGATTTGTCCTCTATCAACAGGAGGCATGGTGAAATAGGAGCACGTACTTACATACTCGTGAGAACAACACGCAAATACGTAGTATAAACAACTAATATCACCGCATAGTATATCGTACATAGATAGTAAATCTGATTTTAACAAATCCACAATGACTTGTAATTTCAGTGCTACACATATTATGAGAACTATGTGAACATTGGATTCCGTCCTCAGGATGACACTAAGCTAAGTTCTAACTTCAGTAACTATTGTGTCATCATTGAAATCGATATTTGCTATTCAAAGACTTCTCATTGAATGTGAGTACGAATTTCAGTCTTCTAATTTCTACGTATATATTGCCTTGCTTGCTTTTTACGCTACTATTGTTAATTGAATCGAATGCCAAGTCAATGTAATGTTAATATAAAAGAGAGTTGCTGATCTGACATCGGCTATACTCTCGGAGCGTATATCCGATCATTTAGTCAAGCGCCTGGCTTATAAAACTAAAATAGACTAAATGAACAGCCATGGCTCGTACAGTATGTTTGCTAGATGTACAATTGAGTTGGTTGAGTGATTAAAGCATATTGTTGAATTAATAGGAAGGATAAATTGTATTATCAGTATAAGCGTTAACATGACATAACCATGTTATCGGCCGTGACAGATCCGGGTCCATTCCGAATGCAATCGAGTTATATCAACTCCCGATATCATGAATATGAATTTTCGCGTAACACATCGCGTAAATTGATGTTTTCAATCTCTACGATTTAAAATCGTGTAAATTCCCACGCATTTTATAGCACAGCCAACTTCTTTTTAATATATTTAGGACCTTCAACTATTTGAAATCGTCTCTTAAATGTGTTTAAATCCTACGCAGTTTTAATATACTTGAATACATTTATAAATCATTTGAATGCATGTATTATATCTGTCACCGTATTGGCAAAGTCTGTAAGTATAATGTGTCCATTCCTGTAATAAATAAATAATAAAATATTTTATTGCAAGACTTAAAATTAGTCCTTTGTTGTAATGTTTGGTCTAGTCTTGTTGAAGAATTATTCTCTTGGACCCCACGTGTTTCACGATATTTAGCACGGTTTATCCGCGCTTCCTTCTTCCATTTGACTGTAACACTCTTTAAGCTTTTCATGTAAAATGTATTTTAAGCTATGACCTACATTTGAATTCCAATACGATTCAAGCCTAAGGTAATCCTTCCTTGTGTAGTCATGAATTATCAATCAGGCTTCCGAAGTTTATATTAGCATAACACGAAACTAGGTATTAAACTTAGGCTCCATGTACTTCTTAAGGACATCTATTGTTGAAGAAGTGTTATATAAACACAACACTATAGTTTAGTTCTGTATTTTTTTTTATGGAGCTGCGAACCCACCCTTGCTTATCAGGGACCTTGTTTTGCTTTATTTATTTGTTCATTCATTTTTTGTTTACAATTTTGGTTTTTTTTCCTTTTATTTTCTTAGTTTATTTATATTCACTTTATATGGGATGGTTGGGAGCCAAAGCCTCTGCCCTGATCACTGGATAAAATCTACACTTTATCGCAATTTTTTTATTGTATACTATACTATTAGACGCAAACCTTCTGTAATTGAAATAAAATATATAATTCACTGATTAATGTCGCACCCCTTATGCCTCCTAAGACATACACATATATATAGGCAATTTATTTTAAGAAAGTGGTGCTACAACCTTATTAGATCTGGACCTCAGATTTCTGTATCTGTTTCGTGCGCATTCATTAAACTAATAAGCAAGTAGTGTTCAGCCATCTGTGCCTGACGGTTTTCTCACGATGTTTTCCTTCACCGCTATTGCGAATGTTAAATGCGCACTTAGAATGAAAGTCTATTGGTGCAGAGCTGGGATCGAACCCATGGCCTCAGGGATGAGTATCGCTCGCTGAAGCCACTAGGTATTGACCTAGTGGCTTCAGCGAGCTCAATATTAGCGTGAATTATACAATTTGCTTTATTTATGTTTGCACAGTTGATTACAAAGGTGCAAACTGGCGAATTTGATTACTGCGAGCATGTAAACACCGCCGGTGACTTGTGACCGAATGCAATTCATTAAGGACAATCGCATACGCGATACTATTAGAATATATTTGTATTATGGTAACCCAGATTTTGTACTAAAATACATCTTCCGTATCTTAGCTTGATTTGCATAATAAATCTGTGGGAATTTCAAACAAACAGTAGTAAAACATATAAATAATATAAAATGTATTGTGTATTATTTTTGTTTATTACATTAATCTAAGCTCTGGGCCTTCTGTTCTGTTTTGTGATTGTTTTTTCTAAATGGCCAGTAGGCTGCCTTCTGTGGCTGACAAATTCAGTCGACTTTTTGAACCAAGTCATGGCTGCTTTTCGATGTTGTCTTGCTCCGTACGAGCGAGTGTTAACGCGCACATAGGAAATCCATTAGTACAAAGCTGAGGTTCCTGCGACCTGCGACGTCAGGGATGAGAGTCGCACGCTGGTCAAAACTGTTCTTAACTTATGTCATAATCATTTGATATAGTCGAAATTTTTGACCTGCCTAAATGTTATGTCAAGAGCTATTAAACCGCGTCTGCGACCGGCTGAAGTGCAATTTATTACCGAGTGACCGAGCACGCTATGCTCTAATGGTATACGGAAATGCTTTGTTGAATCAAAGCAAAGCCTAATTTAATTTGTTTGAGATAAAATTACAACTATTCAAACCACAAATACTAGCGTACCAATTCTTAAAAAACCGGCGACGCACTGTCGAGCCCTCTGGCATTGTCAACATCAGACGAGCCTCCCGCCGGTTGCCTCGATTTATATAAAAGCTATAGTTGTCACCCTATTGTCTATCGGTTTCCTTGTTACTTCATTCGGAAGCCTGATCATAGATCTTTAAAAAATGGCAATTAGAAGTGATAGGCACCATTCAGAATTACTACGATATGTATAATTCACATGACATATACTTTGACCCTTGCATGTACTTATTACCTGTTTAGTTTTAGTATAACAAAAAAAAAGTATTGCTATGCTTCATGCATAAATAAATCGACGGTAAATGGCAAGTTTTTTTTATGTAGCGATATAGTAAACCGACCCGGTTTTCACTTGATATTTGTAAACCTCTGCCATAAATACAGCTTTTGAATTAGTCGTTCGTATAACTCATTATTACAACTCCGATCCCGAAAGCAAAGTTACTTATTAGTAACTTGTATTGTGGTGAGTGGAACATTTTCGGAAATTACTGGATGAACTGTGTACGATGGAGATAGGGGTGTTATTATAAGAGTAAGATTTCATGAGGTTAACATCTATCTATTCCGAATATAAAGTTCAGCTACAGATAAATTTTACAGATATACGTAGAAGACTTTTGTAAAGATTATAACAGGAAATAAAAATTGCAAAGTGCAATCATCGCTTGTACGTATCGAAATAAACAATTCACAGATTACTCAGAACGTATCTCAATCGACGATTTTTATGCATTGAATGCAAATAACTTTTAACCCGATTCGCCGAATGAATTCCTTTAAAAGAATTGTACCGACTTTATACACTACTAATGTTAAATAACAATATTTCTTTTTATTTATCGGTATATTGATTTGATCTTGGGTCTTAGTCAACAGTTAGTTAGTGTATGTAGAAAGTCGAAAACTAAATTTCTATAAATATTATTTGTCGACACGAACTGTCATTTTCATACAAAATGAGTTTTCGACTTTCTAGTTTTGACTCCTATCACATCAGATCTAGGCTCCTTCGGTTTTTAAAAGCCAGTGAGTAAAAAGATAATACGTTATGGGTTTTTTTTAGAACAGGGGGCAAAGGGCAGGACGCTCATCTGATGTTAAGTGATACCGCCGTCCATGGACACTCTCGATGCTAGAGGCGCGAGTGCGTTGCCGGTCTTTTAAGAATTTGTACGCTCTTTTCTTGAAGGACCCTAAGTCGAATTGGTTCGGAAATACTTCAGTGTATATAAATTCTATATTCTAAATTCTGTATTCATACAACGATATTTGATCTGACGACTCGTTTTCAAAAAAGTGTATTATTCGTGATTTATTTGCCGTTCCGCGTAGGGCTTTAAATTAAAAAATAATTGAACTCCACACCAATAAAATCTGATCGACAGCCGAGATGTCAAGAGACATCTCGTTATGGAACTGAATTACTTACCAATTAGAAAATAGCGATGTTTGGATCTTGAATATAATTTAATAATAGTGATTTTAATATCTATGATTTTCTCTATATAAACCTCAGAGCTCAAGTTATTTGTTAGTTATATAACACATAAAAATAGGGGTTGATTATAGAGGGTAAATAAAAATTAAGGGTTGTATTTATGTATGCTGTATCATAAAAAAATAAAAACAAAAAATATTGTCAAAAAATAAAAATTAAATTTGTGGTGGACACCTCTTATCACATTTTCTTATATTCTATATCCATCTAATCGTGTATAATTTTCTAAACTAGACAATACATATAGCATACGTATTTTTACTGTGCTAAAGTTTTTTTTTCCAAAGTTACAATTATTAATTTGTAATTTCAATTAACCCGGTAGATAAATATATAGAAGGTAAAAAGAATTTTAAGAATGCAAATAGAATATTAATACTATTGTACTCACATCTCCATCAATAGTTATTACTTACTACAGCGCCATCTAGAGCTTTATATAGAAACTAACTAAAAACTGTCTCGACTTCATAAAACTTGTTTAATATCTGGTGACATAGATGGCGCTATTAACAAAAGTAAATGGTTCTGTAAAAAGTTATTGTAAACATGGTTAAGATTATTTCTTAAGTATTATTGAAAAGTTAGTCAACTTATACTGCAACTTATTTAATAGTGAAATAACACATTTCACATTTATATTTTTACATTGAAAATTACTTTGTATAATTCTAATTAAGGACGTTATAAAGGTCTATAGGTCTGTAGGATTATAGGTCTTAAACGGTAGCACGTTCATTTTACGAGAAGAGCTAGTAAAGACCTAAAGCTTTAGAAACTACGTAATTGGTTAAGAATTATCTTTATTGATATGTGCATATTTTTATAATAAAAAATACATAAAATCTTAACTTCATCTCCACGCTAGTCAGGAAACTCTTAAATAATTACATTTGAGAGTTTTCACACAAAAATCTGAATCATCTATTAGAATTAAATATTAAAATTGATAATACTACTCGGATTACTGCAAAACTAATGATTATCTCCGGTCGATCTAGCAAATAGTGATTCGCAATCCTCTTATTCTAGGTATTACATGTTCTATAATCCGACTTTAATCTTTATTGATTGCTCTCACAGACTATGACAGAAGTCATTTTTAAAGCAATTTATTTTCTTGCCTTGGCACACAAGGCTACATAGTTAAGCCGTCGTCGAAGAAAATATCCCTTGAAATTTAAAGGCCGTCAATTGAACTGAACGACACTACTCATAAAAAGCCAACAAAAATAATAGCCAAAATCAGATTTGGGTAAAAAAACTACTTCGTTCACTCCAGTGAGCTAACGTCCTGCCCTTCAAGCGGTTGATCATCCCGCGACGGCCCGAGCTAATTACAATAAGAAATTAAATGCTAAAAACTGTTTCAAGAATCACTTCTGTTTAAACATAGTTAATTCATTGAAGTCATAACGAAACGTTTAAGGTTTTCATAAAGCTTTTTTAACACTTTATCACATGATTTACATATCTCGACGTCTCAAGTACATTGGAATGCAAGCGTTAACTAAAGACAGAATCAATGCTTCTTTCAAATCTAGACTCAATCAATCTAGACTTTGAGGGCGACAATAAATATCATGTAAAGTAATTGCACCAAATCAATAAAAACCTAATCTGTTGAATTCTTTCAACTATTTCTTCGTCGTATTAAATTGTAATAAGACTGTGATTTATTTATTTATTTCGTAATCCTACAGATAAACAAATACACTGAAAATATAGCCAAAGATGGAATACATGATACATTTCACTACAAAAAGATTTACAAAAGGGAACATACAAACAAAAAGTATTTAATACATTTGACTAATTGTGATTCAATTTATTTAACTAAGCTTAAATTTGGTTGTGTTGTGTGATGAAAAAAAGTGAAATGTAAAAGTGTGGTATGTACGTGATGGTGTAAAAGTGTGGGTATGGTGTGTATGTGGGGTGTGCTCATGATGTAAGTGATTTTGCACTATGGATATTCTTAATACACTTTTAAACCACATTCCGCGATAACCTAAACAAGTCAAGGCTTAAATAGTGGTCATTCTAGTGCTGCACGATACAAAACTGAGTTGAGTGAGATAATAAAAGAGGGAGAGATGTAGTTAGTACGATTAAAGTTGACTAATTTAATTATTATAAGGGATTAATGCTTCAAAAAATAACCAAATTTTTTTGCCAATTAATCGCGAGTTTCGCTATTGAGTTTGCCTATTACACCGTTCAATATTGAACGGCATTTTTCGAATAAAGCGTTTAAGGTCAAACTCGAATATTCTAGAGGTTGAGCATAATTGCATTCGCCTTGAATGAAAACTAAAAACTGTAGTCGCGGAAGTTACACCGCATTGTGGAGCTAACGATGAAACAGCGGGGCTTTCTTGAAATATACACGAGTAAAGAGGAAGAATTAATTTCATATTTAGAAGTTTTACAATGAGAGAATTAAAAAATAATTTCATCTAGGTATATTCCTATTAATCAGTATCCTATTACGACACTTAACAACGCTACTGATAAGAACCCGCGAATGTAACAGTTTTTAAGAAGACATAAATGAAAAAAGAAATCTAATTAGAATCTGAAATTTCTATGATTATGTCAGATTCCAAATCTTGAACTTATACAAGGCACACACTTGTTTTGTATTGAAAATGTATAATAGAAATAATAGTGCAATATGTTCCTGGATTCTTAGATATAAAACGGAAGTGAAAGCTAAATGAAAAAAAAAATGTTTTAATCGCAGATAATTTCTTAACTTTTTCCACTATAAGACTACTTAAACAGTACGATAAATTACTCAGAGCGCACATAATGACACTCTCTCTGAGTGTCACAAACGCACACCTTGACGCTTGTAGACTCTTGACTCGAGTGACATAAAACAAGATAAGCATACTTACTTGATTAACAGGCAGAAACGAGGGAAAATTTAAAAAGAAATGCCAGTCAATTGTCACTATACATTTCTGCGTCTGTTTTCTATTTGATCCGCCTTTGGTGCCTGATACGTCATCGATATTTTTAGTTTATAAACAGTGAAATAAATTAGTATATTATATATTTGGAATCTTTATAAAAAATCATTAATTTATTTTGCTCCATTACATTTATGGCTCAGTTTGAAGGTGTATCATACCAATCGATGTATCATAAAGCTTTCCCTTGGATTCTTTTAATCAGGACAAAATGTAGGCAGGTATCGGGTAATATAATTTCTACGGCAATAGATTAACGCCGTTCGCGAAAGCACTTAGAATATTGGTCGTTAGTGTCACGTAACTGCTTAAATATGCTGGATGGAAAATTCTAATTGTATTTTACAATTACATTGTAAAGAAATGTAGATTTATTGCTTCTTTAAATAACATCATAATAATATATTTTTTTTTATTATAAATATTTTCGAGATAATTCCCCAACTATGCAGTCGTCGGAGGTATTAAATAACTTACATAAGTGGTATTGGTAACTCCGATGATAAATCACTACTACCTATTTCTTTTAACTACTTTTTGTGTAACCATTACAACAAATACCAAAAAGATGCCTCTTAATTTGATGTTGAACATTATTTCCTTTAAATTCGTCACCGTTAAACCCATAGCTTGCTCGGTGTTAAACCTATCGTATCCATACATTGGACAGTCAGTCAGAACATAACGCAACACCGTCTCCTCATCCGTATCGGCACAAGGACAGGCATCACTTTGTTTAATCCTGTATCTGTAAAGGTACGACAGGAATCCACTGTGACCTGTCAACATCTGGGTAATCAATCCCGTTGATTTCATTTGTTTAACTATCGAAAAAGCCGAAACAACATTTGGAAAGAATAACTTAGTTCTTGCCGCTCTTTCACCGTTTCGATATCTGTGATTCCATTTTTCTATCGTGTTTCCATTATAATAATATACTGGTTTCAAATGCTGCTAGAAATTTAATTTTCAGGGGCCCTAGCACGCACTCTCAAAGTCTATCGTAGTAGAAAAGTAACCACAGACTTTTGTATGGAAAACTTAAGAAAAGCTCGGTAAGCGTATTTTGAAGCTTATTGAAGCTACACGAATAGACAACGTGTATTTCTAAGAATACATCTTAAAGGGAAAATCGTTAAAGGAGGAAAGTTGACGAATTTTTTAAAATCGAATTAATATTTATTGTGCCATGTTGGCATGTATGTGTATACTAGAGACGGGTGAATATTGGTTAAAATGGTTCACTTAAACAAGTCATGCGTATACTTATAAAGGTCAAAGTTAAAAAAGAAGACTTATATTTATGCTAACTTCAAGTTCCCAAGCGTAGAGCGGACGAGACAAGAAACCGACACGCTTTATAATCGCCTAGTTTTGTTGTACAATGTGTTGTATCTGTCACGCACGTGATACTTTGAGGCCGTGCAAGTATTACGTAAGCAGATTTACTGCAATCCCCCCCTCCTTCTTTCCTTGTCAGCAAAAGTAAGCAAAGCTCTCAAAAATAATTGTATAAACGTATTCATTTTTTGTAGGAATCCTCGAAAATGCATTTATTTTTCAAGCACAGACAATGTGTGTGTAGTTAATGTTCTATAACCCCTAGATGGGGCAGAGGGCGTCCACAGTGAGTCTCCAAAATGGGGTGGTGGAAGTTGGGGATGGTGTTGAAGTGAGGTCAGCATTGCCTAGAAAATCCCAAATAAGACCATCTGCTGTGTTATGTAGTGGAATCTAAGCAGAACCCGGCCAGTCCGAGTCATCCACGTCCTAGTCGTCCACCCTGGGACCTGCTGCAGCCACACTTTCGCGTGCCCACTACCTAGAGCTGCAGTTGAGCTGAGGATGCAGGGCAAAAGGCGAGCATTCTGCGCCCTAAAACAGAATCTACCCACTAGGGAGATAACCCGCATAAAACCGAGCTTGTCTGGAAGCTTTAAAGCGGCAGCCCCACTATCAGACTAGGGCACAGTGGGCTAATCTCCTACTTGCCTGAAAAACAACGATTCAAGAAACCAATGTGTGTTAATAAGTGTAAACAAGTAAATAAATATTGTTAACGTAATCACCATAAGAGAATCAGAGACTACTTGAACAGCGCCTTTGCCAGTATTGCCTAATTTGATTACTAGCTACTTTAATAAACTTTTAATTTCCAATTTAGTATAAACATATATTGTCAGACTTTTCAATTTTTTAATATTTTTATTAACTTTTTTAATATTTATTACAGATGGCGTAAAATTCAATACTAAGATAAAAATAGGCTAAAAAGAAAATCCATTGGACGCAAACCAGATATAATTGCATTTTGAAGTTTTCCTGAATAGATTTCTATCCGTCTTCAGGAAAGTGAAAAGTACAATTACTCGTTAATGTTGAAAATGCTCTTTCAGTGTATTTTTAATAAATTTGCGCTATTCAGTTTATTAACGTACTGAATTTACACAAGTACTTAGTAACAAAATGTTAGGTTTAAAGATAGTTTTAATAATATTATCTATTATCATCATAGACAATAGTCACTTACATGACAACTTATATGCCTTACATACATTGAAGAGCTTCTAGGATGAATTAGCGAAGTAGACTTGGGTGGACTTTTTATTTCCGTAGATAACTGGGATCACTCATGAGATAGTGTTTTAGTCATAATGTAATATTACTATTATAGTATATTTATACTTATACAATAGGTATTTTTAATCTACTTTAAACCTGAACGATGTATTTATATGCAAAGTAATGATGTCGATCGTATATTTTTAAGTTAGTTATATTTTTTCAAAGAAATTTCTTCGTAGAAAGTGGGTGTGGTTATCACACCCTACTCATTGTAACGCATGCACATCTAAAGATATTTTTTCCTCATCTTTTTGTCCAAATAACGAAGAATAATTGTCACCTAGCAACATGTATTGATGTAGCAGTTGTATCTTAACGCATTAATTTTATAACGCTTTTTATGAAATTATTCTTAAAGTTAAATCTAAACGTAATTAAACAAAAAATCGAGTCAGACCCTAAATATATGTGAGTTTACGACAAAGGTTAACAAGGTTAGATAATACTTTTGTCAGCTTAAAATCAGTGGGTTCAAGTACACAGGTGCTAATTAAAAGATTTCAGTTATTTGGTACCTGGTAGATAGATACCGGTTACCCCAGAGCTGGTGCTCCTTCACCATAATAAGTAATAAGTAAATCCTAACAGCGTTTAACTTAGGTACACTGCCACGTGAACCAAATTTTTAACTATTAATTAATTTGTTTGAATTTTATTATATTAAAGTCAAAGTCGAAGTCAAAAATAATTTATTCATATAGGTAACATAATGTACACTTATGAACGTCAAAAAAAAAGAAATATACATTAAATTAATTTAATTTTACATTTACTGCCAGTTCTCAAATCAAGGGCGTAGAACGGAAGAGAAGAACTGGCAATAAACTCTCCGCCACTCTTTTTAATCGCCAAGTTTTTTTACACAATGTTTGTAAGGAGCTGCAACCATTACACCATGTTCCATGTGACATCTTGAATAATAAATAATAATAAAATAAATTAAAAACAAAGATTTGTCCTCTATCAGCAGGAGGCATGGCATATGTATTTTTATAGCAGCAACTAAATTCCATTTGGTATACGACAAATTTACGTTAAAAATACGACCTTATACAAAGTACTTGTAAAGGTAAAACAAATGTCACCGGCTTATAAGTAATAGCAGTATTCTAGTTTACGACCGTGCCGCGTGCAGACAGCTATCTAGGTCTTTGTTACAATGTCTAAAAATTTAAGTAGAATACTAATAACTAGTTAAACTAACAAACAAAACAAAAAATATCTTTATTCATATTAAAATTAAATTGATTGTGAATTTACATATACTGCCAGTTCTCAAATCAAGGGCGTAGAACGGAAGAGAAGAACTGGCAATAAACTCTCCGCCACTCTTTTTAATAGCCAAGTTTCTGACAC
The DNA here is from genome assembly GCA_028984075.1 of Pieris mannii. Classification (NCBI taxonomy): domain Eukaryota; kingdom Metazoa; phylum Arthropoda; class Insecta; order Lepidoptera; family Pieridae; genus Pieris; species Pieris mannii. Next base: position 5,946,805 of record CM054783.1, read on the forward strand.
AACGGTTGTAAGGAGCTGCAACCATTACAACATGTTCCGTATGACATCTTCAGTAATCAAGAATAATAAAAAAATTAAAAACAGAGATTTGTCCTCTATCAGGAGGAGGCATGGTGAAAAAGGAGCACGCAAGCAATAGTGGTAATTTCGTCGGTTCTATACCCGGAGAAGCAATATTGTGTTACGAGGATATAATAATTATCTTCATTTATTCTTCTCACAAAATTTTTATTGTTTTTCGAAGTAATCTCCGTTCCTGTACACATCGTATAGAAAAGATAGAATAGAAAAGCAGTGGCATTCTTCCTTAGGCATTTTATATATATAGGCCTCGAATCTTGAGTTTAGCAATTCTGGCCAGTTCTAAACATTTTTAGCGTTACTCACGTAATGATATATGGGAACTCGTAGGGTATCGGAAAAAATAATATTATTATACCTAACGAACCGAATTATCAGAAGTTACTGAACATGGTTGCCCAGTTGCGATAAGAGAACGTGGTTCGAACCGAAACTAGTCTCTTAGACTTTTATATGTGATCTTAAATTCTAAATAAATCTAAGTAATTTTTTTTTAATGGGACAGGCCTGGAGCTGGACGTGACAATAAGTGTCTTAATAAGCGCTTGGTCGTAGCGACAACGGCGTAGAATTTGCATTAGGCTTGACTCCGATGATGAAATTTTAGTGTAGGTCTGAGTTTTTTTTTTATTTCATAATGAGATTACGGGATGCTTGCTCACAACTTTGGATTTTAAAAAAAAATTTAATTTTTTCAGATCATACGAGTAAAATAAGTATCGCTTATGCCATAGAATAATTTTTACGTCCTAATCGGGTAGTTTTACTTTTATTATCAGAACAAGAACATAACAGAAAAAAAATTCCTATGCAGCAATTTTTTTTTCATATTGTGTTCTTTTTAGTTTAGTTTCTACTTTGTTCCTATATTAGTTTTTTCTTTATGTATTTTTGCATCATGCCTTTCTATCTATATGTATCTAATTTATTTGTTTTCTTTTTTCACAGTGATTGCCTGAAAGAGATCGCTTAAAAGTGAAAGGCCGCTAATTGGGCTCTATTTCATTTTCATAAATAATAATAAATGGTAGTACCAAAAGTTGCACCTTTTATTAACCTACCTAGTTTATGTGCATAATTTCTCAAAACGACGAAATTATATGTTTGGTAAACATGAGCATAAAGCTTATAAACAGACCTCATTAGTTATTAAAATCACCCGGCGCTTCCTGCATATTACGAGGCTCAAAGGTATCATTATCTTAACGTTCCCTAGCTCACTATTGTAATAGGCTATGAATGAATAAGTAATGTTAAGACACTAATAAAAAGACAAATGTTTTCAATTTCGTTTTGAAAATCTTTTCTTATTTAAAGAAAAACACTTTTTTACGGATTTGTCGGTTTAATTTAAAATTATGTCTAAATAATTATAAGTTTAAATACAATAATACATAACTATAATCCGTAAAAAAGTGTTTTCTTTAAATGTGTAAAAGTTATGTTAATAAAAGACAATACTATCTTTTCTTATGATTAGGACTGATATAGATACACTTTGTGGAACCAGCTGCCCACTGAAGTATTTCCGAACCAATTCGACTTAGGGTCCTTCAAGAAAAGAGCGTACCAATTCTTAAAAGGCCGGCAACGCACTCGCGAGCCCTCTAGCATCGAGAGTATCCATGGGCGGTGGTATCACTTAACATCAGGTGAGCCTCCTGCCCGTTTGCCCCCTGTTCTATAAAAAAAAAGAGAAAAGAACCTATACCGAGGATAGCAGTATTGTGGCAAAACATTTAATTAATTGATTCATCTTAAGGCTTATCGTTTAATGATATTTAAATCAACGATGTCATATCGTTACAGTAATCTGATATGAGTGCTATAGAAATTGCTTTTTTCTGTAGTAATTTCTGTCATTTCTGGTTGGTTGGTACTGTAGAATTCCAGTTTGTAAGAAAAGGTAAATAAGGAATTCTGTCGTATTAAAAGTTTAAAGCATGACCTAATTCGCTTACTAAGCAAGAGTTAATAGCTTTTTGTTTTATCTAAATGTACTTTAAACATTTATACTAAAATAAAATTTACTAAGAATAAACGTCATTTGCACTCTGTATAAAAAGTCTGGCTCGCAATGAGTGGACTTTATTTATCAATCTAATTTTCTAACCAAGGATATACGAGTATGCAGAAAATAAACATATGTAAAGTAAATTTAGAAGATTTATCTATTTACTAAAAAAACATGTGACACTGGAACACAAACCGGTTAAAATTTGTCCATCTACCGGAGCCGTCTATACTCATCACTACATAGTATAAAACAAAGTCGCTTTCTCTGTCCCTATGTCCCTTTGTATGCTTAAATCTTTGAAACTACGCAACGGATTTTGATGCGGTTTTTTTAATAGATAGAGTGATTCAAGAGGAAGGTTTATATGTATAATAACATCCATTAAATAGTGGAGAAGTACTGTTATTTTTGAGGTTTCTAATGTGATTTCGTAAATAATTACATTTTTTCCGCTTACATTGCAAACGCAGGCTGAACCCTTAGAGTTTTATCAAAATAATGTACTAAGTATTGTACACATTGAAAAGGCCTACAGAAAAGTCCGTGATGGTATATGTCTATCTCTTATGGATAACCCACAATAACTTTTTTTTGTCATTTACTTTTTACGACAAATAATGGCTAATTTTCGAATCGATTTTAACCAATACAGCATTAATCCTTAATCAATTAAATACCTTGAATACATTGTTAATTTAATATAGATCTATACAGCCCATTGCAGCTTATTTAGCAGCGATCGAACGCGTATAATAACAATACATAATAAAAACCTGCTTTTCATCAGCATTGCACCCGTGCGAAGCTGGGGCGGGTCACTAGTTACTTATAATACTCGACAACAAAATTAACTACTTAAATAAATTAGTTATTTCTTTTAATTCATAATAATACATAATAAAACGATTAAATAATTCATTGCAATCACTACAGTTCAAATATTGTCGGCGTCGAAGTATTTATTCGTTAATGAGATAAATATGAACCAATAATTTCGAACCAATAATAATATTAATTACAAATCCAAATAGAAGCAACCAATAATTAAAACTCGGTTTATGTAAAACGGTGTATATTTATTAAGGCTGAATATTTATTTCTAGCGTCCTCCATATAAATGATTTAACTTGGCACGAGTCTTAATTAATGCAAAAAAGATATTCACAGGCGGAAACCGCAAAAAATCGTGCTTTATTATTTCTTTAGTTAAATATGAATAAAAGAATGGAGCTAGCGATTCCAAGTCCTTTATTTTAGAAAGACGTAATAAAGCAATCAATTTTGAGTAGAACTCTCTATTTATATGATTTTAAAAAACAAACTTAATTAAAATTAACTGAATTTTAAATTCCTCTTTATTTTAAATTCAAAAGAAGTAGCCGGTAAGTGTCCTCTCGTAATGAACAGCACATATAAATTTTAATAAACGCACGAATTAATTTCTTTGCGTTAGGTATTATATAAATTAAAACGCCAATTTCTATGCGTTGTAATATGCATGATATCAAAATACCGAATTCCGAGTATGGAAATATATGTGTTGCCAATTGATAACTAGAAACACTATCAAGTAAAGTATGCGAAACGAAATAATCTTAAACATAAGTTTTAAAAAAATATGGCTTCGTAAACATTTCTATATTTTATATTTAAGACAATTAGTGAAATTGATTTTCGTGTTATAAAGAGCAGCTAAGAAATCTCGAAACTGTCAAAAAATTCAATGTTAAAAACTAATCTGACATTACAATAACGGTATCTCCTCTCCCATGTGTTTGAAACGGTTTCACCAGATGTTTCGCAAATATTATAAATTTTTACGCAAATGGATGAACGATACGTTCTGAGAATCAAAGTGTTCAATGCGTCGTTCAATAGCGGCATTGACGAACAAATACTTTTATTCCTATCTTTAGTTTCAGCCTAAACTATTGTTTCTACGCTTCCGGAATAACAAAAGGAGATTTAAGATGTGAACTTTGAGAAAAGCTCTTTGGAAAAGCGCTGAGGCTCTATAACCCGTTTCTTATCGCGCTATTTCAGTTAAGAATAATAATGGATATTGAACGGCGTCCTTGGGATTTGCATTATAATAAAAATGACACTTATTTTTTATAAAATTTTCCTTAGACAATTATTAACCTATAATAGATGTATTTGTATGTGCTCTATTTAGTATAGTATGATACTGGTGGTACTTAAATAAAAAAACATCAAATATATTTTCATATGATGGAGATAAATAATGTGCTTACAATTCTTTATCATAAAATACATGCATCAAAAACCGGGTTATAGGTTTAATATCTTTATAAGAATTTTAAATTGTTATGGGTTTTTAACTATAAAATAAAACAAATAAACACATTTTAATATATTAAAGAAGGAACCTTGAGCTAAGAAAATACAATCAAACATTAACACTAATTAACTAATCTTATAACTAAAAATTAATCTTAATTAATAAGTTGTGGGCGCCAGGAGGATTTTTTATTTTTGGTTTATCCTAATCAAAACCTATTGTAGTATATTGTTGTGCTTACAACATAATCATATTATCTTCACTTAATTATTAATTATATGAATATTAAATTTGACGGCATTTCTCAATGGTAAAAACAAACAAAAAAATACATTTCCTATAGTTTCTCAACCAAACAAAAGTAAGCCACAATATAATAATAAAACAAACATACCCCTCAACAGTTATAACACAAGAACTAAACTTTTCTATTACACCAAAATATTAATATTTAATATGTACATGTAAGTACTAGTCTAAGAAAGAATAATTTTGCGATCCCATTTTGTAAAATTTAAAAAAAATCCTTTCCTTTTGAATCTATAGTAAATTTAAATAAATCTTTGTTTAATATCTTAAGAACTTAAACAAAATACTTTGAAAACATAATACAATAAATACAAATGAAATTTAAAAATAATATTGTAAAATATTATGCGAAATCACAAAATCGAGATATTAATTTAAATTCGCAATCGAATTGAAAAGAGTTATTTATGAACGCATCGAATTCAAGTTGCTTATTTCAGATATTTTCATTAACCTAAATTTTGAATTTTAAAGTGTTTAAACGACACCGATAATCCTTGTAATGTTTTTAAAGTTTGTTGAAGACGACATATAATTATTGGATTTCTCCATTGTCTATGCAATTTATGGGCATTGTCTTACGTTGGTTCTTACTTAATTCACATACCGGAGGCTGGAGGCTCACCTGATGCTAAGTGATACCGTCGCCCATGGACACTCAATGCCAGAGGGCTCGCGAGTGCAATGCCGGCCTTTTAAGAATTGGTACGCTCCTTTCTTGAAGGACCCTAAGTCGAATACTCGTGAACGGGTGCTACTTGTGGTGACTGGTCGTCGAATTCGTGTATGCGGTAATAGTAGTTGTTTCTACTACGTATTTGTGTGTGGTTCCCACGAGTATGTGAGTGGTCCTATTTCACCATGCCTCCTCCTGATAGAGGACAAATCCTTATTTTTAATTTATTTTATTATTCTTGATTACTCAAGATGTCATGGAACATATGAACATATCATATGGAAAATGGTGTAATGGTTGCAACTCCTTACGAACGTTGTGTAAAAAAACTTGGCGATTATAAAGAGTGGCGGAGAGTTTATTGCCAGTTCGTCTCTTTCGTTCTACGCCCTTGATTTGAGAACTGGCAGTAAATGTAAATTCACAATTAATTTAATTTTTTTGATGTTCATAAGTGTACTTGTTTACCTATATGAATAAAGATATTTTTGTTTTGATAAAAAACAGTAAGTGATGCCAAAAAGGACAGATCCGGGACACGCAGAATCTAGGAATAAATGAGATGATAGAATTATAAATGTAAAATATCCGATATAAAAGGCTTTTATTATAAGAACTCTTATTAACTCATGCTGAAATGTATATTTTACAGATTAAATTTACCACTTTAAAGATTCTGTTCCGTGTTACACTTCTTTAATTCGATTTACGATGTTATTTTTAACAAAATATTTGATTATAGACAGCTTATGCACGAAAATCAAAATATGTTTCACGTCTATATATGGAATAATTGTTTGATTCACTAACTAAGGAGGGGCGTAGCGTGACACAATATGATATATCACGACAATAACCATGTTTTAAGTCAAAACACAGAGTGGAAGGCCGTCGTTTTTTTATCCTAACCTTATATATTTACATACAAATTTATAATTTTATATAATATGTCAATTTGGTGTCCTCACAATATCCCTAAATGGTGTATGTACAGAAATATACAGGTGTGTGTGTAGTTTTGGATTTATAAAATCTTTTTTAATTTATATTTAAGAATCCAGTAGAAACATATAAGGGTTATACAATTACGAATAAGTAAGTATAATTAAGCAAGTTGGTTATGGCAAGGAAGTTTGGTTGGTGCTAATCAATAACAACTAAATTAGGTTAAGTATGAGCGTATAACTTAGTACCAGTTAGGTTCAAGTATTAACTTTTCTTAAAAAAACAAGTTCTATATCAGTTTCCTGTGGCATTCACAGATGGAGGTCGAATCCAACTAGTCTCCAGAAGATAAACCACTCGTTTAACAACCAAATCCCAAGCGAAATTAGAGAATAATCACTAAATAAATTCAAAGCCCTCGTTAAAAGTAAATTAATCAATAATTCTTTTTTAAAATGTGACGAATACTTAAAAGATTTTTACCTATTCTGATTTTCGATCTATTTCCATCCTTCCTTTCCTTTCTAAGGTTCTTGAACGTATTCTTCATCAGCAATTAGCTATCTTTCTCAACGAACACTCCCTTCTTAATTCAGTTAAATCCGGTTTTCGTCCTGGGCACAGTACAGCTACTTCTCTCACTAAGATTACAGATGACATAAGACGTGGCATGGATAATAAAAAACTCACAATACTTACCTTGCTTGACTTTAGTAATGCCTTTAATTCGGTAGACATTGATGTTCTTCTTGCTTTGCTCCGTTCTATTAATATGTCCCCTTCTGTGATTAATTGGTTTAAAAGCTATCTATCGGAACGTCAGCAACGAATTAAATTAACTGACAGCTTTTCCTCTTGGTCTCATGTTTCTGCTGGCGTACCGCAGGGTGGTATCCTCTCTCCTCTTCTCTTTTCGCTCTTTATAAATTCTATTACTAATCAACTTTCTTCCAACTCTCATCTTTATGCTGATGATCTTCAAATTTACAACCAGTCTACTTTTAATGAATTGCCGGCTGCTATTCTGACGGCAAACTTTGATTTAGACAAAGTTGTGAAATGGAGTAAATCGTATGATCTTTAGATAAACCCTTAAAAGAGCCAGTCTATTATCATCGGAAGTGCATCGTATATAATGAGAATAAATTGGTCAACTTTACCCCAGATTACTATAGATAGTACGGCTGTTCCGTTTTGCTCCACTGTTAGGAATTTGGGCATTACTTTGGATAAAACCCTGTCTTGGCAGCCCCAAATAAATGAACTGAGCAGGAGGATTTTTTCTTCTTCTCACGCACTTAATAGGTTACGCAATTTTTTGCCTATCTCAACTAAAATTTCTCTTGCTCACTCTCTTTTACTTTCTATTCTTGATTATGCTGATGTATGTTATCCTGATTTAACTGAGTTGCAGCTTGATAAGTTAGAGCGCTTACAAAATGTTTGCATCAGATTCATTTTTGGACTCCGTAAATTTGACCATATTTCGGAGTTCCGAAGAAAGCTCAATTGGCTACCCATTCGATTGCGGCGTAAGATGCACATTTTACAACTTCTCTTTAATATTCTTTTTAATCCTAAAACCCCTAGTTACTTAAAGCAAAATTTTATGTTCCTCTCCGGCGGCAGTTTTGACTTACGTTCCTTAGATAACCTAATTCTTGAAACTCCTACGCATAAAACTGAATTCTATCACTCCTCCTTTACTGTGCAGAGTATCCTGCTATGGAATTCCCTACCAATCGATATTAGACGAGCGCAATCTTTAAATGTATTTAAAAAGCTTCTTTTTGATCATTTTCTTTCTACCTCGTAATTAGTTCTGCTTATATATATTTATTTTTATAGGTTAACCTTTTTATTTGCTTTTAAATTTTTGTCTATAATTATTTTTATTTATTATTATTGCTATTTTTTCTTTGATTTTGTTTTATTATATTCAATTAGTTATAGTAACGCATGTTTTAAGTTTATAGTTTTTTTGTTTTTTTTGTTGCTTTTGTTAATTGATTTTTTTTGTACTCTACCCTCTGATGGTGTTTCTTTAACATTGTTTCTCATTAGGGTTGCCTGGAAGAAATCGCTTGTAAGCGATAAGGCCGCCCTTTGCCTTATATCTTTTGTAACTGTTTTTTTTATTTTTTATTTTTGTTACGTGTGTTTTTGTATAAGGCAATAAAGGATAAATAAATGATTCTAATGCTTAGGATTGATTTCCAGTTCAAACGATTTGTATTTAAAACTTGGCGATTGAAAAGAGTGGCGGAAAGTTTCTTGCCAGTTCTTCTTACCAGCTCTACGCCCTTGACTTGCGAACTGGTAGTAAATATAAATTTACAATTAATTTAATTTTTTTGACGTTCATAAGCGTACTTTCTTACCTATATTAATAAAGATATTTTGAGTTTGAGTTTAAATCAGTTTCCTAACCACGTCCCTAACTGTATGAAAATTACACATAGGACTATAAATTATTGTTGATTAGATTTTAGATAAATTAGGTAAAATATTTTGTATGCAAATGTACAACAAAAGTCTTGTGTCTGAATTTTTATTATTTTCAATAAACAAAAATGTTTCCAATAAATGAATTTTCGCTTACATTACAGATTTCCTAATACCCCCGGGTGTTAAAAAGTTCCATCCATTTTATTTTATGGAGTTGACTTGCCGTCTGCGTTCAGAAGCTGGTTTAATAATCAATCTATGCTACGTCATAATTTTATTACCCTGTGGTTTGTGGCTACAATCCAAAGCTGTCGGCTATTTTGAAAAGAGATTGCTCCAAAATGTTAAGAATATATTCATTAAATAATTTCCGCGAAATATAAGTAAAATTTACCAATCTAAGTAAATTTATTGTTTAAACTTCTAGTATACTGCTAGAAAAAACAATATGAAGACTTTTCATTTACGCTTTAAGTTATAATAAAGGTAAATATAAGTAATGACGGTGCACCAAAATATAAGCCGAAAGATATAAATTTCATCGAACAGAAAGCTTTCAAAAACAAACAAATAAATCATTCACGGGAATATGGCATTTATGATATATTAATAGGTATCAAAGTTGTGTGATATTTTATAGGGCTTAGGTCATCTATCACGGTATCGTGAACTGGCGAAATTCGCGGCATTACGGCAATCTCGTCGAAGGAGCTCATTTCATTAGCTGAACTACTCAAGTATTATTGGGGAGTAGGAACATTGGAAGTATATTCGGTTTATTGCCTCCATTAAATAGAGTTAAAGATCTCAAAGACTGGCCAGACTCGTCATCGTTCCGTCTTTTTAGAGATCTTTTAAAAATAGTCAAGTCAAATAATTCAAGCCAGCGATGTTAAATAACAAAATATTATGAGAAGCTGAATGAGAATCGATTACCTTGCATTATGTTAATATCCGGAGACAAAATTATACATATAGTAGTAATTATATATAGTATACTAAAATCATCTTTCGTTACAATGACATTTGATACTTCAGTCAACCTACATTAATAAATTGAACACGCTTGTATTTTAAAAGATCCTTAAATAAATTTAAAAAATAAAATCTATCTGCCATTCTTTAGAAATTATTAAACGTCAGTTTAGAATCTCCAATAATTATACAGTAGAAAGACAATATATTGTATTTTAAATACTGAACACCAGCATAAAGATATGAAGATCAACGTTTTATACGTGACACTCCAAAAACAATAGAAACGTCACTTTCTTAGGCCCCTCGTCACGCTTGAGTTATTTTAAAGCTAGATTAAAGCTATGACATAATATATCTATAATCTTTATTTAATATAGTCAATCCACACTCCTTAGGTTAGATTCTTAGTGAAATTTGTATAGTTTTAATAAATCTGTAACTACGAGAGTTTTTTAAAAGTTCTGCTGGACATATTACAGAATTGAATTGAATAGAAAAATGTTTGTTTCTCTAGTTCATATGTTACATTATGTCCACAGGTCGATGGCGTATTCGGCCTGTGGGTGTGTCAGCTACTTAGAGTCTACGTTTGTCTTAGAGAGATCTGTATAAATGTCGTGTAATGTGTGCTGTGAGTTTGTTAGTGTGTAGGTTCAGAATAAATTTATATAAGTTCATAATGTTGTTTCATATTGCCATATCCTATTTACAGCTGATTATAATTTATAGGGACGTGGAGCGGTCGTTCGTTTGCTGAGCAGCCGACTCCTGTGATTTGATACATAATCGATTTCACCTTGTCTAGTATTAGTTAGTAGGGGGTTGTACTGTCCCTTGTCCCGAGGCAGGCTTCACCAGGGATCTATATCCTCGATTTGCATCTCGCGGAGTAGACGCAGCATATCCTCGTTTAGATCTGTTGCACGGGGATGCCATGGATCCCTATCTAGCATATCCCAAAGTATCGAGGTTTCTAGGCGTCTTAGGAATTTGATTTGGTCTGGGCCAGGTGTCTCAGCGCAAAATCGTATCGAGAGGCTGTTACGGTGTGGTCTTTTATCTTCATTTTTTATTTCAGCTTCTGTGACGATCGCTGCGTCAAATAGGGCGTCGATGGTTTCTGTCGCACCATTGCAACCATTAATGTGAGGGAGTAGCTGTATTGGAGCCTTCAGGTTGCGTTGCCATATCTGGATTCTTTGGGTAACGTCTGCACAGTACCCCACGTATTGTGCAGACGTTGCAATTACAGAAGTCGCGGCCAAGTATTCCCGCCCCTTGGTCTCTCGTCTGGTTGAATGCGGTCATTTTAAGTTTTTAAAGGACCAAATCCTATAAAAATGGAGAGGTGAGGTGTCGGAAAGAAAGCAAGTGGAGCTCCATGGTTTTTGCCTACCCCTTCAGGAATTAGATATATAGGTAATAAATGTATAGATAAATGGATGTATCGAAGCGGAAATCGTGAGATATCATCGTCTTAACCTAAAATCGATATATCAGTACAGTAGACTAATCACCTAATTGCATATACCCGAGGGGTTGTTAAAAATAATTTAACATGGCCGTCAAATGTTTCACGGCATTTTATTATATAATTTAATTAAAAAATTGTAAAAACACAATTCTATTTCACAAAACTATTCACAGAATTTACTTGCTCATTTAAATATATGTATTGTGTAATCTTGGCTTTACCCGGAGGTATTAGGAACAGAACGATTCATTGTTCGCGGTCGACCGAACGCTAAATTACCTGCACTGACTTTGATAATGACGCTCAATAATGTCTACCTCGCGTATAGATTCTTTGTGTATTTTGAAGTATCATTTTCTTAACAGTAATTTGGTTCGTAAAATAGTTCCTATATGAAACTTTTTTAATGAAATTACCTACTTTCGATACCTGAAAACTTTCCAGGTAAAACTACCCAATGACTGTACTATAAATGTATGTTTGAATCTTAAATCCAACTTGTGAGCGAATGTGATACGGAACTCTTTTGCTTGTCTTTTGTCAAAAAGGAATGATTACTTCATTTTTGTTTTTGTTAGGACTGTATTTTTACATCTCACCAGGAGTATCATTAATGCTTGATAAGAATGAACTTAAGATAAAAGTAAATGTGAAACCTAAAGATATTGTCGTAAATGTCGTGTATATCAGTAATAATAATAATAAATCGTTTATTTGTAATAAACATACATTCAGATTGACTAATTATTAAAAAAACCGTGCAATCAGCCATTTAAAAATAGGCATGTTTTAAAGCTTTTCTTTACATTTTACCATGGCATTTCAAGTCCTAGTGTCGTATAGTATACTAAATTCAGATTGACTAATTATTAAAAAACCGTACAATCAGCCATTTAAAAATAGCCATGTTTTAAAGCTTTTCTTTACATTTTACCATGGCTTTTCAAGTCCTAGTGTCGTATAGTATACTACATTCAGATTGACTAATTATTAAAAAACCGTACAATCAGCCATTTAAAAATAGCCATGTTTTAAAGCTTTTCTTTACATTTTACCATGGCTTTTCTAGTCCAAATGTCGTATAGTATACTACATTCAGATTGACTAATTATTTAAAAACCATACAATCAGCCATTTAAAAATAGCCATGTTTTAAAGCTTTTCTTTACATTTTACCATGGCTTTTCAAGTCCTAGTGTCGTATAGTATACTACATTCAGATTGACTAATTATTTAAAAACCGTACAATCAGCCATTTAAAAATAGGCATGTTTTAAAGCTTTTCTTTACATTTTACCATGGCTTTTCAAGTCCTAGTGTCGTATAGTATACTACATTCAGATTGACTAATTATTAAAAAACCGTACAATCAGCCATTTAAAAATAGCCATGTTTTAAAGCTTTTCTTTACATTTTACCATGGCTTTTCTAGTCCAAATGTCGTATAGTATACTACATTCAGATTGACTAATTATTGAAAAACCGTACAATCAGCCATTTAAAAATAGGCATGTTTTAAAGCTTTTCTTTACATTTTACCATGGCTTTTCTAGTCCTAATGTTGTATAGTATACTACATTCAGATTGACTAATTTTTTAAAAACCGTACAATCAGCCATTTAAAAACAAGGCATGTTCTAAAGCTTTCTTTTTCATTTTACCGTGGCTTTTCAAGTCCAAGTGTCGTAATGTATACTACATTCAGATTGACTAATTATTTAAAAACCGTACAATCAGCCATTTAAAAATAGGCATGTTTTAAAGCTTTTCTTTACATTTTACCACGGCTTTTTAAGTCCTAGTGTCGTATAGTATACTACATTAAGATTGACTAATTATTAAAAAACCGTACAATCAGCCATTTAAAAATAGCCATGTTTTAAAGCTTTTCTTTACATTTTACCATGGCTTTTCAAGTCCTAGTGTCGTATAGTATACTACATTCAGATCGACTAATTATTAAAAAACCGTACAATCAGCCATTTAAAAATAGCCATGTTTTAAAGCTTTTCTTTACATTTTACCATGGCTTTTCAAGTCCAAGTGTCGTATAGTATACTACATTCAGATTGACTAATTATTTAAAAACCGTACAATCAGCCATTTAAAAATAGGCATGTTTTAAAGCTTTTCTTTACATTTTACCATGGCTTTTCAAGTCCTAGTGTCGTATAGTATACTACATTCAGATTGACTAATTATTTAAAAACCGTACAATCAGCCATTTAAAAATAGCCATGTTTTAAAGCTTTTCTTTACATTTTACCATGGCTTTTCAAGTCCTAGTGTCGTATAGTATACTACATTCAGATTGACTAATTATTAAAAAACCATACAATCAGCCATTTAAAAATAGCCATGTTTTAAAGCTTTTCTTTACATTTTACCATGGCTTTTCAAGTCCAAGTGTCGTATAGTATACTACATTCAGATTGACTAATTATTTAAAAACCGTACAATCAGCCATTTAAAAATAGGCATGTTTTAAAGCTTTTCTTTACATTTTACCATGGCTTTTCAAGTCCTAGTGTCGTATAGTATACTACATTCAGATTGACTAATTATTAAAAAACCGTACAATCAGCCATTTAAAAATAGCCATGTTTTAAAGCTTTTCTTTACATTTTACCATGGCTTTTCAAGTCCTAGTGTCGTATAGTATACTACATTCAGATTGACTAATTATTAAAAAACTGTACAATTAGCCATTTTAAAATAGCCATGTTTTAAAGCTTTTCTTTACATTTTACCATGGCTTTTCAAGTCCAAGTGTCGTATAGTATACTACATTCAGATTGACTAATTATTTAAAAACCGTACAATCAGCCATTTAAAAATAGGCATGTTCTAAAGCTTTCTTTTACATTTTACCATGGCTTTTCAAGTCCAAGTGTCGTATAGAATATGTCGGCGTTAAGCGCCACAAATTAACGAATCCAGATTCATTAAAGCTGTCATTAAATTGTTGAAGATAATGACGTCAGTAATACTGGTGTCATAGATTAGTTTGTTGGCATCTGCCATTTAATTTCGACATTAGAGTCCACATTTTAAAGGCTTCTGATTGGTTCGACCACTCAATCGAACTGAGGGCCGCACCAATAAGTTCCTGTATTTATAACAACCAGAATTTGTAATAAACAAGTTTCGTAACATTTCGGGTACTCGTTCCACGACCGAACCCGAATAGACCATAGAGTCAAACAGAGTCATAAGAACGAGTGTCAAAGATTACTTTAATATTTATTGTTATTAAGTCTCTAATATTTAAAATTATGATAAATAACTTTGCATAATAATAATTATGACTATGGAGTCATAATTATTATCGATCATTGAATAGTCATTAATTATAAGATCTAGCAACATTGACAAGTTAAATGAACTAGTCATATTAACGGTTTTAAACTGATTTGACTTCGATGTCATTAAATGATAATGACAGTGGCAGCTGACACTAACACGCCATTGCTGTAACATAAATAATAAAGACTATAAAATTACTACAGACTATCTTATAAAATATGAATCCCAAACATTATTAATATTTTTGTAATATATAAATTTGCGCCGATACGGCCAAACTGACTCCAGCGCGTCCCTTGCGCTGTTTTAGATTGCAACAACTTTAAACAAGGCATCACTCATTACGAGATCTAGCCAACACATAAGGCATCACTCATTACGAGATCTAGCCAACACATAAGGCATCACTCATTACGAGATCTAGCCAACACATAAGGCATCACTCATTACGAGATCTAGCCAACACATAAGGCATCACTCATTACGAGATCTAGCCAACACATAAGGCATCACTCATTACGAGATCTAGCCAACACAAGGCATCACTCATTACGAGATCTAGCCAACAAAAGGCATCACTCATTACGAGATCTAGCCAACACAAGGCATCACCCATCCTGGGTTCAGCCAACAAGACCAGGATCAAGGATACGCATGGTGGCCAGCCAGCGTTTTAGGAAGGATATTGGATAGGTCAACATAAGGCATCACTCATTACGAGATCTAGCCAACACATAAGGCATCACTCATTACGAGATCTAGCCAACACATAAGGCATCACTCATTACGAGATCTAGCCAGCACATAAGGCATCACTCATTTGAGATCTAGCCAACACATAAGGCATCACTCATTACGAGATCTAGCCCACACATAAGGCATCACCCATCCTGGGTTCAGCCAACAAGACCAGGATCAAGGATACGCATGGTCGCCAGCCAGCATTTTAGGAAGGATTTTGGATAGGAAAACAAGGCATCACTCATTACGAGATCTAGCCAACACACAAGGCATCACTCATTACGAGATCTAGCCAACACATAAGGCATCACTCATTACGAGATATAGCCAACACATAAGGCATCACTCATTACGAGATCTAGCCAATACAAGGCATCACCCATCCTGGGTTCAGCCAACAAGACCAGGATCAAGGATACGCATGGTGGCCAGCCAGCGTTTTAGGAAGGATATTGGATAGGTAAAACACATTTTTTTTTTTTCATAAACATATTTTATAATTGATACCAATAATTAGATCAGTTATAGTAATTCAATGCAATTACCTAGTTCCAATAACGTCAGTAGAAGAGGTTGAGGCCTCCTCACATAAAACTCTCCGACAAATCTTCCGCCGATACGGTCAATTCGACTGAAGTATAAACTCTGGCGTTCAAAGAATTGCTCCAATTGGTTACTCAACCAACCACAACATGTAAACCGCCTCGGCCTGCTGACATCTAGGTTAAGAATTATGAAGCAGTTCTTCCTATAAGCCATCTAATGACAGAATATACCGATTCCTGTACTCTTTTAAAAAAAATATTAAAAATTAAACCCAACAGTAAAATGGTATCGCAAAAATACATGATATTTTTTTGTCGTCACACTATTATCCATTAGTCATTCACATCAAATTACATTCATGCACCCGATGTTCAACAAATTAACGTCAAAAATATTAGAAGGTTCAATTTTACAATAACATTTACAACTTAAATTAAAATCTTAATTACTCATATCTGTAAGGTATGAAATGTTTCGCTTATGATGGTCGATATAAAATGCACGCTTAGTTTTAAGTAATGATCAAAACCCAACAAAATAGAATAAGAACGAAAAGTGGGTAGAACGAAGTCGCAACGTACGGTAGACAAAAATCACTGCATTTTGATGTTTAGAATATAACTGAGCTGAAGATAAAGCGTTTTGGATGGAGTATTCATACAAAGTTGATATTTGTCATGACACAACTATGAATAAAATTAAAAATATAATACGTTTATTTTGGAACATAAGATCTTCAAGGTATCACTTTATCCACGTCATTAAATTCGAACCTGTAGGCATCGCTACTTATCGACAAAGAAGACAGAGGGTGTAGGCCGAGAGAAAAAGCCGACGTAAAAAACTCTCCGGACTCTTAGAAAGCAAGTCATCAAACAATACTACAATGCTCAAAACAAATTCAGCAAATTAATTAGAAGTAGCCTGCCCAGCACTAGTCCTAGGCCCTTTTATCAACTAGATAATCGTGAACTTTATAGTAAGCCTTTTTACACAGCTCCTCTTCAATAAATTTCCCAAATTTATTAAAAGACAGATACAAGAGCCTCTGGGATTTTATATTAAAGAAGAGTATCCCTTTTCCCATAAAAGTATTACTAACTTAACCACTCAAATCAAATTTAATTTTTTGTGAGCAGTTAACGTCTCCAAATATTGGAATGTTCAAATTTATATTTACAACTTTGATTTGGATCTTACTTTGCCATATGTGCAAAATAATAGAGAATGTTTATAATGACCGATATAAAATGCTCTTTTCGCTTTCAGCGATAACGAAAAGTAAAAATACATAAATTTACCGAAAGACATACGTAAATACTAAAACACAAAAGCTGTTTTTTTTTAAATAGTGTCATCTGATTAGGGAATTCCGTGAAAGCCAGATGCTATATCTAAGCATCTGCAATATCGGGCTTTGCCCGATCTCTAAATTTGGTCTGCTAATATATCTAACCGCATTTGAATTCAACACGCAAAAATCAACGCAAAGTTGGTCCGTCCCGTTCTTTTTCTCGATTCATAAAATTAATCTCTTATTACGACTTTCTCGAATTAATTGACAATTTTAATAGTTTTAAAAAGGCTTATACCTTTCTTTGAACCATTAATTACATATTTAGTTGTACTAAGTTTAATAAATGAACAATACTTAATAGTCATTTTGACGGTAGTAGCAATTTTTCTCTAGACGACGGGAGAAATCTCATTTAATAAACTAAGTGCCATGAAAACCGGTATTATTGTTACTGAATTATGACGAAATAACGTTATGCTTAGACGGATTTCTCACTTTGCAGTCCCGGTAACACGACAACGACAAACGACCCGGTTTATAGAAAGTGAAACGAACGAATTGATTTTTTGAAGATACCATAACACGGGATCTTTTTAATATCATTATAATATTTACTCTACTTTCGATTTTACGCCTACGAAATATTATAAGAACTGATACGAATTTATTCAGTGAACCGGAGGTAATTCTCAGTTACTCAGATCGAAAAAACTCAGGGTAAATACCTGTGATCACCGCAACCATTACCTCGGCATCGGTAACATTTGGTCGAATCCACTTAGAAAACGTCCGTGGCGTTGTAGCGAACTCTGCGTAACAGCTCGCTTGGTCCGAAGTGTAGTTGCGCCATTTCGGCATGTCATTCGCGTACCGAAACTACACGTCACTAACGTATGGATCAGGTCTCCCCAAGTCTCTTGGAGATGCGTGATCCCACCGCTGCTGTCGGCGTTAAGCGCCACAAATTAACGAATCCAGATTCATTAAAGCTGTCATTAAATTGTTGAAGATAATGACGTCAGTAATACTGGTGTCATAGATTAGTTTGTTGGCATCTGCCATTTAATTTCGACATTAGAGTCCACATTTTAAAGGCTTCTGATTGGTTCGACCACTCAATCGAACTGAGGGCCGCACCAATAAGTTCCTGTATTTATAACAACCAGAATTTGTAATAAACAAGTTTCGTAACATTTCGGGTACTCGTTCCACGACCGAACCCGAATAGACCATAGAGTCAAACAGAGTCATAAGAACGAGTGTCAAAGATTACTTTAATATTTATTGTTATTAAGTCTCTAATATTTAAAATTATGATAAATAACTTTGCATAATAATAATTATGACTATGGAGTCATAATTATTATCGATCATTGAATAGTCATTAATTATAAGATCTAGCAACATTGACAAGTTAAATGAACTAGTCATATTAACGGTTTTAAACTGATTTGACTTCGATGTCATTAAATGATAATGACAGTGGCAGCTGACACTAACACGCCATTGCTGTAACATAAATAATAAAGACTATAAAATTACTACAGACTATCATATAAAATATGAATCCCAAACATTATTAATATTTTTGTAATATATAAATTTGCGCCGATATATACTACATTCAGATTGACTAATTGTTTAAAAACCGTACAATCAGCCATTTAAAAATAGGCATGTTTTAAAGCTTTTCTTTACATTTTACCATGGCTTTTCAAGTCCTAGTGTCGTATAGTATACTACATTCAGATTGACAAATTATTAAAAAACCTTACAATCAGCCATTTAAAAATAGCCATGTTTTAAAGCTTTTCATTACATTTTATCATGGCTTTTCAAGTCCTAGTGTCGTATAGTATACTACATTCAGATTGACTAATTATTAAAAAACCGTACAATCAGCCATTTAAAAATAGCCATGTTTTAAAGCTTTTCTTTACATTTTACCATGGCTTTTCTAGTCCAAATGTCGTATAGTATACTACATTCAGATTGACTAATTATTTAAAAACCGTACAATCAGCCATTTAAAAATAGGCATGTTTTAAAGCTTTTCTTTACATTTTACCATGGCTTTTCTAGTCCTAATGTCGTATAGTATACTACATTCAGATTGACTAATTTTTTAAAAACCGTACAATCAGCCATTTAAAAACAGGCATGTTCTAAAGCTTTCTTGTTCATTTTACCGTGGCTTTACAAGTCCAAGTGTCATATAGTATACTACATTCAGATTGACTAATTATTTAAAAACCGTACAATCAGCCATTTAAAAATAGGCATGTTTTAAAGCTTTTCTTTACATTTTACCATGGCATTTCAAGTCCTAGTGTCGTATAGCATACTACATTCAGATTGACTAATTATTAAAAAACTGTACAATCAGCCATTTAAAAATAGCCATGTTTTAAAGCTTTTCTTTACATTTTACCACGGCTTTTCAAGTCCTAGTGTCGTATAGTATACTACATTCAGATTGACTAATTATTAAAAAACCGTACAATCAGCCATTTAAAAATAGCCATGTTTTAAAGCTTTTCTTAACATTTTACCATGGCTTTTCAAGTCCTAGTGTCGTATAGTATACTACATTCAGATTGACTAATTATTAAAAAACCGTGCAATCAGCCATTTAAAAATAGCCATGTTTAAAGCTTTTCTTTACATTTTACCATGGCTTTTCAAGTCTTAGTGTCGTATAGTATACTACATTCAGATTGACTAATTATTTAAAAACCGTACAATCAGCCATTTAAAAATAGGTATGTTTTTAAGCTTTTCTTTACATTTTACAATGGCTTTTCAAGTCCTAGTGTCGTATAGTATACTACATTCAGATTGACTAATTATTAAAAAACCGTGCAATCAGCAATTTAAAAATAACCATGTTTTAAAGCTTTTCTTTACATTTTACCATGGCTTTTCAAGTCCTAGTGTCGTATAGTATACTACATTCAGATTGACTAATTATTAAAAAACCTTACAATCAGCCATTTAAAAATAGCCATGTTTTAAAGCTTTTCTTTACATTTTACCATGGCTTTTCAAGTCCTAGTGTCGTATAGTATACTACATTCAGATTGACTAATTATTAAAAAACCGTACAATCAGCCATTTAAAAATAGCCATGTTTTAAAGCTTTTCTTTACATTTTACCATGGCTTTTCTAGTCCTAATGTCGTATAGTATACTACATTCAGATTGACTAATTATTAAAAAACCGTGCAATCAGCAATTTAAAAATAACCATGTTTTAAAGCTTTTCTTTACATTTTACCATGGCTTTTCAAGTCCTAGTGTCGTATAGTATACTACATTCAGATTGACTAATTATTAAAAAACCTTACAATCAGCCATTTAAAAATAGCCATGTTTTAAAGCTTTTCTTTACATTTTACCATGGCTTTTCAAGTCCTAGTGTCGTATAGTATACTACATTCAGATTGACTAATTATTAAAAAACCGTACAATCAGCCATTTAAAAATAGCCATGTTTTAAAGCTTTTCTTAACATTTTACCATGGCTTTTCAAGTCCTAGTGTCGTATAGTATACTACATTCAGATTGACTAATTATTAAAAAACCGTGCAATCAGCCATTTAAAAATAGCCATGTTTAAAGCTTTTCTTTACATTTTACCATGGCTTTTCAAGTCTTAGTGTCGTATAGTATACTACATTCAGATTGACTAATTATTTAAAAACCGTACAATCAGCCATTTAAAAATAGGTATGTTTTTAAGCTTTTCTTTACATTTTACAATGGCTTTTCAAGTCCTAGTGTCGTATAGTATACTACATTCAGATTGACTAATTATTAAAAAACCGTGCAATCAGCAATTTAAAAATAACCATGTTTTAAAGCTTTTCTTTACATTTTACCATGGCTTTTCAAGTCCTAGTGTCGTATAGTATACTACATTCAGATTGACTAATTATTAAAAAACCTTACAATCAGCCATTTAAAAATAGCCATGTTTTAAAGCTTTTCTTTACATTTTACCATGGCTTTTCAAGTCCTAGTGTCGTATAGTATACTACATTCAGATTGACTAATTATTAAAAAACCGTACAATCAGCCATTTAAAAATAGCCATGTTTTAAAGCTTTTCTTTACATTTTACCATGGCTTTTCTAGTCCTAATGTCGTATAGTATACTACATTCAGATTGACTAATTATTAAAAAACCGTGCAATCAGCAATTTAAAAATAACCATGTTTTAAAGCTTTTCTTTACATTTTACCATGGCTTTTCAAGTCCTAGTGTCGTATAGTATACTACATTCAGATTGACTAATTATTAAAAAACCTTACAATCAGCCATTTAAAAATAGCCATGTTTTAAAGCTTTTCTTTACATTTTACCATGGCTTTTCAAGTCCTAGTGTCGTATAGTATACTACATTCAGATTGACTAATTATTAAAAAACCGTACAATCAGCCATTTAAAAATAGCCATGTTTTAAAGCTTTTCTTTACATTTTACCATGGCTTTTCTAGTCCTAATGTCGTATAGTATACTACATTCAGATTGACTAATTATTAAAAAACCGTGCAATCAGCAATTTAAAAATAACCATGTTTTAAAGCTTTTCTTTACATTTTACCATGGCTTTTCAAGTCCTAGTGTCGTATAGTATACTACATTCAGATTGACTAATTATTTAAAAACCGTACAATCAGCCATTTAAAAATAGGTATGTTTTTAAGCTTTTCTTTACATTTTACAATGGCTTTTCAAGTCCTAGTGTCGTATAGTATACTACATTCAGATTGACTAATTATTAAAAAACCGTGCAATCAGCAATTTAAAAATAACCATGTTTTAAAGCTTTTCTTTACATTTTACCATGGCTTTTCAAGTCCTAGTGTCGTATAGTATACTACATTCAGATTGACTAATTATTAAAAAACCTTACAATCAGCCATTTAAAAATAGCCATGTTTTAAAGCTTTTCTTTACATTTTACCATGGCTTTTCAAGTCTTAGTGTCGTATAGTATACTACATTCAGATTGACTAATTATTTAAAAACCGTACAATCAGCCATTTAAAAATAGGTATGTTTTTAAGCTTTTCTTTACATTTTACAATGGCTTTTCAAGTCCTAGTGTCGTATAGTATACTACATTCAGATTGACTAATTATTAAAAAACCGTGCAATCAGCAATTTAAAAATAACCATGTTTTAAAGCTTTTCTTTACATTTTACCATGGCTTTTCAAGTCCTAGTGTCGTATAGTATACTACATTCAGATTGACTAATTATTAAAAAACCTTAAAATCAGCCATTTAAAAATAGCCATGTTTTAAAGCTTTTCTTTACATTTTACCATGGCTTTTCAAGTCCTAGTGTCGTATAGTATACTACATTCAGATTGACTAATTATTAAAAAACCGTACAATCAGCCATTTAAAAATAGCCATGTTTTAAAGCTTTTCTTTACATTTTACCATGGCTTTTCTAGTCCTAATGTCGTATAGTATACTACATTCAGATTGACTAATTTTTTAAAAACCGTACAATCAGCCATTTAAAAACAGGCATGTTCTAAAGCTTTCTTGTTCATTTTACCGTGGCTTTTCAAGTCCAAGTGTCATATAGTATACTACATTCAGATTGACTAATTATTTAAAAACCGTACAATCAGCCATTTAAAAATAGGCATGTTTTAAAGCTTTTCTTTACATTTTACCATGGCATTTCAAGTCCTAGTGTCGTATAGCATACTACATTCAGCTTGACTAATTATTAAAAAACCGTACAATCAGCCATTTAAAAATAGCCATGTTTTAAAGCTTTTCTTTACATTTTACCACGGCTTTTCAAGTCCTAGTGTCGTATAGTATACTACATTCAGATTGACTAATTATTAAAAAACCGTACAATCAGCCATTTAAAAATAGCCATGTTTTAAAGCTTTTCTTTACATTTTACCACGGCTTTTCAAGTCCTAGTGTCGTATAGTATACTACATTCAGATTGACTAATTATTAAAAAACCGTACAATCAGCCATTTAAAAATAGCCATGTTTTAAAGCTTTTCTTAACATTTTACCATGGCTTTTCAAGTCCTAGTGTCGTATAGTATACTACATTCAGATTGACTAATTATTAAAAAACCGTACAATCAGCCATTTAAAAATAGCCATGTTTTAAAGCTTTTCTTTACATTTTACCATGGCTTTTCAAGTCCAAGTGTCGTATAGTATACTACATTCAGATTGACTAATTATTTAAAAACCGTACAATCAGCCATTTAAAAATAGGCATGTTTTAAAGCTTTTCTTTACATTTTACCATGGCTTTTCAAGTCCTAGTGTCGTATAGTATACTACTTTCAGATTGACCAATTATTTAAAAACCGTACAATCAGCCATTTAAAAATAGCCATGTTTTAAAGCTTTTCTTTACATTTTACCATGGCTTTTCAAGTCCTAGTGTCGTATAGTATACTACATTCAGATTGACTAATTATTAAAAAACCGTACAATTAGCCATTTAAAAATAGCCATGTTTTAAAGCTTTTCTTTACATTTTACCACGGCTTTTCAAGTCCTAGTGTCGTATAGTATACTACATTCAGATTGACTAATTATTTAAAAACCGTACAATCAGCCATTTAAAAATAGGTATGTTTTTAAGCTTTTCTTTACATTTTACAATGGCTTTTCAAGTCCTAGTGTCGTATAGTATACTACATTCAGATTGACTAATTATTAAAAAACCGTGCAATCAGCAATTTAAAAATAACCATGTTTTAAAGCTTTTCTTTACATTTTACCATGGCTTTTCAAGTCCTAGTGTCGTATAGTATACTACATTCAGATTGACTAATTATTAAAAAACCTTACAATCAGCCATTTAAAAATAGCCATGTTTTAAAGCTTTTCTTTACATTTTACCATGGCTTTTCAAGTCCTAGTGTCGTATAGTATACTACATTCAGATTGACTAATTATTAAAAAACCGTACAATCAGCCATTTAAAAATAGCCATGTTTTAAAGCTTTTCTTTACATTTTACCATGGCTTTTCTAGTCCTAATGTCGTATAGTATACTACATTCAGATTGACTAATTTTTTAAAAACCGTACAATCAGCCATTTAAAAACAGGCATGTTCTAAAGCTTTCTTGTTCATTTTACCGTGGCTTTTCAAGTCCAAGTGTCATATAGTATACTACATTCAGATTGACTAATTATTTAAAAAACGTACAATCAGCCATTTAAAAATAGGCATGTTTTAAAGCTTTTCTTTACATTTTACCATGGCATTTCAAGTCCTAGTGTCGTATAGCATACTACATTCAGATTGACTAATTATTAAAAAACCGTACAATCAGCCATTTAAAAATAGCCATGTTTTAAAGCTTTTCTTTACATTTTACCACGGCTTTTCAAGTCCTAGTGTCGTATAGTATACTACATTCAGATTGACTAATTATTAAAAAACCGTACAATCAGCCATTTAAAAATAGCCATGTTTTAAAGCTTTTCTTTACATTTTACCACGGCTTTTCAAGTCCTAGTGTCGTATAGTATACTACATTCAGATTGACTAATTATTAAAAAACCGTACAATCAGCCATTTAAAAATAGCCATGTTTTAAAGCTTTTCTTAACATTTAACCATGGCTTTTCAAGTCCTAGTGTCGTATAGTATACTACATTCAGATTGACTAATTATTAAAAAACCGTACAATCAGCCATTTAAAAATAGCCATGTTTTAAAGCTTTTCTTTACATTTTACCATGGCTTTTCTAGTCCTAATGTCGTATAGTATACTACATTCAGATTGACTAATTATTTAAAAACCGTACAATCAGCCATTTAAAAATAGCCATGTTTTAAAGCTTTTCTTTACATTTTACCATGGCTTTTCAAGTCCTAGTGTCGTATAGTATACTACATTCAGATTGACTAATTATTAAAAAACCATACAATCAGCCATTTAAAAATAGCCATGTTTTAAAGCTTTTCTTTACATTTTACCATGGCTTTTCAAGTCCTAGTGTCGTATAGTATACTACATTCAGATTGACTAATTATTAAAAAACCGTACAATTAGCCATTTAAAAATAGCCATGTTTTAAAGCTTTTCTTTACATTTTACCACGGCTTTTCAAGTCCTAGTGTCGTATAGTATACTACATTCAGATTGACTAATTATTAAAAAACCGTACAATCAGCCATTTAAAAATAGCCATGTTTTAAAGCTTTTCTTTACATTTTACCATGGCTTTTCAAGTCCTAGTGTCGTATAGTATACTACATTCAGATTGACTAATTATTAAAAAACCGTGCAATCAGCCATTTAAAAATAGCCATGTTTTAAAGCTTTTCTTTACATTTTACCATGGCTTTTCAAGTCCTAGTGTCGTATAGTATACTACATTCAGATTGACTAATTATTAAAAAACCTTACAATCAGCCATTTAAAAATAGCCATGTTTTAAAGCTTTTCTTTACATTTTACCATGGCTTTTCAAGTCCTAGTGTCGTATAGTATACTACATTCAGATTGACTAATTATTAAAAAACCGTACAATCAGCCATTTAAAAATAGCCATGTTTTAAAGCTTTTCTTTACATTTTACCATGGCTTTTCTAGTCCTAATGTCGTATAGTATACTACATTCAGATTGACTAATTTTTTAAAAACCGTACAATCAGCCATTTAAAAACAGGCATGTTCTAAAGCTTTCTTGTTCATTTTACCGTGGCTTTTCAAGTCCAAGTGTCATATAGTATACTACATTCAGATTGACTAATTATTTAAAAACCGTACAATCAGCCATTTAAAAATAGGCATGTTTTAAAGCTTTTCTTTACATTTTACCATGGCATTTCAAGTCCTAGTGTCGTATAGCATACTACATTCAGATTGACTAATTATTAAAAAACCGTACAATCAGCCATTTAAAAATAGCCATGTTTTAAAGCTTTTCTTAACATTTTACCATGGCTTTTCTAGTCCAAATGTCGTATAGTATACTACATTCAGATTGACTAATTATTGAAAAACCGTACAATCAGCCATTTAAAAATAGGCATGTTTTAAAGCTTTTCTTTACATTTTACCATGGCTTTTCTAGTCCTCATGTCGTATAGTATACTACATTCAGATTGACTAATTTTTTAAAAACCGTACAATCAGCCATTTAAAAACAGGCATGTTCTAAAGCTTTCTTTTTCATTTTACCGTGGCTTTTCAAGTCCAAGTGTCGTATAGTATACTACATTCAGATTGACTAATTATTTAAAAACCGTACAATCAGCCATTTAAAAATAGCCATGTTTTAAAGCTTTTCTTTACATTTTACCATGGCTTTTCAAGTCCTAGTGTCGTATAGTATACTACATTCAGATTGACTAATTATTAAAAAACCGTGCAATCAGCCATTTAAAAATAGCCATGTTTAAAGCTTTTCTTTACATTTTACCATGGCTTTTCAAGTCTTAGTGTCGTATAGTATACTACATTCAGATTGACTAATTATTTAAAAACCGTACAATCAGCCATTTAAAAATAGGTATGTTTTTAAGCTTTTCTTTACATTTTACAATGGCTTTTCAAGTCCTAGTGTCGTATAGTATACTACATTCAGATTGACTAATTATTAAAAAACCGTGCAATCAGCAATTTAAAAATAACCATGTTTTAAAGCTTTTCTTTACATTTTACCATGGCTTTTCAAGTCCTAGTGTCGTATAGTATACTACATTCAGATTGACTAATTATTAAAAAACCTTACAATCAGCCATTTAAAAATAGCCATGTTTTAAAGCTTTTCTTTACATTTTACCATGGCTTTTCAAGTCCTAGTGTCGTATAGTATACTACATTCAGATTGACTAATTATTAAAAAACCGTACAATCAGCCATTTAAAAATAGCCATGTTTTAAAGCTTTTCTTTACATTTTACCATGGCTTTTCTAGTCCTAATGTCGTATAGTATACTACATTCAGATTGACTAATTTTTTAAAAACCGTACAATCAGCCATTTAAAAACAGGCATGTTCTAAAGCTTTCTTGTTCATTTTACCGTGGCTTTTCAAGTCCAAGTGTCATATAGTATACTACATTCAGATTGACTAATTATTTAAAAACCGTACAATCAGCCATTTAAAAATAGGCATGTTTTAAAGCTTTTCTTTACATTTTACCATGGCATTTCAAGTCCTAGTGTCGTATAGCATACTACATTCAGATTGACTAATTATTAAAAAACCGTACAATCAGCCATTTAAAAATAGCCATGTTTTAAAGCTTTTCTTTACATTTTACCACGGCTTTTCAAGTCCTAGTGTCGTATAGTATACTACATTCAGATTGACTAATTATTAAAAAACCGTACAATCAGCCATTTAAAAATAGCCATGTTTTAAAGCTTTTCTTTACATTTTACCACGGCTTTTCAAGTCCTAGTGTCGTATAGTATACTACATTCAGATTGACTAATTATTAAAAAACCGTACAATCAGCCATTTAAAAATAGCCATGTTTTAAAGCTTTTCTTAACATTTAACCATGGCTTTTCAAGTCCTAGTGTCGTATAGTATACTACATTCAGATTGACTAATTATTAAAAAACCGTACAATCAGCCATTTAAAAATAGCCATGTTTTAAAGCTTTTCTTTACATTTTACCATGGCTTTTCTAGTCCTAATGTCGTATAGTATACTACATTCAGATTGACTAATTATTTAAAAACCGTACAATCAGCCATTTAAAAATAGCCATGTTTTAAAGCTTTTCTTTACATTTTACCATGGCTTTTCAAGTCCTAGTGTCGTATAGTATACTACATTCAGATTGACTAATTATTAAAAAACCATACAATCAGCCATTTAAAAATAGCCATGTTTTAAAGCTTTTCTTTACATTTTACCATGGCTTTTCAAGTCCTAGTGTCGTATAGTATACTACATTCAGATTGACTAATTATTAAAAAACCGTACAATTAGCCATTTAAAAATAGCCATGTTTTAAAGCTTTTCTTTACATTTTACCACGGCTTTTCAAGTCCTAGTGTCGTATAGTATACTACATTCAGATTGACTAATTATTAAAAAACCGTACAATCAGCCATTTAAAAATAGCCATGTTTTAAAGCTTTTCTTTACATTTTACCATGGCTTTTCAAGTCCTAGTGTCGTATAGTATACTACATTCAGATTGACTAATTATTAAAAAACCGTGCAATCAGCCATTTAAAAATAGCCATGTTTTAAAGCTTTTCTTTACATTTTACCATGGCTTTTCAAGTCCTAGTGTCGTATAGTATACTACATTCAGATTGACTAATTATTAAAAAACCTTACAATCAGCCATTTAAAAATAGCCATGTTTTAAAGCTTTTCTTTACATTTTACCATGGCTTTTCAAGTCCTAGTG
The DNA here is from genome assembly GCA_028984075.1 of Pieris mannii. Taxonomy (NCBI): domain Eukaryota; kingdom Metazoa; phylum Arthropoda; class Insecta; order Lepidoptera; family Pieridae; genus Pieris; species Pieris mannii. Next base: position 5,975,329 of record CM054783.1, read on the forward strand.
TCGTATAGTATACTACATTCAGATTGACTAATTATTAAAAAACCGTACAATCAGCCATTTAAAAATAGCCATGTTTTAAAGCTTTTCTTTACATTTTACCATGGCTTTTCTAGTCCTAATGTCGTATAGTATACTACATTCAGATTGACTAATTTTTTAAAAACCGTACAATCAGCCATTTAAAAACAGGCATGTTCTAAAGCTTTCTTGTTCATTTTACCGTGGCTTTTCAAGTCCAAGTGTCATATAGTATACTACATTCAGATTGACTAATTATTTAAAAACCGTACAATCAGCCATTTAAAAATAGGCATGTTTTAAAGCTTTTCTTTACATTTTACCATGGCATTTCAAGTCCTAGTGTCGTATAGCATACTACATTCAGATTGACTAATTATTAAAAAACCGTACAATCAGCCATTTAAAAATAGCCATGTTTTAAAGCTTTTCTTTACATTTTACCACGGCTTTTCAAGTCCTTGTGTCGTATAGTATACTACATTCAGATTGACTAATTATTAAAAAACCGTACAATCAGCCATTTAAAAATAGCCATGTTTTTAAGCTTTTCTTTACATTTTACCATGGCTTTTCAAGTCCTAGTGTCGTATAGTATACTACATTCAGATTGACTAATTATTGAAAAACCGTACAATCAGCCATTTAAAAATAGGCATGTTTTAAAGCTTTTCTTTACATTTTACCATGGCTTTTCTAGTCCTCATGTCGTATAGTATACTACATTCAGATTGACTAATTTTTTAAAAACCGTACAATCAGCCATTTAAAAACAGGCATGTTCTAAAGCTTTCTTTTTCATTTTACCGTGGCTTTTCAAGTCCAAGTGTCGTATAGTATACTACATTCAGATTGACTAATTATTTAAAAACCGTACAATCAGCCATTTAAAAATAGGCATGTTTTAAAGCTTTTCTTTACATTTTACCACGGCTTTTTAAGTCCTAGTGTCGTATAGTATACTACATTCAGATTGACTAATTATTAAAAAACCGTACAATCAGCCATTTAAAAATAGCCATGTTTTAAAGCTTTTCTTTACATTTTACCATGGCTTTTCAAGTCCTAGTGTCGTATAGTATACTACATTCAGATTGACTAATTATTAAAAAACCGTACAATCAGCCATTTAAAAATAGCCATGTTTTAAAGCTTTTCTTTACATTTTACCATGGCTTTTCTAGTCCAAATGTCGTATAGTATACTACATTCAGATTGACTAATTATTGAAAAACCGTACAATCAGCCATTTAAAAATAGGCATGTTTTAAAGCTTTTCTTTACATTTTACCATGGCTTTTCTAGTCCTCATGTCGTATAGTATACTACATTCAGATTGACTAATTTTTTAAAAACCGTACAATCAGCCATTTAAAAACAGGCATGTTCTAAAGCTTTCTTTTTCATTTTACCGTGGCTTTTCAAGTCCAAGTGTCGTATAGTATACTACATTCAGATTGACTAATTATTTAAAAACCGTACAATCAGCCATTTAAAAATAGGCATGTTTTAAAGCTTTTCTTTACATTTTACCACGGCTTTTTAAGTCCTAGTGTCGTATAGTATACTACATTCAGATTGACTAATTATTAAAAAACCGTACAATCAGCCATTTAAAAATAGCCATGTTTTAAAGCTTTTCTTTACATTTTACCATGGCTTTTTAAGTCCTAGTGTCGTATAGTATACTACATTCAGATTGACTAATTATTAAAAAACCGTACAATTAGCCATTTAAAAATAGCCATGTTTTAAAGCTTTTCTTTACATTTTACCATGGCTTTTCAAGTCCAAGTGTCGTATAGTATACTACATTCAGATTGACTAATTATTTAAAAACCGTACAATCAGCCATTTAAAAATAGGAATGTTCTAAAGCTTTCTTTTACATTTTACCATGGCTTTTCAAGTCCAAGTGTCGTATAGTATACTACATTCAGATTGACTAATTGTTTAAAAACCGTACAATCAGCCATTTAAAAATAGGCATGTTTACAGCTTTTCTTTACATTTTACCATGGCTTTTCAAGTCCTAGTGTCGTATAGTATACTACATTCAGATTGACAAATTATTAAAAAACCTTACAATCAGCCATTTAAAAATAGCCATGTTTTAAAGCTTTTCATTACATTTTATCATGGCTTTTCAAGTCCTAGTGTCGTATAGTATACTACATTCAGATTGACTAATTATTAAAAAACCGTACAATCAGCCATTTAAAAATAGCCATGTTTTAAAGCTTTTCTTTACATTTTACCATGGCTTTTCTAGTCCAAATGTCGTATAGTATACTACATTCAGATTGACTAATTATTTAAAAACCGTACAATCAGCCATTTAAAAATAGGCATGTTTTAAAGCTTTTCTTTACATTTTACCATGGCTTTTCTAGTCCTAATGTCGTATAGTATACTACATTCAGATTGACTAATTTTTTAAAAACCGTACAATCAGCCATTTAAAAATAGCCATGTTTTAAAGCTTTTCTTTACATTTTACCATGGCTTTTCAAGTCCTAGTGTCGTATAGTATACTACATTCAGATTGACAAATTATTAAAAAACCTTACAATCAGCCATTTAAAAATAGCCATGTTTTAAAGCTTTTCATTACATTTTATCATGGCTTTTCAAGTCCTAGTGTCGTATAGTATACTACATTCAGATTGACTAATTATTAAAAAACCGTACAATCAGCCATTTAAAAATAGCCATGTTTTAAAGCTTTTCTTTACATTTTACCATGGCTTTTCAAGTCCTAGTGTCGTATAGTATACTACATTCAGATTGACTAATTATTAAAAAACCGTACAATCAGCCATTTAAAAATAGCCATGTTTTAAAGCTTTTCTTTACATTTTACCATGGCTTTTCTAGTCCAAATGTCGTATAGTATACTACATTCAGATTGACTAATTATTGAAAAACCGTACAATCAGCCATTTAAAAATAGGCATGTTTTAAAGCTTTTCTTTACATTTTACCATGGCTTTTCAAGTCCTAGTGTCGTATAGTATACTACATTCAGATTGACTATTTTTTTAAAAACCGTACAATCAGCCATTTAAAAACAGGCATGTTCTAAAGCTTTCTTTTTCATTTTACCGTGGCTTTTCAAGTCCAAGTGTCGTATAGTATACTACATTCAGATTGACTAATTTTTAAAAAACCGTGCAATCAGCCATTTAAAAATAGCCATGTTTTAAAGCTTTTCTTTACATTTTACCATGGCTTTTCAAGTCCAAGTGTCGTATAGTATACTACATTCAGATTGACTAATTATTTAAAAACCGTACAATCAGCCATTTAAAAATAGGCATGTTTTAAAGCTTTTCTTTACATTTTACCATGGCTTTTCAAGTCCTAGTGTCGTATAGTATACTACATTCAGATTGACTAATTATTAAAAAACCGTACAATCAGCCATTTAAAAATAGCCATGTTTTAAAGCTTTTCTTTACATTTTACCATGGCTTTTCAAGTCCTAGTGTCGTATAGTATACTACATTCAGATTGACTAATTATTAAAAAACCGTGCAATCAGCCATTTAAAAATAGCCATGTTTTAAAGCTTTTCTTTACATTTTACCATGGCTTTTCAAGTCCTAGTGTCGTATAGTATACTACATTCAGATTGACTAATTATTAAAAAACCGTACAATCAGCCATTTAAAAATAGCCATGTTTTAAAGCTTTTCTTTACATTTTACCATGGCTTTTCAAGTCCTAGTGTCGTATAGTATACTACATTCAGATTGACTAATTATTAAAAAACCGTGCAATCAGCCATTTAAAAATAGCCATGTTTTAAAGCTTTTCTTTACATTTTACCATGGCTTTTCAAGTCCTAGTGTCGTATAGTATACTACATTCAGATTGACTAATTATTAAAAAACCGTACAATCAGCCATTTAAAAATAGCCATGTTTTAAAGCTTTTCTTTACATTTTACCATGGCTTTTCTAGTCCAAATGTCGTATAGTATACTACATTCAGATTGACTAATTATTGAAAAACCGTACAATCAGCCATTTAAAAATAGGCATGTTTTAAAGCTTTTCTTTACATTTTACCATGGCTTTTCAAGTCCTAGTGTCGTATAGTATACTACATTCAGATTGACTATTTTTTTAAAAACCGTACAATCAGCCATTTAAAAACAGGCATGTTCTAAAGCTTTCTTTTTCATTTTACCGTGGCTTTTCAAGTCCAAGTGTCGTATAGTATACTACATTCAGATTGACTAATTTTTAAAAAACCGTGCAATCAGCCATTTAAAAATAGCCATGTTTTAAAGCTTTTCTTTACATTTTACCATGGCTTTTCAAGTCCAAGTGTCGTATAGTATACTACATTCAGATTGACTAATTATTAAAAAACCGTACAATCAGCCATTTAAAAATAGGCATGTTTTAAAGCTTTTCTTTACATTTTACCATGGCTTTTCAAGTCCTAGTGTCGTATAGTATACTACATTCAGATTGACTAATTATTAAAAAACCGTACAATCAGCCATTTAAAAATAGCCATGTTTTAAAGCTTTTCTTTACATTTTACCATGGCTTTTCAAGTCCTAGTGTCGTATAGTATACTACATTCAGATTGACTAATTATTAAAAAACCGTGCAATCAGCCATTTAAAAATAGCCATGTTTTAAAGCTTTTCTTTACATTTTACCATGGCTTTTCAAGTCCTAGTGTCGTATAGTATACTACATTCAGATTGACTAATTATTAAAAAACCGTACAATCAGCCATTTAAAAATAGCCATGTTTTAAAGCTTTTCTTTACATTTTACCATGGCTTTTCTAGTCCAAATGTCGTATAGTATACTACATTCAGATTGACTAATTATTGAAAAACCGTACAATCAGCCATTTAAAAATAGGCATGTTTTAAAGCTTTTCTTTACATTTTACCATGGCTTTTCTAGTCCTAATGTCGTATAGTATACTACATTCAGATTGACTATTTTTTTAAAAACCGTACAATCAGCCATTTAAAAACAGGCATGTTCTAAAGCTTTCTTTTTCATTTTACCGTGGCTTTTCAAGTCCAAGTGTCGTATAGTATACTACATTCAGATTGACTAATTTTTAAAAAACCGTGCAATCAGCCATTTAAAAATAGCCATGTTTTAAAGCTTTTCTTTACATTTTACCATGGCTTTTCAAGTCCAAGTGTCGTATAGTATACTACATTCAGATTGACTAATTATTTAAAAACCGTACAATCAGCCATTTAAAAATAGGCATGTTTTAAAGCTTTTCTTTACATTTTACCATGGCTTTTCAAGTCCTAGTGTCGTATAGTATACTACATTCAGATTGACTAATTATTAAAAAACCGTACAATCAGCCATTTAAAAATAGCCATGTTTTAAAGCTTTTCTTTACATTTTACCATGGCTTTTCAAGTCCTAGTGTCGTATAGTATACTACATTCAGATCGACTAATTATTAAAAAACCGTACAATCAACCATTTAAAAATAGCCATGTTTTAAAGCTTTTCTTTACATTTTACCATGGCTTTTCAAGTCCAAGTGTCGTATAGTATACTACATTCAGATTGACTAATTATTTAAAAACCGTACAATCAGCCATTTAAAAATAGGCATGTTTTAAAGCTTTTCTTTACATTTTACCATGGCTTTTCAAGTCCTAGTGTCGTATAGTATACTACATTCAGATTGACTAATTATTAAAAAACCGTACAATCAGCCATTTAAAAATAGCCATGTTTTTAAGCTTTTCTTTACATTTTACCATGGCTTTTCAAGTCTTAGTGTCGTATAGTATACTACATTCAGATTGACTAATTATTTAAAAACCGTACAATCAGCCATTTAAAAATAGGCATGTTTTAAAGCTTTTCTTTACATTTTACCATGGCTTTTCAAGTCCTAGTGTCGTATAGTATACTACATTCAGATTGACTAATTATTAAAAAACCGTACAATCAGCCATTTAAAAATAGCCATGTTTTAAAGCTTTTCTTTACATTTTACCATGGCTTTTCAAGTCCTAGTGTCGTATAGTATACTACATTCAGATTGACTAATTATTAAAAAACCGTGCAATCAGCCATTTAAAAATAGCCATGTTTTAAAGCTTTTCTTTACATTTTACCATGGCTTTTCAAGTCCTAGTGTCGTATAGTATACTACATTCAGATTGACTAATTATTAAAAAACCGTACAATCAGCCATTTAAAAATAGCCATGTTTTAAAGCTTTTCTTTACATTTTACCATGGCTTTTCTAGTCCAAATGTCGTATAGTATACTACATTCAGATTGACTAATTATTGAAAAACCGTACAATCAGCCATTTAAAAATAGGCATGTTTTAAAGCTTTTCTTTACATTTTACCATGGCTTTTCTAGTCCTAATGTCGTATAGTATACTACATTCAGATTGACTATTTTTTTAAAAACCGTACAATCAGCCATTTAAAAACAGGCATGTTCTAAAGCTTTCTTTTTCATTTTACCGTGGCTTTTCAAGTCCAAGTGTCGTATAGTATACTACATTCAGATTGACTAATTTTTAAAAAACCGTGCAATCAGCCATTTAAAAATAGCCATGTTTTAAAGCTTTTCTTTACATTTTACCATGGCTTTTCAAGTCCAAGTGTCGTATAGTATACTACATTCAGATTGACTAATTATTTAAAAACCGTACAATCAGCCATTTAAAAATAGGCATGTTTTAAAGCTTTTCTTTACATTTTACCATGGCTTTTCAAGTCCTAGTGTCGTATAGTATACTACATTCAGATTGACTAATTATTAAAAAACCGTACAATCAGCCATTTAAAAATAGCCATGTTTTAAAGCTTTTCTTTACATTTTACCATGGCTTTTCAAGTCCTAGTGTCGTATAGTATACTACATTCAGATCGACTAATTATTAAAAAACCGTACAATCAGCCATTTAAAAATAGCCATGTTTTAAAGCTTTTCTTTACATTTTACCATGGCTTTTCAAGTCCAAGTGTCGTATAGTATACTACATTCAGATTGACTAATTATTTAAAAACCGTACAATCAGCCATTTAAAAATAGGCATGTTTTAAAGCTTTTCTTTACATTTTACCATGGCTTTTCAAGTCCTAGTGTCGTATAGTATACTACATTCAGATTGACTAATTATTAAAAAACCGTACAATCAGCCATTTAAAAATAGCCATGTTTTTAAGCTTTTCTTTACATTTTACCATGGCTTTTCAAGTCTTAGTGTCGTATAGTATACTACATTCAGATTGACTAATTATTAAAAAACCGTACAATCAGCCATTTAAAAATAGCCATGTTTTAAAGCTTTTCTTTACATTTTACCATGGCTTTTCAAGTCTTAGTGTCGTATAGTATACTACATTCAGATTGACTAATTATTAAAAAACCGTACAATCAGCCATTTAAAAATAGCCATGTTTTAAAGCTTTTCTTTACATTTTACCATGGCTTTTCAAGTCCTAGTGTCGTATAGTATACTACATTCAGATTGACTAATTATTAAAAAACCGTACAATCAGCCATTTAAAAATAGCCATGTTTTAAAGCTTTTCTTTACATTTTACCATGGCTTTTCAAGTCCTAGTGTCGTATAGTATACTACATTCAGATCGACTAATTATTAAAAAACCGTACAATCAGCCATTTAAAAATAGCCATGTTTTAAAGCTTTTCTTTACATTTTACCATGGCTTTTCTAGTCCAAGTGTCGTATAGTATACTACATTCAGATTGACTAATTATTTAAAAACCGTACAATCAGCCATTTAAAAATAGGCATGTTTTAAAGCTTTTCTTTACATTTTACCATGGCTTTTCAAGTCCTAGTGTCGTATAGTATACTACATTCAGATTGACTAATTATTAAAAAACCGTGCAATCAGCCATTTAAAAATAGCCATGTTTTAAAGCTTTTCTTTACATTTTACCATGGCTTTTCAAGTCCTAGTGTCGTATAGTATACTACATTCAGATTGACTAATTATTAAAAAACCGTGCAATCAGCCATTTAAAAATAGGCATGTTTTAAAGCTTTTCTTTACATTTTACCATGGCTTTTCAAGTCCTAGTGTCGTATAGTATACTACATTCAGATTGACAAATTATTAAAAAACCTTACAATCAGCCATTTAAAAACAGCCATGTTTTAAAGCTTTTCTTTACATTTTACCATGGCTTTTCAAGTCCTAGTGTCGTATAGTATACTACATTCAGATTGACTAATTTTTAAAAAACCGTGCAATCAGCCATTTAAAAATAGCCATGTTTTAAAGCTTTTCTTTACATTTTACCATGGCTTTTCAAGTCCAAGTGTCGTATAGTATACTACATTCAGATTGACTAATTATTTAAAAACCGTACAATCAGCCATTTAAAAATAGGCATGTTTTAAAGCTTTTCTTTACATTTTACCATGGCTTTTCAAGTCCTAGTGTCGTATAGTATACTACATTCAGATTGACTAATTATTAAAAAACCGTACAATCAGCCATTTAAAAATAGCCATGTTTTTTAAGCTTTTCTTTACATTTTACCCTGGCTTTTCAAGTCCTAGTGTCGTATAGTATACTACATTCAGATCGACTAATTATTAAAAAACCGTACAATCAGCCATTTAAAAATAGCCATGTTTTAAAGCTTTTCTTTACATTTTACCATGGCTTTTCTAGTCCAAATGTCGTATAGTATACTACATTCAGATTGACTAATTATTTAAAAACCGTACAATCAGCCATTTAAAAATAGGCATGTTTTAAAGCTTTTCTTTACATTTTACCATGGCTTTTCAAGTCCTAGTGTCGTATAGTATACTACATTCAGATTGACTAATTATTAAAAAACCGTACAATCAGCCATTTAAAAATAGCCATGTTTTAAAGCTTTTCTTTACATTTTACCATGGCTTTTCAAGTCCTAGTGTCGTATAGTATACTACATTCAGATTGACAAATTATTTAAAAACCGTACAATCAGCCATTTAAAAACAGGCATGTTCTAAAGCTTTCTTTTTCATTTTACCGTGGCTTTTCAAGTCCAAGTGTCGTATAGTATACTACATTCAGATTGACTAATTATTTAAAAACCGTACAATCAGCCATTTAAAAATAGGCATGTTTTAAAGCTTTTCTTTACATTTTACCATGGCTTTTCAAGTCCTAGTGTCGTATAGTATACTACATTCAGATTGACTAATTATTAAAAAACCGTACAATCAGCCATTTAAAAATAGCCATGTTTTAAAGCTTTTCTTTACATTTTACCACGGCTTTTCAAGTCCTAGTGTCGTATAGTATACTACATTCAGATTGACTAATTATTAAAAAACCGTACAATCAGCCATTTAAAAATAGCCATGTTTTAAAGCTTTTCTTTACATTTTACCATGGCTTTTCAAGTCCTAGTGTCGTATAGTATACTACATTCAGATTGACTAATTATTAAAAAACCGTGCAATCAGCCATTTAAAAATAGCCATGTTTTAAAGCTTTTCTTTACATTTTACCATGGCTTTTCAAGTCCAAGTGTCGTTTAGTATACTACATTCAGATTGACTAATTATTTAAAAACCGTACAATCAGCCATTTAAAAATAGGCATGTTTTTAAGCTTTTCTTTACATTTTACCATGGCTTTTCAAGTCTTAGTGTCGTATAGTATACTACATTCAGATTGACTAATTATTAAAAAACCGTACAATCAGCCATTTAAAAATAGCCATGTTTTAAAGCTTTTCTTTACATTTTACCATGGCTTTTCAAGTCTTAGTGTCGTATAGTATACTACATTCAGATTGACTAATTATTAAAAAACCGTACAATCAGCCATTTAAAAATAGCCATGTTTTAAAGGTTTTTTTTACATTTTACCATGGCTTTTCAAGTCCTAGTGTCGTATAGTATACTACATTCAGATTGACTAATTATTTAAAAACCGTACAATCAGCCATTTAAAAATAGGCATGTTTTAAAGCTTTTCTTTACATTTTACCATGGCTTTTCAAGTCCTAGTGTCGTATAGTATACTACATTCAGATTGACTAATTATTAAAAAACCGTACAATCAGCCATTTAAAAATAGCCATGTTTTAAAGCTTTTCTTTACATTTTACCACGGCTTTTCAAGTCCTAGTGTCGTATAGTATACTACATTCAGATTGACTAATTATTAAAAAACCGTACAATCAGCCATTTAAAAATAGCCATGTTTTAAAGCTTTTCTTTACATTTTACCATGGCTTTTCAAGTCCTGGTGTCGTATAGTATACTACATTCAGATTGACTAATTATTAAAAAACCGTACAATCAGCCATTTAAAAATAGCCATGTTTTAAAGCTTTTCTTTACATTTTACCATGGCTTTTCAAGTCCAAGTGTCGTATAGTATACTACATTCAGATTGACTAATTATTTAAAAACCGTACAATCAGCAATTTAAAAATAGGCATGTTTTAAAGCTTTTCTTTACATTTTACCATGGCTTTTCAAGTCCTAGTGTCGTATAATATACTACATTCAGATTGACTAATTATTAAAAAACCGTACAATCAGCCATTTAAAAATAGCCATGTTTTAAAGCTTTTCTTTACATTTTACCATGGCTTTTCAAGTCCTTGTGTCGTATAGTATACTACATTCAGATTGACTAATTATTAAAAAACCGTGCAATCAGCCATTTAAAAATAGGCATGTTTTAAAGCTTTTCTTTACATTTTACCATGGCTTTTCAAGTCCAAGTGTCGTATAGTATACTACATTCAGATTGACTAATTATTTAAAAACCGTACAATCAGCAATTTAAAAATAGGCATGTTTTAAAGCTTTTCTTTACATTTTACCATGGCTTTTCAAGTCCAAGGGTCTTATAGTATACAAAACAACCGATCTATTATTTACTATTTTTTAAAAACAATCGCACTAAATCCTTTCTATTGAACGTTTCTTATCACTCATGACACTGTGACACGATAGGCTAAATATTCTTTAAATTATTAAAGCATTTACTATGTTTATGAATAATGACAAAATATACTTTGTTGCTATGGCAACTAATTTTTTGTACGTACAAACATTGCTATTCACGGTAACCCACGATTTAAAATAAAATCATAAATCTATTTGTAGTTCAAAATTCTTTACAAATGTTACTGCTAGATAAAATGTGAAAAATCCGAAGAGCAATTTGTTTCGCCGCTTCGTCACTAACAGGTTTATAAAATTCAGGCATTGAGATGGTGCCAAAATAGTGAGTTAAGGTAGTTGATATATGGCTTTTCCATCCGTTGAGATGTAGGTCACTGCCTCCGTTACTCGAGAGTGTTTCTAAGATTTTGAATTATTTCTCAGAATTATTTGCGAGTTCGTTAGCCTAACATTGAAAATTAATAATAACAATAATTATTATTACTAGAATGAGTTGCGTTATATTACAATATAACATATTGTGTATTTATATTTAAGGCTATAGATGATTTTATAAAGTGCAAAATCACCCATTTTGGCACCTCAGTTATCAAGGATCCATAAACTAAAAAATACTCGTAAAATTAAAATCGTACTCGATGTTGTCGAAGGACCAACAATCAACAATTAAGTCACTAAAATATCTCAATAATAATTTAAGACACCATATTTGGAAACGCAAATATGTACTTAAGTTTAGTTATTAGAGGTTGATATGATATTCATGATTGTAACAGAGTATTGTACGACCGTCGCAACCAGATCCATTGTTTCCTTCAACATAATATTTCATAGGCTTTGCATTCAATGCCTTCGCCGTCGTATATTGATATTGTATGAGCTTCTGGGTTAAACGCGTGTAATATTAAAATAGTTACGTTGATCTAATTCCGTAGAACATACCTATAATTTTTTGAGAACTGAAATCTATTATCATTATAACTAGTTATTCGCGTAACAGAAATTAAATACACGCATTTTGTGATATTGTTTTGAAATGTTGAAGTTAATTTGTTATTAAATAAAAGTTGTTAATAAATTATAACGATATAAGTATATACTAAATAAATTAAAATTTAATTTGACGTTAAGGACGATGAACCGTTGGCATCCAGACACGAGGTTGGCGCAATTCTGCATCTATTACATTTTATTATCTGTCTCTAGTTCACCCACCCGAGACAATTGTTTCGCATAGATTCAATCTCATTATGTACAGACCTACAGTACCTACAGTAGCGTAAAGTGTAAATGCATGTAACCACAGAGGTGCTATCATTTTATCTGCTTATAAATATTCTATTATAATTTCACGTTTAATAAACAAATGAATAGTTCTATTTCACTTACAAGTGTTTGTATCCGAACACAAGAAAATTTATATTTACGAAAAAATTAAGTTAATTCTTCGATCTAATTTGGAACGAAGACTGAAACTAAAAAAATAAAAACGCTTCTAAACATGGCTTTATGTAAATTGTAGAAATCTAACCTGAACTACTTTTTTTATTTTTTTACTTTCTTCTATTATTTTTGTATTACGAATTACCGCTGAAAATGGTAAATTTTCATAATTATGACTCTCTTTTCATAAATAGGTAAGTTACGATATTTATAAAATTATTTGTTAAGATCATCCTAGAGTGTCAGTGTCTATTAATACTAGTATTACTTCAACCAAAACCGCATGCATATGCATGTTAGTTTCATAGGAATTACGAAAATATAACCGTTTTAATATAATAAGATGTTTGCTTCCTCTAAGCTAGGGCTATGCCCTCAGAAATTAATGTACTTGACCCAGTCAGGATAAGGGATTTGTAACTTAACATTAATACGAGGGTAACACTGAAAATGTTCAGAACTGGCCAGTTAGAAACATTGCTAATGAAAACTTTTTGAATTTCAATTTTAGAACTCTTTGGTAACTTGTAGTATAATAATATTGCATTCATTTGTTTTTGTGAATTGGCGGCAAATCAAAAACTCTTGTTACACGTGAAAATAAACCTACCGCGAGAAAATTTTCTGTCAATGATTTATTATGACTTTCGTACTGGGTATAAATAATTTACCAATCTAAAGGCAAATAAGACTCAGTAAGGAGTCGTATCACCCGTGAACTATTAATTATAACGAAAATACGGAACGGGTAAATTTTAATTACGCTGTTACATCAAGCTGGGAAAGATTAAAAGCAGATAGGTTGAGCGAGCGAAGTGGCCACTTGTACTGCACTTAGGCAAAACAATGGAACTCATTTCAAGGATTTTCCACCAGTTGTGAATGAAAAGACCCGCTTACACAACAAAGAAGCAAACACTAGTCTATGATCGGTGTTAAAAGCTAATCTGAGTTTGAGTTAAATCAAGCCTACGCCGCCTGCGCATTTGAATACATTGTTCTATTTTTAAAATAACGAAAGGAGAAAAAACGTTAGACGTGTTTCGGAGTAACTCATTAGTTGATGGAAACGTAAAACTTTTATAATAAAGCATCTACGAGCGTGGGTCGCAATTTTTTTTATCAAATAGCTCTGTTAAAATGGCTGTTTAATATATGAAAGACTAGATTGAGAACTAGTTAAATAATGAAATAAATTAAACAAATAAAAACCTTATAAAAACCTGTTAACCTTACATACATATAAAGTAAATGTGCCTAAATTGCCTAATGTGATGCGGCTGAAAAAGCCTGCAAATACATGTAGGCTCCGAATACGAATTTGTCTAATTCGGTGTCGAGACCCTTGGTCCGTGGGGTCCTAGCGCTATAAGGCTTTTTAGGGAAATATCAAAAAGGTTAGTCGACATCACAGGAGACCGAAGAGCTGGCAGCTACCTCGGACAAAGAATTAGTTTTCTATTCAAAGGGGGAACGCTGCCAGTATCTTCGGAAGCTTGCCTAAAGGGACTCCTTTTAATAATATATTTTAGTTATTACATTATAAGGTAAGTTTAAGAATTATATATTTAATTGTAGATATCGAATATATGTAATATATAATGTTTAGTTGCAGACTTATTAAGTAAACGGTCATTTATTTATTGATACCTGTCCTTCGACAAAGTATACAAAAGTTTATTTTTTAATATTTGATTTCCATAAGAGTAAGTATCTAATACCATGAAAAGCAATGTGTAAAGAATATCTTTAAATATCCCATCTGGTATTGGCTTCTTTACATGGCTATCACATGTCTATTTTTTTCGAAACCTGGCTATGTCAAAAAATTCCAGCTAGCTTTAATAAAAAATATACTCCAAAGCCTGAACCCGCCAAATTCCATTTTTATTAAAACCTGCATTTTTTAATAAAAAAAATCAGCCTTCGTGTGCCTTTCAGTATATGTATAATAATTTTATTACGAAACGATAATATAAATAAAAAGGCCTTTCAGTGATACTTAGGTTAAGATAATATAAAATAATACCTAAACACTGAAAATGTTTGGTAAACGAAAAATGGCTTAATGTAGAATGTTTCCAATACTTTTATTGTTTTCGAAGTAATCTCCGCAGAGAACAGACCACACCAAAGAGAACAACAGAAAAAAGCAGTGGGTCCATTCTTCCTTAAGTGCATAGCATTATTTCTATAGCATTTTCCTATGCTTTAGAAAGCTTTTTTGCAGGACTGTGAGGCGGATGACTCATTATCTCGATACCTGCCATAGTCAATGGCAAAGGTCAAATATTTAACAGTCCGTTTTGGGGAGTGATATGATAAGAATCCACTGTTTGAATCAACATCTGCATTATAAGTTTCAGTTTTACTATTGAATTGGCTGCATCCACACTAGGTAGGAAACAGGTTGGTGCTGCTGTATCTCAATTTAAAAAATCTGTGGTTCTATTTTTTACCGACTTTGCACGTAGATATTTCATGAGATGCGATATGGGAAATCTGGTGTTCGCGGGTTTCTATATTATAGCAATAACAGCCTTTGTAGTTTTAACAGCATTAGTTGCAGTAGTTGGTTGCCCCGATCGTTACTGGTCTTTGACAGATGAAGTGTTGTTGTACTATCTGTTGATAGTACGATATATGAATATACTGCTTATAACGAGCTATGGAAGTGTCTAGATTATGACTGACGGCTCCATACCCACTTTAAGCAAGGCGATCACCGCAATCCTATTTTCTTTAACACGCCATTCCAATTATTGTTATTTAATAATTAACACAAAAAAATATGTGAAATGACGCTAAATTAAAAGCAGTTATTAGGATAATATTCGTGTGGAACACGAATATTATCCTAATTACTGCATTCAAAATACTACACTACTGTTGCAACTGTGTTCTCTCAGTTTAAATTTCATAAATTCAAAATGTCTAGACGTTGTTGCTTAGGTTGCGGTGCAGAAAGAAAGGATACAACCCCAATTCAAATATCTTCGTATTCAAAAACCGTAAACATAAAAAGAGGGGCCCGACGCGAGTAGCAGACGAGGCGTTTGAGGAACCAGAATACGATTTTATTTTATTATCCGAGTTCCGGGATTTTAGATTTGAAGTTCTGAAACAACTGGATAACTAGGCAAAAGCACTTAAGCATATGCAGGAAGTACTTCTGTCCACACAAACGGAGTTAAAGGAACTCAAAATACAATATTTCGAGCTTCAAGAAAAAAGGGTGCGTGTTGTGCTTACTACGTCTTTTAGGTTTTCCAGTTCTTTAGTCAAAGCGTAAAGCGTA
This sequence comes from Pieris mannii, assembly GCA_028984075.1. Lineage (NCBI taxonomy): Eukaryota > Metazoa > Arthropoda > Insecta > Lepidoptera > Pieridae > Pieris > Pieris mannii. Next base: position 5,991,023 of record CM054783.1, read on the forward strand.
AAACTTTATATCGGTTATGTTATTTATATATTATCTTTTGATTTCTGAGTAGAGTAGTTCAGACTGATACTAGTTTATGATAAATTTTGGTGGATTAAAGAAACAATTGGCCGTGCTTTGTTTTTTTTTATAGAACAGGGGGCAAACGGGCTCACCTAATGTTCGACTCATAAATGGACTTGTGGATGCTTGCGTGTAAAATAGTATAGGAATACGACGAGTACTATGCGAGTTGGGCCTCCAACTGTATTGCAAAGGTGTGCGTGTGGTGAAGAGTCGATGTGAATTTTCGTTATACCAATTTAAGTATTGAGCAAAGTATATAATATTATATATGTATCATTGCAATAACGGAATGAAATGAACAATGGCATAATGTTATTTCTTTTTGTAATTCGTAGTGGTTATGTCAACCTATATATAAAATATTCTTACAAAAGTTTTACTTGAATAGATTTTATTTATACACCATATGCGTCATAAATCGAAGAAAGCTTCGTCAGCATCGCTAATTTATTACAACTTTTACAGTAAAAAGTAGGAATATTTAACAATCTTCGATGCTAAGCTAACCTTAAAACTCACATTGATTATGTATATAAAGTACAGTCAAATAGAAAACAAATAAAACGAACACGCGTTGTACACATGCACTATATTTACCCACGAAAAGCTCATCAAAAATTCTTACGACGAAGCGTTAATAAAGCGAACAGTTTAACAGAAATGAGTAGTTTGTGCGGTACAAATTATTATCATTATACGGTTCCATAATGCATGTAATACGAATTAATTCAAGCCGATTCATTGAATTCGCTACATGATTCGAAAATTGGTCCAATATTGAAGCATCACGGTGCCACAAATTCAATGTGCATTTCGAGAGCTTTACACTTGTTATAAGTGATTTACAAAAGCGTAAAAATGTTAATAAATTGCGCACCTTTTCTAATATGCGATTTTTTTTATATGCTGCTGTGTTGGCTTCACAGTAGTGAAACGGTAGCTGATCACAGTGTAGTCGGAAAGGCTACGCTGTAGCAACCACTCCATGGATCTTTTATCTCCAATAGAAAAGATTTGGTGTTGAAAACACTAAACTGTTTTTTTTAATATTTCACCAACTTAATGCTATAGTAGCACGTACACGCTATGATCTGTAAAAACGGAGCAAAGGAAAATATTGCAAGAACGGGAAAATTATTTCCTATAAAGAGATTTTTTCTGTGAAAGACTTGCCTTATCACGAGAACCCGGAAACTATGGAACTATTGAAAATGTTGTTGTTCTTGATATTTTAAATAGTTAAATTATAATATCATGTTACGATAGAACGTCGGTAAGCCGCTGGGCTAACATCTAATGAACCGATTTGAAGTATAATTAACGAGTATGATTTTAACATGAACTCTTACGGTACCTAAATAACTCTTCAATCCCTATTTATATTATCTACCAATGCAGTAACCTCCGGCTTTGAAATGTAAGATTAAACAATATAAAACACTAGAACTTTAAAACCCTTTTCAAGTAATTTCGTTTCAAGCTATCACGGTCGATAACTCTCAAATTAAGGGACCCTGTAAAGGAACAAAAAATGATTGAAGCATTTCACAAAGGAATTAAAAAGGCTTTTCTGGTCAGACGTTCTACCCTCGGATATTATGTCTTTGAGAGGTCTCCAGATTGCCTCTGTAATAACCATCCCCTTTGGAGCCATAAATATCGTGTAAAATGCAACACGGTCAACATATATTATGCTCATTATATTAAATAAATAAAAATTAACTTTATTTAACTCAAAACACAACAAAACATTTTTTTATAGAACAGTGGGCAAACGGGCAGGAGGCTCACCTGATATTAAGTGATACCGCCGCCCATGGACACTCTTATTGTCAGAAAGGCTCGCGAGTGCGTTGCCAGCCTTTTAAGGATTGGTACCCTCTTTTCTTGAAGGACCCTAAGTGGAATTGGTTCGGAAATACTTCAGTGGGCAGCTGGCAAAACTGCCTTGAAAATCGCGCAGTTGTGGAACGGCGGACGTCGAGGTGATACGGGTGGAATTTCGTATTCTGCCTCGACGTCCGATGATGACACTCAGCTGCAGGTATTAATCCGAAAAACTACTCTGGACACTCTCCATGGTAAATGCGGTAGAAGATGCAGATAACATTCTTAATACAATTTTCAGTGTGATAAACCTTATACATAATATACTTCTATGAGCACTAGGGTTTAAACTAACTTAATATTGTTTGTATAATTTGTGCGCTTTTCAATTTAGATTATATATTACAAAACGTATAATCTACAATCATTGAAACACTCATCCTCAAAACTTAATAATAATAATAAGAGATGCGCGTCGTAACGGATAGTCTGCTACAGACGCTTCGTTGCTGACCACGACGGTCCACCTCATGTCACGGCACTTAGAGAGAGACAATAGTTTGTGGGTTAGTCACAGAGTCAGTCTACCCGTAATGCATTTCAGTAACGCACGCGATAAACCGGGATGTCTTGTTATAAATATAAGTGTTCGTAAAAGTGTGGCATATTTTTAACAATGAATAAAAACTATTCATACAAGGTGGTATTGGGTGGATATTAATATTTCGTTAGATTTTTATTCATGAAGCTATTCTCGACTAGGTTCTAAACCGAACACTAAGACGACTGCGGGGGAGATCTATAATGTATTTCAAATGTAAAACCCTACTTCGTTACCTTTGGAAAATTTCAGATGAAAATTGCTGAATTTTGAATATTCGACACTGGAAAATAGCTAAGAATAACTGTGTTCAATAATATCAAGAACCAAGACAATGCATATTGTTTCTGAAGACCTCAATGGATTCTCTGGGTTACTTAAAATAGCTCATTTTATCGTAAATACACAAAATATTCAATACAACAAAACATTCTTGGTTATTCCAGGGTTCAAAAGGGCTTATATTTTAGAATATTAATCTTAAAAGTTACAGTAAAAATAATTTAAAATTAATTTCAATTTATCTATATATTATAATTTGATAATACAATTATAGTTACAATAGCAATCAATAAACTAAAGTGGAAATGGGCGGGACACATGGCAAGAGGTAGAGAAAAGCGGAGCAAAAAACGACTTAACTGGTGCCCAAGGTACAGCTAACGCAAGAGAGGGAGACAACTCAGAAGGTGGATAGACCACATAGAGAAACAGCAGGTGGACAATGGCAGAGAGTGGCACAGTGCAGAGAGGAAAGGCGGTATTTGGAGGAGGCCTTTGCCAAAATATGGCACAAAGAGAATTTGTTTAAATGTAAATATAAAATGTATCTGAATAAAGGCTATTATTATTATTAATATTATGGTATTAAAAATGTCCAATACCTACCATAACCCTAGTCTATTATACAAAGTAGTGAATAAAATGCATACCAGAAAATCCTATAGTATAGCAGCATAGCAGGCATATTTTTGTATTGGTGGTACCTTCGATTCTTGAACTACTGTACTGTGCTTAATACATGTAAATATTGGTATGTTTCCATTACCGTGAATACTTGCGAGGGCATTTTCATTTATTTTAACGAAGTCTGAGAATTAAATTAATTATTATTAAATAATTGTTTATAAAATATGCGAGGTATATGTTATAGTGGATTTCGCCGTTTCCCTTAATTTCCAACTAGATGTAATTTACAAACCTTTCGTAAAATGATTCACGTCGAAATGTCAAAAGCAGTGAAGAATTCTAAAGTAAAATACAGACTTTTCAAGTGATACTCACACACACACACAGATATATCACATTCATCTATTTTTGGAGCATTGAGACACAAGTATGACCTAATAAAAAATACACAAAATCACTTTAATTTTTTTGTGTTTATAATAGTTTCTAGTACCTGCAGTAGTGTCTTCAGGGTGCGACTCTCATCACTGAAGACGTAACCTTAGCTGTTCACCAATGCATCTACGTGCGCATTTATCGAATGGGTCGGTGAAGGAAAACATAGTTAAGTAACTGCCATATCTTGGACCCAAAAATCACCAAATAAATTCAGAAATCTGAGCCCCAGACCTAAAGATGTTGTAGCTCTTTTTTATGATACCTAAGACTCATATACTACTACCTACAGTATTAGTACTTTATTCATACACTACTACTATCAATTAGTTTTAAAATTGGGGGAGGCCTATGTTAACGGACAACCTGACAAAGTGGTTGCTTATAATTTATTATTTTGCTTCGTCAATACAGATTTAAGAATAATACTGTTCTATAAGAATACCATGTATGTTTAAACGTATGTGTACGTGTAAAAATTCAGCGTAGTAAGAGCTCTATTATTATTATTATTATTATCAAGAATTTTAAATGTTTATCTTATATCACATCTTCCATACACAGTTAAGAACAAATGTGAATGAATATCAAAGCAAACTAACACCAACAATATGCTAGTTTAAATAATAAATTATATGGTGTAAATAGGGCTAAAAATTACAACCGTATAATATGTAGATGTAGCGGTCAATTAAAATTCAATTAGCAAATACGTAGAGCTTATCGTGTCATCGATACAACGTTTTGCGATAAAACCGCTGGGGTGTTTACAGCGTTTAATGGGAAATTCGTTGACGACTTTGGAATCTATTTTTCACCATAAACTTTAAAAACTAATGTCCCAACAGATTTAAGGAAGGCTTAGATATATAATTCATACATCCAAGTTAGAAGAAATAATATTGGATAAAATCAAGACGCCTATCGTAATCACTTTGATCTCTTTGAAAAATAAAACAATGGTGAGATAATTCTCTTATCTACAAAAAGTCCGCGATAGCATTTATGTTTTTAGAATAGATTACTATTATACTCTTTAAACTATGCATGGCGAGTCGCTAGTACATACAATTTTGAGCACTGTGTATAATCAAACAAACGTAAAAAACTAACACACCTAAAGCTCAGTGCAATGGTGCAATTTTGTAGTAAACATATTCGAAATTCTAAAATTATTATAAAAACCAATTCTACGCCGTTTTAAATTAAAGTATTAGCGCTAAATTGTTAGTTAGTTGTTGATTAAATACTAGTTAATTTAAGTTATTATAAAATAATAATTATATAAAAACTAGCTTAGACAGAAGTTTATATGGTATCGATCAAGATATATATGTTCTTAACGACATTTTATTGAAAGAGGAAAATCTATATATGAAGCAAAAGCTTTGGAGAAAAATTAAAGGTTTATTCTTTTGGGCGGATTATTCATTATCTAAGAAGTACCCTGGTAATTTGCCATCTGAACTTTACGGGCATAAATATTCTTTTATTATAATGATATTATCCTTAATAACGTCCCTTTCACTCATACATCAATAAATATCCAGGATCTTAAAATAATATCCTTGATTATAAAAAAAATAGATAGCTCTTTTTAAAATCGAGACTATTGTGTGCGTGCGACAGCGACACGGACCAAACTTACGAATAACAATCTAAGCGTCCTCCGATTACGTAAACTGAATTTGTGAATATTCAAAGGATCGATGTTTTGAATTTCGATTGTAAACAATGCATCGCGCAGCCGCATACCAATCGTTTATTAATTTTACTTACGGTGGTCAGTGTATGCGATGCAACGGTCACCTCGGGCAATCCATTTAAGGCTCTTACGCGCGTGCCGGCCGGGGGACGCGACAGGACTGCCGGAGTTTCAGCCGGCACGTGTTTTGGTATCAATCAATCGATGCGCGCGGCGCAAGCGGCACATTCATGCCGTGAACAGCTGACGGACGATACCGTAAACATGAATCGAGCTTACCAACCCCGCCCTACACCGCCCGCCCGCCCCCGCCGGGACACACTCTGCGCAGCCTCGAAGCGATTCCTACAACCCATACAGTGGACTATGGTGTGATATTAGCGTACGGGAACCTTATAAAAATAAGATCATTAAAATAACAAGCATTTTCTGCCTTGAAGCTATAAACGACGCCAATGCGGGTAATCTATCATTACTAAACTAGTGACTAATATTTCGATCTCAATGTCAGCCGTTACAACTCAGAAAATGGAACGTAAAACTGTTCAATCGAAATAAATTGAATAAATAAGACAGATCTGTTACTTTACATGTTCCGCATAGTTTTAGGAACAAGGATAACGGTGCACAGATGTTGGTCGATATTATATTAGATGTAAGGCTCTATGGGCGTAGCAAGCCGCTGCGCGTGCGTGTCGGGTGCAGGACGATCCTCCGGGATCCTCAGCCGTTCAGCTAACTTCTGGAATATAGGACTCTGTTATTTGAACGTCATAGGAAAAATTTCGGAATCGTATCAAACTATATGATTTGACAAGATTTTTGTCAATTTTAAATTTTCTTTATCTTTTACTAGACAAATATTATTAGAAAGGGTAAATAATGATAGACTTCTAATATGAAAACATCTTTATTTATGTTTGTGGAAGTCTTTTGTGTAACTACATCACTTACTCGTATTACATACAGTTCTATTCCGAGTGAGTAGGGAATTCTTATTACACTGTAACTTCTAATTATTTGCAGCAATTAATAGTTATATACTTTATGTTTGTAATATGTTGTTAGAATACCTCGTACTTTCAACAACGAAGTTAGTAAAGCTAAGTAAAGCTCTTTACCGTAAGATAATTTAGAAAAAAAAAATCCGAACTTATCTTAAAAAGAAGTCGAATACGTATTTGTAGGTTATAAGCAACTTTCATTCCGCCAGGAAGACCTTATCCTATAGGCTATGAATTTCTCCTAATGCTAGTGCTATTTGATAAAAATGCGACATTGCAACTAGTATGGAAACATTAAGAATTAAATTGTAAGTTAATACTATAGCACTGAGTAATATAAGCTTGAGACTGGTGTGTAATTACAGTCTTAATTGTGTCTAACTTTGCTAGTTTATTCTTCAGAACTCGGCGTACTAGAGGGATTGAGTTCGTACTGCTTAGTTAGTTACTTGGAATTTGGCGTGATAAACAGGGTTAAGTCTTGGTTGTGTCTACATTTACGATATATAAACTTAATCTAACCCACCGAAGTATTTCCAAAACAACTGGCTTATAAATCCTTAAGAAAATAGCGCACCCATTTTTAAAAGGCAGGCATCGCACCCGCAAGCCCTCTGGCATTGAGAGTGTCCATGGGCGGCAGAATCACTTAACATCGGATGTGTCTCCTGCCTATTAACCCCTGTTCTTTAAAAAAAATTCTATTGTAAGATTTGGATATTCCTAAACGTGAAATGAATAAAAATTACTTGCGGTAAGACTTGTCATTGAATGAATAATCAAAAATCTATTAAAGTGAATGCGACTTGTATTGTTATCGGTTAAAAACAGAATACACCCGGTTTATTCATCTTAGACATATTTGTAACTGTTAATTATTAATATTATATAGTAATCTTATAATATAATTGTGTGACAATCAATCTCTAAGGATCTAAAAAAAGCTAACCTAACGCACATAGTTTACAGTTATTCTGTTCAAATTTATATTTATTATTAATAATTCGTTCGTTCAGAAAATATTGAAATTAATGTTTGTGTTATTTTTATGGTATACCATGCACATTGCACGTGTGACAGAATTTAATATTTAAATTAATCCTTTGCGGTTGGTATTGTACGAAACTGATCCGTACTTTTTAAAGAATTAATCTGACCTCGATTTATACGTTTCATATTATACAATGCTAATGACTTCACCTAAGCCAACCTGAACCGGCAGAAATTAAAGCGCTCACCTCCACAATTTTTACAAAAAGCGCAATTTCCTTCTGAATGTGTGGGAATGTTTTTAATCTCTTCGCTCGCCGGTTTTGTTAATTAATGTCCTTAGATAAACCTTTTTCACGAGAATTTTATTTTATGCTAATATTATTTGGCTGAGCGTTAGCCACGCTGTATTCAAGGGTTTGTTATGACATGAATCTTTGGTAACTGGACACAGAAGGGCAGTATTATGACTTGTTTGTTGTCATCTATGGCACAGTCTTACCTTTGAATTGCTAGAGACTCTTTATGCCACGAATTCATTTCAAAATCATAATAATACCGTAGAGAAATAAGTTAAATATATAACGATTACATGTAAACGAAATTGAAGGACGAAATTAATAATCCTTTATCTTCAACCATATCAAATACAGCGATATCAGAACCCAACCACAACACACAAATCTTTGTAAAACAAGAAAATAACAAGCAACAAATAATGTCTTCTATTTCTCTAGTTCATTTCTCGAGTGATAAATCTGGTTTGTTTTTCACAGAAACCTTGCGGAGCCTGCCTTGACCCACTTGTGAGAACATCTGCAATCGACACTGCCATCGTGGATAGGATACTTCGAAATCAAATCAGTATACCAATGTGAATTAAAATATACAAATGTTTTGCAAGAATTTCAGAATCATTTTTTCAGTTAAGTCTTTATACACTAGTTCCTTGAACGTGAGTGATAACCATTAATTGTTATCCTTCAAGAATTGATTAAATTAATTTAAATTGATTGAAAAATTAACGGAGCAATTTTGAGCGTGCGTCTCTCAACTCTGAGATCATCTGTTCAAATCACGCATCATGGACTTTTATTTTTCCAGTTCAGCGGTAATTGTACGCATATATATGTCACAGCCAACTAGCTTAATTTAATTAACAGCCTAGCCCGCGTCCTGAAAGATGTTCAGCCAATTGATTGAATAGCTAGGCAAATTAATTTCTGCCACTCTTAAACTCGAAACGAAACTCTTCGAACTGTCAATATGGCGTCGGCAAACCTTTGATCGTGTTTTCCAAAGTTTCATGAAAAACAACAAGTACAATGGAAGTGTGTATATTATTGCGACTAATCTAATTCTAGAGTCAAGCAATTTAATTTTAAAAGAAATATTTTTAATGTCATATGTTTCACCATTTCTGCCAAATAATGACTCTATCGTACGAATGGCCTTAGCACTAGCCGGCCAGTTTACAAAATGTTGTAACAAACGCTACGACTGAATATCTTTCAGGCCGCTAATGAAATGGCGCCGTTTAGTGAAAAGACTAGGCTTGTAATGGAACGACTAATTAAGCTAGTTGTCTGCAACATAAATTACAATTACCGCTCGTACGGAAAACAACGTGAGGAAATAGGCATAGGAAATAGACCTAAAAATCGACCAACTTGTCTTCTAAGAAAAATAAATGCAACCGTTTAATCAGGTTTTCGAATATAGTGTTGTAAATATCTATACATATAAGAATATAAATAATAAAAAAAGATAAAGAAAGATAAAAATTTCAGCAGTAAAAACCATTTGTTCGGTCACGGCTTAATATAGCTGGGAAACAATAGTTAAGATATTAAAATTAGTGTTTAATACTTCGCAAATGTTTTGTCTGTGGAATAAATGCTCAAATAACAGAAATGTAATAGGGTAGACCGAGGCGAATCGGATCATTTTTTCTTTGAGGTTGAGCAAATGAGACTTAAGTGTTATATATTGTTATTTTTATTGATTAAATCGTAAGAAGTAACAATTAGCTATTAAATAAACATTGAAAAACTTAAATCATACATAATATATTCTCTTAGCTACCAAAAACTAAAAAAAGAAAAATATCCGAATCGCCCCTATTTTCGGGGTGAATCGGATCGTACACATGTTATAAAATTTTAAGTTTCTTACTACTTAGTTTGACTTATATATATTTGGAATCAGTAAAAAAATAATAATGAGATCAATTTTTATTATTGGCACTCAATTCTTATTTATATGGCCCTTTCCCCCCCCCCCCCCCTCCCCTTAATCCACATTTTTCGTGGCACCATTCTTCGCAAGCATTGCACTGAATCCAATCCTCTGATGGTGGATGAACTAATATTTTGGAACAGTAAATGCAGTGCCACTCTCTCTGTTTTGCAGATGAACTCTTAATTTTTATCTCAGGCTTTGCTTAATTCTTAATAGTATTTTCTTTGTCAACAGCCTTTTTCCTATTTTCCTTGGCTTTCTGGCAAATTGGTTCTATTATATAAATATATATGACACAAAGAAATCGTAAGTACGTACCTTATATGAGCGCCAAATTACGATACACACAAAAAACCGAGTCGCTGACGAGCAGCATTGCTACTGATTCATAAGCGCGATCAAAATACTGCTTATATCGGGAGGTGCAGAGAATAGGGAGAGACGCAAAACGCCGGTTGAGAGCGTTCTATGTGAATGCGATATTTGGATTATCAACCAATTTCTTATTATGATCTGATTCGCCTCGGTCTACCCTACGCTACTACAAGAACGGGTATCGGTATGTTCTATCATGAGACGGCTTATAAGAACTGCTTCATAATTCTTAACCTAAATGTCAGCAGGCCGAGGCGGTTTACATTTGTGGTTGGCTGAGTAACCAATTGGAGCAATTCTTTGAACGCCATGGTAAAAGTTCAGTCGAATTGACCGTATGGGCGGAAGATTCGTCGGAGACCGTTTTACGTGAGGAGGCCTCTACCTCTTCTACTGACGTTATTGGATCTAGGTAAGTGCATTGGGTTACTATAACTGATCTAATTAAAGGTAATAATTATTTTGTCTATATGCATTGATACTTTTATGATGAAAAAAGATGTTTTTTCTATCCAATATCCTTCGTAAAACGCTGGCTGGCCACCATGAGTATCCATGACCCTGGTTTTGTTGGCTGAACCCAGGATGTGTGATGCTTTGTGTGTTGGCTAGAACTCGTAATGAGTGTTGCCTTGTGTGTTGCCTAGATCTCGTAATGAGTGATGTCGAAATTAAATGACTGATGCCAACAAACTAATCTATGACACCAGTATTGCTGACGTCATTATCTTCAACACTTGAATGACAGCTTTATTGGAATCTGGATACGACATTTTCAGGCGTTAACGCCGACAGCAGCGGTGACATCACATCTCCAAGAGACTTCGGGTTCTGATCCATACGCTAGCCAACGAGTTTCGGTACGCAAATGACATGCAAAAATGGCGCAAGTACACTTCGGACCAAGCGAGCTGTTACGCAGAGTACCTACAACAAACAACTTCAAAGTAAACACAATTCTCCCCAAGTGTACATAACACGTAAATATTTCATGAAGCAACAGTAACCATAGATCGAGCCAAAAGCCATTCGCGGGGTTTCAAGCGTGAGTTTTATTTCTATCACATATATAATTGAATGAAAATATCTTGCTCTGGATGCGAGCCAGGAGCAACAGTTGTTAACGTTTGGATGCACTGGTACAATCCCTGAGATAACTGCTTTTGGCAAACCAATTGAGCTCGTTTCATAGACATAATAGTCCTTAGTTAATCTATATACATTTAATTTCCGAGTAGTTGGCTTGTTAGAATGCAAATCATGAAACTTGGGTTCTATTGCGGAGAGGGCGAAAAATATAGAAACGCGTTTGCAGTATCAATATCCTATAATATTATTTTTTAGTTGGTCATAGGTATGCGGCTTTTTTAAATTTGTATGTATGTTTTTGCTTCAGTATAAATAGGTAACGCGACTGAATCTCTCGACTGCATTTTCAGACTATGGGGCGATCGTCGACATCCACGACTTTTTTAAAATGTAAAGTGTGAAGAAACCGTGATTCATGTGGTATCAAATTATTTCAGTATAATTAGTATTATTACTATTTTCTTGTGTAGCCAAGTCCACATTTCAAGGATCGTCATGCTCATGCCATCGGGCTGGCCATGCGTCATACTCGTGAACGGGTGCTACTTGTGGTGACTGGTCGTACTTGAATTCACGTATGCGGTGATATGAGTTGTTTATGCTACGTATTTGCGTGTTGTAGTCACTCACGAGTATGTAAGTGCGTGCTCCTATGTCAGCATGCCTCCTGCTGTTAGAGGACAAATCTTTGTTTTTGATTTATTTTATTATTCTTTATTACTCAAGATGTCATATGGATGTTCCATATGATAGGTGTAATGGTTACAGCTCCTTACAAACATTGTGTAAAAAAACTTGGCGATTAAAAAGAGTGGCGGAGAGTTTATTGCCAGTTCTTCTCTTCCATTCTACGCCCTTGATTTTAGAACTGGCAGTAAATGTAAAATTAGAATAATTTAATAATTTCTTTTTTTTCTGACGTTCAGTGTACATTAATATTTATTGATTTGATTTGATTTACTTTGTCGTTTTATTATTTTATAACTCAATTACTGTTCACTAATATTTTTAAAACAAATTATTTCTTAAACAGTTTGATGAATTACTCGGTACTAAAACCAACAGATCTAGACTTACAGAATAGAATATTATTACAAGTAGATGCACATATAAGGGAGTTCTAAGATTATTCACTTTAAACTTTTAGAAATCTGAAAATTCTCTCAAATCTGTATCTAGCTTTAATTACTTACGAAATAAGCACCACATTCAGTGCAAGCTTTTGCAATAATTTCTACTTGGTTTTCTGCCGCAAAGACATTGTATAAAGGCCAGTGTGACATTTAAGATAACACGCAGGTACCTTCAATATATATTATTATTTAGATATTGTCACTTATTATAGAAGTTATTACAAATATATATTAAATACAATGTTTGTATGCATGGTGCGTACAAAGATAGAATTTATTACACTTGCGTCTTGCCCAAGCTTTGAAAGCCCGTATAATGCGACGACCTACTAAACAAGGGTACTCCTAATCCCGTATCCTAGAAGCTAACTTTAGCAAAATCTTCAAAACGCGACGTAAAATATATAAACTAGAAAAAACTTATAATTTTTTATTTAGTTTATGTATATAGCGATTTGAGATATTTTCAGAGTATTAAATAATGAAATCATATAGTAATAGAAAACTACATGACTTCAATTTGAAAAGAAATTTTTTATTTTTTATTTTCTACTCACGGATTAGGATTTTCATAACAAAATTGTGGGTTTCATTTTGATTTTTATGTTATATTTATAGGCCTAGAGCTAAGCGAAATGTAAAATGAAACATTAATAAATTGTTATATATTTTGAAAATAAAATTGCAATGCATTTTTAAAAACATTTAATTTCACTGAGGTATCTATGCCATTTGGAGTATAGAATAAATCTATGGAAGTGGAGAAAAAAAGTTTTTACGGTACGTGTGACCGATAACACTATTCGTAAGTATCTGTAGTGACGCCACACGCATGAGCGAACCGTGGGTAGAGTTGATAAGGTTTGTAAATAAAACACACAAGTTACAAAACAACATTTACTTAATGAATACATAGTCACGACCTGGTTTCATTCATAGATAACTAACTACTATTTAATGTAGGGCAACCTTTTTTTTGCTAACTCGACGATAATTATTAATTAGTTTAATTATAAAATTAGTTTTATTTACATTTTCTATAGATTTTTTAAATGTCGTCTTTATATAATAAGTAGACTCTAGATCTCGCCCTATTTATTTATAATACGTGGACTGTACCAAGCTCGCTACCATGGTTACCGTGATTAGAAAAACATATTTTGGGGTAATATTTATGTCGCAGTAAAGTACGTAGTTAAATCAGAGAGTTCATTGAATCTCTAGACAGTTAATTAAAGATCTATATTAAATCAAGGCACTAGCATTTTGATTTCAATAAAGCAGCGTCGAATATACAATAACAAATATTATAATAATTTAGGATTGTCAAGAAGTAAGAGCTTGGAAATTCCGTGTTTCGCTTTATTGTAAATGGTTGGTTAGACTTGTTGCCTAGGAACGTTTAGGATACTCGTTAAGCGTTTCATTCACTCACTTGTCTGACGGAACTTTAAGGACTTGATTGAATATCGATATTTAATTAACTGTCTAGAGATTCAATTAACTCTTTGTTTTAACTACTTCAAACTACTTCACTGCGACATTTATACTACGTTATATTATAAGGCCGTTTGGGAAAAAAACATACCAAGTATCACATAACAAAAAGATCGATAAAACATATAGTAAAACATATTACTTTAGATGAAGTATAGAATATTTAAATAATAATAATTTCCTTATCTATTGTTAAAAAAGTAAGAATAATTTTAGAATTCAAGCACTAAAACTAAGCCGAATTATTTTTAATTAAAAGAAACAATTTCAGTTAGTTCAAGAATATTTCATTTACCTTATTGGCATGGAAAGTGACTCGAAGAATGAAAAGGCCAAAGCATCGTAATACATTAGTAAAAAACCAAACATTAACCTACCTAATTATAAATTAAAACCTAAAGGCGTAAATGGATTTATAATAAGAAACGTGTTAGTGAATTTTTAAAACAGCGCCATCTCACTGAGTACAATTAAAGTCTCATGACATATTGTACCGTTAGATGGCGTTTTAATAAATTAACGTGGGGCTTGAATCAAAACCAATTTTCTAAACTAAAATGACTTCAAATTCGTTTGGCGTTAGTGGGTCACGCCTGTCGAAGAGTGATTTTGTCTCAAGCCCATAAACACAATAACCATAATAACATAACTTACAGAACTATGTATAACGTAATAGGCAAGAAAATTATACCCACACATATATAAGGACAAGTTTCAATTAAACTTAAACGTAATAAACTATCACAGGTACTTAGAGTCGTTCATTACGATTTCTAAGCCTTAGAAAGATTGAATTAATTAAAATCCACTTTCCTATTGTTGAGTCACTTAATAGTCGGGCAATAAATTGTACAAATAATTAATTAAAGATTCAGATAAGAATATAATGAACGATCCTGAAAAATGCAATTCTTATACGAAACAAGAGCAATCTTACAACACTGCTCCAATAAGGTATATTTTCGTCTTATAATTTTTACTTAAATTTCACAATTAACGACAATTTTAGTATTAATGATCATTTATTTAGAACAGCGTCATATGAGTGATTCGGCTGTCATGCAAGGGTAGTAAGTATCCAGACTGAGCTGACTTCCGTAGGTTAAAATATATTAATACGAGATAATATACTGTGCGGCAAGTCTCGGCTTTAAATGTAACCCTTAGATTCATAAACTATAGAATATTCACGAACATAATGTTAAATGACTGAGTGTATCGTGTTCTAACCCTTAGATGTGTTGTGACTTAGCGATAAGTATAATTTCTGTAAGTCAAATCAAAAGGTTTCTAACAGACACCAAAGCTTAGATTCTCTATCCATAAAAGGAACTATTTTATAACACCGAGTATTATAAAAAGTGTGTTGGGACCAAAATAAAACTTGAATACTTAAAATATAGAATGAAGTACTTTTAAATAAGTAAAAAAGAATGACAATGGTAAACGTGGTAAAACTTGATTTTAAAAGAGGTTCTCAGGTTATTAACTCTATGTTAGCAAACAACGCGCAAAACTATGCCTTACAAATTAAAAAATACAAAAATCAGGCATCGTTTCACGAAAACCGTATTTTTAAAATTTTATTATCAATACTATTATAGCCACGTAAGTCTAGCGCTGGCCGATACGTGGAGGGGATTGCTGCGCATGTGTACTGTGGTGCGGGGGACGGAATGCGACTGGAGAGCCAATCGACGCTCTTCATTCCGCTAACCCCCCTCAGGTACCTTATTTTTTACTTCTGCGCAATAACGGTCAGCGCTAGAGTTTCGTGCCGCTACTTGTAACATCATACACATATTGAAATATCGTAAAATATCCTAAACTACTAGACTAACAACGTTTTTGGGACAGATTAATTTCTCATCAATTAAGGTAATTTGTGAAACACTTAACAATTGCAATAAAATTCTGGTTTTCAGATGAGTCGAGACAAATTGGTAATTTCATTATGACAGCATTTATAATGTCAAAATTCATAGGCAAAACTTTTACATTACACTAAATGTAAAATAGCTATAGCCGTACTTCAATTTTAAATGTTGTATAATTTATCGTCATTGAAGTAATCGCAGTTTAACCCCTATTTTATATAAAACACACAATTGTGTCTAAGATGACTTCGAATAAATCCTATACACAAACATCTATTGAATTATTTGAGACTTGAGTCACACAAATTAAATTTCTACAACATTCTTTATTCTAATTATTTTTTTTATATTACAAAACCCCGTTACTCATAAGAATGATTTACAAATCCCACTGTCTACAGTAGGGCTAATAGATAACATTTGACATCTGTCAGTTTTGGCTTTAGGTCCACAGACGCAACATTGTAACGTCAGTTGGTTCTTTAGGACACAAAAATTGTTTATGGTGTTGTCCAAGTAATTATTTAAAGTTAAGCAATTGTGCAGTTCGTACTTAGATATTATTATGTTCACCGTCTGTTATTGAATTTCGATGACGTGTCAAATGTGATCTATTAAACTGGCCCCTAATTTAACAAAATGCTGTAATAATTCATAGACAAAGAATATTGTCTAATTAGACAAATTCCTTGTTTATGAATGATTGATGGCAATAAGATAATGAAATAATCTTGTAGTCTATTGGTTTTATGTATATTACGTGACATGATATATGCATGAATAACTCAATATGTTTTATTATGAACCTAAAACAGAATTAGAAATCCGAAGAAGAAATCACCGTACGTAGTTAATTTGTCCAAGATTTTTATAGGACAAAAATATAGTTGTTATTATCGTTACAGGGATTATATTCGACATACCTTATAATGATACCAAATATAATAAAAGAAAACTACAAAATGTAATTTTGTTGACGAAATGAATAAAAACAAATTCCGTGTTTATACGAGATCAATCATTCCATTACCATACGACGTAAAACTTCAAAATTAGTAATCGAGTGCCCACTCGTTCTCTTGCAGGAAAGCATCGACGACCTCCTTCATAGTGAAGTTAGGTATGAGTTGATCTGCGGTTAACTTCACACGGGTCACTGGATCAAAATGTCCAACACGCTAAAACGAAATAATAATTTTAGTATTAATTTTAATCTTAAATTAAAATTTTAATATTAGTAATTGCACTTATTTTTCACCGATTGCTAACGAGCAATAAGTGCAATCTATATTAATATTATAAAGAATTGACGTTTGTGAGTTTGTAGAGGATAATCTCTGGATCTACAGAACCGATTTTGAAATTATTATATCAACAGAAAGCCACGTTATTTGTGCCATAAACCTAATGTTTATTAACTAGAAATTTTAAATTACAAATGTACATTATTAAAAATACGTAGGAGCTCGAGTTAACATATTTTTAATAACATGTTATAGCAATAACGATACAACATAGTATATAACAGTGAATATTCTAGATAGTAAACCTAGAATATTCACTGGTACAACATATATATGTCTAATACATTTCGGAACACAGGTCCTCAGTGATAATTATGTCTTACTGAAAGCGTTGAAGAGGACGATCACATAAGAGATTACATATTTCGTAAAGTATTGAAAAATTCATAACCGCACGTGGCGGAATGAAACAAGAATGGGGGAGGCTTTAGCCACTTGGCAATTAGATGAGGAGTTTGTTATATCTTCTGAAAAAGACTTACTATTGTTAATACTTTATCGTTCTTTGTCTTTTATTGTGTATTCTTAAAAGGTTTTATAATGAAAATAGATTAAGGACAACTAGTAACCTCACGAATAAAATTAAAAGAGAAATCACGCGAATCAAAACAACAGGTAGCAAAATTTCTAATTGTGTGTAATACTCGCAAAACGTTGGAACTATAACACACAATTAGAAAAATACAATAGTTAAAAGAAATATATTTTCGCTCAAATAAATAAATATATCCATTTTCTTTTGTTCAGCTCGGGTTGAGTTTTCAAATTGTACTGCTTTGGGTCTAAAACAGCTATCTTATGCAATGAAAGTAAAAATCATACAAAAACCTTCACAGTTTTTTCTACAATACATACCTCTAGATGTTCCTCAATATCTTTACGTTCGTATGTGATTCCGCTGGGCGTAATCACAGGCTCATTCAAAATCTCAAAGCTGATCTTGCCACATAGGTAATCCGGTACGTCGCGTTTCTAAGATTAATTTATATAGAAATGAACTTCGTAGAATTGTAACAACTTATTAGATAAGAGAATTTAGTTTATTACATATCAATCAAAAAATTTAATAAAAAACAAACCTTACAAAGGTACTCAATACTGATACATATTATGGGCCTCACAATTATAGGAAAGACGACTAAAAATTTCAAAGTAATATGTATAATGAACTGCTTACATTATTTTACTATTTTTTTAGGTTCAAATGTTACGTGTAAGATTATTATATAGGGCTTTTATTTAATTCAAATTTACAAGGCAATACACAGAAATCTATTGGTCTGGTTTTAAAAAACAATTCTTACCCTTCGCCGCTCATCGATTTTGGAAAACAAATTATTTAACTCGCTGCCATAGTTATTCTGTAAAAAATTTAATAATAATATTGAGATTTTATATATAACGAACGTATAGGAGCTATACATTTCGGTGTTAAATGCCGTGCAAGCCTAACAAGCGAGGCGTCGGTCTTTTAAGATTTTTTTAAAACACGCTTTGTTCTAGAAGAGTCCCAAATCATTTTTTTTCTCAGTCTTTCCTAACCTACTTACTTCATGACTCATTATATATTTTTAAATAACTGAGAAGACCCATTGCTGAACCATATAGAGCATAACCTATTAACTCAAGGAAAAATAAACATCTTTACACAATTTACTAGTAAACCAATTAGTTGAATATTGCGTATATTTGATACCATTTTCTTACAATACAACCTAATGAATTAAGTCCACCTATTGTACGTAACACTGACGCAAAATCACGTCATTGCACAAATGAGATTATTATTTTCTGGTAGCAAGTAGTAACACTAGAAATAACGTGCAAGTCATTCAGAATTTTATCACGAACGTAAAATTTAAGTCGATTTTGTATGAATGTCAACCAAACCAAGCAAAACAACAATTGATGAAATTTCTAAAGTTTCATCAATTTTTGTTTCAATTTTAAATAAGTTATTTATTTAAATTTCATCCATGGCAATACGCTTAATATGATATACAATTCGCTTAATATATATAAATACACAGCTCTTACACACATGTCTCTCAGAAGAATATAGTAGTCCTAGACAAGTAGTTACCTCACAAAAATATACTGTTTCAGCATATAACAATTTTAGTATAAGTACATCATGTACGTAAATGTACATTAAATACTTACACATTCTTCTTCAGCCTTTGTTATTTTAGAATTGGTATCTTCCTCACTTATGTTGTCTAATTTTATTGATTCTATTCTACGCTGTAAATCTTCATTAATTAGCCTAAAATAAATATAAAAATTATTATACAGATATGCAGGAATATATATTTAATATCACAAAAATAAATTGGAATAAATACATAGAATTTTTTATAGTAGTCCATGCCATAATCAAAAGAAGCAACTTGACAAAAATAATGTATTTTGAAATACAATATCTGTGGTAACTTAATGTCTGACGAGACTCTTCCATTGTTAAACAAAATACTATGTGATATTTTTTATGGAAAACATTGTGCAATGTAAATACTGAAAATGGAGATGGATAATTTGCTGAATATCTCTTCATTTAGATTATATAAAAAAATATCATTATAATCTTAGAAACACAATTTAATCACCTATTCAAATATGTCTGTAGTTCGATCTCCTGTGATATCCTCTTTTCTTCCTGAACATTCCATCTCTTTTTTCTAGCAATTCTTATTTGAGCAGCTATATCATCACCAAAGTTTAATTTCTGTTCCCTGGCTAAATCATTAGCTAAAAAGGATATAAATAAATTATACATGCTGAAGAGACATAACAATTATATTTCTATTGGGAGTTTTGGGTAACAAACTTAGTTTAGGGTAACACTTGAATCATTTTCTTTGAAAGTTGTAATGATAAGCCATTGCTATAATTATTCACAGCAAAATCATTAAATTCTTTGGTTTAGATAACAATTTATACGTAATAAAATCTACATCAAATCCACAAACTCTAATATACTGCTGTTGATAAAACAGAAGTTTACCTCTATGTAAATGTTTAATAGCCTCATCATAGCAATCAAGTTCAACCAGAGCCTGTCCAAGAAAGAAATGACCCTTTACTTGGTTGCTGTCTATGTCAAGTGCTCGACGGCAGTCCTGGCAAGTAGCTTCCCATCTCTTCATCTTCAAATGGCATAGTGCACGATTTGTGAAATATGTTGCAACTGAAGGATTTTTAATCTATAAAAATAAACTTTGTTTTAAATTAGAATAAGGTAACTCCTACATGAGGAAGAGCAAATACTGTAAGAAATGAAATTATGAAATGATACCTACTAACTGTGACAAAAACCACACAGCATTTGACATAGTTAGTAGTTTTGATTTATTACAGCATAAACAATTCAACTTACATTTTGATGTACTAGGCAAACAAAAATTGATAAGTCAATAATATTGTAAAAAATGAAATTGGTAATTTTACAACACAAAAATAAAGTTACTTGTCTAGTTCCAAAAGGCTATGCAAGACCTAACATGCCAGGAAATAAGTATTTGACCATGAATCTATTCTAATAGGAAATTTTAATACTTACAATAGCTTTCGTATAACAATTCATAGCATCTTCGAAACGTCGTAAGCTAAAGAGTCGGTTTCCTTGTTCCTTAAGTTCTTTGTCGGTCAAATTAGCAGTAGAATACATATGCTTACTCATTTTAATTTTTAAGATGATTACCAGACAATTTTTAGGATTCAGATAACTTTCATTATATTTTTTTATTTGTCCAATCAACTATAATTATGTACGTTTCATATACCGCCTTACAAAATTTGCACTTATCAGTCTTTTAAAAACAAATTTATAATTAATTTTACTGGATAATAAGAGAAATCACCATTCGCCAATAGCCAACCATACATAAAAATGAAATGAAATGACATCTAATGCCTTAGGCATTCGATTTCTTTGTTTTGACGTCAAAGAACGTCACTTCTCTGTCAATTCGACTATGACAATTAGTAAAGAGTTTACGCCTGTCTATTTTAATGGTTGCAAATTCCCGAACACATTTAAATTTTGAATTTACATTTTTTAACGCACATTGTATTGAAAAAAATATAAATTAGTAACTAGAAAATAAAACATACTTAAAAAGTTTGTGGTAGTGTACCTTTAACGCTGGCAGCATTTCCACGCTGTATTGCGATACTTATTCGTTCAGCGAGGAAAGGATCAGCTCTGGTGTCATCGGTACTATCTACCTTAAATTAGCACCTGTGCACTAAAACCCCATAACCCAAGAGTCTACTCCAAAGAGAAGAATATATGAGTTGAAAGAAAGATATTCGAGCCGGTTATTATTTCCCGCCTGCTCTGTGGCCACCCCAGCTTCTTTGGTGGAGGAAGGTCCGCAGAGAGTGTCCACGTCTTGAGTAAACGACATGTTATCATTGGACTGTACATGCAAGAAACAGTAAGGAAGAGTCAATAGTTTTGTTTAGTTTTAAGTTTATCCATAGTTTTTCTCATGAGTCTGTCCTGTGGTCAAAGGTCAAGCATATGTAGTGTATCTCTGTGTACACTCCGTGATTAAGAAAAGTATCAAATAAATACACTTAAAATAGAACGACAAAAATAAATGCACAAAGGAACTTAGTAAAAATGCAAAACGCAAAGCCAAAAAGCAAAAGTGGGCAACATAAGCACAGGCATAACAGACTGAGCACGTGAATAAGCACAAATTTAAAAGCACAGATAAAACGGAGTTCAACTTTAAAATAAAGCAAATTTCGTCGGGATAATTAATTTAACAGTTTCTCAGAGTTTGCCTCACTCCCAATTTTCTCATTTCATGTCTTTCTTAATTTTGTTTATTTTTATAATTTCTCATTACTTTCCATTTAATTTCATTATTTTATATTTTCATAAATATTTTTTTGATGTTGACACTTTTAACGATTTTTAAATCAATTTTCACCTTTTAGAAAAAAAAAAATAGATTTATCCAACATTATAGCAAAACAAAGCTAAGGTGGAATAAGTATAGTAGGTATATTAAAAATACAATTTTGTTATAAGTAAAATATAATTCGTTTCATGATTTTTTACTTTGACAAAGAAACATAACTCTGACATTTTGCTATGATATCTATCTTTTAATATTTAATTAAAATTTGTTGAGAAAATATAAGAGGGTACTTTGGTGACAGGATAAAGAAAAGACAGATCCTTGTTCCATCTACTATTTCGTTTCTTCTCTAAATCCTTTTGAGTGAGACTAAAACAATATTTAATAGAATCATTATTAATAAGTATACCTAAACATTTGTAATAAATGTTAAAGTGATTATTGTTCGGTTTTAATAACTTACTTCAATGTAGGATCCAAAATAAGAGGATATTCTAATGGTATATTAATTTTATAGGCCATAAGAGGACACGGAAAGTTTAAGTTTGCCAATGGTAATATGCCCTCATTATCTTTCTGAATCTAGAACGAATATATATTTTATTGCAGATCAAGGAATATCCTAGAAATAGGTTAATATAATTAATTACTAACAAGGTCTTCCTTATTTAACTTTAGAACGTTAGAACACCATTTCCATATATTCTCGTCAGCAGCCCCGCGTTGGTCTAATCTTTTGTGTAGATCTGATAATTTTTTTAATGGCTTGAACGTCTAAAAAAATGTCAATGCAAATTATTCGTAAAATATGAAATGAGATGTATAGTTTTTAACTGGATGCATTTATTGTAAAATTTGGTTTGCAATAAATTGATCGTTTCATTGGCTGTGTGACATGTGGCACCGTCCTGTTGAAACCACATTTCAGTGATATCCATGTCATCAATAATAGGCCAAAATTTAGTGGTTAACATCTCGCGATAATTTCCCGAGCGCATAATTTCGCGAAATTCAGCTGTTAAGTGACTAGCCAGATCGTGTGATTTAACACCACTGGATTATTTTTTGTGGGGCTATGTTAAAGACAGAGTCTATACGGAGCCAATCGAATCGATTGCAGCCTTAAAACTCAAAATCCGTGATGTCATTAACGAAATAGACCCTCCATTTTGCCAAAAAGTGATTAAAAATTTTGATGAAAGAATCAACATCTGTCAGCGTGGTCGTGGTGGACATTTGCCAGATATCATTTTTCATTCATAATTGCCAAACTTTTCTCTTTGTAATACAATAAAAATTTCATTCATTTTCCTCTAAATTCTTTGTTTTATTTTGTTTTAGAAAACAAAGTTCTTGTTGAAACACCCTTTATAATGGATAAGGCAATAGGTACTTTAATGTAACTTTCTATACAATAACTCTAATTACTACTAGTGGTTTCTGTATGCCTAGTTAGGCACTGATTTATATAATTCCTTACAAATATGATAAGATGCAGAAACGACACGTGTGAACATTTTAACATACAGAACGGAGTTCGCGTTTCTAAATCTCACTCCTAGAATCGACGGCTACAATTAATACTACTGGATTTGAATTAATCAAGGCTCTGAGGTCTTTAGGCCGGCCATGGTTGGAGTAGTCGAGGATCCCACTTGAGTTAGTTACTAGTTCGTTTTAGTAAAATCTTCTCAAAAACGAGCGCAACCACGGAAATTGGAAACATTTAATGGATTTTTTTTGTGTCGCCTCGTTGACTCTATGATTTCATAAATATTTTTTTATTCTACATAAACTGTATCTTTTTTTATAAATATTTTCTAGATTATTTATGTACCCAGTCGTCGGAAATATTAAATAGGTTACGTTAATGGTATTGGTAACTCGGATGATAAAACATTACTACCTAAGTATTTTTTAAGAACTTTTTGTATGACCTTTACAGCAAATCCCGAAAAGAAGCGTCTTAATTTAATTTTGAACATTATTTCCTTTAAATTCGTCTCAAGCATGCTTGCGGTGCCTTCATAGACCTTTCAACCTTATTTATTCCCAAGGTTGGATAAACCTTGGCATGTCGCCATATTTGCGTGTTATAAGTAGGCGTCAATAAATCCACTTACACCAACGGCTTTTCTCGGTTTTCCTCTCTTACTGGGTAGCGGAAGTAAATTAGTAACGCTTGTTGGCTTCGTGTGTGAAGTCAAAGCCGAAGTACTCAGCTCTGAGCCTAATGTTTCCACCATATCCAATTCGTGATCGTGTCGAAGAATTGTATCCTTTAAATATTTATCTGAATTACGTTATATCTTTCATAATTTAGTATATTCATTACGTTTAGTAACTTAGAACGAACAGACGAATTACAATAACGACAAAATAATACTGCCAAACAATAAAATGTCGAATATGTGGCAGAAAGACGCGTTACTTTAAATTTAAACAAACACAAGGTAAATTATATTTGTTTTAAAGGTGTTAAGAGTTACCGGCAGATGGCGTGGTTTTTAATGCCATAATAAAACTTCACCTTTAGTTTTTCTATATCCATATTAATCTTCTGTCTGGCCAGCATTTCCGATTTTATCTCATCTATGAGAAATGACCAATACTTGTTCACTCGAGATAAATCTCCGTACTGCGTTTGTGGAATATATAAGAAGATTTGTTTGGCTATGATTGACGGCAGTAGCTGCAACTGCAATAATTAGTTTATGACTTTGCCTTGTTTATGCGATTAGAGTATCTGCTAAATTTAAATATTTTATTATAGATCGAATACGCAATGACTTCACCATTTATTGAAGTGAAATGTCTTTAGAATCGTTGGATTTCAAACAGGATGCAACGGAAAAAGCGACATTAAAAAGAGACAGAAACATAAATTCATAAGATTTAACGTGGGAGAAAATGAGATAGATAGAGAAACTTCTTTAGAGTCGTAATTTCAAACCGGATACAATAGAAAAAGCGACAGTAAAAAGAGACCGAAACATAAATTCATAAGATTTAACGTGGGAGAAAATGAGATAGGAGGCATTATACAGCCTCTTTTTACTGCCGCTTTTGCATATAATCGAATTTCAAACTTTCGTTGTTTTAGTTTTTGTCAAATTAAAGATTTACAACAAACCTATAAATTAAAAGTTATCATTAAAATATACTGTTTTTACCGAAAACTTTAATACATTTAGATAGTGAAAAATGTTAAATTTATGTCAAATATGATTAAGTAATTATAAAAACTTTTTTTCATTTCTATCACGTGTGAATTGCACATATATTTTCTTATTACTATGTATTACTTTTACTTTAGGTTAAAATATTAGGCTCGTAGTTCAATTTCTGTATTCTTTATATGCCTATATCAAACTAACTACCAAGTTATTACTTAATCTAAACAGTAAAGACTTGGTTCGAAACTACACTATACATTTATATTTTTAATATAAATAAATTCTTACAAGATCAACAGTTTCGATATTTTCAGGCTTAGGTCGGTTCACCTTCCAAATTGTTCTTTTTGTGTCGTCTTTGAAGGTCATTTCTAATTCTTCCAATTTAAAACTATCGCGAATAGCTTTTATCGTAAAGTTCCAATTGGCTAAGGCTGTTTCCAACTAGAAATTAGTGAATAATTTGTTTGAATACCTACTAATTATATTTAGAAATGCATATAAACAAAACATGATATAATATGTGTGTATCTTTGATAGATAAATAAATAAAAATGATTAGTATTTTAGCTAAATTTTAGTGAAAGAACAAATTTCTTGAAAAATGAAAAATATGTCGCAAAGGTGCATTCGTATATAATATGATCTACTTTCGCATTTAAACTTTGAATAAGGATTTTAATTTTAAATGTATATATATTTACATATATCGGTCTAACAAATTATACGTAAGAGCTAAAAATGGGTTTTATTTTTTCAACGAATATGCGAAGTGTTGTTGTATGTTGTCTGTGACATTTAAATTTTTAGTTTTTACATATCTGTGGAAGTGGCCGCTTCAGCGAAAGGGCGGTAAAGACTAACTGTTTGTTTTGACTTTTGTCCATACACACCTATTTCAGTAAATTTTACCAATGAGATAAATATAAACTTCTTGTACATGAATCTCCTAATTCCGTGTTTGAAAAATATCTAAGCAATTTCGTAAGTAACTGCGTAGTTCTTTGAGATTAAAGTTTTATACCTTATTTGCAACAGTTTTATAGTTTCATACCGACCAAGCCTGTACAATAGTATTAAATTAAAATACTACATTAGATAGAAGACATTACATCTTTTTGGGCTTGTCCGGGGAGAAGCGTTTGTCTATGCTCTTGCCCTTGGGAAAAGGATCCCTTCCCGCGCGGAGTATCTTTCTTAGGCTGAAACAATTATGTAATATAATTATTAATATTTCAAACCTTTATTAAATTATAAATTTAACCTTACCTGTTCAACAACTGGTTTTGCTTTCTCGGGTTCATTAACTACAGCGTATTCGATAATTTCCTCAAGCTGTTTATCTCTATGTTTTTCATATATCATCTGTGCTGTTCTAAGAATCTCCCAGATGATTGGACCTCCAGCAACTGTCAAAAGCTCCGACAATACGAGAGCTTGCTGGGCCTTAAAATATTAAAATAAAACCTACTCGTATATTAGCGTAAACACATTTATCAGTCACTATTTAATTGGCAAACGTTTTGAAGGTTTTCTAGTATGTCAGAAAATACGGGCTGGCTGGATAAGTATTAAAATGTTTTATTAAGCCATAAAATAGATAATTACTAAAATATCAGTCTAGCCGTTTATTTGCTTTGTACCTATAACAAAACGCACCTGACTGCTCAGGTAATATAGTTTAGTTTTCTTTTGGAAGTACATACTACAAAAAGTTAAAATTTAGTCAACTTAAAAATGAACATTTTGTCGACGCATTTTTGAAACCATAAATCTCTTAAATCATGATGCATTCAGATTTGCCGGGTCAGCAAAGTTAGTAAGTCAGTATTATATATAAGTAAAATACGATATACCTGTGTTGAATATACCATATAGTTTATATATAATAATCATGTAGTTACTTTAGTGGCTGTGTTTAAAACGTAAACATTATACAACATACAGACTCAAGTCTTGAAAACCATTTTCGTTCGTTTATCATGGCATCTTCTACCAATTGTAATGGTAATGCTGTTCTATTGTTATCCATTGGGACTAGATCATAGCTGCTCCATACTTCTTTGCTGAAACGAAATATACATAAACTAGCGGTTTATCCCGGCTTCGCACGGCGGGACATTTGTTTTCTTATATTTATTCTTAAGCCTATTTATCATCAAAGCTTAATGTATGTAGGATTCTAATAAAAACAAATTCAAATCGGGCTTATATGGGAGCCTTTTCAATTGGCAAATAATCAAATATTTGCTATTTTTATAACAAATAAATTTTGCCCTCCAAGTAACTGTGGAATTATATATTTATTCAAGAAGGAAACAAAACTAAATACAAGTTATAAGTTAAGAAGTATCCTTAAATTTCTTCACAGATAAGAAAAACAAATGTACAGTAGGAAAAACAACTTATTTAAACCGACATAGATGGGTAGCATTCAGTCAATAAATAGTCCAACTAATATGATTCTAAAGTATTGACCATTATTTTCATGCGATACCAATAAAACCCAGTGGTATAAAGAAAATAAATTTTAAAACAAGATATTATTCTTGCCCGCTCAACGCCCTTGACTTGCGAACTGGACTACCAGTAAATGTAAATTTACAATTCATAGATTTTTTTGACGTTCATAAGTTTACTTGTTTACCTAAACAAATAAAGATATTTGTTTGTTTACTAAACAGAAGATGAATGTTGTTTCCTATCAGTGAGTACACTATTGACGAATCACAATCACATCTAAAATCAAAATCTAGGTCACAAAGTACGTACATTTGCTAAGCAACTGCGGGATACAATAAATTATTGGCCGTATTACACTATGCATAATAAACCCATACATTTATTTCTTAACGTATAAAATATTCAAAGCTTATCTTACGAGAGGGCTCACAACCATCTGATAATTATCGTTCATGTAGGTTAAATTATAACCACAAAGTCAAATATACTGTATACGTCCACCATAACTTTATTATTTAAAACACAGAAGTTAAAAAGAGTTAATGAACAAACCATTTGCAATATATTATCACGTGTTAGTGTATTATATTGTAATGAATTTATGATTATGTACTTATTATTATTTTTACAAATTTAAATCACGTTTATTTTAAATACTATTTATATTCAATTTACAAGCTACTTTATTTGATGATTGTAATTGATTCACGATGTAACGAATTTATGATGATATAATTTTGGAATTTAATGGATTGGAAATATATATAATAGTTGTTGATGAATTCTCACAATTCGATTGTCGGTGCATAATATAAAACGCCTGCTTTGTTACAACAATTAAGTATATATATTTCCAACACTTCTTATCCTTAAACAACCACACAGCTTACAATAATTAAGCGTCCGCCTTCGTCCAGCGGATCGGTCCGAATGCGCATTGCGCTTGCGCTTACTTATTTTAGTTCGTATCAAGACGACTCGTCATTCTGTTTGTAACTGTCGGTATCGAATCAATCAACTTACTTACATCGAGTAAAACATATTAAACAAATACAATCATCAAATAATCTATACTATAAATTATAAATATTAATTATAAACATAATAAAATTGTAAAATAATAATAGTAACATATCATCATAAATTTATTACAGTATAAAGTCATCATCCAGATTAATCCGATAATTATGCTCCGTAATAACAAATATACTATGATTTCACGGCCATAGCAAGTTGTTGTTTTAAGGTGACCTGAATAAGAGACCTGTAGTAGAGAAAGTAGCTCGGTGAGTACGACTTACCCACAGATTGAAGAAACGGCATCTTTAGGTCTACAATTCCATATTGATTTCAAGAACAAAGATAGCGTCCAGATACTCTTTGCATCATTTACAAGCATTAACAAGAACCGCCTTTTATTCTTCCACGAAATCCTTAAAAACCAATACTTCGAAATAAGAAGATGTTTGCTAAACTCTATTGACTCTTCGTAATAGTCCTTCTTACCTGAAATTTAAAATTTCTGGATTATTCCTTCCTTAACCAACGATTCCTTACGAATCTTGTAAGGAAAAGTCTTTTAAAAATATATGTATGTATGTTGTTGAATATAATTTTGTACTGTCCGAAGCAAAAGCAATAGTGACAGTTTGATTGATGATATCTTATTATTACGGGAAAACACCGTTACAGCGGCATTGTCAATTCTTGGAAAAGCTAAGAGAAACGCCACATGTGTGATACAAGGTAATTTAATTTGACTGACTTTATATGCACCAATGTATAGTTTTTAGCTTTATAACCAAAAATCTCCCGCCCTTAAAAGCACGACGAACACACTTATGCGTCCGTGGAATTGATATTTGTTAAGGCAATAAGCCATTTGGTGGCCAAAATAATGATAAATGATAATGTCAATGATTGTTGCGTACCATATAATATTTGTGACCAAGAAATATTAACTAGCAAACTATTTTTAGTTCTTTATGCACTCACAAAGTACAATACTTACCACATATCATTTCAGCCAATATTAATTCATCGATTAAATTAACTTGCTTTGAAAGATCCGCAAATGAAGTCATCTTTAAATAATTTGTATTATTATGAAACGTCGAAAATGTTATAATTGACAATCATTTGATAGATAACACAGCAGACACTTTCAAAAAAGGATTATACACGAAATGAAACTTCACAATTTTCTTTGCATTAGCATTTAGTAATACATATTTCTTTTTAATCCTCGCATTTCCTAGCTCGTCGATCCCAGGGTCAGCCTTACAATAGCTGTTACATAAGTATACAGCATCATTCCAGTTACAAATCCGACGTTGTCAGTCGTTGCGATGACGCGAGCAGAAACGACACCCCAAACAATATCAGTTAAACCAAAAAGTGCTAATTTGTGTCGATTCATTTGCATCATATCAATCACTGTGATTGCATCTATTTCCTATGTCGTTTATAGAAAACCAGTCGATTCATTAGGAGACCCGTCTGATCAGTTCATAGTTAAGAACATCCCGAAAACCTTTACGAGGTTCGAAAGTGTTGAACCTGAGGATAGGGACGTGTTCAAGGGTTTCCAAACTTCATTTCTGCCTCATGAAGATATAATATTAACACAACGGTTCCACACAGATTCTGATGTTAGAGATTTTGCGTATACAACAAATGAACCGTCAAAGAGGATCAAGCGCAGAAGCCAAATCGCGTCCGATGACTATGAGTAAGTCTGTAAATGAAAACTTACTTCAATGTACCAATTATTTTATTCTATCCTTTAATATGTAATATGGTCCCAGAATATTTCAACTTGAAAAAAGAATAAAATATTTTCTTTATTTAATTCTGTTGACTACATTCGATCAAAAAGCTTGAAAACATTCAAAATTTAAAATTCGACTTAGGGTCCTTCAAGAAACGCACCCGCGAGCCCTCTGGCATTGAGAGTGTCCATGGGCGGCATTATCACTTAACATCAGGTGAGCATCCTGCCAGTTTGGCCCCTACTCTAAAAATATATAGTAATAAATTGTGATAGTTAAATAAATAGTAAACTTTATCTGATGATAGGATAAATAAAGAATATCTATATGTTAAACTTCTGTTATTTGCATACCAAACGGTCATTAGAATGTTGCAATTTAGGTTAAGGATTAAAGGTGTAAATTTATAATACAAAAACGCCTTCAAAAATAATTAATAACATACTTTAATGCAAGTATTAATGAGTGCAAATGAAAGGGATTCCTGCGTAAACAAAAAATTAATCAAATGAAAATTTAAGTTTTACTTTACCTTGTAAATGTAATTTTTGGGTCGATGAATGAATAATTCATGAGTTTACTATAAATACTAGTTAACCTATTTTGGTTGTACTGCTTTAGACGCGTTCATCGCACAGGTCATCGTTCAATGGTCGTGAACTCTGTATTTGACCTACCATAATTATGTTCATCTACTAGTTTTAATAGAGCAGTGTTCGCCTAGTTGCTTCAGCGTGCGACTCTCATAGAAGAGGTCGTAGGTTCGATCCCCGGCTGTGCACCAATGGACTTTCTTTCTATGTGCGCATTTAACATTTGGTCGAACCGTGAAGGAAAACATTGTGAGGAAACCGACATGTCTTAGACACAAACAGTCGACGGCGTGTGTCAGGCTGATCACCTACTTGCCTATTAGATTTAAAAATGATCATGACACAAATTCAGAAAACGGAGGCCAAGACCTAAGGAGGTTGTAGCGCCACTGATTTTTTTATATATTTTTTTTACTAGTTTTAAGCATAGGCATTACTTTAAAATTTACTAACAACCTGCCATTTGTTAACGACTGTAAGCGAACTATTTATTTATGATTTTCCTACTTTCAGAGAAGATGAATCATTGCAGAATGATGAATATGAAGAGGGTAATGTTGGTGGTTATGAGAATGAAGAGAATTACCAATACGACGACGATAGTAAATTACAAAGGTACTTATATTTATTCGTTTTAGATTAAATTATTTGTAATTTACGAGTATATGTCGCGGTCATATGAAATAATTTTTAAGTTAATTTTAAAAGTACAATTATACATATACAATTATAATAGTAGAACACTAACACAACCTTAGACACTGTAGGTACAAATTTTTAAAAGGCTGACAACGGAAATGCGATTCCTCTGGCATTGTAAATACCCATCGTAATTTAGGTTAGCCTTTAAACAATAATGTAGGGAACGGAAACAGATGAGTCATGATTGTTATTATAACTTCAGTGTACTCATAGGAAGGGATATTTATTATCACGACGTTTCTAGTACTGACTCTGTTTACTATTATTGACTTTAGTGTGGCACATCCAGAACTATACGTAGACCGTGGCCCTTTAGACGATGTGGAACAAGTTCGCAGACAACCTGAGCTCGAGGAAGGAGAAATGAGTTCAGGTGCCCATGTTTACAAACAAGTACGGTCTCATACAGGTATGTGGTAGACCTATACTCTTCCTGTATAAAATTTAAATTGAACCGTGTTCGCCTAGTGTCTTCAACGTGCTACTCTCATGAGGTCGTAGGTTTGGCTGCATACCAATGGACTTTATACCTAAAAAAATAATGTTTTTTTTTAAGTATATAGCTAGCTACAATAGTGAGCATTTTTATTTGAAACTTAAATGCTTCGTAGATATAATCAATAAGAGTGTTTCTTTCAAGTGGAATCCATTGGTAAAACCTATAGCGTTTTTATATGAAGGGTATTTCAACAAGAACTTTGTTTTCTAAAACAAAATAAAACAAAGAATTTAGAGGAAAATGAATAAAATTTTTATTGTATTACAAAGAGAAAAGTTTGGCAATTATGAATGAAAAATGATATCTGGCAAATGTCCACCACGACCACGCTGACAGATGTTGATTCTTTCATCAAAATTTTTAATCACTTTTTGGCAAAATGGAGGGTTTATTTCGTTAATGACATCACGGATTTTGAGTTTTAAGGCTGCAATCGATTCGATTGGCTCCATATAGACTCTGTCTTTAACATAGCCCCACAAAAAATAATCCAGTGGTGTTAAATCACACGATCTGGCTGGCCACTTAACAGCTGAATTTCGCGAAATTATGCGCTCGGGAAATTTGGTTTGCAATAAATTGATCGTTTCATTGGCTGTGTGACATGTGGCACCGTCCTGTTGAAACCACATTTCAGTGATATCCATGTCATCAATAATAGGCCAAAATTTAGTGGTTAACATCTCGCGATAATTTCCCGAGCGCATAATTTCGCGAAATTTAGCTGTTAAGTGGCCAGCCAGATCGTGTGATTTAACACCACTGGATTATTTTTTGTGGGGCTATGTTAAAGACAGAGTCTATACGGAGCCAATCGAATCGATTGCAGCCTTAAAACTCAAAATCCGTGATGTCATTAACGAAATAAACCCTCCATTTTGCCAAAAAGTGATTAAAAATTTTGATGAAAGAATCAACATCTGTCAGCGTGGTCGTGGTGGACATTTGCCAGATATCATTTTTCATTCATAATTGCCAAACTTTTCTCTTTGTAATACAATAAAAATTTCATTCATTTTCCTCTAAATTCTTTGTTTTATTTTGTTTTAGAAAACAAAGTTCTTGTTGAAACACCCTTTATTTGTTATGGTGTGAAAGTGGCACGGGCACGGCGAAAAATGCGGCTTTTTGTCTCTCTCTCTTTTCTATTCATTTCTCTTTAGTTAGAGTAAGTAAACATTTCAGTCTCAGTTGCTATATTAGTAAACAAAATAATAAAGAAAAAAAGAACTCATATAGTTGGGCATGCACAGCATACCAACGTTTTAAGATATGGGTATTATCAACATATTCAGGATACCATTAGTTCTATACTTAAATTAATGGATCATTCAAGGAAGATTATGGTCAAAGCATTTAACAGATATGAGTCTTAAAGTGGATAGAATTTAAACATTTTTAGAAAATTGAAATCTATTGATATTCAAATTGTCAGACGGTTTCGTACGCGTATAAAAGCTATACACTACACGCTCATTATCCAATTGTCGTTAAAATGAGTCAAGTTCATGACCAATTCTATTGCATTTAAGACTAACTGCTACTAAATATAAGCATAAAGAGAAACTCGCAGAGGAAAATTTCAAAAAACTATCTAACTATAGTCAGTTTAATTTTTATTTTTTTATTAGGTATGGAGTAAATGAAAAATGAGCGTGAAATATAAGGATTTATATTCACGGGATTATTCATAAATACTGTGTAAACTCTATATAACGAAACTGAAGGTGTGTTTTGTGTGTGTGCATTTTTTTGGTGTTATAGAGAGGTGTCGTTAAGTGGAGAGAAGAAATATCAGAATTAGAAAAAGAAAAAGTATATTTCAGACTAGTCTTAGTAGTTATGTACACAAAAAGAATTTTATTTGAACACTATTGCG
The DNA here is from genome assembly GCA_028984075.1 of Pieris mannii. Lineage (NCBI taxonomy): Eukaryota > Metazoa > Arthropoda > Insecta > Lepidoptera > Pieridae > Pieris > Pieris mannii. The sequence continues at coordinate 6,025,033 of CM054783.1, forward strand.
TATAGTCTCTTATTTATGTCTGACGTCTTTTGCTGCACCAGTAATTTTGTTGTATTTTTTTACTTATTTTATTCATATCTTGCGATATTGAGGCATCTAGGTGATAAAGGAAATAATTTTCTAATAATTTAGCTGCTTAGGTAAACGTTTTATTACTCAATTGTTGTCGTTATTAAGAGTGTGTGTCATGCTATGTAGAGTGTATCATTGTATGGTAGACAAGCTAAGCCAACCAAAGTCAATTGATTTCGACGCTTTGGAGGGTTTGTCGTTAAATGTTTATGTTACATGGAGTTTACACTGTATTTGTTTTACATGAACTTTTCACCTTATTTAAATTTCATTTTAATGAAGAATAGTTTTAAAGTAGTCAATTATTTGTTGTATAGAGCTAGGTCTTATAGACCTAGACACTAAAGAAAGACCTATTTGAATTAAAAACGCTAATTACTTTTCTTTAAGGAATAAATGTTTAGGGATGGGTTGTAATTATATTTTAACTATCCCGCGTATTTCGTTTCGCATTAATATGATTTTTCTCTTAGCATACTTTTTAGTATCTACATGCCAAAATATGGGTCAATTTGCTAATCTACCCTATAGTTCGATTACTATACTATATACTGTTCGATTTTCCGTAATAAAAAATTGTTTAAAGTCTTTTTCCGTGTAATTTTTCCTTCCAGGTTTTGAAACCTGAATTGTTCCAGTCGTCTTTGAGTTTTGGGCTAAGCATTTTGCGATTATTTTTACTTATACTTTACATTATTATATTGGCATGGCCTTAGATAAAAATTAAACCGACTTCCATATGCATAAAAGTATTTAATAATTCTTAATTATATTGATTGCTGTTGTATTCTCAAGATAATTGAATATATTTAAGTATAATTTGTTTATTTATCGATATTAAGGTTGAGTTTTTAATTCGGTGCTAATAATCAATAATCAATAATTATTCAAAACCCCAAAGTGTATGGGCCCCCAAGAAGTCGGTTAAAAATACAAAACTCATATTTCCATTTTCTAAATTCCTAAACTTCTTCTAATCAAAAAGAATCGACTTCCTTATAATATTTCGTTTTTTTTTATTATTATTACGCAGCCATGCCATATTCAAATAACTTTCAGGTATACACGGCTTTTGGAAAGGCCAAGGAGATAGAGAAACAATAAGAAACACTCAAGCAAACATCATGAAACAATACATGGATGAGAACGCAGACCCTTGTCATGATTTTTATCAATATGCGTGTGGGAACTGGCCAACACTGAATTCTATACCAGCGGATAAGGCTGGGTGAGTCCTTTTTGTATATACTAGATATCGATTTTTGAAGTTAAGCCACACTTGTCGCAGTTATTAATGTGATTGTTTCATGTCATGGCGTGTCTTAAATTGTTGTCCTCAGGTAATTAAGATATTTTCCTTTAATTAATTACTTAAATTCATATTTTATTGTGTTTATTAGTTTCGAGGAATTTTACTCAAATATAGCATGATTTAAACTATTCGTATTATTTCAGTTATGATACCTTTGAAATGCTGAGAGAAAACTTAGATGCAGTCCTTAAAGATCTACTTGAATTTAAAAGTACTGAATATCTATCGTCCACATATCCAGGACCACATTTAGACTTAGACAAATCCTTTTTAGACGTACTTAGTCCTTCAACGTGCCCCAATTTGCTTAATAAATTGCACATAGATATTGTACTAAAACCCAGTGAAGATATAGAAGAATTACCCCATTACAACATTAACGAGCATGATAAATCTGAAATCATAAATAGAATTCGAAGATATTTAGATAAAGTTACATACAAAAAGAAACATAAAACTAAATACAAAATACACGAGTTTTTAAATGCACACAAGCGAAGCAAAAAATATCTAAGGCCAAAGAAATCTAAAGTTAGAAACGGACGAAAATTACTTTCAAAGAGAAGAGTAAAAAGAAGACAGAAGGCAATAGAAGAAATTATATCTCATTTCACGGTTAAACCAACGGATCCAGCGCAAGGAGATGCCACATTGAAAGCCAGATATTTGTTTAAATCTTGTATGAATCACGAAATATTACGACACAGAGCCCATCAGCCGCTCTTAGACCTGCTAGATCTGTTCGGTGGATGGCCTATATTGAACCCCGAATGGACGTCAACAAACTTTGACTGGCTTGAACTGATGGCTAAGCTACGATTATTTAATAATGATATTTTGATATCTCAGTGGGTTGGGCCGGATATAAAGAACTCCGACGAGTATGTCATTCAATTTGACCAAACCAGCCTAGGTATATTGTTGTTTTATGCTAGATCGGTAAATTAAGCGAAATATTTTTACTGATTATAAAATATTATGTTAGAGATTGTCGATTGTCCTGGAAGACTCGAATGAGGATCATAAAACTTCGCATTACAAAAAATATTGAGAAATTATTAATAATGCTTAATCCTCATGATTTTGGGTAACGGTGGTGAAGAAAGTTGTAGGATTCATAATCGAGATTTGGTGCCGAGTGTGATACTATAGCATATTGAAGACAAACTTAGCTCAGTCTCTCTATATTACCCTCAAACTAGGAGGGAAATAAATGAGATGTTTAAACTTTAGTTGGTTTGTGCCGTGTCCTCTGCTAGACCTCTACTAGGCTTCTACTTTAAATTTCCTGTACGACCGGATCCCCGAGCTCTAAATCCAACTCCATGCTTACCAGATTATCTGTCCACCCAGTGGTAGGCCGTTCAACGCTCAACGTTAACCCTCGGCCTCCTTCCCATCGGCCATCCGTTCTTGGGGCAATATTACACCACGGACTACCATTTAACCTTATATGTCCTTTTGCTATGTCAGTGACTTTATCTCTAAAAATATCAAATGGAAATGAACGATCTTTCATTGTCAATTTTTTAATTTTTATACATTATTTTTCATGTTTCGATTCTATATTTACAACGTTCACCAGACTGTTGTTTTGAAAATATATAATATTTTCTACATCCAGTGACTTATAGATTCATTGTATAGTGGTCTTACAGGTTTACCAACACGTGATTACTTTCTTCAGGACTCCAATCTAGCTTATTTAGATGCGTACAAAGCCTACTTGATAAAAGTCGCAATTTTGCTCGGAGGCGAGCCTGGGTATGTGAAGACAAGCGCGGAAAAGTTAATGGATTTTGAAATCAAGTAAGTATTAATTTAAGTACCTAATATTAATATGCATAAAAATTACTAAAGATACTTTGTTTTAATGTTGGAATAGCTATTATAATCCCGACCCATCCCTGCAAGTACTGGACCCGATCTCCCCTAGCTATTTGTAAATGCGTATGGCCCGGTCTGTGAAAGATGCTTGCTGTGTCAAGCATCCTCACAAACCAACAATGGGTGGGAAGAGGCGGACGCAACCGCCGCATCGCGTGTCGGGAAGCGGATAAGGCTCTGCTGTTACCGCATCCCGCATAAGGCGATTGTTGGTGGCACCTTGGGGTTTTAGTGGGTATGCACAATGGCGAGTCCCACATAATCCTTCTGCACCAAGCAGTCGCGCCGCGGAAGGGTATGCGCAATGCATTTCCCCAAGTAAAAAAAAAAAAGCTATTATAATCCCCACTAGATACTACAATTCTATATGGATCTTGGCCTCAGATAGCATTTGATTCTTTGTGCATTTATATTTCACGGACACTATGCTGTGCTCCTAATCACATGTTGAAGCAGTTAATTATTGTAATTAAATAAAAAAAAAAGTTTCACCTCTATCAGCAAAGTACGGCGAAATAATAGAAGCACTTACATTGACGTGTGTTAATAGTTTATTTCTCACAGATTAGCCAAAATTACATCAGCCCCCGAAGATAGACGTAACGTATCGGATTTGTATCGACGAATGCCGTTATCCAAGTTGGAAATGATGGTGCCGAAGGTCGATTGGAGGAGATATTTATGTATCGTTATGAATAGAACAGTACATCCAGGGGAAACTGTTGTGCTCTTCGCATTGAATTATGTTCGGGTAAGAATAACTAGAAATAAAAAACCTCTGTATACGTGATCGTTTACGTTTCTTAAGAGTCACGTAGGTGATCAGCCTTCTGTGCCATACGGCGACGACTTTAAGGCATGACATTCCTTATGTTTTCCATCACTGAACGAGCGAGTGTTAATGGGCACAATGAAAGGAAACTCCATTTGTGTACAGTTGAGGATCGAACCAATAACCTCAGGGATAGGAGGCAGACATTCGGGCCACTAACTACTTATGTTACATATTTTATTTAGTTTTAGTTTTTTTTAAACAAGGGGCAAACGTGCAGGCAGCTAATCTTATGTCAAGTGATACCGACGCCTATGGACACTTACATTGCTAGACGCCTCGCACGTTATTTTTTAAAAATTTGGTCATTTTATCTTGAATCGGCTTGGAAATACTTCAATGGACATCTGGTATCTCATAGCGGTGGTACGCGAAAAAAACCCGCTTTAAAAACCTTCAGTTAAGTTGCTTTAAATCTCTTATATAAATTAGAACTATTTTATTAGTTTCAACATTTTTTAGTACGAATTGTTAAATTGTATACACTCGACGCGAGCTGAGCAGATGAAAATTCGTCTTATATTATACCATATAATTTTACGCAAAACGGACCATATGTGTCTCGTTGCGGAAAATGATTCCACCTAATAATTTAATATTATATAATCGAATAATTTAAAACACCTTTATATAACAATTTGGCAGCACTTGGTTCAATTAATTGAGAAGACGGAACCAACCACTTTATCAAACTATCTGCTTTGGCGTTTTGTAAGGCATCGCGTCAACAATTTGGACGACCGATTTCAATCGGCTAAGCAACAGTAAGTATACTAATTCTATACCTTTAATAGAATCTAGTGAATCGGCTCCCGTACTCTCTAAATTTCAATAACGGAATGGCAAAATTAAATGTTGCATGTTGTAAACCTAATATTGGTCTGGGGTTTTTACATAATTGGACACAGACTACAGCTAATGTTATGTGTGTAAATTGTGTCTCTTTTTTACATTTATTTAAAAAATACAAAAATGTGTGTGACGGCGGAACACAATGTCTCACAATTTGAAACTAATGAATCAAAGATACACATTATAATTTATATTTTATTGACACTTGCCAGTGTCGAGATACAGAGTGTCTTTAAGTTTACATGTAGGTAAATGTATAATAAAAAAAAACAAAAGAATCTTATATCTTTAAACGAGCAATTCTTGTATATATATGTAATTGGAATCTCGGAATCGGCTCCAACGATTTTAATGAAATTTAGTATACGGGGGGTTTCGGGGGCGTTAAATCGATCTAGCTAGGAATCATTTCTAGAAAATTTCATTTTATTCGTCTTCTATCACACTCATAATTTTTTTCTTTAAATTAATAACTTTAAAAAAATCAGTTCAATTTTTTTTTTATTATTCAGTCGGTAAGATCGACAAATATTATTCATATTTCATCATTTTATTAGTATGTAATTCGTACTTAAATATAATTTACAAAAAACACGATTTATAAAAAAAAAATACCGAGCAAAGCTCGGTCATTCAGGTCCTAATAATTATGCGATAATATGTTTTGGAGGTTTTAGTAAAGTTTTGCATAAAATTAAATTAGCTTAGAAGGGTGAATGAAACTATTTCCAGTATGGGTATAATTTAACACAGCGTAAATAACTTGCGATAATAATATAAATTATTGATATGTTAGGTAAATTATTTTGAGATGCTTAGTTTTATGGCGAATGTACAGTCAAGATTGGTTTTGCAGGTTCTTCCACAGCTGGATAAACCATAAGATGTCATAGATTCTAACGTTTTATAGAAGTTCAGTAGTAGAAGTGATTGAGATTGAGATTTTAAAATTAAAATGTATGTTTTATCAGTTTATAAGCAGGTTGTTGCGCGACTGTTATGACTTGATATGTAGGAGTTTGGTTTACGCCCGAAACCAATCATTAATCCACATTCTCAAATTGAAAACAATCTGAGATAGACTGTGAGTCGATCAATCTCCTATCTGTATCCCAATAACCAAACCCTACGAAGACAATCCATTTTTGGCGACGGATAGAATGCAATTTCTTCGCTCTTTACACTCATATATTTTGATAATCCAAAAAAATAAATAAAATAAGTAAATGAAACCGTACAATAATATTAAAATATACATGCCTATATTTACAACGTATCGAATAGCTTTTAAAATACTTTAAAAACTGGTGTAAGTTAAAATCTTAAGATAGGATATTGGCACAGTTGAACTGTCATTTCATACAAAGGTCTATCTACATACACAGATCCGACCTACCATGGATAGCTTGTATGGACAGATTGCTATTGCAACCCCTCGATTTGTTATTGGCACACTTCTATCAATATTTGGATTAAGGTATCTATCTCAGATGATCAAAAATGGATTGAGATAGGTTATTGGGTTTGGTTACTAATATTGCATGCCAATCGAGCATAATGAGACCATTTTGCTAAAGAGTTGCGATTGAATATCCTCAGAACTCTTTACAGTTTTAAACAGTACCTTGTTCGTGTCCTTGGAAACAAAATTTAGAGTTACAGAGTACGGGCACAGTTTGATACTGAATTAGACTATTAGTAGGTTTGGGTTCGGGTCAAAAATTAATTTTTAAATGAAAATTTCAATAGAATAAATATGTGACAAATACTTCATCAATTGTCAACTATAGTCGAATAATTATTACCGTTTTCTTAACATATTTTTTACGTAATGTAATTTCAGATTTTATTTTATACTCTTTGGTCGCGAACAGTCCCCTCCACGATGGAAGAACTGCATTTCCCAAGTTAACTCCAATATGGGTATGGCGTTAGGTTCGATGTTTGTGCGAAAATATTTCGATGAAATGAGTAAAAATGACACACTGACTATGACGAGGGAGATTCAACAATCTTTCAGGTGAATTTTTAAACAATACTTTAGTATTCTTTAACAATCAAACTTACGCAACTGTCGCTGTTCATCACAGCATAATCACTATTTGAAAGAAAGAGAGGAAAGAGTTCTTTAATAGAAAACATCATGAGGAATATCCTGCCTTAGGCACAAAAAGTCAATGGTGTCCGGCTGATCGTCTACTTTGCCTTTAAAAAAAATGATCTCGTAACAGATATGGAAATCTGGGACCCAGACCTGAAGACTTGTACCACTAGGGTGTTTTGTGTGTTTATGATTAAAATTTCAGAGATCTGCTCCATAAGACTGACTGGATTGACGATGAGACCAAAAACCTCGCTGCCCACAAAGTAGACTCTATGATGCTGAGAATCGGATACCCTGGTTTCATTCTAAAGAAGCACGAACTAGATGAGAGATACAAGCAAGTGAAGATTTATCCCGATAAATACTTTGAGAATATATTAAATATTCTGCAGCATTTGACGAAGATGGAGCAGTCGAGGTGAGAATTTTAAAGGTTAATAATAGGTACGAATTATACAACCTAACTTTAGTTAAGTTACATATAAATATTTTAGTTAATAATTAAAACGTAAACCAAATGTAAACAATCATCGCACTCTTGAAATCAATATTGAGCCCTTTAGTTTTTACACACTCATACTTGAAAATTGTATTTTATTCATTCACATTCTTGTTTCCGATAACGTCCAATAACATAGGTGTCATTAGATTTGTAAACCCTTCTTTAAGCCAAGGTAGGTTTTGTTAGCGTCGCAACACATCTACCCATAATTTTGTTATCTCATATTTTAAACCATTCAGTCATTTGTTTCCCAGCTTCGGACAAAGCATGTTTTTGAACATATTCTTTCAAAAACATCAATTAGGTCACGTTACAAATTAAAAACATCGAATTACTAATGCCTCTACATATTGTAAGTAAAAAAACTGTGATTTGTTTATGGCAAAAAATTTGGCAGATACCTTGGATATAAAGATAAGATTAGTAACAGATAGAAAAATCTGAGGCCCTGTGGCTGGTCTAAATAGTGTTACTGGTGTATTAATAACTAAAAGATACGCTTCAAAAATGTATATTACCTGCGTATTGTGTGATAATTACACAGTGAATCCACCGCGTCCAACCTTGGATATAAAGATACGATCAAGGATAAGATATAGAAATCTCAGGCCAAGACTAAAGTGATTTTTAAATTACTAAGACACCTCTGTATTTATAGGATAGGACAGCCAGTAAACAAGACGTTATGGAATACGGCACCGGCGGTAGTTAATGCTTACTATAGTCGGAACAAAAACCAAATAATGTTTCCTGCTGGGATCTTGCAACCGCCATTCTATCATCGCCATTTCCCACGCTCGCTCAATTTTGGAGGTATAGGAGTTGTTATTGGTAAGTCTTATAATCTTTTGCACTGAAGTTAGATCGGATTAAAACGCGTTTTTACGCTTAATATTTAAACAGTAAAATAATAAAGTTTGGAGCTAAGAATGAAAGAAGTGATAGCTTATTTATTAATATCTCGACCTCCATTACGAAACTCTCCCGACTCCATACGATTGGCTACCTTCCTAACATATATTAAAACTCCTCTGCATAAACATTTCTTGACCATATCCTATCCTGATCAATCGTAACTTTTGTAATTCTTATATTGATAGTATTTCCTTTTCTTTTGTATTATATCGCCAATCAATAATCCGTGAGAATAGCTTTTTAGTTTGTTTTATCCATAGTTTTTTGTTTTCCTGTAAATTAAGGTTCTATATTTCTTTTATATAACATGTTAACATATTTTACACAGCATATTTCTTTTTTAAGTTTTTCACTTACTAGGGTTGCCTGGAAGAGATCGCTTGTTAGCGATGAGGCCTTGCCTCCCTTATAATTTTCATGTAATGTAATTTGAGTATTTTACTGCAACGAAGTGTGAATAAATGAAAATAAATTAACCATGGTTATACATGTAAAAACTGGTAACCATGGTAACACTAAATCGTTAGTCTAATTGGCACCGTGCAACTATTACGTAAGCAGATATACTACAATTATTTATCCCCTTATCAGCAAAACTTAACAAAGCTCTTTCAAATTTCTTGTGTAATAAAGTAAATAATTACTGATTACGTAATCACCATCTAAACCCCCAAAACCAAGTCAAGTAAATTCAAGGTATTTTCTGCCCCCTATAGTGCTTATATAATACTTGTACGACCGCTATATAATATAATATAATATAATATAATATAATATAATATAATATAATATAATATAATATAATATAATATAATATAATATAATATAATATAATATAATATAATATAATATAATATAATATAATATAATATAATATAATATAATATAATATAATATAATATACAGTGTAAACTCTTTATAACGTTATTCTTTATAACGATCCCTATAACGTTGGAGTGAGCCCAAGTTGGTTGGTTTGCGTTAAAACTCACATACTGAAACTCTTTTTATAGCGATACGCCATTCTCTATTACGAAGAAATGTGTTCATATTTGTAGACAGTAAATATTTATTATCGGTATTATTGTTTATGTTATGTTATCAGGTAACAAAAGACTTTGAAGCTCCGAAACATCCGAGGTCGGTCTAGCTTTTGTTATCCTTAATTGCCTTGTACACGTGCAGTATGACGCATTGTTTTCTCGGAAGTGATGGTCTTCGACCAAGCATACTGGGTACCTATCGTATTATCAGTCGTAAACCTACTTTGAAACTGTTAACATGGCCAGTAAACGGAAAGCGATTAGTGTTGACGAAAAAATTTGTGTGATACGTGCGATTGAAAAGGGAGAAAAGAAAAGTGACGTTGAAAGGCGTTTTGAACTAAGTCAATCCACTGTTGCTACCATTTGGAAAAACCAAAAAACAATTCTACAGGCGGCGCTGGAAGGAAACTTGTCTAAAAAATTAAGAAAGCCAAAATTCTAAGACTTAGATCAGGCAATGTTGTCGTGGTTTAACAATCAGCGCCAGAATAATGTACCCATCTCGGGGCCAATTGTAAAAGCTAAGGCTGAAAAGTTTGCCAACCAACTTGGCATAATTGACTTTAAAGCATCTGAAGGTTGGCTCGGAAAATTTGTTGGACGAAATTATCAGACTATATGTGTAAACAATAATTTATATGTATAAGCATTTATTATCTAAGACATACATACAATTAAAAATTCTTATTAATTTGTTTTTTTTTTGTTCAGTCCATATAACGATAACACTCTATAACGACAAAAAATGCTCAGTCCCTCGAGTTTCGTTATAAAGAGTTTACACTGTAATATAATATAATATAATAACTTTGGGTTGCATTTTCAAAACGAACTTCTTTTTACTCTAGTTAATAAAGGCACACTATACTTTCCTTACATTTAAGGTCATGAAATCACCCACGGTTTCGACGACAAAGGGAGATTATTTGATTGTGAAGGGAACCTACATCGATGGTGGTCGGACTCGGCCATAGAGGCATTTCATAGACGAGCGCAATGTCTTATTGATCAATATGGGAGATATACTGTTCCCGAAGTTAATATGAAACTAGATGGTGTTAATACACAGGTATTATACTTTTTTTTTTATTGGGTTTAATTCGTGCCAACTGGACACAAGGTACTTCGCCAGTGTCGTGTAGATGGGAAGGCACGAAGGAGGTTGATCAGTGAAAAGGGTAAGTACCGTTTATTTACCGGGATAATTATAAAACATGAAACAAGCTGCTGTCTCTCCACCGATGTGTGTGTTAACAGAACGTATAGATATAACACGTTCACTTACCATGCGCGTTGTAAATTATCGCGAGATGTTTACCACTAAATTTTGGCCTATTATTGATGACATGGATATCACTGAAATGTGGTTTCAACAGGACGGTGCCACATGTCACACAGCCAATGAAACGATCAATTTATTGCAAACCAAATTTCCCGAGCGCATAATTTCGCGAAATTCAGCTGTTAAGTGGCCAGCCAGATCGTGTGATTTAACACCACTGGATTATTTTTTGTGGGGCTATGTTAAAGACAGAGTCTATACGGAGCCAATCGAATCGATTGCAGCCTTAAAACTCAAAATCCGTGATGTCATTAACGAAATAAACCCTCCATTTTGCCAAAAAGTGATTAAAAATTTTGATGAAAGAATCAACATCTGTCAGCGTGGTCGTGGTGGACATTTGCCAGATATTATTTTTCATTCATAATTGCCAAACTTTTCTCTTTGTAATACAATAAAAATTTTATTCATTTTCCTCTAAATTCTTTGTTTTATTTTGTTTTAGAAAACAAAGTTCTTGTTGAAACACCCTTTACTTGTGATACACTTTATACTTGCGGTACGCGTTATACTCGTTATGACCATATTATCATTTCACTTATGTATTCTATCATAGTAGCTTTACCCTAAGTTTGACAAAGTCATAAGACATCAACAATCTACGGTACTTACCCTTTTCACTGATCAACCTCCTTCGTGCCTTCTCCATCTACACGACACTGGCGAAGTACCTTGCCTTGCTCGGGATTATTTTTATAAGTTGTGTTTTTTGGAAATTATATTTATGTAGGAATTACATACTAATAAAATGATAAAATATGAATATAATTATCGAATAAAAATATTCATATTTAAGTTTTTATTTGACTGACATCTTTAAACGAGCAATTCTATGTTTAAGTTGATAAAACAAAAATAAAATGACATTTTCTAGAAATGATTCCTAGCTAGATCGATTTATGGCCCCCGAAACCCCCCGATTCCAATTATATATATATATATATATATATACAAGAATTGCTCGTTTAAATATAGTACCTGGATGCCCGAATTTTGCTCGGTATTTATTTATTTTTATAAATTATGTTTTTTGAAAATTATATTTCAGTACGAATTACATAGTAATAAAATGATGAAATATGAATATAATTATCGAATAAAGATAATTATATTCATATTTAAGCTTTTATTTGACTGACATCTTAAAACGAGCAATTCTATGTCTAAGTTAATAAAACACGAATAAAATTACATTTTCTAGAAATAATTCCTAGCTAGATCGATTTATAGCCCCCGAAACCCCCCTTATACTAAATTTCATGAAAATCGTTGGAGCCGATTCCGAGATTCCAATTATATATACAAGCATTGCTCGTTTAAAGATATAAGATAAGATATTGAAGTTTAACAAGCCTAATAACAGTTATATGATTAGACGTCTTTAAAATTCTAAGTAAGAAGTTATTAAATAAAATTATTTAAATCCTTTTTGTTATTTAAGGGTGAAAATATAGCAGACAACGGTGGAGTGAAGCAAGCTTTTCACGCCTACTTAAACTGGCTGGATCAACACAACGCAGTGCATGAAACTCTTCCCGGAATAAATCATACACACACACAACTATTCTTTCTGAATTTCGCTCAGGTACTGTCAACTAATAAAATAGATAAAAAAGTTTAACCCGTTGATAACAAATTAATTAAAAGTTTTTCGATTACCTTAAAATATACCTGTCTTAAATCTTCTTATAGTTAAGATGTTTCTCAGGTATGGTGCGGCTCAATGCGACCAGAAGCGATGCGAAATAAACTCAAGACGGCAGTTCACTCACCAGGAAGGTTCAGGGTTATTGGTACTCTTTCAAATTCTGAAGACTTTGCTAGAGAATTCCAATGTCCAGTTGGGTCACCTATGAACCCCAAGCAAAAGTGTAGTGTTTGGTGAACATTGCTTTAATTTAGTATAGGTATTGATACGCCGGAAATACTCGGTTTTATAGAACCGAGTACTAGCCATGTACTGTTTAGTTAATAGGTGCATTAAGCATTATATAACTATTATTAAACTTACTAAAAGATCTATTAAAATTATATTTATGGTAGTAGATTAAAGTCCCTTATTATTAGTTCAACAAAAATATTTTAAACAAGGTAATTAGGAAGATTTCGAGCCTTGTACTTTTTGTAGCAATGTCATAATTATCTTTTATTATGCATAAAACGTATCATGTAGTTTTCTGTTGATTTATTTTTTATGGACAATGACTAAACCGACGCGAAGTGCATGGACAAACGAACGAATTAATAGATAGTATATTCTAATATAGACAGCAAGCAGAACAGAACTTTTGTCAATGACTTGCAAGTGTGATGCCAGTATACCTACTGTCCCAAATCGTTAACACATTTAAATTTTTTTTTTCAAGAAATAAACACGAATTTACATTTGTAACTCAGAGAGAAAAATGTTGGGGTTGGGGTTTTATTTAAAACAAATACTATACATATATTGCCTAGGTAATGACATATTTTTAACGTAATTTACATACTATTATGTTGATCGTTTACTTCTATATTACATATAAGTTTTTTATGTGTTTGTGTACAGAATTATTATATAGATTTTGCATTTGGTAAATACGCTTTAATTTAATTTTAAGACTCGTTAATATTTTTTGTATATTATTGTATTAAAATATGCATTTTTTTTTACAAATAGCCTATTCACATCAAATATGCTACTGACCTATACCGCGAAACCGATTTTGATTAACATTTAGTTGACTAAGTAACTTTGCTCTACTATTTGGCAATGATTTGTTATATTTAAAAGGTGTAAATAAATAAAAATTATATGGAATTTATTTGAAGCGTTAAAGTTAAAATTAAGTATTTTTGTTAGTTGGTAGTCACACTTGTGTGACATATGGCACCGATTTATAGGTATAAAATATGCTGGTTTCCTCACGATGTTTGCCTTTGCCGTAGAAGCAAGTTTTAATAGAGCACATAGAAATAAAATTCCATTGGTGCTCAGCCGTGGCCTCAGCACGCTTAAACAACTAGGCCAATACTGATCTTAATTTCAAAGACTATACTTAACTATGATGAACGAGAGAATCATACAATTATGGGCTGACAGCCCATGTGTATTGTTATGAAGAAAAATAGTGTAATAAAACACCTCAAAGTTCTATAAATATATTAGAACACATAGATTTAGTCAAATATATAATTACCAGAAAATAAAATAAAAACACATGTTCATATCAAAGCAATTAATAGACAAAATTACCAACTTCAAGGCTTTGTACGTCATCGTTGCTCCAAAGAGTTTCCACTTCATTTTGCGGTGGTCGAGTGAGATCAACATGGTCACGGCGTTGCCAACGAAGGCAGACAAGCCTCGCTATTTCCAGCCAAAGCCGAGCTTCAAGCACTAGAGTTTTAAGTAGGCTGTGATTGAGATTCAGAAGCAATACTTAGTTCAATGACTCCCTCACGTCAAAATCCAATACGTATGCGAGTCAGACTTAGCGCTTAAGAGACTAAAGTATAATGGGGCATGCAGGCTTTGATGCGGATTTTTCATTGATAATAGACAAAGGCGGATCGTGAATTTGAATCATTGAATATTTAGATACATATGTACTTACAGAATAAAAACGAAAACGCAGTTAGAAACAACGGGTTAATATTTCCATTAGCAACAGACATCGTGTAAAGTAGGGCTACGGCGGTGGGAGCCTGTCTTAGGCATAGGCCACGTATTGTTGCTCCAAGCCAGGGCAGGAAAAAATATTCACTAAGAGGCGAACGCTGTAAACAGTACAAAAAGTGCCAGAAACTTTATTAGTATAAGATACTACTAACGATAATGTTTGATAGTCGAAATCCTAGCACTAGTTTTCGTTTGACCAATCACAATCAAACGGTGCATCAATTCGATTTTTGATTTACATTCTCACCCGAATTCTTGATTTCATTTTGTATCCGCTATGTTTATAAACAGCCGTTGTGTGGAGTGAGTATTGTCTCCAAAACGAACAATTTTGTGTACTATCCGTTCGGTATTTCGGAAAATCTAAGAAACATTTTTCCATTTATCTTTTGTACAAAATTCGACTTTTGAAATGTGTTTACAAAATACACTTTTACAATTAAGGTCACTCATAAGTAATTAAATATAATAGTAAGAAATTATCCACATATTTTTTTTTGAAACGTTGAAAATGTTTTTAAATTGACTTCATATTCACAATCAAATCATCGTCCGTGACTGTGGCAGGTATTTTAAGCATTGAGTGCAGTGTTTTACGCTTATTTCGTGAGTAATAAATATTAGTTATATTTAAAGAGATATTTTTATATTTTACGAGACAACATTCCGTAATAACGTAAATAAAGTGTTTGAAGAAGTTATAATTTAATTTAAATTTTTAAAATTATAATTTTAGTATAATCTACTTAAACAGCTGACAAATCAAATAAGTTTTTACAAAATTCTTATAATTTCTTGCAGAACTTAGACAATGGTAAAGGCAAGAAAATACGTTGTGAAAAAATATTTTAAAGGACTTCCCAAGCGAGATGACTTTGAAATTGTTGAATACGAATTGCCGCCGCTTAAAGACGGTCAGTTCATTGTGAAAGCTGAGTGGATCAGCGTAGACCCTTATTTAAGAGCCTACAACCCTTTTAACGCTATTCCGTATGATCAATTCAGTTTCCAAATAGGTAACGTTGTAGAATCGAAACACGCCGATTTTCCCGTCGGATGTAAAGTCGTGAGTCATATGGGCTGGTGTGATTACTGTTTGATCGACGAGAAAATTCTAAAGGACGAATCCAGTAAAGTATACAAATTACCAGACATGGGGCTGCCTACTGAACTTGGCGTGGGTGCATTGGGCATGCATGGTATTACCGCCTACTTTGGGTTCTTAGAAATTTGCAAACCAAATTCTGGGGAGACCGTTGTAGTGACAGGAGCCGCCGGTGCCGTAGGATCTATAGTCGGACAAATCGCAAAGATTAAAGGATGTAGGGTCATTGGATTCGTCGGCTCAGATGAAAAAGTAGAATGGCTCGAGAAAGAACTGGGCTTCGACAAAGCGATAAACTATAAATCAAAAGATCTTAGTAAAGCTTTGAAAGAAGTTGCTCCTAATGGTATAGACTGTCTATTCGAAAATGTAGGAGGGGAACTAAGTGCTACTATAATGAGACAAATGAATAAAGGTGGAAGAGTTGCTCTATGCGGTTGCATAAGCATTTACAATCACGATGCAAGTGAAAGGCCAAAAACGACATCGGTACTCCCCTACATTGTCACAAAAGAATTAAAAGTTGAAGGATTTCATGTTCGTAATTGGTATAGCCCAGTAAATAGGTGGCCGGAGGCGATCACTGCTCTTGTGGGGTGGATTAAGGCCGGTAAAATACAAGCTAGAAGCCACATCACTGAAGGTTTTGATAAATTGTTTGATGCTTTCATTGGTTTGCTAAATGGGGAAAACATTGGAAAAGCGGTTGTTAAACTGTAATTTAAGAGACATTTTGTTATATCGGGAATAAATGTTTGTTTTAATTTCGATGTTTCAGTGTAATATTATAAAATTCTTAAAAGCAATATAATAATATAAAGTGAATATCTCCACATATATTTGAATTATAATATTAAATGATTCGTGATGTTTTTTTGGCGATATTTTTTTTACTACACACGATTTTGCTTACGCCCAAAAACAGATGACCTTAATAAAGTTTCCTATGTTTAAATATTATTTATACTTATTTTTATAATTTATATTTTTAATATGATTATAATTACCACGTTTCCAGTGTTCCATATTAGCAGTGTGCTAAATAATATAACAACTGTGTCTGATGCTTCGATACACCACAAAACCCCTATAAAATTGCAATTAAATATTAAAAAAAAATCCATAACCGATGTGCATGGTGGCAATGTTATAAATGTGGATCAAGCGAAATAGGTATGTTAGGACCGTAGCATATAGTGTGACCTGTGCTGTAGTCTCTGCTTCTCCCATTCGAATAAAAGACGTGAGTAACTTATGCTACGAAACAAGTTTACATTTTTTATATGAAAACGAACAGTGCCCCACTCGGGAATCCTGAAGCCTCATGATCTGCACTTGAACTTGTTGATTAGATGACAAAGAGGCCGTTAATTATTGTAAAACATAGTAATCATCTGATGTTAGTCGTATTAGTTAATAATATAAATATAGGTTATTGCTATTTTCATTTCTTTTATACGGAAAATCTGGGCACTATAGGTATGGTACCAATTAAAAAAAACGCTACATACATATAAACTAAACAGATTTGAATTAGCAAGTCAGTAGAGTTGGGAGTGAGCCTAATTACAGAGTTATAATATACATTTTATTTTTGTGGCTATGTCATAAATTCTCTTTAATGTTTCTCTCTCTCATGTCCCCCCCCATATAACCCCTAGGTGGGGCAGAGGGCGTCCACACCGAGGCTCCATCGCGTTCGGTCTTGGCCCTCGTATTTCACCTCGCTCCAAGTCTTACCTCTCTGCATTACCTCTCTGGCTCTCTTTGCCTCGTCCGCTACTGTACGGCGCCAGGTTTGCTTGGTCTTTAATGTTTGTTTTTGTCATAATGTTGAAGTAGAAATTACATAAACTAGAAATACAACTTACGTGAAACATCTATATCATCGACATACAATTTGTCCACTTTGCTCATTAAAACGAAGTGCAGGTCATTTGGTAATGGTTCTTCATCGTAAGTAACAACTTCAAACTTTACATTACTGACCATTCCCAATGACAGGCATACGAACGCGATAAAGGTAGCAGACAATGCGTGGGGGGAAGCACTTGCCTGCAATCTTTCGGCTCGCGAGAAACTTTTGGTACGAATATATTCGATACTTGTGTTTACGTAGTCAACAAATGCCCCAATAATAGGGAGCTTCGAGCGAGCGAACGTCATGTTCTGCTTGTGTATTGGTGTATCACCACTAGCCATTGTAGAATTAAATAAAATGTAAAATATGTTATGACACGAGAAATTTGAACTATGTGTCAAAATGATTTTTCTTCTAATTTTAAGCTTTTTTATTATTATTATCTGCTTTGACATAAAAATCCGCGAACTTGAAGTGACGTTTCGGGTGTTTCAAATTACGCAGGTGCAGTATGACTACTAAATCCGATTTGTTTATTTCTTATTAATTGTTTAAAAAAATAAAAACTGTTCCTATACGATTCTTGACGTAGTGTATTCACATCTCAGTATATTGTTCTGTCACTTATAAAGTAACATCTAAATTAGATTTTTAAATATTGCCAAAAAAAAAAAAATAATAAAAAATATTATAATAAAAAAATAAAAGATAAACTATTCATACCCAAACCAAATATTATGTTGTTGTAACGGAATTTGTCAGCTCGCTACCTATTATGTGAGAGTATCATCAAACACACATCATGATCAAATGATGATCATGTTCGGAGTATTAATATTTTAAGCCAGATAACTTTTGTTTGAATAAGCTTAGAAGAAACAAATGAAAACAACGGGATTGATTACCTAGATGTTTACAGGTCACGGTGGATTCCTGTCGTACCTTTACAGATTCAGGATTAAACAAAGTGATGCCTGTCCTTGTGGCGGTACGGATGAGGAGACGGTGTTACATGTTCTGACCGACTGTCCAATGTATGGATACGATAGGTTTAACGCGAGCAAGCCCGTAATAACTTTCTTGTGTAGCCAAGTGCACATTTCAAGGATCGTCATGCTCACTCAAATGTCATTGCTTGTGGCGGCGTCCATGCGTCGGGTTGTCTCTCTCCCTAAAATATGGCGAGGGGGCCGATGGCTGGCCATGTGTCATACTCGTGAATGGGTGCTACTTGTGGTGACTGGTCGTACTTGAATTCGTGTATGCGGTGATATTAGTTGTTTATACTACGTATTTGCGTGTTGTTCTCACGAGTGTGTAAGTGCGTGCTCCTATTTCACCATGCCTCCTGCTGATAGAGGACAAATCTTTGTTTTTAATTTGTTTTTTTATTCTTTATTACTCAATATGTCATATGGAACATGGTGTAGTGGTTGCAGCTCCTTACAAGCATTGTGTAAAAAAAACTTGGCGATATATTCCCTGCTCGAAAGGGTTCCTACCGCTGAAATCGTGATACTTGGCGATTTTAACGCCCACCATGCCGATTGGCTCGGCTCTGAAACCACCGATCACGGGGAAGATCCTTTCACGACTTTGCTTTAGCCTACGACCTGACACAAATGGTCCCTGCGATTACGCGAATACCAGATGTGGTTGGTCATAAACCCTCTTTGTTGGACCTTCTGCTGACTTCGCATCCGGAGAACTATCAAGTCTCTGTGGACCCGCCATTGGGTTCATCGGATCATTGTGTGGTCCGGAGTACTGTGCCATCTACGCGCCCTTCGCGGCCCCGCTTTTTGGGTTGTCGCCGTATTTGGCACTATAAGTCAGCAGATTGGGACGGGATGCGGTCTTTCTTTGCGTCCTACCCTTGGGGGCCTATTTGCTTTTCGTTGGATGCTCCAGATTCCGTCGCTGCCTCTGTCACCGAAGTGGTTCTGCAGGGCATGGAACTCTTTATTCCATTTTCTGCGGTGCCGATCGGTGGCAAGTCTCAGCCCTGGTTTAAACGTTCTTGCAAGGCGGCCTCGCGTCGAAAGCGAGAATGTTTAAGAAAATTAAGGCATGGGCGGAAGCGGCGAAATCTCGTGATGCTAATACCAGCGAACTCAAAAAAGCATATAACTCAGCCTCCAGGTCCTTCAAACGGGAAATCTCTAAGGCAAAGTCAGAGCACATTGCCAGATTTGGCGAGAGATTGGCCCAACTCCCTTCGGGGACTCGAGCCTCCTGGTCTCTCGCCAAAGCTGTCCAAGGGAATTTTTGTCAGCCCTCCATACCACCATTGCACAGGGAGGATGACTCGCTGGCCCACACTGCGAAGGAGAAGGCCGACCTTTTAGGCTGTCTCTTCGCATCCAGCTCGACTTTGGATGACCGAGGGAGATCACCACCGATCATTTCAAGGTGTGATTCTTCGATGCCGGAAGTTACATTCCGGCAACGTGCTGTTCGCAAAGCATTATCTTCCTTGGACATACATAAGTCGAGCGGGCCGGATGGTATTCCTCCAATTGTGCTGCGTACTTGTGCTCCTGAGTTGGCTCCGGTCTTAACGCGCCTCTTCCGGTACCTGTACTCGCTTGGCACTGTCCCGGAGTGCTGGAAGATTGCTTCGATACATCCGATCCCTAAAAAAGGCGATCGCTCTGATCCGTCCAACTATCGCCCAATAGCGATAACCTCCTTGTTCTCCAAAATAATGGAATCCATTATTAATGGCCAGCTCTTGAGGTATCTGGAGGGCCACCAGCTGATAAGTGACTCTCAGTACGGCTTTCGTCGTGGTCGTTCGGCTGGTGACCTTCTTGTATACCTTACGCATAGATGGGCGGAGGCAATTGAGTCCAAGGGGGAGGCTCTAGCGGTTAGTTTGGACATAGCGAAAGCCTTCGATCGGGTGTGGCACAGAGCACTGCTCTCGAAGCTTCCAGCTTATGGGCTTCCCGAGAAATTATGCGATTGGATCTCCAGCTTTCTGGCCGATCGGAGCATCAAGGTCGTCATTGACGGAGCTTGTTCCGACCTTAAACCCGTGAACGCTGGGGTCCCACAAGGCTGTGTTTTATCCCCGACCCTGTTTCTTCTGCATATCAATGATATGTTGCAACTTAGCAACATTCATTGCTATGCGGATGACAGCACTGGGGATACTCTTTACATTGGCCGGGCAGGTACTTCTCGGGCAGATGTCGATGAGTACCGGAACAAACTTGTGTCTGAAGTAGAAACTCTACTACGTGGAGTCTCCGACTGGGGCAGATTAAATCTAGTCCAATTTAACCCCAAGAAGACACAAGTTTGCGCGTTTTCCGCTAAAAAAACACCCTTTGTCGCTACTCCTCTTTTCGAAAACACTCTTCTTAAAGCCGCAGCCAGCATTGGAATACTTGGCGTTGACATATCGAACGACGTTCAGTTTCGCGGTCACTTGGAGGGAAAGGCTAAATTAGCCTCCAAAAAGCTTGGTGTGCTCAACAAGGCGAGACGGTACTTCACTCCGGGCCACCGCTTGCAACTATATAAAGCGCAAATTCGGCCCCACATGGAGTACTGTTCTCACCTCTGGGCGGGGGCTCCCCAGTACCAACTCCTTCCACTTGACCGTGTTCAACGAAGAGCGGTTCGAATCGTCGACGACCAATCTCTCTCCGAGCGGCTTGATCCTTTGGCGTTGCGTAGAGATGTGGGGTCACTCTGCATCTTCTACCGCATTTACCATGGAGAGTGTTCAGAGGAGTTGTTCGGATTAATACCTGCAGCTGAGTTTCATCATCGGACGTCGAGGCAGAATACGAAATTCCATCCGTATCACCTCGACGTCCGCCGTTCCACAACTGCGCGATTTTCAAGGCAGTTTTTGCCGCGCACCACCACTTTGTGGAACCAGTTGCCCACTGGAGTATTTCCGAACCAATTCGATTTAGGGTCCTTCAAGAAAAGAGCGTACAAATTCTTAAAAGGCCGGCAACGCACTCGCGAGCCCTCTAGCATCGAGAGTGTCCATGGGCGGCGGTATCACTTAACATCAGGTGAGCCTCCTGCCCGTTTGCCCCCTATTATATATAAAAAAAAAAAAAAAAAAAAAAGATTAAAAAGAGTGGCGGAGAGTTTATTGTCAGTTCTTCTCTTCCGTTCTACGCCCTTGATTTGAGAACTGGCAGTAAATGTAAAATTAAATTCATTTAATATTTCTTTTTTTTGACGTTCATAAGTGTAAATTGTTACCTACATGAATAAATAAATTTTGAATTTGAATTTGAATAACGCCAAGCCGTAGTAAAGCCGTAAGTAGTAAAGTTACGGAGACGAATTTAAAGAAAATAATGTTCAACATTGAATTAAGAGGCATATTTTTGGAATTTGCTGTAAAGGTCATACCTACAAAAAGTAGTTAAAAGAAATAGGTAGTAGTGTTTTATCATCCGAGTTACCAATACTATTTACGGAAGCTATTCAATACCTCCGATGACTACATAGTCGGGGAATTATCTAGAAAATATTTACAAAAGAGAAAAATAAGCTTAGAAGGAATCGCTAGTCCACTGGATGTCCTTAGTATTAAAATAAACGTAAATTTTTATTAGTTAAATTTTACCGAAATAATAATTTCCTAATACGATTTATATCCGTACATCGTCCCGTAAATAAGATCCAGTCAGTCAGATGTATACCAGTAAACACATTTTTAAATGGATCTAATAAAAGCGATTTTTGCCAAAAATTGTTGCACGCGTGATTCGTGTTACTAATGGTTTTCATTTAAACTTCGACTCAATACGTAGAATCATACGTCCTCTGTAGATGTTTCGTTTTACTAAAAGTAATAGACCTATACCACGACTTCTAATTCAATTCCACATTTGACATTAGCTACTGTCATTTTGTAAAATAATTTTGTAAATACCACATATAAAAGTGTAGTGATGTACACAGAGTCTTTTCATTAGTATTCTGTAGACCAAATGGCAGCACAACATGGGATCACGGTTATAAGACTGCCCCCTTACCATTGCGAGCTGAACCCTATCGAATTATTATGGGCGCCGGTAAAAGGGCATGTAGCTCAAAATAATAAAAACTTCAAATTGACAGACGTGCGAATTAATTTGAGGAAGGCATTCAAAATGATCTAAATGCGTATCCCATGTTGTCAAAGAAGAGGAAAAAATGAGTAGGCTAGATATGTTAATTGACAATATCACAGACACATTAATAATAAATGTTACAGAAATTGACAGTGATAGCCATAGCAATGACGGCGACGATTGATAAAATTATACATCTACAGTGGACCCCCGGTAGTCCGACAACATTTTGCAGGGCAGTGTCGAACTATCGAATTTGTCGGATTGTAGAGTACTGCCTAAGACCCCTTATAGTCCGATTTTTTTTACAAAAGAGTACCTTGTAATCCAACAAATGATAGATCCAATGATGATTCTTTATAATAAATACATTGTATAATGTACTCTGAAGTACAAATCATACTTCATTATGTACATATGTCAAATTTAGTAAATTAAACAGCACAATAGAGAGCTTACGTTTTATTATAAAATTAACGTCATTAATGCTATAAAACTTACAAGAAATATGCAATAACTTTACGTTAGGAAATAATTTTGTACAAACAAATGTGCATACATACTAAAATAATCAAAAACTATGAATCAACTACATATGTATGTAATTTAAGAAGCATGCAAATATTCATCAATTTTTTTTTTGTTTCACATCGTTGAAACGCGAGAATAAAGCTTTGCTCTATTACTTCCGAAGGTACACTCATTTGTGGATCGTTGGTAAGATTGGCAACTATATCTGGCCTAGCGAAAATAAATAATAGACCATGTCGGATTACAGTGGGTGCCGGAATAGACAGGGGCCGGATAACCGGGGGTCCACTGTATTTGTTTTATTTCTCACGTCTCATGTCTCATTCTTCATGATTACTAATAATACACAATTATTTAAGAAAACTCAAATCCTTATTAAAATTAACCAGAGGAATCGATCCGGAAATATTCCGTTTCCGTCAATAATTTCGCAACGTTACTATTTCTTACTCGTCATAACGTTGCAATACTGAAATTATCAAATCTTGAATCGAATTAAAAGTTTTAGTATAGTCGAGTTTTAACGACTGTAGTCGGAAGATCTTTAAATGCTTTTGGTAAATTATTGTAAGCCCTTGTTGCATTACAATACATTTTTAAGATTTCATCTAACAAAAACTAATCTGCAAAATGAAGAAGCGACATGATACCGCTTTGAAGAAAAAATGTAAATAGCACTGCGGATTGATAAATAAAGAGTTAAGTGAAGATTGATTAGCAGTTGATAAAGTCCAAGGAGTTAAAAACAATTTGAAAAAAAATTGTTTTCAGTGCTTTCTCTAAGGTAATATAACCTATATAAATAAACCTATCAGTTGAAGCAAGAATTGGGTAAACAAAAAATAAACATAACACATTAATTATAATTTCAAATTATAAAGGCTTCGAATAGATTTCTTTACAGCAGTTAACTTCTTAATAAAGCTTAGTTATCATTTAAACCTCATATCTATATTATATCAGAAAAAAATAACAATCAGCCTTCCTCAAATAGTACAATTAATGGTCTTGATTAATTTACCGACTACTTAAAGAATCACGAAAAAAATATATACGCTGTATCAATGAAAATATTTACGCCACATTTATCATAAATATTATTGATATTCAGCATTACACTATAATTGAACAGTGAACCAGGATCGTAAGGTGTACCGCTTCACTGTGTACGGGAGAGGGGAAGTGTGCATATGAGAATAGTTTTAATACGATCGATCGAATTGGCAAGTTTTTTCAACATGGTGGTTCAATCAATTCAATGTTGCCGGTTGGGTCACTGTTCAACAGCCACAGGATCGGCCCTACTTCTTCCCTTATTATCAAATTCATTTTCAAGTACATAATGTAACACCTAAATTAATTAAAAGCTACGAATTTAATACAATGTGTCCTTTGGTGGTTTCTGTTATTACTTTTAGCTGTCTTCTCTTTTCCTGAAAAGAAAATGCTTAAAATTAATTTTGTAAGCATATACATTCTTCGATCTATTATTAAATTGACAAACTTGTGTAAGATAGCAAAGTTTCAGTGGGTAACTTTAATATTAATAGTTAAAAATAAAATTTCTTTCTTTATTAAAAGCTTAAACATAGAATAAATTAGTAGCGTTATTACAGCTTGTTGTCAATTAAAGTTTTTAATAACAAATGGCAGAAATTCCTAAGGGATTTGAATTCAAACTACTTAATCATTAACAATATAATAATAAACTTCTCTATATTATCGTAATAATAAATAATTATTAAGGAAAATGTCTGCGTACCAATACTTATTATTGTTCATTACATTTTATATTCACAAAGTCATGACGCATAAATCATTTGATTTGATAAATCTATAGCTTCTAATACAATTAAAATAATATATTTAGAACTTCTAATTACACCACCTGAAATATACAAATAAAATGAACCATCAATTTACTCTAATTTTAAGCACCACACTTAAATGGTATAAAGTTTACAACAAGTATCTTTAACTTACAAGTAATAAGTAATGATACGTTAGATAATATAATACATATTATCTAACGTATCATTACTTATTATAAATTACTTATTATTACTTATTAAAAATTAATATTTCAAATTAAAGAACAATTTCAAACACTTTTGACTGATGACTGGGATGTGCGTATTTCAGAAAACTATAGCTTAATTGAAAAGAACCTACCTTTACCTGTACTAATTTGATGATATTTGTATATTTCGTATGAACTCTTAACTTAAACAAAAAATCTATAGTTTAGATCTTTAGAATTTTACGAGAACGTTTAAAACAGCAAGATAAAATTAAAATTATTTAAACTAAAACGAACTTTTCATCAAACTTATGTTCATCATCGGACGTTGAGGCAGAATACGAAATTCCACCCGTATCACCTCGACATCCACCGTTCAATAACTGCGCGTTTTTCTAGGCAGTTTTTGCCGCGCACAACCATTTTGTGGCACCAGCTGCCGACTGAAGTATTTCCGAACCAATTTGACTTAGGGTCCTTCAAGAAAATAGCGTACCAATTCTTAAAAGGCCGGCAACGCACTCGCGAGCCCTCTGGCATTGAGAGTGTCCATGGGCGGCGGTATTACTTAACATCAGGTGAGCCTCCTGCCCGTTTGCCCCCTGTTCTTTGAAAAAAAAAACGAATAATACGTTTCATGCCTACGGAAACAAAAGTGTTATTGGAATATTGGTTATATTTGTTGTTATAAAAAATATTTCTCTTTTTCAAAAAAAAAATTGTTGCGAATTTTGTTATATTTAAGTTATTGCTTTGGGTGCCTGGATCCATTACATCAAATTCTCCAGATTTGACAATTTCAGTGTTGCAACGTTATGACGAGTAAGAAATAGTGACGTTGCGAAATTATTCGATACGGATATGGAATACTTCCGGATCGATTCCTCTGGTTTATAGTAGTTTTTTTCACGTACTTATAGGCGTTGCGGATCATTACTTTTTCAGTGACAGTGAAAACTTTTCGAGGACGTTTTTTTCTTGAGGACAAGAAAAGAGCCACGTCTTTTTGTATGTATTTGGCTGAGGATCCATTTTGATGGAACACCAAAACAAATAAATTTACTTAAAGTTTACAAAAAACTATAAACAATACTACAATAAAAAAAACAGAAATATTAACTTTTTATAAAATAAAGCAGATGTTTCTAATTTATTTTAATAAAAATCAATTTTAGTCGTTAATTGGTACACCAAGATTATGATTGAATGTCATAAACATAAATCGCGATTGTTTGTCAAATTTTGTGTACATCACTACACTTTTATATGTGGTATCATTATTTTACATAATGACATTAGCTAATGTCAAATTCGGAATTGAATTCCGAATTCGTCTAGTTGTGGTATATGTATATTATTTTTAGATTTAATAAAATTCATAAATTCAAACAGACCAGTATTTTTAACTATAATTTTTTTTTGTAGTAACAACTGTTATGACCGGCCAGTATAGTATTGACCATAGAGTACATTATATATAGGATATAGATAACACTAGCTGTACCTAGAGACAGTTGTGTATATCTTATATTCTTTCTTTAATTAGGCCTGGTTTTAAATAATTTCTAGTTAGTCTAGTTCTATTTATATACTTGAATGTACTTAATGTGTATGAAGACGGCAAGACAAAAAGTTTGGTTTCAGACGTCTCTTGTCTTAGTGCATGGTGTAGTCTTAAACAGTGACGTCACAAGTCATCCTATTGATTATTTCTTTAATAAAAAATTGGAAAAGTTTAAGATAAACAGAAATTAACAGAATTTATGATAAAATAAAAGCAATAAAAATCTTCATAATAAAGCCTTAAAAAGTACCTTGTTGGAATACACAGCAATTGAGAAAAAACAATGATGCTTCAATTTCGACGATCAGATGAAAACTAAAAAAAGTCATATAGCATTGTTATTTGTTATATATATTTTTTTAAACGGTTTAAAAAACCTTAATTCAACCTATATAATATATCTATAATCTTTGGAAGTTGAAGAACAATAGCACAATATATCGTATGTTTGTAATTTGCACAAAATGAAAATAATATAAATGATTTTTTTAATGATCATTTAAGTAATAATTATTATCAGATTTTTGGTATTTTAAATTATAAAATTACTACTACTCTAATTACACAAAATAATTTTGGAAAGGTTTGAGACCAAATAATACATTGTAAATATTATGTCAAATTATTTTTCACATACTAATAAGTTTCATGCTCACCAAGAAACAGTTTTAGTGCGTTATGGTTTAAAAAAAGTCAAACATAGCTTCTCAAGTCTTAACACTCATCGAGTGTTCATCGAAATCTTTAGACAGCCCTTGTGCTTCCGAATGTTCATTTTATTATGTAAGAAGGTTTTATATAGTCATTATAAACACGGATTTAACCACGGACTCCAAAAATTAGAATTATAGGATTTTCTTATTTCGTACGCATAGTTACCGAATTAAGAGATTATGATATATTTACAGTGATTTGTTTATGACACAGTCTTATCTACGGTAGCTAATAGGCTATATATAACAAATATTAATCTAATTTGAAATCTGCCACGGCAATGACAAAATACTGCCGTCTCGTTGATCACATTAGGCCTACGGATGTGGTTTCATTAACTGTCAGCACGAAGTAATTATTTATGTACTTCCGACGAAATCGAACCCAGATACATGAATATACATTAAAACCAGAATGTCGTACCTACAGCCGGTGTATACCTATAGGCGTGGTCAGTCTTGAGTAGGTAAAATATATTATTCTCACTAACCACAAAATATATTGAATTTTGTTAAAAGACTGAAGGCACGCACTAGAATTCCTTACTTATGCAAGAAACTTAAATTTGATAATATACGTATATTGATAAATAAATATCCGCAGCGTACCTATGTGTATTGCGTGTGTGTGCAACAGGATATAGATCGTCGTCTTCGTTCTCCAATGTCAGTCTAATTATGACTACTTGTTGTTGTATAGCCCAGTCGCCAGTCTGATAAAATACCAGTTTGATATTTTATTCGCACGTTTTAAAATTTAAAATAAGTTTATTTATGTCAATTGTTGTGTAAAACTTAAAGTATATATTTGAATACGATCATTTACGCAATAATCAAAAATACGATTAGATTCCTGGAACATTTTATTCAGTAAGTATTTTAATTCAATATCGTGTTCACGTCCGTATCACAAGATTTTCTTATCACTTGACCAGTTAGGTATTTGCACTATGCGATAAGCTGTGAACACAATATGTCTTAAATAATTGAATTGAATTGAATTGGAATTTATTTACCACTTACAGCTGATCGTTTTATAATGGTTAAGGCAAGAAAGTACGTCGTCAAAAGGCATTTTCAAGGAGTTCCCAAAAAGGATGACTTTGAGCTTGTCGAATATGAATTGCCGCAGCTGAAAACCGGTCAGTTCTCAGTGAAAGCGGAATGGATCAGTGTCGACCCTTATTTGAGAGCGTACAACTCTAGTACACCCACTCCCTACGACCAGTTTGGCTTTCAAGTAGGTACAGTTACAGAGTCAAAGAACCCAGACTTTCCAGTTGGCTGCAGGGTGGTTACTCATAAGGGATGGTGTGACTACAGCGTGGTTACCAATTTAAAAGAAACCTACAGCCATGTATATAAATTGCCAGATCTTCAAGGTCTACCCCTCGAGTTGGCTTTGGGAGCTTTAGGCATGCCTGGAGTCACCGCCTACTTTGGTTTTCTTGAAATCTGTAAACCGAAACCTGGCGAGACCGTGGTTGTGTCGGGAGCAGCGGGTGCCGTCGGATCTATTGTAGGACAGATTGCAAAGATAAAAGGGTGCAGAGTTATTGGATTCGCTGGCTCTGATGACAAAGTGCAATGGCTCGAGAAGGAACTAGGATTCGACAAAGCTATAAACTACAAGACTGCGGATGTTAGTAAAGCTTTAAAAGACGCAGCTCCAAAAGGAGTAGATTGTTATTTTGACAACGTAGGCGGGGAGCTGACTGCTGCTATTTATAACCAAATGAATTTATACGGAAGAGTTGCTCTCTGTGGTTGCATTAGTTCGTACAATGAGGATCCAACCACGTATAAGACATCATCACTGCTGCCGCTCATCTTGTTCAAGCAGCTAAAAGTGGAGGGTTTTATAGTATCCAGGTGGTCTGAACCAGAAAACAGGTGGCCAGAGGCGATCACTGCTCTGGCACAGTGGATAAAACAAGGTAAGATAAAAACAAGAAGTCATGTGACTGAAGGGTTTGATAATCTATATAATGCCTTTGTCGGCATGCTCGCTGGAGAGAACACGGGAAAGGCTGTTGTTAAAGTTTGATAATGTGTTATTAACGTAACTATATAATAAATAATTACTGTCATTATTGTTGTATTTTCCTTGTTATGTATATGACTTGCTGTTCTTAACAAAACAAAGTAATTACGATTATCATGAAAACAATAATATAATGTTATCAGAAATAAATAAAATAATGAAATTATTTAGTCTTTATACTTACTTTTAACCTTGAAATTTACTTTACTTAGACGTAAAAAAACGTTATGCGTGATTGCATGTATATCTTAATATAATTACGATAAAAATAATGAGCTTCATTATTTTTATTGCAATATCTACATTATCTTTTCTAGATCTATAATTATGAAACTGTCCTTTTGTTTTGCATAGCTTCTCTCAAGTAGTTTCTTCTTTTACAAAAAATAAACGGTAATAGTAAGATTATTATCAACCTTCGCTCCGCCTTATTTTACCATTATTTCAAATTACCCATATCACTGTAGAATTATAACCTTGTATGACAAAAAACCATTTATTTTTTATTCTAGACTCTTATATCATTTAACTGGTATAATTAATAATTTTAATGTAGGTACCATCCAAACCTATGGACAAAAGCACTTCATTATACGAACATAATTGACGAAATGAATCATGTTTGGTTCTCTGGACATACATACGTGGTTATCTTCATACTATCTATTTAAACAAACTCGCATACCTCCCAAATTAATGGTATAAAATACAATTCCTGTATAAATAGCAAGTTAGAGGTCTGTTACATAAAACTTAAAACATAGAAGACGATATCGGTTACTGATATATTCAGTAGTATTATTTTAAAATCAAGTGTTATAGTGATAATTATTCCGGTAAATAAATGTTATTCTGAATTATTTATACGTAACCTTGACCTGCTTAATTGGAAATGAACATGACGACATCGATTTCCGGTGAAAATAACAGTGTGTATTGTGAAAAATCTACAAATGCCTGTCGAGAAAAAAAATCTTTAACTTATAATTATTTATACAACTTTCCATAACTGTTTCCATAAAATTTTAATAATAAATAATAATAAGCCTTTTATTCATCCACATATTATTGCTTGCATTTTACAAAAATTAATAAAATACAATTTTAATTACTCTTAGATGCGGCCCCTGTCCTGGAGAAGGCCTCTTTTAACTTTTACCATCCTGTTTTACGTTGTGCCATCGTCAAATTCGTCATCCAATTTCATCCAGCTACCCTTTCGATCCTGTGGGCTCATCGCTCCAGTCTATTTGATTAATGTTTTAGACCATCTGTCATCTGTATAACGGGCTACAGCCCTACATGCTCTGCCATTTAAGTTTTAGGTTTTCTAATTTAATTCCGAGAGCACTTTTTTTATCGCACGATGGCATGAATGTATTTAGGCTTCTGTTTTTGAAAATCCAAGTTTGGGCTTCATATGTAAGCATAGGCAGCAAGCCTTTGCATATAATTCACCACGTTCCTGTTTAAATAGATAATGTATCGTTTCTAATTAAGTATTCAGTATGTGTTTCAAATCATATAGGTACGTAATTTTATTCACAATTGTTCTGAAATTACCAACATAATTCATGGAACTATTTACGATGTATTAAAGGCTAAGGTCAATGCAGACTGCAGAAGAGAACGTAAAAATTAAATTTTAGAAATAATTAAGTTCACTGTTGAGGAATACTTTATAATCACTTATTCTAAAAATGTGAATATGCTGATTGTTTGTTTAAGTCGATTTAAATGAATTCGTCGATATCAAGTTTGATTTAACCGCAATCGGCCTTGGAACATAGTCTAAAGTGCAGGTTTATCGCAAATCAGTAATTAATATCTAACTATTATTGTATAAATTAAAAAATAAACTAGTTTTAATGGTTGAAATATTGTTAACAGGTCAAAATTCATAATGTTAAAAGCCAGGAAGTATGTTGTAAAAAAACATTTCCAAGGATTATGGCATTATTGATAAGTTTTATGATCCTTTCGAAAGAGTTTACAAATTACCTGATTTGCGAGGTCTTCCTGAGGAGCTGGCTGTGGGCACAATGGGTATGACTGGCGTAACAGCATATTGCGCCTTCCTTGAAATATGTGTACCAAAGCCTGGTGAGACTGTAGTCGTAACGGGGGCAGCAGGCGCTGTCGGCTCAATTGTAGGTCAAATCGCCAAAATCAAGGGATGTAAAGTGATTGGATTCGCGGGCTCAGATGAAAAAGTACAGTGGCTTGAAAACGAACTAGGATTCGACAAAGCAATTAATTATAAAACAGCAGATATAAGTCTATCTTTGAAAGAAGCCGCCCCAAGCGGAGTGGACTGTTATTTTGATAATGTAGGAGGAGAAATAAGCAGTACAATCATAAGTCAGATGAATAGATTTGGAAGAGTAGCAGTATGCGGTTCAATAGAACCTCACTAATAAGTGCGTATGAGGATCCTACAAGATTACCCAAAGCAACGATAATGCAGCCTCCCATAATATTTAATGAAATAAAAATTGAAGGATTCACTGTACTACGGTGATCATACTCGGATAGGTGGGCTCAAGCAATCGCCGATTTGGCAGAATGGAGTGGTAAGATACGGGCAAAAAGTCATATCGCAAAAGGCTTTGATAACCTTTTTGATGCTTTAATCGGTGTCTTGCAAGGAGAAATAGAGGTAAAGCTGTTGTGAAAGTTTAATATTATTAGAATATAAAAGACACAGTATAAATTTTTCGTAGGAAATTATTATAAATATTTTTTTGTGATTTGACGTATCACACAAATCATAATTCTGAAACCTTAGAAATTCTGAACAAGTAAAAATCTTTTAACATCTATCAATCTATCTTTTAACCTCTTATCACACATTACAAATATTTAAATAAGTAGGTGTATAGAACTAGGTAGGTATATTTCAACATATCACATAACAAAGCAAATCCATCAAAAGCTGAATAGCTTTATGAATTTCGTGGAAATCCCAGCAAATCTGTATCTTTGTCATAAGTTTCTCAGTTCTTATAACAAATTCAAATCTTAGTTTTAATTCCATTTTTAATTGTTTTTGCATCGTTTTTTAAACCAAAGAACCGGATGAAAACCTGAATACAGATAAACCGTTTTTACCCTTAAAAACTCACCCCTTCCCCTTCCCGACCCCAGATCGCCCGTAAATTATTTTTCCTTTCATTTTTAAAATATTCTCCTCCTTTTCCAATCCTCTATTAGGTAGTAGGGTTTCATCCTACTATTATTTATTTTTCACTTTTTATTATTTTTAAAAGGCCCTGGTCTATAATTCTACCCTTCCAACAAAATAGGAAACTTCATATACAATTTAAAGGATAAATTAATAATTTATGTGCTAATATTGCTTTATTTTTTCAAAGAATAAATTAATAATTAATGGAATAACGTACTGTTAGTTGAAGGTTGATTCATTATAATCACATTTGTTGTCATGGTCAAGTTCATAATAATCAAGTTGCAGGCATTAATTATTGCTCTACGGTTTTCGCTTATCATAATGACTTTGCAAATTTGAAACAACTATGATAGCGTCATACTTTATTATCTTAAATCATCTACGTAAATTACAATATATTTACCTTAATACTAACTATAGTAGTTCAATGAAATTTTAGCCAATGATAGATCTGGTACAAATCAAGATCTACTAATATTAATACTAACATGGTTAAGGCATTATGAAGGCAGTTTTAAACTCATCTAATCAAATATTTTCCATTTTAGGGTTCCTGAAGATTATTATGCTTAGGAAATAATATAAACCCAATAATTTAACATTTTAAATTTTTCTGAAGTGTTTGTTCGTCAGTTGAATTAAGACATTAAAAATTTATTAATGACAAAATATTAAATATTCCAAAATAATTTTACAATGAAAACCTATGTCACGTTTATCAATTTTATAACTTATAATCAGTCATTTGAATTACAAAATATGAATTTCAAAAAAATTAAACCAATTACGGAAATTATAAGTCAATTGCGCAATACTTAAATTATAGTAAATAATTACAAAATAACATCAAAAAATGTATACGTCACACGAAAACAATGCTATCCTAACTATAGTAGTGTATTACAATATTTTTTTTTAATTAGCTTTTTCATTTAAGGATAAGCCTTGCGTCCTTGACCATGGCCAATCTCATGAGATTGACCGATTCATAAAATTAAAGGTCGTGAAAGAAAATTTTTTTTCACTAATAAGCCGAATAGTGTTGAGATTTTAAACCAAAGTATAGAACTGCTAAATTAAAATTATTATTTTTAAAAGGAATTTAAAATGTACTGGATATATGAATAAAAAAATATGGCATAATCAAGCCAGTTAAAAAACAGTTACTAAATATTTAATTATACGAATACTGTTAATAATAGTTTAGAGGTAAAAACACTTTAATTGAGATCTTAGAATATCTAGTTAAGCATTTTTTATGGTCCAGTAGTATTTTTCGATTTCCTATATTAGAATTAGAATGCCAATAGAAGAATTAATGTCAAGTCCATTTTTAATGGTAAGTCCTGATTCTACGTATTTTTTTTCTTCGATGCTGGTTCTTCACTTTCGCTTGGTTTACGTTTCCTCTTGATGAGGTGGGAAATGTCTGACGGGGCCGGTTTCTTGGCATCCGATGATGAGCTGGCCCCGTTGCTCTGTGATGATGTTGCACCATTTGATGGGAACAGGGCCTCTCGCACCCTTCTTATGGTCTAGAAAAAAATAACGAACTAAAATTATAATAATCGAGTAATGCAACCATTTGTAGAACTTCAGCTCTGATTTCTTTACGATGTCTACCTTCACCATACAAATGTTAAAAATAATGTTTTTTTTATTTATGACAATAGTTTGAACTTCATGCCAGTTTTAAGTAAAAAAAAGTTACAACCGAAGTTTGAACACGCGACTAGGATAGAAAGTCGCAGAGTTTACCTGTGAACAAGACAAATTTCGAACTCTTGGGTGCTTTCAAAGTATACTGCGCAACCGCCTTAGCATAAACGTTTAACTTTCAAGAAGATTCTGGGTTCGATGTGTGCAACTATTTTGAATACTTATTTACTTTTAGTTTACAAAGAACTTTAAGTTACAAATATGATAAATTTTACCAAATATATATTAGAATTCCTAAGAAAAATCAGTGTAACGTGAACGTGATCTGCTAGTTAATATATATATATTTTATATTTTCTAAGTAATTCTATTTCCGAAACTCGAAATAGAATTTCATAACTCGAATACTGCTTTAGCCTTTTTTATTTAGTTGGTTTCGAATTCGCAAAATAATTGATATTCTATTTTTAAATTTTGGAAATATTTACGCAAAAAAACGTAGAATGAAGAATACAATGTAAATAATAGACAACAAAACACAACAACTCAACATTATCTACGACATTTGCTCCATAGACAATATTTTTGTATCAATCGACAATAAGGTTTTTATCGACTTCTGCGATGCGAAGTTAGCTTCGTTAAATTTTAAAGCAGTTATTCGATATGGATATACATTCAACTTGAAGTTCTAAGGACATACGTAAAGTACGTAGAATTGCCCGTCTTTGGTTGCTTAAACGAATTTCCCTTTGAAAACCAAATATCGACAACTAGTACATTAATGGCCAAATAACATGTATTGATAAATT
Organism: Pieris mannii; assembly: GCA_028984075.1. NCBI lineage: Eukaryota > Metazoa > Arthropoda > Insecta > Lepidoptera > Pieridae > Pieris > Pieris mannii. The sequence continues at coordinate 6,060,150 of CM054783.1, forward strand.
CTGGCCATCAATGTATTGGGCACGCTGAAATAATATACACGCATCAATTTTGAACAATTTTATTACAAGACAATACAAAATGGCCAAAAATTTAACAATACAAATTACTAACGGGTAAACGCACTAAAATAATACTGAATAATCACAATTTCATTTTACCAATTTAACATTAAAAATAGGCTTTTCTAAAAATATCAGTCTAAAGCATCGTCGTATTTTTATTAAGCAAATAGGCACAAAGGTATCACTAATTATTTGAGTATTTAGAAAATGGAATGTAACTGACAAAAGTCAAGTATCACCACGATTTTATAACTAACTTAATCGAAAAAACTTAATTAACGAGCGATGTAAAAAATTAAAAAAAAATCGCATCTATAAAAAGACTTATTTAAATGAGTACTCTTACGACAAATCTTAGCTTTATATTGAAATATTACGCAAAAGCGCTTCATAATTCGTAAAAAAGAGTATTAATTGGCACAAAATTATTTCCACCTTGAAACGAATAATTTTCTTAAAATAAAGGCGAACAAACCAGAGACTTGAACCTATAAATTAAAATTGTTAAGTGTTCACGAGAAATCCTTTAACGATTATATAAATAATATAAGCCAGACTAAGGAAAATTGTGATTCGATTGCGTCTCTTAACCTTAAATCTTGTATTTAACAATCACAAAGTATGAAAAAGATGTGCATTAGTTTTTAAAGCAGTCTGTAGTTTAAAGTCTAAAGCTCTACCCGTGGACCACATGACACATGTTTTTTTTCCTTTAACATCATACCCCGCAACATATCCCTAGTTTGTTCCAAACACTCGCAGGGCCTCACCTCTGCCTTATACTCCATCATGTCTTGGATCTTGTCTTGTATCTCGGGTAATAGTTCCTTCAGCTCTTTGATCTCGGCTTGAGCTGCGTCAGTGGGTTCAGGACCCTCTAGTGACTTAATACGAGATTCTAGAATGTTCGCCGCATTTTTGAAGTGAGTTATGGCGTCCTCAAAGTTCGAGGCCAGAGAATTGGCCAGACCTGAAACAAATTCTCGAGTTAAATATAAAAACACGCTATACACGCGTTGCTGGTTAACGCCCAAACCCAATAACCTATCTCAATCCATTTTTTACCAGCTGAGACAGACATCTTAATCCAAATAGTGAAAAAAAGTGTGCCAATAAGCAATTGACGGATTATAATAGCCATCTGTCAGTCAGTGGTAAACATTTGTATGAAAATGACAGACAGTTCAACTGTGCCAATATCCTATCTGAAATTTTATTTGGTTTACATAGATTAACAAATATGAGTAAAATGGAACGATAAAGAGAGAAGAGATTGCATTCTATCCGTCGCCAAAAATGGATTGTCTTCGTCTATCTATAAAGAAAATATGACTCGAAGACACATTAAGAATGGTAGTGGATAATAATTTTCTTTAGTTAAGCTTATAACAGTGCACTGCTACTTTCATGAATAGAACTAAGTATTAATAAACAGAATATAGAACGAGCGAATTGGTACCTTATTGGTACCAATAAAATACACCCAATATTTTATTGGTACTAATAAGGTTCTAGACAAAAGTCATTTATCACCTGACCAACCATCAGAACAATAACAGTTTGGTAAATTAAATAAAATATTACCAATTTGATAATGAGTTTCTGCGATGCGGCGATCGTCACTCGAGTACAACTCCTTTTGAATCTCTAAACAGCTCACTGAAATTTTTATAAATTTACATAAATTTTGATAATAATTTAAAAAGAAAACTGTAATAACTAATAATAATAATATATTTGTTTTAGCAAGTGCAAGACATTAAATAAAACATATAATAAGGCAAGTTTATTAAATTATTTACACCTATATATTTATTATATTATTACTTCAAATGCTTTTTAATTATTATCAGTCAAATAAGCGAAATCAATTTGACAGAAAACTACTTTATATTTTGATGAGTTTATTAATTAATATAAAAATAAATTTTAAAATTCTACCCAGGCTTGTTATATCTACAATTATAGAAATACTAGTTAACGCCTACCCAGTATGTGTACAGATTAATTATATTATCTAAAAAAAACGAGTTGAACAAAAAAGAAGTTATCCGGCCTTAACATCAAGCTTATTTATATAAATAACTTAAGAAAACCACACGTAAAAGTCAATAAAATTTAGCATATTGAAAATAAAACTTACTCATATCAATGACAGCCTTGTCATATGTCTCACTTTCCAATGCAACTTCTCCTAATGTGAGGTGAACATCTGCTAGCAAAGAGCGAGCGCCATCTGCGTTTGACTGCGCACGGCGCTCCAATATGCTTCGTGCGAGATCTAAAGAGATAATTAAAACTATTAGTACGAGATCCCACTGCAGGATTGGTGCGTTCATCGAGTTTTTGTTTAAAACCAAATTTTTATGTTTATTTATAATTAGGAGATTATATATTTACTAGTTTGCCTATCAAAATTTGGCCGCCATTATTTTTAATTAAATTATTTTGAATTGATTTTTGACAACAAAAACAAAATCTAATTCCCATACGTGAATTGTTGATTTTTTTATATGTAATATTATATAAATATAATTTTATATGTCCGTTAATGCTGGAGAAGCTGTGTAAACAAAGAAGAATGGGCAATTTTTTATTTACTAATAAAATAGTGGTTAGCCCATAAAATTAGGAAATACAACATTCTAAATCACTTATGAACCTCAAAAACAGAAATGTATATGAAATGCTTCTAATTTTACATTTACTGCCAGTTCTCAAATCAAGGGCTTCGAATGGAAGAGGAGTACAAGAAAACACTCTGCTATTCTACATACAATGACACTGCCACCAAAATATCTGTTGTTCTTACCCCAGATCAAAGCTATTACTTAACATACAAAATCCTGAATAATATTTTTTAAGATAATCAGTTTATATTAAGCTATGTTTAACATGACAGTATGATAAATATATGTCTTAATACAGTTGCTCAAAAAGTGGCATATTGCAGGGACGTATAGCGTTCGGAAAGAGGGCTATTACACACTCGTGCTTTTTCTTTTTCTGTCGAAACAATGTCTATTAAAAAGAAAAAACCAACCACGAAGGTTTTACTAAAAAAAACAGAAGTTTTTATGATTCACGCAAATATTTAAAAAAGAAGCTACTCATTTGTTTCAATATCGAATTTAATGATTGGATTCAATGAGTTAGGTTTGGTTTCTTTTCATTTCATATCAATAAAAATATTCTACTGAAAACTTGGTTGTATGGGCGAAGTTCCCTTTGCCTACCCAGAATGGGTGAAGAAAAAAAAAATTTTGCTCATATTCTTTGACGGTGACGGAAAATGGCGCCATTTTCCAAAAATGTAATTTCACAAACAAAATGAGTAATTTCGACGATATTTTATTTGAATTAATATCACCCGAACTCAGTATAATTGCACAAAATGCTTCGGAGAACATTTTACCGGAAACGTAAGTCGCTACATATCTACGTGCAACGAATTTATTGCGTGGAGAGAAGAGAAAAAGAAGCAAATAGTTTTATTAAATTGCTTAATTTTTTCGCAACTGTTTTAAAAATACTTGTTCAGTACACGTGCGGAACCGTCATTGCAACTTGTTCCGACTGTCAACCCTCACCGTCGGCTGCGCCTCAGCTCGGGTGACATTCGTCGGAACTCTTTACAATGGCTTTCTGCACTTGTATTGAAATATACTACTTTGTAATACTATGACCAAAACTATTCTAGTGAAGTTTACATGCTGATAAAAAATTTTGAAAAGCCAAATTATAAACTCACCTAACATCTCCCAAGCAAGCTGAAGATTATCTACATCATCTTCATTGTCCAAATTGGCCATTGATTCGTCATTTACATCACCATTTGATGTACCCTGTATTGATAAAAACAAAGCCTTTAAATTTTAACAATATTTGTTTAGTGATATACAAACTACAATGAAGTTAGAAAGAACTAAAGACAGACTGACTTTGAATGGGAAATCACTAATGTATGCAATAGGAGGATATCATACATTTTAACCAAGATTACTGAACAGCAAAGAAATACTTGATGATAATCTAGAATATGAAGAAAGCACATTTTTAATGGATTGAAGCTATGTTTTATTATAAACTTATTGCTACTTAGTGCCTTACAGCATGTGTAGTCACGGTGACTGAAGACAAAAAAAAAATTGAAACGGTCCAAAGTGTTTTCTTTAAATGTGTAAAAGTTAATATAATACAATGCTATCAAGAATATGTTAAGAATGGGCAAAATGTAGATTAAGTGTTATTCAATTTTACACAAGCATAACATGGTGTGTTCCTAACTATGAAATTATACATTTTTCGTGAGAGAGTTTCAGTTTACAACATATCTTTGGTGTGGGATAATGTATGTTTTATATTTGTGTATTCTTTCTTTACAAGATGTACTTACAGGTTGTTCCGTGTCCTTTGAAGAGGAAGCTTCCTCTTGACTTGTTGATTCAACTGTTTGCTCTGAATCCATTGCTTCAGCCTCATCTCCTTGACCTTTATCATCTTTTTCTGGTACTACATCAGTATTTTCCTCTTGTTCTGTAATAACAAAAAAATGTTACAATTTTACTACTTTATATACTTATCGTTTGACTTGGAAGCTTTAGAACTTGTAAATAATTACTGATGTTATAATTTATTTACAAGAGTATTTTTAAAATGTGGTTTTATAAAGAAAACTTGATTCATATCCAAGGTAAATTCAATTTTAGAAAGAAAAAAATCAAACCCAAACTAACATTTAATTTTTTTCTAACAAAATATTGAACCCAATTTATGGCTGAAATTAGCACAGTTTAATTTTTTCCAAACAACTAAGGAAAGTGCAGCTTAGCAGCCATTGCTGATAAAGAATTAACTAAAATTGTACCTTCGCTGTCCCCTTCTTCCTCATCACCATTCTTTGTTCCTGGCATTCCATCCCCAAGAACACCACTTTCTTCCCTTGATAATCCAAGGAGGGCTTTACCGTACCTTAACAAAACAATGTATTATTTAATTAAGACACATATTTTAAAATCATTATTATATAGAATTGGATTCTATAAGTAGAATTATATGTAGATAGAAATATAGAATAAAGTGACTTTAGACACTCTTACCACAAATAAGCCTCAGCACATTCATCTGCAGTGTCACCATGTTCCTTAGCCAGTAATTCACAAGCCTTTGCCAGTCTTTCAACTGCAGAAGTGTACTCCCTAACAGCCAGATCACGGCGACCAGCAGCAAGAAGGTCAGTAGGAGAGCTGGTCGGAACTTCTGTAGTTTCAGTCATCTAAGCAAAAATAAACAAATTAACAGGGAATCTCCTGTATGGAGAAATTAGTAATGTCAAGAGTATGTTTAAATATGTAAGTTAAGCAGCAAATGTTGGATGACCAATATTAAATAAATATTAGATATCACATCAGTTTAATAACTTTAGGCAAGATAGCAAATATAAAAAAATATTGTTACATTGTTTACAATGTATCAGATGTTAGCAAAAGATACATAATATTGTTATAAATCTGAAAAATACTGTATAAAAACATTTTTATACAATTATAATTAAACTTCTGAAGCAGAAAGTAGAAATTATTTATTATTGGACTTAAAATATAAATAACGCATACCTAATTTAAGTTGTGAGGTATAAACTAATTTTGCCGGCAAAAGTAACGGTCATTTTGACATTTTAATACGACTACACAAAAACCACGTGGGCGGTTTTTTGTCCTAAGTAATATTTTATAGATAAACAGAGCTCTACTTTAAAAAAGAGTATAGTCTAGTCTCTGATCTAATTAACTAACATTATACATTACAAAAATGTTTAAGGCGGTAATCAAATTTAGACATAACACTTAAAAGTTAGTTTACCTTTGCTATAGTCCAAACTTCAATCTTCTATAGAATTTTCTTTGTTCTGATAACTCGAATAGAGCCTTAGAAGTATATTTTTAACACAAAATACCCGAAAATAATATTTCGAATTTGGGACTCGGGAACATATGGCGCAAATGATATCGTTGTAAGACTAAACAAAGACTGGTCCAAACTCGAAACGTCAAAATCAAAATGTGAAAATTTACAACTTGCGGACTGCAATTCGCTAGTGTTGTATCTGATCCGATCGTTTTAATAATCGGATCTAGTCCATACGGTACACACCGTGGCTTCATTAAATTCTAATTGTATCTCTGACATTACTTTAGTTATTTCAATAGTGTAATTAAAATATACGTGTTACAATTCTTATTTTTGATTCCTTTACGTATTCCCGCTAAAGCAAGTAAATTTGACATATTCTTGTTGTGCTAAACGTATTGTTCTGCAATTTTTATTAAATTTTAACATTGATATCTGCTTAAAACCGGTTACAATTTGTGTGTAAAATCAAAATGATTAAATATTACATTAAAATTACAGGAAAAGGTATTTATATGTATTCAAAAAAATGTATTGAAAAGACCTAATTCACGATGCTGTTACGCATATTGCAGTATTTGAAATGTGCTGTTATTTCTTTTTCTAAAGCATGGACATCGATGCTCTATACCTAATGATTACATAGAGGAACAGCCGATCCCAAAAGTAGAAGCGGGGTTCATTTAAACGTAAAATTTAATTTTCGGGAAAACATAAAAGTAATTTGTATAAAAGTTTATAGGAATTTGGGGTTTATTTTGCGTATGGGCAAAGGATTCTCAAATATAAAAGCTATAATGGTATTGTATAATAAACTTGTTAGGAGCCACTTGAATTGGTGGAGTATAATATTCAGAATAAATTTACAAGATATCATGTAATCCCAGTTATGTATCCAACTTTGTTTGTTCTGGGTATGGTATGACATAATAAATTAGTGGTAATGTAATACCTTATACTATCACATTATATTTAAGTATATAATATATACATATAAATAAGTTAGGATACTTAACGCGGAAATATTGGAGAGATATATTATACTACAGAGAGACACATACTCGGCGTGGTTTGGGATCTCAATTCCTTGCAGTACTTCGAGCGCGTACAAATTTACTGAGTGAAGCACCATTTATGTCTTGCGCATCTGAATATTATTACATATGTAATGAATATATTACAGACACTGATTGAATTCACAAGAATTGCCTTATTTATAATTAGTTATAAAAATGTTTAGGTTTTCTCGTTTTGTTTATATTATGTTCTAGTATAGATGCAATAATTGCAAGAGTACATTTACTCAAAATTAAGGTTTGACTAATCTTAAAATAATGTGGAAGTGCATTATATTTAATTAACTGCAAGCGCTCGCGCGGTTCGGTTCGAGTCTTCAGACAATTCACAAAAACGTATGCGGCTTAAGGACATCCCTAGTAGAGGTTCCCTACAGTTTGTAGATTGTTACAACGTTTTTTTTTTTTTGGAGTTTATGGCCTGGTATCTAGACCTTTAGGCCAAGTCTTGAGTATTATTATTTGGTTTATTACAATTTTCCCACTGTATTTTTGATAAATTTATATAGAGGCACGTAATAAGATCTATTTTTTAACATATCACTCAGGCGGCGGGAGGGATCTTGCACTATGTCATTTATTTCACTTACAAGAATCAATCTGTCAAATGAAAAGCACTCACATACAAATATGAAGTATTCGATATCACCAACAGGATTATTGCAGAAGTTGCAGTGGCTGCTCGGCACTATGCCCAACCTAGCCAGGTGGGCCGGGACGGTGGAGTGACCAAAACGTAATCTGTTTATAGTCGTAATAAAGTCGCGACTGGCCATTTTCAGTTTGTTATACCATGGTGCCACAGGTAGATTTGCTTGAACATTTCCATACCATTTACCTTTCTGTTCTTGTCTTGTTTCCAAAATTCGATCCATAAACTATTAACCTGGTTGTTAATAGATTAATAACAGTCGGTCAAAGGTACTTTTACTACGGAGCTAACATCCAACATGTTGATTACAACGGTTGCTATTTCACTTACACAGATAACCAAACACGCTCATCACTGTCACATTGTTGCAGACTATAAACAACCGACCGGTGTAAATAAGAATAATAATATAAAAAATATTTAAAAAAAAAAAAAGAGTGTGTGTACTTATGTTATACTTCTTTGGCGTATGGAAAAAAAATAACTCAAATGCAGTAGTGATTAACGATAAATATTAAAATTAATCAAAAAGATTTTATTTAAATAAAAAAGTATTTTTTGTACGAAAGATATCACGCTAGCGCGGGAACCGAGCGAAACACGACTTATCCCTACCATAGCTTGAGACAGTCTGACGTCAAATTCTTTTTAAACCAGCCGGGCGCCGAGCGTGTGTGAGCGAGATGGGAATAAGACAATCTACAAGTAAAAAGAAATAGAATATGCGTGAAGTAAGCTGCTATCTAGAACTAACTTCATGCTGTAGGTGTCGGTGTGCGCGCGCATCGTAAAAATTCACTCTCATCATTTTTCTCCATCGCGCCAAAAGAAGTATAACTTCAATAAAAAAAATTAAGAGTAAGCTCAATAATATATATGTAAGTCGTGTAAATATATTGTAAGTAAAATCTATGTGGATTCAACAAATATTATAAAATTATAAATAGAATACGTCATTTACGTAACGCCCCTGTTGTCGCCATACATTCGAGTTTCGACTGTCGTGTTTCAGCTCCCGCGCTGGCCATCAAATGGGTGCTCACTGCTCACCGGATTTTGAATATAGAGAGTATTATTTTCTTGATCCCGTTTCCCGCCTTATATACATTTTATTATTTTATTAAGTAAAAAGCTATTTTTGAAATAGAACAAAGTAATTAAATTCAATTTTAACTTCTTCTGTTATACAAATTTCATTAAAAAATGCGTTAAGATGAAATTCCCTTTGGTTGAAATATTATCAAAGCTAAAAACTTATATTTTACTTTGGTTAATTACATCGACAATCTATTTCTATTGGACGAAATAAGCGAACATGAACATAAATATACTAGGACTGAATTACACAAAAAGCATTCTTTGTATACAAAATATCTATTAGATATTCCCAGAATCCGTAATAAAATTTTGAATTTACGAAAGTATATATTATAGGAGATTTTGTAAAGCTACATAAAATGATTCCCGTATGCTAAATCCGATACGTGTTTTACGTACCGGAGTACTTAGAGCTAAGTCTTGGCCGAATCTTAAACTATTACACCTTTTGCAAGCTGTTAAAACGTTAGTAGGTAAAGGAGCGTGGTTCTCGTTCATGGTATGAGGCGAATAATATTGCACCTTGAATGTTAAATTACTTACTATATGTCGCTTGAAAACAAACAATAGCTGACACTGTTAATCACCTTTTTTTGTCAATAAACTTCTTTACCTCACTTGAAATCATAACTCAGTTGAAATCAGATTACGTGCACTCATCTGAAACAGTTCTCGGAGTGAGTTTCGATAAAATTCAATGGGCAGAATTAATTATGTTGCATCGTGCATCGTATAATGGCATGAGTAGCTATCGACTTTTCCCCCGCCCGACTCGTTCGCAACGATTGTCCGCCCAATATTGCCGTAGGGCTGCTTTATATTTTATCGATATGTACATGGACAGTGATCTTTCATTTGTTTTGTAGTTACGTCCTTTTGCCAGACGATTGAATATTTTTTTATACATATATTTTGTGTAATTAAATATTTAACGTTGTGTAATAATTTTTGATCTTTTTAAATAACTAAAACACTGTTGATTGACTATTCAAATATTCAATCATTACAAATAATAGTAGCCTTATATAATAATATAAGGCTATCAATATCATGTTATCAAGGAACATTCTCAAATTCTATAGAAAAAAAAAAACATTTTCTTTTCGTTAGTGGACCACTAAGTTTCAATTACATGGCATCCAATTGAAATGAATATTTAAGAAAGTAAGACATGCAAAACTGCTTTACACCATTCGAGTTAAATATTAATATAACAGGAATTTAGAATATCGATATTGGTATTTCCTCGTTTTCAGCTCTACGTTTCGCTTATTTTCACGTTTTTCCCGGCCCGTCAGTCTGTTTGTAATCCTCCAGTGGAATGGTCGTCGGCTAGACTTCGCGAGTGAACAGTCAACAAACCTTTCACGCAACCATTTCGAAATCGAGAACTTTAGAATCCAAAATGTGACAGAATATCCAAGTTTTTTGTTGCCAGTCAGGTGTAAAACTGTGTAAGAAGGTAAGCGAAACTATTACTATGCCAGCGACGTGTCAAATGATAACATCTAATTACGATATTGACAAAATGATTCAGGCCCTGGAAATTGTATGAGTAATTGAAGCAATAGCTTAATAAGTTAAGGTTATCTTTGTTAATTGTGGCCTTGTATAGGGAATTCTGTTGCAAGTTACATCCTTTGTCTTAATCTAAACCGAAATACAAAGTTTGACTTTGGCACGGGTTTGGGCTTACGGTGCCAACAAGTCATATCGGGAATTGTTATTAAGGAGTTATTATATAATACGTTAAATAAAATACTTATATTTTAAGACGTCTCGTTAAATGGATTTCAGACTCTGTAGACATAGATATTAAAAGTAAAAGTATATTGCAACAAGCTAATGGACTTAGTTTGTTCAGAAGCGAGTATGTTTCTATGTAACCTATATACAAATTTTTAACAAAACTATTTGCTTCTCTGAAAATCGTTTTTTTTTATAGAACAGTTTTAATCGACTTCAAAGAAAACCTATGAATGAAATTAACAATACATGTTTTTAATTTTAATATTGGCTAACAACTTATCAGTTTATTATATTTATTAAACTTGATAATATTTGAGTAAATAAAAAGATGGTTAAAGAAAAAGTATTGCACTAGTATAAATCTTAATATTATGTTCGCTATAAATGCACACGTACTAAGTAAATCTTTTCAGGATAGGAGGGATGGTCTAAAAGACCAGATGAGCAGTTTCAGTATTGGCGGTTTAGAAAGACTACGAAAATTGCTTCCCACGGCAGTCCGGCGCGAGCGTACATCGCCTATCACAAACTTGGCGCTGGTATGGAGGCGCAGACAGCCACGCCGCAGGGCGATTGCGAGTGTGGCGTCCATCCTTCAGTCTTCTACCTTCTGGCGACGCTACTGCTTACCAGGTCAGTACGTTAGTCAGTAAATCAGGTAATACAACTTTCGAGCCGTTCCACTCAAAAAAAAAATTAACAAATCCGCCTACAAGTTTTTTTGAATGAATGAATGAATAGTAGATTTAAAAAAAAAATTCAAAACGTCGAGCGGTGATTAAGTACTTTTACTTTTTATTTTTTCTTAACTAGCGCATACTAGATTAAATAAGTCGTCTTCGTAAAGTTCGTAAGTCTAGGTCACCTACAGATAAATGCATGAACCACGCTCGTTAAATGTCAGCCGCAAACCGCATTCAACATTTTTAGGGCAATGCGTTTTAGAATGCTGAAGGTTTAACAAAATCTAAAATGTTTTTAAAAACTCTGTCAAGGCAACAGCTGGTGTTTCATTGTTTTGCTAAGTTTTAATATGCAATAAAGAATAAGTAGGAAAAAGTAACAAAGTGTAGTCAGTTTTATTCTAGCTTAACATGGATATAATTACAATATATGAAATAAATTACCAGAAAACAATATGTGATATGCTGAGAAATTTTAACCAACAAATGGCAAGTGTAAATAAAGGCACGGTTTGCAAACACACGCGTAATGTGTATAAACCTTTATACCTATATGGAATTTAGTAGCGCTTTATTGGCATTGTTCTACGGCTACCGAGATTGATTCTCTCACGGGTTTCACAATCTTTTCCCAGTAATCGCATTTTTTTGCTCGACTAATGTCAATCGCGCTTTTCATAGAACAATTGCTTGCTACGACAAATGGCTACGAATCGTAGCAACAATCACTGTTATTGTAATGTGAATTGGTTCTTCTCATTTAAATAAAATATCTTTAAACGAGAATTTATTACGTAACTCCATGTTTAGAGGGCTTTTAAGAAATCCTAGTCGGCGTAATTTATACAAATAATGTAGATTCACGTTTAAATATACTTAAGTATTAAAGTAAACGGTAATATGTAAAAAAATATTGCAAAAACATAGCCAAACTAAATTTACTTAACCGTTTAAAATATTGTTATATTATATCTTGGACTTTCGAAAAATAAGCATCTAAGACCACGATTAGAGTCTAAATTTATTTAGTTTCCTTTTTTAAAATATAGTCTTATATGCACTTACATAGTGTCTTAAATATTGATTATAATGTATATAGCTTATTTCTGCATATATGTATATTGTTTTTGATATTCATAATCGTTATTGTAGTATAGTAACTGTAAGTTTATGTAATAGTTTCTAATAAAAGATTGTAAATCTTAAACATCTGCTCGAGTACATTATACATGTCGGTCCACAAATGTAACTAACCCTAGACGAAGTGGTTTTACGTGTCACTAACGGATACAGCTTTAGTCCATATTCAATTTATATAATACTAGCCCACACATGTATGTACATTATACAAAAATACAAATGTTTCCTCTTTAATATAAGTTTTCAGTCAAAAAAAATACTTTATTAAACGGGTTTTCTATAATTGTTATATCTTAGTATCGTCTTTTATTAACATAACTTTTACACATTTAAAGAAAAACACTTTTTTAACGGATTGAACTTATGTATTATTGTAAACTTATAATTATTTAAACATAATTTTAAATTTTTTATATTTTATTATTTTATTTCATCTTATATTTCAGAATGAAAAAAAAATTGTGAGATTTTTACCTTTATACAGATGTGCGAGCCATGAATAATAAACTATTAGAAAGTAATCGCCGATATAGTATAATATATAGAATAGCAGCAGAATACGTAGTTTGATTAACGATTAACTATGAAAAGAAATATCAGATATGTTGCTGTCGATTCAAATGTGACCATAATGTGACATATCCTCTTACACTAATAACGTTGATACCATTTGAAACCTTGTTTCTGAATCGCTTAAACAGTATATTTAAAATGAATTCAGCGAAAGGATCTGAATAATAAATAAGGCATTTTAACAAAGGTCTATAAAAGGCCAGTGAGTAATTAAACTCGCATTACATAGACACTATTGCTTTGCTTCGACTTAATTACCGACTAAATTATCAAGCTCAAGTAAATAAATATGAAATAGAAAGGTATAATTAACACTCTTCATTATTACGTAAAACTTTTTGAATTAATTGCATTTAGGTCAAGGCCTCAGACTTCTGTTTCTATTTCATTATCATTTGTTTATCTAATAGGTGAGTTGGTGATCAGTAAATCAAGTCAGTGTCTGATCCACGCCCTTGACTTTTTCCTTACGATGTTTACCATCACATTCCATCAACATTCGAGATAATGTTAAATTAACACATAGAAAGAAATTCCGGTACTTACGTACCTATTAACGCCACCGCGGCAAAAATTTCATGGTTAGCAAGTGTGGACCACCTAAACCTAACCTAACCTAAACCTTTTTGGCTTCTAGAATGTTTTGATTTTATAAAAAGTGATTCATTTTATATTTAATCACGATTAATTTAGGTTTAGGTTGTCCACGCAAACAATTAAATTTTCGCTGCGGTGGCGTTAAAAAGTAAGTACCGAAAGTCCATTGGTGCACAGCCGGGATTGAACCTATGACCTCAGGGATGAGAGTCACAGGCTGAACCCACCAGGCAAACACTCCTCATAATAATGTCAGCTAGTTTCATATATTTTTTCCATACTATCAGCCACGTAGCTACGTAATATTTCTGTTTTTTTTTATAACAGCTTACTAATGAGACGCCAAAGTAAGTCGAGTGCTTTGTTATGTTCACAACATTTTAATACAGCTAACACATTAATTATTCCTACATTCATTGACCTTGGGCATACTTTTACGAAGATGAGGTTTTATTCGAGATGTACTAGGTGTGTTAAATTCTGCCTCATTTGTAACGTTAGTGCCTCGCGGTTGAGTGAAGTATGCCGCTAAGCGCTCACTAACGATGTCGTTATGAGATGAGGTCTAAAGCTTTTCAGGAATTTTAATATCCTACTTGCAATTATACTTCACTATTTATAAAACTAACCGTATTTAAATTGGGAACGCACTGGACGTCCTGTTTAGGGGTGTACGTAGAAGAAATATTAAGCGCAAATGGATCAATGATCATATACAGAAATATTGTTCTACCAAATCCCTCTGAGATTAAACTTCTTATAAAAAAGTGGAAGATTGTTTTGGTGTGTGTAGAATCACTCATATAACCCTACTAATATACCTTTCCACCCTGCACCACCTCTGTATGGAACCTGTGCATCTATTTCCGAACTTCAATATAGGCCGTTGCTGTAAATCAGTTTGTAGCAAGCAACTTTTATTGGCTATGCGCGGCATCATCACTCAATTAACAAACCCAATAACCTATCTCAATCCATTTTTGACCATTTGAGATAGAGATCTTAATCCAAATATTGATAAAATATTTGGAATGTACCAATAACCAATCGACGGATTGATATAGATGATGAATTTTCAGCCCATTTGCCTCCTTCAAATAACAGAAACTAAATCTATAAACGTATATACTTTTACTATGAAAACATGAGCACGCGTATACTTTCAAGTGAGCTATGACGACAACAAAATAAATAATTTATTTTCTCACTTCAAGAGCTAGGAAATCACCTCACGTCTGACCTGAATCACGCAGATTTACATACTCAATGAGAGATAACTTATATTCAGTATAAGACGTGCGTTAAATTACACATATAACCTGTATATGAATCAATTCGTTTACATAATAGTTCTTATCCATAAAGAAACATGATCAGAAAATAGAACTTAGAACGTAGAACTTGTCCATTTTTCCATATGGCCCAATATGGTATTATTTTTAAATACCATATAAATAGTATTATTTTGTTATTGTATTGTGTTAAACAAATAAATACACATTATTATATTGGTTTTATAATTCAGTTGTCATACATACGTATGTAACAGCTTGATTGCCTTCTAATAATTTTCCGCAACTTTAAAACACCTCCAGACAGGCAATAAATAAAAATAGGTAAAAAAACTTTTTAAGTTAAACGGTTTTATGTTAAACATACATTGCAATGTTTAAGATAAATGTACTAAAAACCAAAAAATAATAAAATAGATACAGTCGTGGGAATTATAAACATATGCATAGACTAGACTAAAATAAAACCGTGGGGAATTTCTATGAGCAAGAAAATAGTAAGTAATTTCCTCACCGCCTGCGGGCCAACTGCACGCTAAATCAGCACGCTAAAAACTAGTGTTACTTGGTCACAGCAATAAAAAAGTTAAGCCCAATTTTGGTTAAAGTTATTGTGTTTGTTTAATCTGAGTTGATTAATGTACACAAATAAATAGTTGTTTTTAAATCATTAAAAAGGAAAATATAATTTTTCAGTCAATTTGGATATGAGATACTGTTACCGTGGTTGTTAGTCGGCTGCATTGAGTGAAGTTGTCACTTACAGCTTTAGTTTGCGGAAACTTCTCTATTTTACACAAGAACATACAAGAAATGTGTTGAGTGGGTAACGAGTTCTCGGATGAGAATTTCCTTTGAAATGAAAAATCCTTTTTCCATTTTGGCATGACTTCGAGTATTGATTTTTCGATTCAAGAGTTTTGTTACTAAAATCTTTGATTGTTTTTTTTGATCAGCTACAGAGTCCTGATATACGTATTTTAAGTCCATTGTAATTAAATATTAAGTTTGGTCCGGTTGAATTTATTCAATGATTAAAAACCATTATGAATGTGAAATAATTGCCCCTTGCCCCTAATATACAATAGTAATTAAAATTTAACAGTTCATGAGGTAAATTTTCTCAATAGAAAAAGGTTTCTCGGAGCTTTCATATTACGATATCAAATCAGCATTTTAATACTACCAAACAGATAAAAAAAAGACAGTCGCCATGTTGGCTTAATACGTTACGTTACGTTTTTCGTAAGCTTTATAGTAAAGTTTACGAAACCCACAACATACAGGATTTATTGCACCAATTAGTAAATATAAGTGTAAAGCATTTGTATTCCGACATTTATATCGAATAACATTTCTAAACATTCTGTATGCATATAGGATTAAATAGAAGCCGATAAATCTTCTGTGCAAAGAATTCAATTCGTATTTGCATACTATCGAATTGCTTGCCTAGGTTTTGGAACAGCTTGAAAATATTGTTGGGTAGTTGAACGATATACAATTTTTTTCATACTTTTCATAGGACGTTATATATATTCTCTTATCAATGTTCTTTTATTTATATGAAATCATTTATATCACAATCTGAGATTAAATCTTCCTGTTGAATTAAATACTAAAGCTTTTTTACTTACAATCATATTACCTATGATACGTATGTTTGGTACGTTTTGTATGGTCACATTGTATGCAAAGATAAACCTTATATAATTTCACTGTACGTAATCTTTTATTTGTCGGAGCATAAGACTTAGTGTCAGCTGCCATTTTATTATTTAACTAGTGACCCGCCCCAGCTTCGCACGGGTGCAATGCTGAGGAAAAGCAGGTTTTTATGATGTATTCTTATTTCCGTCTCTGGAAAGCTCCGATAATATACGCGTTAGATCGTTGCTAAATAAGCTGTAATGGGCTATATAGATCTATATTAAATGAACAATGTATTCAAGGTATTTAATTGGTTAAGGATTAATGCTGTATTGGTTAAAATCGCTTCGAAAATTAGCCGTTATTTATCGTAAAAAGTAAATGTCAAAAAAAGTTATTGTGGGTTATCCATAAAAGATAGACGTATACCATCAAGGACTTTTCTGTAGGCTTTTTCAATGTGTACAATACTTGGTACATTATTGATTAGATAAAACTCGTAGGGTTCAGCCTGCGTTTGCAATGTAAGCGGAAAAAAATGTAATTATTTACGACATCACATTAGAAACCTCAAAAATAACAGTACTTCTCCAATATTTAATAGATGTTATTATACATATAAACCTTTCTCTTGAATCACTCTATCTATTAAAAAACCCGCATTAAAATCCGTTGCGTAGTTTCAAAGATTTAAGCGTACAAAGGGACATAGGGACAGAGAAAGCGACTTTGTTTTATACTATGTAGTGATAACATAAAAGTCAAATTAATTCAAATCAGGTATATATAATTAATAACCAATGGTTTATTAATTTTTCAATGTTGCTAGATTTATAAATTATGCAATTAAATAAAATTAATTTTATCATAATTATAAATATTAAATACATAATGATAATAGTAATTTAATTAATCTTATACACTCGTTCAGTGTATAAGATTACGTGCCGTTTGACTCTGTAGTCGATTCGGTCGTAGAACACGAAATGTCACGAAACTTATTTACTTATTACAAATTCGGGTTGCTACAGAACTGGTTGTTACGGTCCTCAGTTTGATTGAGCAGAAGCCTTTAAAAAGTAAACTCTAATGTCGAAATTAAATGCCTGATGCCAACAAACCAATCTATGACATCAGTATTGCTGACGTCTTAGATTGGTTTGTTCGTATCTTCAACAATTTCTCGGCAGGTCCTGTTTTTGTTAAAACTCAGGTCGTGCGTTCGAGACATTGCTCAGGTTATAGTTTGTTGCTTTGCCAACAATCGGTCCCTGTCTCAGACTCTCTACTATCCTCAGTCGAGACACTCAGTCAAAACACACGTTTGTTCTTTTTGTCATACACAGAAAATTAAGAAGGAAAAAAATGTGTGCGTGTACACAAGTAAGAAGTAAAATTCTTTATGACCTTATTTTTCGAAAAATGATCTTCTATATGCAAGTTTACAGAAATTGGTTAAATAAAGTTAAATGGGATAAAATATAACAAAGGCTTTTATTATCATAGACATGAATACAAATAATACAATTATTTCATTTTACCTTACTTAAAACTTACTAAGATACTTTCAAAATTTCATTACATTAATTATAATACAATTATTCCTATCATTGTTATCGTTATTATATATTTTTGATATTAATGGCTTCGAATCTCTTCGAATCAAGCGTGGTAGGGACAAGATTAAGATGGCGCGTAACGAAAAAATGTGACGCGTAACCGAAAAAATGTGACGGTAAATTTTTTTCCAACGCCGATAAAGTAGTTTCACTTCAAAAATACTTATTTTATAAAAGTAAAATCAACTCAGGGCCCACTCAGCTGTTAGTTTCTATCAATATCGACATTAATTTTTAGTGATGTATTTTTTTAGTTATTATACGTAACACATAAAAATCACCATCAACGTCTTATAATAAAATTACATTATAAAAGTCTTTTATTAGTATGAGAGACATTTCGTGAATATGAAGAGTATATACAGGGCTTGAAGACTTTTGTGTCTAGAGTGGCAGTCGGGGCCTTAAACAAAAGTGGCTTGTTACGCGCCTAAGTGTTTTGAGTGGAGACCTTCTTTTAAGATTTGGAAGTCTTTTTATTCCAAACTAGCTTCGTTAAAAACCCGGCGAACCGGCTAACAGTGTAATAATATGGTGTTAACTTAATTAAGAATTTCATTAAGGTAACAACAATAATTCAACTTTTGCAAATACATAAATGTGAAACAGATCACAAGTCTTTATTACTTTAATAAAATCAAAAAGAGATGACTAACGTACAGAACGAAAATTAATAATCCAATACAAAATAACAGAATTAACCGTAGCAAAACATAAAAAGTAATTAAAAAAGTTATTGTCATGGAAAATGAATTTAAAATTTCTGAGATTTTCGTCTTAGTAAATATGCAATAAATGAAACTATTGTACGAGCAAGAGGCGAAGGCGTAAAAAGCACCCTTATTTAATGGTTAAGAGTCGGATCAATAAGAAAATTAAAAACATGTTTATTTGTACTAAATCTGGAAAGTAACATTCCCGCTAATGGGATAAATGAGTTCGCCCAGTAAAATTACATAACTACGAAGGGCGCAAATGAACATCGGTAGTATTTTATACATACTTATTCTACGAATTGCCGAAATTCGTTCGGCAGTTGATTTATTAATTCAGTAAATATGATCGAAATAATTTTCTAAACATATATGTATGTACATTATTCATCATAAATAAATAAATAAAATATATTTATATGGACGAATGGACTTTCTTTCTATGTGCGCATTTAACATTTGCTCGAACGGTGAAGGAAAACATCGTCAGGAAACCGACATGTCTTAGACCCAAAAAGTCGACGACGTGTGTCAGGCACTGGAGGCTGATCACCTACTTGCCGATTAGATTTAAAAATGAAACAGATTCAAAAATCTGGGCCAAGACCTAAAGAGGTTGTAGCGCCACTGATTTTTTTTATTTATATATATATAATAGAATATAGTAACTATTAATGAAACATAAAAAGTTATGTTAGGTTTTTTGTAAACAATTCCATGTTCTTCATTAGCAGGTGTTCATGAATAAAACGACTGAAACATACAAAACGCTGGCGTCATTTTAGAAAGTAAATAACCGTGGCTTTCAATCAACTCAAGTTACGATACAATAAGTTAGTGGAAATACATAATAATAACACTTTAATTTCAGTTGTTCAACGGCGATGTTATGCGCAGCTATCATGACCGAACACTGGGAGCATGTGTCGTGGGAACGGAGCGCACTTACGGCGTTGGCGAACGCCTCCAACACTGCCTTACAGTGGCTGCTCGATGAGAAGGTCGTTAAGGTAAATCTAGACAGAAACCGTTCCAACTCTGATGTATGGACATACGGATAATATAAAACAAAGTATTGTAAATAAATTCATGGGCCTAATGTATTACAATATGTATCCAAGGAGAGGTTCAGAGGAGTTGTTCTGATCCTGTAATACCTGCAGCTGAGTTTCATCATCGGACGCCGAGGCAGAATACGAAATTCCACCCGTATCACCTCGACGTCAGCCGTTCCACAACTGAGCGTTGCTCAAGACAATTTTCGCCGCGCACCACAGCTTTGTTGAACCAGCTGCCTACTGAAGTATTTCCGAACCAATTCGACTTAGGAGGCTGTAGAAAAGAGCGTACAAATTCTTGAAAGGCCGGCAACGCACTCGCAAGCCCTTGGCAGTGTCCATGTACGGCGGTATCAAATAACATCAGGTGAGCCTCCTGCCCGTTTGCCCCCTGTTCTATATAATCTATTAGGAGTAACGGAATGATTAAATTTTGCGTCGTACTTTTTGAGGTGATTCTAAAATAAATTATCAAAAATGCCAAACAAAGTAGTCCGTATTAGTTTAACATCCAAAGAATAACTCGTTAAATTAAAAAAAAACCATTCAAATAACTATCAAAACACCTATAATTTAACCATAGCGTAGACGAATAATCGATTTTCCCAGGGGAAATTTATCACTCACTTGATATTTGGACGTAGCGTAGTGTTGCTACGAAATTTATAAGCTGTCTGAAATACGGTGAAGCTTATTTCATTCGAAAAACAAAAGTCTATTTGCGAGGTTGGAAAGTGGTACAATTGCCTTGCAAGCGAAATTGGATTCAAGTGGTATACACAGTTTTATTAAATAAAGGTAATCTTAAGCATTTACGATAAACCTATAAAAGTAAACCGATAGGCAGATCTAATATGATTATATTTATAACAAAATATTGATTCATGCGTGTGCAAATGTCTAAGAAATTCACACTTTATTACAAACTTAGTCTTGTTCTTGAAAAACAACAATTATGACGACAATTATTTCAATTAATACATAAATAAAGGGCAGATTCAGTTTAAAAGTGATTGCTTCAGGGTCAGGAAAACATTTTTTTTTTTATTTTTTTACTAATTTTATATTAAATAATTAAAGTAATTAATTAATTGTCTTTGTCACTCGAGTCTTACACATTTTTATATTGTTCTACATTTGCGTTTTGACGGTCTCTAAAAAAATAATATATTATTTTACGTTTATATTTATTATTACAAATTTGTTTGAAAGAGATGTATCTGCAAATCTCTATATTATCCGACAAAAAACACTATCTACTTATAAATGCAGGGTTACCCAATAAAATCTTATACGATGTCGGAACGGATCGAAAGTGTATTTCTGGCGTAAGCCGACACTTTCCATTATACCCTGAACGAGCAAAGGAAAATCTTGGAAGTTTAATAACATCGTAAACTTTTCTTTTTGTGAACCTTTACACTCGAGACGTTTGGTATAATATTTTCTTATGTTTAACAAGATAAAACGTTGGCGTTTTTTTTATTATATTGTATATTTATAAATACAAAGCGGATCCCCGATGAGATTTGTATTTCGATCCAACTTTAGTCGATGTTGCCAAATGATTCTGGTTTGCCTCAAACTCTCTGGACTGGCATGGTCACTCGACCTGTTCCTATTATTATATTATTCTCTATAAATACTACTTTACTTACTGTTGTTGAGGCATTTAATATGTCCAAACCAATTTTATGTTGTATATATTACAATTATACTAATTATAATTGCGCAAAATGAATGGATGCTAAAATAACAATTTACCCAAATATGTCACACGTTTGATAAACGGTTATTAAGTTGCTAATGCAAATTGTGGCCTCGCTCTACGATTATACAAATAACTCAACTATTTGCGTACGTACAAATTATACGGCCGTTGAATTAAATATTTATTTAATTTTAATTTTCAAATTCCTTGCAGATAAACCTTGATTTTAATTGTACGTTGACCAAACCACAATACTGTCTAGTATTGTATTTTGGCCGAGCACCACCACTTTACAGAACCAATTACGTGATTTTTTTTCCGAACCGATACACGGTTGCAAGCCTTCTGGCGGATTGACCTTAATTTTTAAAAATATTTCTTAAAATAATGCAATATTATAAAAATTATATATAAAAAACTATTCTTAATAATTCCTAATCATCTGTGTCTTTGCCCTCGTTAACTTTGCACTCCGTTTTAAAATCACACCGTATTTTAAACAGAGTTCAAAGTTAATGATCACATCGACTTAGCGAATTGAAAATTATATTTTATATAACTGATTTTGCTTTGAATAAATTGAAATTGCGTTATTGAATTGAATCTGTGAAATGAATGTTACTATTTACTAATTACTATTCCTTTGATTTTAGGTAATTGCACGTTTTATTATAGATTAACCTCTAAAATTGTATTTGTCGTAACATGTATGTTATTGCATCTTTTTGTGAGTAAGGATTGTTGGATCCCACTTGCTAAACAATAAAGTAAGATATAGAATTACATCGCGTCTCGCGTAATAAAAGCGAGTGGAGAAGAGAAAAGCTTTTGCCACTTGGTAAGCGGATGAGGAGCTGGTGCTAGATATAATATCATTAGAATATTAGCTATATTGTAAATCCTCTATTATCCGATTAAATGTCGTTATTATTATTATGAAAATCAAATAATCTTTAATAAAAATCAAGGCCTTTCAGGCAATATGTCGACACTAGTTTTCTACAAAATAGTGTAAGTAAAAATTGGGTATTAACTTCGTAAACACTTTAATTTGAAAGTGAGATTCACATCTGTTGAATGGATTAGATTAATCAAGTAACGCTTTTTATTAGAAATTACCTACAATTTTTAGTAACAAAATAATTATTTTTTTGTAGTATTACAAATTTGGTACACCGTAATATGCACAACATAAATATAACATAAGTTATTAAGATAACAACGTTTCCAGGCAACCCTAGCAAAGAAAAATAAATACTCAAAGTCCGTAAAAAAACGCCAGAAAAGTAAATAAAATACAGATAATCAAGACGTATACAAATAAAAAAAACTAACACCTAATCTTAAAAGTCATGAATGGCAATACGAGCCTTTCAAATAGGGACATTAAAATTAGAAAAACATAAGTCACGATTAATAAGATAGAAGGAAAAGGTAAGGTATTATAGAGACTTTACAATTTTCAAGAAATGAGTGTCATTCAGTGCGTCAATAAAAGTCACAACTTTCTTATAATTTATTCATTTTTTGGGAAAATATATTTTATTTTAATTAAGAGTCTTAAACCCCTTAATAAGAAATCCTTGACCCCATTAGGCCCTATGGACACAAAAATGAGACCTCAAAATGGCAAGCTTTTGCATTAGCATTTAGCCTTGATGTTTCTGCTTAACACGCAATGGTACGTAATTATAATGAAAGGTTTTTGCGTTTTAATATTATTTTGCAATATCGCTTGGAATAATAAACTGGGTGGGCGTGCTAGGGTTTTAGTGGTATTGCACTGAACGCATTGTTATCGCCACAAAAGAAAAATACAAACTTAATTTTCGTTATTACATATTTTGATTGTATTGCTAATAGACATTAAATGACCGCTTGATTTTTAAACAGAATGTTTCATCTCTATTTTGTACAGTACAAGATATTTATTACCTGAAGTTTAATACGTCTAAAATCGAATACAAGTAAAATTAAATAAATATTGACGTGAATGAAGTGACAATTGTCTCAAATCTAATTTTTGTCTGTCAACTGCAATCCATAAAATTCAGATCACGTGTCAAAGTTCATGAACCGCCTTAACCTTCTGCAGTATTCATTGCTCGTTCTACGTCTGAACTTTCCAATACTACATATATTAGATAAAAAATCACTTCTATCGGAAAATTTGATCACTTTAGATATCTTCACAGTTGACCTCCTTTATGGCTTTAGAATACGGACTGCATGTATGTAAAAACTCTCGTTTTATCACTACATAGTATAAAACAAAGTCGCTTTCTCTGTCCCTATGTCCCTTTGTATCCTTAAATCTTTGAAACTACGCAACGGATTTTGATGCGGTTTTTTTAAATAGATAGAGTGATTCAAGAGGAAGGTTTATATGTATAATAACATCCATTAAATACAATCCAGTACTGTTATTTTTGAGGTTTCTAATGTGGTGTCGTAAATAATTACATTTTTTCTAGTGTTGCCCAAATGCAAGACCAAGACGAGACTTAGACCAGTCTTGGTATTGGTCTTGCGTCAATATACCTGGTCTTGATCTTGGTATTGCGCTCTCAGTCTTGGTCTTGGTCTTGATCTTGCAGCAAGAGTCTCGCAAGTCTCGCAAGACTTGTAAATACCTATTAGCCTATTGCTATTTATTCGTCACTCATGTCAAATTGTAAACATTCACTCCGAAAGCAATAAGAATTTAGAGTATCTAGCTAGGTAAATGGGCGAGAATAATAAATAAGATAGACTCGAAGCGAAACTCAATTGGAAATGACTGAAATTGAAATAAAAACTCATATTTATAAGCACACATGCCGAAGACCGACAAAGAAAAATGCGGCATTCTTTGATAGATAGAACAAATCTTTGAAAGATTAAAAAACAGAAGTATCAGAATCAAAATCAGATAGGTTTTGTGCCTACGCAAAAATAAAGTGTAGATAATTATGCAAATAATATTGTTTATTATGTTCCTTTTTTATTGGAACTGTACGTTGCCTGCTGTTTTTATGGAGGTTACTAGAGTAGATACGATAGAAGTTGATAAACCGACACTGCAAATCTCGATTTTTGGAAATGTGTGATTTTAAAACCAAATGCGTAAAGCAATATGACGTCGCTCATATTTGGAGTTTTTCCACGTTTCAAGTTAATGTTTAAATCACCCACTTCCAAATTTGCAGTGCAATGTCCTTCAAAAAGGTATAATAGGTATTAATAATAATATAAACTAGGTATATTATTATAACTAAATTTTTTATAATATCCTTACGACTACAATCTTCCTTGCGAGGACAACATAATCTACGTCCGTTCTGAGCACCCAAAAACCTATTTTATTCTTTGGAACCATAGGCAGTGACGGCGATTTTGACATGAAAGCGACGCGACGGCGGCAACACAAAGTCTAGGACTAAATTTTTACCTATTTTGGTAGGATTGTCAATGTTGGCATTAGCACAGAAAAATAAAATTAAGTAAACACAACGTTTATCACTTTTTTAATAACTAGGTATCCACGATAGAATATTTTTTCTACTAATTCCCTAAGTACTCAGTATTAATATATTTTTCATAATTTTTTGTTTTACAATAATTTATTGTGTGTAATTGAATAGTAAACTCTAAATCTTACTTGAGAGCTTTTTTAAAATAAACTTAAGTTAATAAAACGAAAGCACTGACATGGCATATACAATTTTCAATGTTGCTGCTCACACTTTAGTACCTAGGTATATCACTCACTATCTATCATTTACCGATATTAACAATGATTATTTCGAAATCAAAATATTCGCAATTCAATAGATGTAATACCTACTTAGTTATTAATTATCATCTCGCCCGACAGCCAGTGTGAGAATGTATTTGTACAAGAAACTCAGAGCATTCAATTTATAACTACCTACTGCTAGACATCTTCTCGGTCATTTAATTTTATCCTCCTGTACCAACCCTACCAAAATAGGTAACAATTTTGTGTGCCTCTGTCCGTACTCTTTGTCGGCGAATGCGGCGCTCAAACAGTGTCAAATGCTGTGATACACTTGTTGCAAACCGCGGCGTCTTTGTCGGTAAATTATCAAATATGTAGGTATATAATACATCGACCGACCAATAGTTTATTCGCAGAACGTCACATTTTCCCAATCAACCTTGAACCTTAAAACTCTAGGGATAAAGTTGAAATTTGAAAACGCCCAAATCTCAGTTGGTCCTAACTGCAAGACGCAAGAGTATTGCAGGCTTAAGTATTGTCTTGCTCAAGTCTTGCAGGCTTCAGTCTTGGTATTGGTCTTGCTACGATAAGGCGGTCTTGGTATTGGTATTGGTCTTGCAAAAATGCAAGAACAAGACCAAGACTGCAAGACCAAGACCGATTTTGGGCAACACTAATTTTTTCCGCTTACATTGCAAACGCAGGCTGAACCCTACGAGTTTCATTAAAATAATGTACTAAGTATTGTACACATTGAAAAGGTCTACAGAAAAGTCCGTGATGGTATATGTCTATATGGTATATGTCGCGTATATTATCGGAGCTTTTCAGCGACGGAAATAACAATACATAATAAAAACCTGCTTTTCATCAGCATTGCACCTGTGCGAAGCTGGGGCAGGTCACTAGTATGTAATATTTTTAACGAACCAGCAATTCTTAGATGCTGATGAAATGTTTTATTTTTAAATCTGAATCAAGTGGGAAAAATTGAGTTAATGGAAGTTAAAAAGAAAGCGATTTGTCTCCGTCGACATTTTCCTTAAGGTATTTTTTTATCTTTTATTTCCATTAGATATTATTATCTCGGAACAATCGATTTTCTCTTTAAGATTTATTAGGACCCTCTAAAATTTGTTTTGAAATAAAACTTTGAATCATTGTCTTTAATATTTATGTCTTTTTTAAACATGATTATATCTATATATTGAATACAGTTCTGTTGTCCAACCTTCATATACTATTTGAAGAAAATGACATAATTTCTCGGCGAATGCTTCCCTCACTGACAGTTAGGAGCCGCTTTAAGGTCAAGGCAGCGTAATGATATGAAAGCCATGCGTTGTAATCACTAACCTTGAAATTGCAGCACTGAGCACGCGATATCATTATTTTTATTGCTTTAGTGAATTTCCTTAAGTTGTCTTGGATTAATGGATTTCCTTTTCTATAATGTACACCTTTACTGTTTCATTAAATATTTTACTGTGAGAAACTAACGATGCCTCTGGTTGAACAATTTCTTAAATATCTTAACTCTTTGGTACTCTGATACACAAGTGTATAGCTGCGACATCTACAAAAAATCGTAGCTTGTAGCACGGAACTCTACATAGCGGGTGATAAACAGATATTACGACTATTAATCATTCAATCGCCAGAACAATTCTTCTGAAATTACAATTTGCTTAATGAGTAATTTACATCCATTTACATTTCCTACTAAAAAGATATTACATAATGTTTTAAATATTTAATGTATGAAATTTTACATATAATAATTATAATTTAAGGTTATGTCGCAGAATACGATTATACTAAATATCGTAAAATCCGTTATTTGAGGGCTTAAACCTTACTAAGAACTTTGATATCGAAATGTTTGAATCGCTTACAAACGAATTCTCCATTTCATCTCTGTCTCATTAAGCGTTCATTAAATACAAAGTCGGTTCAAATGAATAATACATATGGCGATTTAGTTTTGTGGTAAATCTTACTAATCCAAGAGCTTAAAAGGTTTAAAGCCTTACCACGACCTTACGAATAAATAGTAATAGTAAAATAGTCTTGTTTAATAGTTAATATGATTCGCGTGATCCTACTCCATTGGCGGTTATCTTGTAAATTTGGTACTAAACACCTACAATTTTAAACTATCCGTCTTGCTTCGATCTGTGGAACTGTATGTTTGAGGTGTCATGTAAACTTTTGGTCATATATAGGAATTGATCTAATAAAAAGAGTTTTGTAGTCAGGATAATATTCAGAATGTTAATGGGTCATGAAACTCTCGCCACAGCGTCGTGATTACTCGCTTATAAGTGGAATGTTTATTAACGTAAATCGATAATTAAAACCGTTTGAGGATTACCAATGGCTCCAGTGGTAATAAGCTTAAGCTCCTGTGTCATGTAAACACTTAATACATTTAATTCTTTTGTAATACATCCTGCATCAACACAATCAACACAAAGAAATATATAAAAAACAGAAGTGCCACAACTCTTTAGGCCTCAGGATACAGAAATCTTTATGTATCTGTGTTCATTTGTTTTCCTAATAGACATGTATGTGATTAATTCCTAACACACGCCGTCGACTTTATGGATTTACGGCATGCTGGTATTTTCACGATATCCTACACTGTACGAAAAAGTGTTAATTGCGCACATAGACAGAAAGACGTGTTCAGGGTACGAATTCTCGGATGAGAGACGCACAATGATACCAGGCCAACACTGATCAAAGACGAAATAGATGGACATACAAATATATTAAGTGACATATATTAAGTGAGTGAGAGTCATGTAAACACTTAATACATTTAATTCTTTTGTAATACATCCTGTATCAACACAATCAACACAAAGAAATATATAAAAAACAGCAGTGCCACAACTCTTTAGGCCTCAGGATACAGAAATCTTTCTGTATCTGTGTTCATTTGTTTTCCTAATAGACATGTATGTGATTAATTCCTAACACACGCCGTCGACTTTATGGATTTACGGCATGCTGGTATTTTCACGATATCCTACACTGTACGAAAAAGTGTTAATTGCGCACATAGACAGAAAGACGTGTTCAGGGTACGAATTCTCGGATGAGAGACGCACAATGATACCAGGCCAACACTGATCAAAGACGAAATAGATGGACATACAAATATATTAAGTGACATATATTAAGTGAGTGATATATATATATATATATATATATATATATATATATATATATATATTGAGTAATGTTGTTGTAACGTTATGTAAACGATTTATATCAAAGCAAATGTAATATAATGTCATACAACGGTGTTTACACTTCCAAGTGCTATAATACCATTTGTTCTAAAGATAAATATAAAATGTTTCTGCATTCGCTAATATTATACAGTATTTTTTAATGTGTAGGTTTATCGATTGTGTGGAACGTTTTGAGTATAAAAAATCTATTAATATTTATAGGACGAATATAATGGCTTGCTTAGTAAAACTTGTATTGTATATTGCAGATACTCAGGTAGGTAAAATCTTGCAGTCTTGGCGACATTCCAAGATATCCTTTAGCAACCACTGACATATCCCGCGAGCATTTTAAACCGCATGAAAAATGTTAAACCAAGATTTTACTTACCTCTTAAAATTTAGACTTCAATAAATTTTCAAAGCTTAGTTTTAACGTAATTTCTAAGTGTGATGTATTGCAGGTAGAGGACACTAGCAAGAAGAAAGGTGGAGGAACATTCTTAGTACCAATGAATGGTGGCATTTGGAAGATGTGCGTGTCATTGGAAGGTATACAATTACTCTTATGAATCTAATATAAGGTAGTGCAATTTTCGCAAACGATCGTAAAAGTCTGTAAAAAAGCTTTACCGTGGTAACTAATGATCTAACTTTCAGGTCATACGAAGCCTGCGAGTCCTCAGTTCGATTTCCCGGGAAACTATTATCGAAGGCATCTACTTGCCTTAAGAAACAGACAAATTTTTTTAAATTAAATTTTGCAACAGTTGCACTTTTTAGAAATTTACATACAACAAATTACATACTAAAATGTGGCGAGATTCTATAAAAAAAGAATAATTTATTCGACGATTTACATTTACGCTCGAAATTTCTAACAAAAGTATTTCCATTTTATAAAAAAAAACTTGAAAACAAAGCTGTATTGAACACAATAACTGTAATCAAAAATATTCTAACCGGTCGGTTGAGAATTTTTGTGTAAAATTTGAATAACTTCTACATTTCCATTGAAAAAAATGTTCAATACTATAGCCGTATTGTCTATTAATGAATGTGCAATCATTGTAAAATGTTTATAGTTTCGTGAAATAAATATAAAAAATAGAAAACGTGAAATATAAAAAATTTCAAAATATGTTCCCGTAGGTATTTACCAAGTATAGGTAGGACGCTTTTTTAAGGAAAAGCTTATATAAGCGTATTAATACCCAAACCCAATAATCTATCTTAATCCATTTTTGACCATCTGGGATAGGCATCTTAATCCAAATATTGATAAAAGTGTGCCAATAACCAATTGACGGATTGTAATAGCCATCTGTCGATACAAGGTTGGATGGATCTTTGAATGAAAATGACAGTTCAACTGTGCCAATAGCCTATCTTAAGATTTTAACTTACACCAGTTTTTACAATAGTTAAAAGCTATTTGATATGTTTTATTTACATTATTTGGTTTATTTTTATTTGTTTTTTTACATTATTGATTGGCAAAAATGGATTGTCTTCATAGGGTTTGTATAATGGGATGCAGATTGAAGATCGATCGACTGGGCTTAGGATCGACTTGGCTGGGGAATCGTGGCTTAATTATTGGGTTTGGGCGTAAGTGACCCAAGATTAGCTTTTTATAAAAGTAGGGCGAAACAACATAAAACAACTATATCTTTTTCTTGTTGAAAAATAATGTGCTTTATGCTGTACCAAAAATAATTAATTGGACCATTCAAACCATTCAACAGGACGTCTCCATTTGCAGCCGTTCAATAAAAAATAAATTATTATTTTAACAATATTCCGTTTTTTAGAGGAAGAAGTAACATTATTGTCGAATGCTGGTTTCCCGACAGAGCCGCTGTGCACAAAT
Source organism: Pieris mannii (assembly GCA_028984075.1). Classification (NCBI taxonomy): domain Eukaryota; kingdom Metazoa; phylum Arthropoda; class Insecta; order Lepidoptera; family Pieridae; genus Pieris; species Pieris mannii. The sequence continues at coordinate 6,090,576 of CM054783.1, forward strand.
TATTTAGCAGACGACGAATCTGAGGAACCGCGGGCTGATTGGCAGCATAGTAAGTTATCAATCATATCATAAATCAATGATTAGTATAACTACTTTCGATATGCCTATCTATTAGTTAGGTCCTTTACCGAATCCTCTAGGCAAGTGGCGGTGAATTAGTCACATGAATTCAATACTTTTTTAAACTGGGATTCCAAATCTTACTTAAAGAGTTATGTAATAAAGTATCTACCACGCATGGACACTTTAATATCAGAGAGACTTACCGCGGTGGCCGAAACGTTCTGGACATTTTGAAAATGGAAAAAAAAATAACAGAAAAAAAAACTTACGTACTTGTTTTATTACAGGAATGCAGAATCTGTCAATATCATGCGCGTTAGTCTGTCTAATAGTATTAGGTAGTGCTGCGCTGGTTGGAGCTTTCGGAGTTTGTAAGCATCAGATCAGCGCTGTGCTCATCACTGGTGTTATGTACCTTTTAGCGGGTAAGTGACATTAATTTAAAAAATCTTTTCAGGGATTTGATGATGGAAATAAACATCGCTTACAGCGGGCTTACCCCTTAACTTTAATCTCAAATTAGGATTTTAGATTTGTGACATAAACCTGTATACGAGTATAAATGAAAACGACATTATAAATAAAATTTTCGCAGTGAGATTCATAAAAATTGAAAATCGCTGCTTGAATTCGAAAAATACAGCTGCTGTGATTTTTTAAAAATAATACTTACATAATGACCCTGGAGCATCGTCTAATGATACTACCAGTTTGAATAAAGAACGGAACCATTTTGTTTTAACAGACATGTCTTAAGCAAGATTCAAGATAAGAAAACACTTTTTATTATTCAAGTATGTTTTGGTATTTACACTTATTTATTTGCAGGTTTATTTGCAATGTTCACACTAATGATAATACACTTCAAGCGTGTACAAAGAGTATCGACTCGGGGAAGTCCCCACGTAGACGATACAGCGGACGGTTTAATTGGCCCACGCGGCCCTGCTCTCCCCTTATTATCCGCGAGGGAATTCACTACATCTTGGTCGTTAGAACTTGGTTGGGGGGGCGTAGTACTAGCCACGACCACTTCGTTACTCTGGATTCTGCTGTCTAAGATTATGAGATATAATCCACTGTCAAACATGCTGATGTAAGCTTTGAGTGACGCACTTTGGGCTTTGTCCACCGAGAGTTATAATTTATATGATATCTGCATACGGAAGCCACTTTATCATAGACCACTTCATTTATAACTAAGAACCCGAATTATACAATTAAATCAGTTTAATTGCAATTATTAATTTAACGTTCTTCCATGCTGTCTATCGAATTGTGGTTGTGCAAAGGCAAAAAGTAGTAAACTTTCGTTGAAACAGTGCAATAAGACTATTTTTATTTTTAATATTATATTAATAATAGTTTGGTCGAATCCGCTACTAACTATAATAACTATACTCTTATCGGGAATGATAAAGTCCTTTGTGCGTTGAAGCTCTTTATTTATACAAAAAAATATACCGCTTAATGTATACTAAAATTTTATTATAAAAAAGCCGTTGGCTTCGTAAGTATCAAGAGTCAATTAAAATAAATACACTGTTATTTCCAACTTTACTAATTCATATTAAAATGTTCGGAATGGCGTTATTTTAAAGAAATGCATACTTTGGCCGTCCTGGAAGGCATGGCAAAAACGGCAAAATATTTTTCTCAAGCATCCGTTTCGCCTTACTTTGCCTTCAATGCGCATATATAAAAAAGGTATATTTAAATTGTTTAAAAACACTTGTGGTATGAATGATGTATCCAATGTCTACTTAGGCAATTTAAAAACATGATTTTATTAAATGCTGGTTGTGCTTCTATAAAAATAAATATAGGGTAAGTTTTTGTGCCTATTTAGTTAGTATTTGCCCAGACGCAAGGTTATCTTCGCACCGCAGTGATGCACGCTTTATTTAAAGCATTATACAGCCACTAAAAATCCATTTTAAATTCTAGCTTTAACAATACAACGATTTAATAATAAATTTGTCTAACAATTATATATACCATAAAAATTTCATGCTATAATACACTTACGCCTTATTCATAAAAACATAGTCAGTCTAATATACTCCTTTATAAAGAGAAGTGATGTTTCTTATTGTCAGTATAGCGAAAACATAATTTGACAGAAGTGAGTTCAGTCAAAACTGCAATAAAATTTATATTGTTTTTGTGAATATAGGTGTTAAGTAAATGCTTATAACATATAGCTGAATATTATCAAGGTGCTCTATCTGCTGTTTATTTAAACAGTATTTATTTTATAGTAACTAAAAACCTAAGTTTACGTTTTATAACATTCCTATGAAATATGTATTGCACAACCTTGTTTGTTATCTATTCCCTAGGAGTAATTTATGTATTTCTATTTTATGCATTGTTGTGTGTATGAGATTCAATATATTAAAATTATAACTTTTATACATATTCGTCACACTTCGGTAAACTTGCCGAACGTATAATGTATACACTAAGTTATTCATATATGTTAAAAAATTAGTTTCAACTGCCACTATCCTTCATTTCACTTAAAAGTGATATGACAATGATTAGTTTTAAATAGATTCGTTAACAGTCCGGCTCGAAGGACCATTTGTTTACTTACAAAATTACTAAACAATGATGTTATTAACTTGAATAAGGTTACAAAATACACAATTTTACAAAAATATTTGCAGATTAGAAGGCAAATTAAATTAAGAAATGATTCTTTGAGCCAGCTACAAGCTCTCAACATATTAGACTAGTTTAATAGTTGCAATAGCTTATGCACTAGCAGAGCGTTAATGTTTATGTAGGTAATTAATTTGTGATAATTAGTATTGTTAAGATTTTGTTAAATTTTAATTAAAGCAATATTTTGTTTTTAAATGTTTCATTAACCTTATAAAACACGCTTGCTAAATAACTTCAACCAATACAATATGAGCTATTAATGTAAAAAACATAGAAACATTTTTTTTGTTGACACGTTTATTGGTAGCCTTTTGTGCCTCCTTAAACAATATATATTTGGTTTTGTCAAAGGAATAAAACCTCATTGAAACGAATCGGTTCGAAAGCCTTCCAAATACTGTTGGATCGAGGCAGTTAATCATCAATAAAATAATACTCTGTTATCACAACTACTGCCTGATTAAAAGTATTCTTTATACTAGAAATAATTTTTGAACAATTTTGTCTTTTCTGTGTCTTATAGTAAATAAAACTACTTCTATTTATATAGATTTATATTTAACAATATTTACAATTTCAATATTTAACACTTTACCAGTTTAAGTAATAAAATTAAATTCTTACTCCTCCATAAGTAATTTATCTTCAATATCTATGTCTTCCGCCTTACGTTTTCTACCTTTAGACCGTTTTCCGTGTAAGGAATCTAATTTTACCCGTTTCGCTTGCTTTTTCTTCTCACGCAACTGAAGTTTTCTCTTTGCTGCTTTTTCTGGATTCAATACTTTCTCTTGTAATAAGATCTGAAAGGATATTTTGTGTTTACAAAAGGGTAAAATTGCGGACTCAAACTACATTATCATTAGCTTACTTAAAAAATGCAGTAACAGAAACATTTTATTTAAAAATCGAGCCATAAGTAAATAAAAATTACGATCAAACAAATAATCATTAATCACCTTTTTCCTCTCAGCTCGTTTTATGTTCAATTTTGTTTGAACATCAGCAGCTAATTTTCCATATTCAATCTCGCCAATTTTTCGTCTCAACTTCTTCCCCAATCTCCCCGCCAGTTGCTTAGCAACCGACGCCGGTGTTGCCGCATCCCCCGTGGAGACTTCCCGTACTATAGGAGGCAGAATTACATCCACCACTTTGTTTAAATCTTCGCTTTCTAGAAGCCCAATAAAGTGGAGCCACATTGTGAAGATTGCAGTTCTCTGTAAAATTGTAAGGACATAAAATGTTAACAAAATTATACTAAAATGTATTAGTGTTTAAACATTTCCATACACTAAGAAAGTTTTTTTTTAAGTTTAACTTCCTTTGGCGCGATGGAAAAAAATGATGAGAGTGAATTTTTACGATGCGCGCGCACACCAACACCTGAATTCGACATCGTAAAGTTAGGTCTAGGTGGCATGGATATCGATAACTATGTTCAAGTTGTATTCTAGTATTTTTATATTTAGAACACGTGTTTCGTAACAGTACAATTAAACAGTGTGAATACATAAATATTTTTTTGGTGTTTTTAAATAAATTTCATATATGACGGTGTTAATATTTACTAATAATTTATTTATTTAAAATCTTTTTGATTAATTTTATTATTTATCGTTAATCCTGGGTCCTGACCTTCTGCCTCCTATTTTCATAAAAAGTTGCGGAAAGGAGTTGTCCATTCCATTATGTGTTCTCTTTAATAAATCGTTAACTAGTGGTGTGTTTCCTAAGCGCTGGAAAACTGCCCACATAATACCTATTTATAAAAGTGGTGATAAGTCCAATTGTAAAAACTATAGACCGATAAGTATTTTATCTTGCGCTGCTAAATTATTTGAGTCAGTGATGTATACTCATCTGTTCAGTCATTTTAAGCCTGTTCTTTCAGACAAGCAACATGGTTTTGTTAGAAACAGGTCTACGGTCACTAACCTTCTGGAATACAAAAACTATCTCTGTCAAGTGTTTGCCACAGGTGGCCAAGTTGACTCTGTTTACACTGACTTCTCTAAGGCTTTTGACAAAGTAAATCACCATCTGCTCTGTCATAAGTTAGCGTCACATGGTATCCACGGCAGTTTATATAGATGGATCTGCTCATACCTAGACTCTAGAACTCAGTTGGTTGCGTTAAAGGGCTTCATCTCTGCACCTATCGCAGTTACATCGGGAGTACCTCAGGGATCCCACTTAGGGCCATTATTCTTCGTAGTTTTTATTAATGACCTTATTCAACAACTGTCCTGCAATTGTCTCTTATATGCAGATGACTTAAAAATATTTACTTCTATTACTAATTTAGATGACTGCTTAACATTACAGCGTGATATCAATACCGTATCACTATGGTGCAAGACGAACTACATGTATTTAAATATAGACAAGTGTTTTGTCATATCGTTTACTAATAAACGAAACAAAATCGTATGGAACTATGTCATAGATGGTCAATTAGTTAACAGATCAGATGTTGCAAAAGACCTAGGTATCCTGTTCGATGACAAGCTTTCATTCCGTGCCCACTATAGTCACATCACGTCTAAAGCAAACCATCTACTGGGTTTTATTCTTAGATCCACAAAAGGTTTTAAAAATCCTCGTAGCACCTTGTACTTATACTTCAGCCTCGTAAGAAGTATATTAGAATACGGTAGTCCAATATGGTCGCCGAATTATAAGGTGCACATTGACGATATTGAACGAATTCAGAGGAAATTTCTCAGAATTTTATGTTATCGTATAAAACCTGGCCGGTCTAACTTAAATTATTGCGATAGACTCCTGAAATTTAAAGTTCAACCATTAGAATCCAGACGCATAGTCTTCGACTTAGTTTACCTTTACAAAATCACCCACTCCATTATAGACTCTCCCGAACTACTAGCTCACATTAGCCTTAACATTAGATTTAGTGCCCGTAGAGCTAACGAAGTCAATTTATTTTCCCTTCAAACTTATAAGAATAACATCTCTTTTTACAACCCTTTGACCAGGATGGCTCGTCAATATAACGAGATGGCAAAGAGCAACCACTTACTTGTGGACATATTCTGTCGCAACATCAATAAATTCATTAGTGTCGTTAAAGACATCCTCCATCGTAGGTTAAGTGCTGACCCTTGTGGTCCTGGTTAACGTTACGTTAAATTGGTGTCGAGGAACTTATTATTATTATTATTATTGTTTTTTTTTTACTATGTTACCTTTGTTAGTTATGAGCCTTTTATTGATGTAACATTAATTTTGCAGTGTGCACATGGTTTTACATTAGAATCCTGTTCATAACTTTTAGTTTTAAGTTTATTTTTGTAAAGATTATAATGTGTTTTGTGCACCAAATAAATAAATAAATAAATAAATAAATCACTACTGCATTTTATATAAAGAAGTATAACTTCTAACGCGTGTACATAAGTACACACACTCTTTTTGAATTTCTATACACCTTAATCAAGTTTTTTTTAATCTATAAGGCTTGTTTCTTACAATTGTTAAGGACGTTTTTTACTGCCTATTATCACTACATAGTATAAAACAAAGTCGCTTTCTCTGTCCCTATGTCCCTTTGTATGCTTAAATCTTTGAAACTACGCAACGGATTTTGATGTGGTTTTTTTTTAATAGATAGAGAGATTGAAGAGGAAGGTTTATATGTATAATAACATCCATTAAATAGTGGAGAAGTAATGTTATTTTTGAGGTTTCTAATGTGATGTCGTAAATAATTACATTTTTTCCGCTTACATTGCAAACGCAGGCTGAACCCTACGAGTTTTATCAAAATAATGTACTAAGTATTGTACACATTGAAAAGGTCTACAGAAAAGTCCGTGATGGTATATGTCTATATGGTATATGTCGCGTATATTATCGGAGCTTTCCAGCGACGGAAATAACAATACATAATAAAAACCTGCTTTTCATCAGCATTGCACCCGTGCGAAGCTGGGGCAGGTCACTAGTTGTTATATAAAGAATAACTAACTTCTAAAATTTATATAACTTACAATATTCATACACATTGGTGCCTTAGCGACTTCTGCATTGATAGCTCTTCGCAGTTTAAATAAAATCCATCTAATATTAACTTTAGCTATGTTGTCAATTTCCAACTCATCCTTTTGAATTTTATTTGCTAGCCTAAACCTCGGTAATGAATGCACTAGTTTTAGTATTTGGAACATTACTTCTGTCACCTGAAATTGGAAAAAATACATTCAACACTCAAAACAATCATACTGATGAGTTTTACTGTTAAATAAATTGTTAAACCAAATATACAAAATTCATCAAAATTTGTTTAGTTAAAAACTATTGTATAAAATGACATAATATAAATCTTGGGTTCGAAAAAATATTGTTACTAGCCCGCAAAATTATCATAAGCACTAAGTTTTCCATAAGTAAATTATTTTAACTATTACGAACGAAACTATTCATAATATAATTTCAAACAGCTAAAAATTACCTGATCGGCCATATCCTTCCCGACATTAGGCGTATACTGCGCACACAAATCCAACACAAGGCTTTTTATATTATCCTCCGTATCGCAGTATATAAAACCTCTTTCATTGTTACCATTAAAACCTTCAACGTCTATATTATTCAGAATATGGCCTAAAATTTTCGCCGCCCTAAGCCTGACCCAAGCGTGAGGATACGCGAGTAATACTTGACAATATTGGGCTATATCATCGTATTCGGATACAAATTTTGGATCTCCCAAACTGGAGGGACAATTCATTGATATGGAGTCAATTAAATTAAGTATTTGTATGAGACTATGGTCCTTTTCTTTCTGTTTGTCCTCATCCGATTTTCCCGTGTCGTCCAATCGGACTTTTACGAAGCGCCCCTCAGTTATATCGTTGCTGAGAAGAAGAATTTTCCCACTAAGTATGGAAAGAACTTTGTCGATACGAGTTTTGAAGTTTTCGCTCTCAACGTTCACAAAACGTATGCAAAGTTGAGCGGCTAGTTCGAAGTGTATTGGCTAAAAATATAAAACGCATATCAGACAGATATATTTAGTATTTCTATTTCTAGATTTTTTAAAGATTGTGTTATGTCGTAATATACGAAAAAATCTCAATTCTAACATTAAATAAAAAAAATATATATAATATACAGATGTGTCGTAATTAATAGATAATATAGTACCTGCGGGTAGTAAAGTTTAATAAAATAAAAATGAAATATTGTTTTAGTAGGTAAACTCCACAAAAAATGGTAGTGTAGTGTATTTGAATTTTCAAAAATATCGGATATACCGAGACTTTTACTAAGCGTACAACGTATTTATCTAAACCGCCACAGGGTATTATACCCGCACTTGCAATATTATACATATATTACGCCACATCCTGTATATTTACCAAATTTTACCGAAAAGTCGAAAATCACGCGGCACAGGTAATACTCAAAGATAAAGAAAGGCTTCTTACGTTTATTTTAATGCCAAATGAAAAAATATACTGTTATTGGATCACTGTTTACATACCTGCGTATCCTCAAATAACTGCAATACTAGTTGGAACAGTTTATTCCTCTCCGTAGAGGAGGCACGTTTTAACAAAGTCTCAATACAATTGGCCGCCATTTGGCGACATTCCGGCGAGCTATCGTTCATCATACAAGCACCTAATGATACCATTATAAATTCACTATTCTTTGTAAGAAATACCTGAAATTAATATTTTGTATATTGAACTGTGCTAATCTATGACCCATACTTTTTGGCAGAGTAGATATCATCTATTGTAAAAAGAAACTCATTTACAAATTACTAAATTCTATCATGTGAATGTGAGAGAAATGATAAAATATTTATTACGAAAATACATACATTATCCTTACAGACTATGCCAATACGATAATATCGAAAATCATTTTATAAAATATAATAAAGTGCATATATAACATTAAACATATAATATACATAATATCGCTACTGTGAATTCACTCTGCAAACATACAAATATGTCGATAGTATAGATTATATATATATATTAAAAATAGATATTAAAAATTATGTCAAATTATTACTCCAGCTTCAGAGCTCTTTATATATTTATTCATTATTTTTGATAAGACATTCTTCTCCTTCATTGTACGAGCGACTATTACGTGCGTTGTTTATACGTACTCAATTACGCACTGACTCCATGCCAACAAGTGAATAGATTTCGAATCAGTGCGATATTTTTTACCATCGACATATTAAGTGTCAATTTGTCTTATGATTGGTGGACTCAGTTTCCGAAAGCCTAATCTAAGAATTACAATGTAAAGTTTATTGCGAGTTGACCAAAAGATTCACCTCTTCGAAGGACTACTAAAGTGCAATATTGTCTATTGCCCAAACCCAATAACCTAACCCAACCCATTTTTGACCATCTGAGATAGACATCTCAATCCAAATATTGATAAAAAGTTTGCTAATAACCAATCGACGGATAGTAATAGCCATCTGTCGATACAGGCTATCCATGGTAGATCGGATCGGTGTATAAGGATAGACCTTTGTATGAAAATGACAATTCTACTGTGCCAATATCCTATCTTAAGATTTTAACTTACACCAGTTTTTAAAATAATTGAAAAGCTATTATGTATATTAAACATAGACATGTATACTTTAATATTATTTGTACGGTTTCATTTACTTTATTTGGTTTATATTGATTATGAAATATGAATGTAAAGACCGAAGATTGCATTCTATCCGTCGCCAAAAATGGATTTTCTTCGTAGGGTTTGGTTATTGGGATGCAGATAGGTGATTTATATCACGGTCTGATCTCAGATTGATACAAAAATCGTCTTTGATTTAGACCATTTAAATACAATAAATTTCTCATGTTATTTAATAAATAAGCAATGCATCCTTATAATAACAGTTTAAATACTTACCCTATCTAGTTTATTAATAATCATTTCCAAAAACTTCAAAGATGACTCTCTACCGTGTTGCAATTCATAATTGAGTTGGCTCAAGAAAAACTGAATATATTTCTCCATTCGTTTCCCAGGCGAGTAATTTGTTAAATACGTCACAAATATTCCTCTAGCGTCATCTCTGTATAAAATGAATTAATTACTTAATATTTAAATGTAGTACTTGCGTAAATCAGAGACAAATGGGGCACCGATTTATTGGACTAAAAACTATGAAAATAGCACGCAAGTAAGACACAAAGTGAGTAACATATTAACGTGAACATGTCGCAGCCAACTAACTTAATTAGCCGTTCAATTAACAGCCTAGCCTTTTAACTAAACAGCGCCGTTTAACTAGCGACCTGAAAGATATTCAGCCAGTTGATCAAACAGCTAGGCAAACGACTTGGATCGATGACGTTTCATAACTTGCCTAGCCTATTAATTTTAATTTAGTTCTACTCTTTGCTACCTAGGCTAGCATCGAAGCTCTTCCAGCTGTCAACACGGCGTCGGCAAACCACAACTTTGATGGTGTTTTCCAAGGTTCAATGAAAATATATAATAAGGTATATATAATAATAAATAATAATGTGAACTTAGTTGCGTGACTCGAGTAATTTAATTTTTAAAGTAATACTTTTTATGTCAGATGTTGATGTCACTCCGACCATGTGACAAACATACGTACAAATCGCACGAATGACCTATACTGAAACTTTTAATTCGATTCCAGATTTGACAATTTCAGTGTTGCAACGTTATGACGAGTAAGAAATAGTGACGTTGCGAAATTTTCATTTTTCACGTACTTGCAGGCGTTGGGGATCATTACTTTTTCAGTGACAGTGAAAGCTTTTCGAGGACGTTTTTTTCTTGGGGACAAGAAAACATCCCGTCTTTTTGTGATGTGACTTGGCTGAGGATCCATTTTGATGGAAAACCAAAACAAATAGATTTACAATAAACTATAGTATACTACAATAAAAAACAGAAATATAAAATAAAGCAGATGTTTCTAATTAATAAATAATTATTAAGAATAATTATGTATTTATTTATTCTTATAAAAATCAGTAATTTAGTTGTTAATTTGTATACCAAGATTATGATTGAATGACATAAACATAAATCGCGATTGTTTGTCAATGTTTGTGTACATCACTACACGTTCATATGTGGTATCATTATTTTACAAAATGACAGTAGCTAATGTCAAATTCGGAATTGAATTAAAAGTCGTGGTATAGGCAATTAGCCGGCCAAATCAAAAGTTGTGATAAACGCTACGGCTTAAATCAGGCTGCTAGCTAAACGGCACTGTTTAGTTAAACGGCTAGGCCATTAATTAAGCGGCTAATTAAGTTAGTTGGTTGCGACATACATATCACGTCATATCTCCAACCGTATTATCATTTGAAATAATGTAGCGCGGACTCCATGACAGAGATTTTAAAATAACGGCTTTAAGTAGAAGAGGTAAGCCGACATGCAATAGTTTAGTTTAGTTAGTATTTTTAAATACGCACCTTGATCTTGCAGATTCGCTCAAAATACATATTTTCGACACTGCCTTCATTACTTCATGCAATTCTGTCGAAACTAATTTCGCTTCCAAAATTGCTTTTAGCAGTGAAAATGAGTTCGCCTGTCTCTCGTCATTTTGACAGTCACCTTCAGCGTATAATAACAATATTCTTAGTTGGTCAGCTTCTAATGTGTAGTATTTTACGTTACGTACGAGCACGGTTACGGCCTGAATCAAAAGAAAATATAAACCTTAAACAAAATACATATTTGAAGAAATTTATATTCCCCGCCATTCAACTTTAAAATTGTATAACATTGTTAGAAATTAAACTTTTTTTGGGCATATAGTTATAACTACTGCAATAATTAAAAAAATTGTTGCCGTGAGTGCATCGTTCTACCAGTAAAAAAAATAGTATCATATATCATAACTGATACACCAAGAATTAAAATTTAATGAAAGATTGAACCAGCATTTAATCAAATAAAAAAAAAGTTTAAAGAAAAACACTTTTTTACGGATTATAGTTATGTATTATTGTATTTAAACTTATAATTATTTAGACATATTTTTAAATTTAACCGACGTTTCGCGTGCTTATACTATTGATGCGACTTAAGGCATGCTTATGAATGTCAAAAACGTTTACAAAATTAGCGAAGGAGCAAAACTACGCCATCCGTTCGCAAAACTACCAGGAGGCCTTGTTCTGAGAAGAACGGGCAAGAAACTCAGCAAGTTTTACCCTCCCTCTACATAACAATAATTCAAAGAAAAATGTCATAAACCACAACGTCATTTCAGTTACAGTAAAAATATAATAAAAATCTGTTCTGTGATTTGCCACATTCACCATTAATTTAATACATAACTATAATCTGCAAAAAAATGTTTTTCTTTAAATGTGTAAAAGTTATGTTAATAAAAGACAAAAAAAACGTTACTGTACCTTAAACGCAGTCCTAACGAGATGATAATTATCATTCTGTTTGCTGATCTCAAATGTTGCATATTTGTGAAGAATTGAAAAGATCGTTTTGACTATAGTTTGCACCATATCTTCCAAAGTCGGCGTACTTATTCTAATAGTCCATAAGGTCGCAATACATTTAAGAGCCACAGTTATGACTTTCACGTGGTCACTCTGAATGGCATCTACCAACAGTGGTATGAGGGGATCCACGAACGCCTTACAATCCACCCTCGGCACCTTTTCTCGCTTTAAGATGATGTATAGGATATTCAAACTGAATTCGACAAGAACGTGCGCGTTCGTCTTCGTGGACGTTTTGACGTGCCGCGCTTGAGACTCCTTATTTCTTTTCGGAATTTCTGGTATTATAAAACAGTCGGGTTTAGCTCTTAGAATCCTTTCTTTCTGAGCCTCGGTCAACACTCTTTTTGGTGCGGTTAATACGAACTCTGGTATACTTTCGGATGCGATGCCGTGAAGAAATACGAAAAGTGATTCGATTTCAATGAATTTGTTCGTCACCAATCCGCTGCTTATATGCATCAGAGCGTCTTGGACTTTGACAACCACTTTCTTTGAGTAGTGCTTTTGCAGAACCTCCTTAAACGGCAGAAGAAGTTTTATCAGACCCTCTTGGCTGATATTTTGGGACACAATCATGAGAGTCACGTAACTTTTTTTGCTCGGTTTTGCTTCAGGTGTTTTGTAATGCAATTTCTCTATTTCCTTTTCTTCGGATAGCTGTCCGAAAAGATCGTTGATGCAGACATTGAGGATATACTTCAGGTTTTCGTTGATATCACCAGGTTTGAAATCAGCCTTAAGTGCATCAAGAACTGAGTGGATTGTTGCGACTAATACGTGAACTTGGAAACCCCTCGTCAGTAGAAGAGTCAAATGTTCAAGTAATACACCGAGGTACTTTGGCCCAACGGTTATCATAATTTTTTTAACAATGTCTCGAGCAGCGATTCTCACTTGCTTGAGGGGTGATTTTAGGAATGAGCATAGTTTAATTATGATTCTGGAAAGACAAGTTTTATGTTAATCTTGGATTGAACAGAAACTGATCCAATCATTACAATATACCCAACTATACCTTTTTATTTATATAGTTCATTTTGAAGGTATTCTAAAATTAAAGTTTTAGTGTATCTATTTTTAAACTATATATACTAATATTCATAGATTTTATGATTGCTAATAAGGTTAATATCGTAAAAATAATCTATACCAAATTTTAAGTTACATGTTGGCAAAATAAATAATAAAAACATTTAAAGAAAACACTTTTTCAACGGATTGAAATACGTATTATTAAAAATTTATAATTACTGAGGTGCCACGGTGCACGCTTTACAGCGTGCGAGGAAATAATACATAGCTTCAAATTTCAATCCGTTGAAAAAATGTGTAAAAGTTATGCTAATAAATACTATGATCAACACATACCCAGGTAATTGATGTTTAAGCATATCTCCAGGCAATCGCTGCAGTAACTTAACAAGTGCCAGCGCAACAGGTACGCGTAACATGTCTTCCTCTTGTCTCACCAAGCCCGTTCGACGACGATTCACTTTGTGCGACTCTTCGTGTTCCGTTAGTTTGCCAATTGCTCTGAAATATCAAAAGCCATATCAATCGAAAACTAGACTATATTTTAATGTACCTTTAAGTATACCTTATTTATAAAAAAACTTAATTAGTCTTATTGGCAGCCTGTAAGCACAGGTAAAAGAGTTTTATTAGATAACAAGTCATACTATCTGTAGTTTTTTTTAATAGAACAGGGGGCAAACGGGCACGAGGCTCACCTGATGTTAAGTGATACCGCCGCCCATGGATACTCTCAATGCCAGAGGGCTCGCGAGTGCGTTGCCGGCCTTTTAAGAATTGGTACGCTTTTTTCTTGAAGGACCCTAAGTCAAAAAGTCTTGTCAAAAATACTGCATTTCATTAAAATGTTTCTTAAATTTAGGTTTAAATCGTATCAATTTTTATCATACAAGGCAAAAATAACTTACCGATTTAGTTGGGGTAGTAATCCAGCTGATAATGACTTAATGATTCTACTAGCTACGGAAGGTGATACATTTGTAACTCTCTCAAAAGCTGGAACATTAGATTCTTTAGCTTCTGCTACAGCCTCCGGTTCATTATCCTCAATATCCTCATGATCTTCTTCTTTATCGCCGTTTTCACTTTGGACATCCTCTTCCTTATCTTCTGTGGTTATATCTTTACTTGTATTTTCACCCTCTAAAACTTCTGAATTTTCTTTAATTTCTTCTGTTTTTTTTACATTTTTGTCAATTTTTATACCATCCAATAACGATTTTGGTAGTTCGATATTTTTTACTTTCGAAAAATCAAAATGAAAAGCATCTAAAACTCCAGTTAGAATTCGCGTTAATTGCTTCTGATGTTCCGTCGAAAATCTCATTTTATTCAAATAAAGTTTGAGAATAACTTCATAGTGGTACCAGGGTAACAGTTTGCAACATGTAGATATCACTTCTATGCAAGCATCAATAAGTGTGTTTTTATCTGAATATGTATCGTCACAAATATACATAGATGCTAGTGGTAGTATGAAGTTAGTTAGGGTCCTAGGAGTAGGACATTTAATCATCTTTCTGGCGACTTTACAAAACTTGAGCAACGCTCTAACGCGCCTGTGCAGCTGTAGATGACAGCTATTCTCAAAGAAGTCCACCTCAACGTCTTCTTTGTTTGCTAACGGTGCTAAGTCGGAGAGAACGACGTCAGCATCGGGACATTCTCGTGTTAATTCCCCAAGTATTGTCAAACTTTCATTTCGTAGTACATCGTTTTTCTTATCCCGAATTCCAGTTGATATCAAAGATAAAACCGTATCTCGAACGAAAAATTGACCTTCAGAAGTGGATCTGTATTTCATGAGTAATTTAGGAAGTATCCTTTTTAAACATAGACCGGCACTATCACGTAATCCTATATCTTTTTCCGTTCGTATAAAATAGAAACAGTTGTTAACAATGAGAATCGCGAGGTCAATATCAATGTCATTAGCGTCCAACATTTGATATATTTTCTTATAAGCATCTAATCTTCTGTCGAAATCAGGTTGGTCAATCCATCTCTTATTGAAAGCATTCATTTCACGTATAACGTCAGCTATTTTTGTCAAGGTTTCTTTGTTGGCCGTTGAATTCTCTGACATTGAGCAGAGCAATTTAATTAGGAGCTTCCGAACTTCAACTAAAGTGACTTTATTAAACAGAACGCCTATACTTTTAATATACTGCTGAGGATTTGTGCTGTGACCTAAAAGATTAATAATAGTAGTCACAGCGTGCTCCATATTTTCTTCAGCCATATTCATACAAACTTTCTTTACTAGTATGGGCAAAAGTAAATTCAACAAATCGTCACACATTTCGGGTGTTGTGACCATTTCTGTAACACGTGACAAGATCAGCAAGTCCCTTTTATTAACTGTGTTCGATTTAGCCGAATTGGCTACACGCCTCTTCATCACTTCCAGGATACCAGATAAATGTGGTATTAATATTTTACTTCCAAAATTTAAATCCATTTCACATTTTACTTCCAAAGTGTTGAAGGATTCTATGGGTGGTATTTCTTTTTCTTCTTCGTCTTCGGTTAAAGTTAATAATTTTTCAACCATGTCCAAAATGGCGTTAACTACGCCAGGAGCGCTCTTCGGAGCCAGTAAAAGATTGAAAATTTCAGGTAAAGGACTCAGTTCTTTATTATTTTCGGGGCAGGTGATAAGTAATCCATAATATCGGGGATTCAGACACCATGTATTGAATAGCTTTAGTAAAGCTGTTGGATTGTGAATACCTTCGATATGAAGACGAGGCAACAAAGGCCAGATCAAGGTATTAAATATAACGTGTAACTCATCTTTACTCCAAGGATATCTATCAAATTGCTCAAAAAGTTTTCCTAGTATAGACAATGCAATAACTCTCAGATGTTTCATGACTTTCACATAGCTGACATGTACATTGTCAACTCGTGCCAAGATGGCAGCTAAATGCGAACACACCGCATAAAATACTTTAAAAAGATGAGAAAGTAAATTATCATTCATGCTCCCACCAAAGTATTCTCTTACAACGTCAAACAGATTCAAAATACTGTGAATTTTTCCAGGGCTAGTCACAGATTTAAGATCAATTTTATCCGAAAATGTCAGCATGATTTCTTTAGGCTGCATAGACATGTAATCTTTAAAATATGTGAACGCCATTTCTATAAACATTGTTAGTTCAGATTCATTACAACCGCTTAAATATCTCATGACTAAAGATCTTCTGGTTTGACCACCTCCTTTCTTGTCTGCACCTAGTTTAGAGGTCATTTTTCCATACAATATTCTAAGTATTATAGGCACTACATGTTCTCTGTCTTCTGCATGAATAGATTCAGAATCTTTTGTAACTTTAAACTGTGCCAGCTCGTCTTTAAATTTCTTTTCATCAACTAAATTGTGCAGATTTGTTTTATACGCAACAACACTTTTATTTTTATAATTCAAAACACAGTCTAGTGCATACTTTTGTAATCCAGGATTTTTATGTTTTAAAAATTCCATATACAGTTCCCAAAAGACTGGTTCCTTATAGAGAGCTCTTGGGTTTTTAAACTGAGACAACACTTGCATGATATTAATAAGTGTTTTAAATATTATTTTACCAGAAACAGGGTCTTGTTCACTATCATCTTGAATATCAAGATCAGCATTTTGGTCAGGATTAATAACATCAACTTCCATATCTTGATTATCAGGGTCCGTTACTTGATTTGTATCATGTTTCTCGACATCAATTTTTAAAACATTACTGTTACGTCGATATTCTTCGTCAATAAATTTGAGGAAAAGGGTAACCACATCCCTATTGCGTGCTTCACATACATGAATACAATTGTTCATAATCTTTAACATTAAATTTCTATAGTTACTGAAATCGGGCCTTTCATCAATATTATTGTATTCAGCAAATAAATCTTTTAATATTTCATTCATACCATCAAACTCGTCATCATATTTAAATACTTTGAAATTGCATTTGGCATTCACAAAGGAATTTTCTAGAGCCTCATAAAAAACAGGCCAAAATTCATCAATGGTCAGAGAATTTCCAAACCCAGCTATGAATTCGACTACTGGTTCCCAAAGTAATTTAAAATTCATGTATAATATACCCATCATGTAATTTAAAGAAAATAAATGGTAATCAGTACCTTTCGCAAGTTCATATTGTGTTGTATTAAAAGCCATTTTTTGTAATGTGGCAATCTGAGTTCTATATTCCTGTATCGAAGGTTTTATAGACTCAACTGTGTTACATTTTGTAAATATAGAAAACTTTTCAGTTTCTGAAGCGACTTCTACAGTCTTATTCAATTCTTCTATATTTTCAAATAACTTGTAGATGTGCGTAGTCAGCAATCTTACCTGAAATACAAAAGAATTAACTAAACCAACAGTTTATTGTAAGGGAAACATAACTATTCTGTACTTTACAGAACAAGCAATATAAAATATAGACATAGTAATTATAAAATGATATACTTACAATATGAAACGGAGAAGATACATTGCTTCTCAAGTATGAATCAACCAAAGACAAAAAAGTACGAGTCAATTTGTTTTCATAATCATATGCTGTTAAGTATAAATCTAGTATATGCAATGCAACAAGATAGTTTGGATCAGCCGCACATGGTACTATAATCGGCAATAAAGCTTCAATATCACATATATCATTTATTCTTTTACAACCAGATATATGAATTGCACATTCCAATGTGGCTGCTAATATGAACATGACTTTTCTAGCACATATAGATAAAGCCGAAGTATCACAGTGCAATTTCATGTCACATTTATGTTCTAAGTTATACTGGGATAAAGTATTTAAAAGCTTAGATATTAGCTCACTTAGCATATTAATGCATTCATCAACATCTAATCTTTCTATGTGTGGTAAACAGAAAAGGACATTCATTAGTTCAGTTGGATTCTCAACCGTATTCTGCAAATCTTCCTTCAGAACTTTCCTAAAGTGTTCCATAACAACTGGAAGCCCTTTTCCAAAGTCTAGCGGGTATTTCACCCATTCAAAAAGTTTAAGTCCATTCTTGGATAAGGGTGACTTTGTTAAACTTATTTTTGATAACGTTGACATAGCTTCAAGATCAAAGTCTGATTGGATGACAAAGTTTAGGTAATGCGGTAAAATGTGCATATCAAATTGAGAGTAACTAGTAACATTTTGCACAAAATTTATTAAAATGTTTGGAAACGGTAAAGGAAGTAATACTTTAACAAGTATACCTGCATGTTCCTGTGATAATGTGATATTTGAAGATAGCAGTAATAAAGCTCCTATAGAAGCACAAACATCAAGAACTGATTCAGATGATTGTTCACAAATCACTTTAACCAACATAATTGTGTACTGCTGTGGATTTAGTAGATACTTCCCGTTGCAATGTTCAATAACTTGTCCAGATAATCTTAGTATATATTCTAATCCTTTATTTCCATCTTCCTTTGAAATTTCCTCTGTATATTTCAGTACATTATCCCAAAAAATTGTAAACTCTTTGTGTGATATTATTTGTAAACTGTCTTCCACAGTTTGAGTAAGTATTTTGAATAAAGTATTTTGATGATCTATATTTTCTTTCAACTGTTGTAATAATAAGGGTAAATATGTGTCAATACAATTGTGAAATTTATTGCCCACTCCTTTAATTATTTCAAATAGGAGGTGACCACAACCGGCAACTGCCTGAAAATATAAAAATGAATCCTATAATCACATTAAATTGGAAATAAGAGATTTTTATAACAACACAAAAATAAGAATATTGGTAACTATAGATAAAGGTTTTAGATAAATCTTTGAACAAAAACTATATTTCAATCTTATATACTATTCTAAAACTAAAACTAATGTTTGTTGTGTTAATAGTCTTACTTTAAAGAATTAGATAAACATTATTATTAAATAAGTCAATTAAATTATGAAATAACTACTTACATCTTCATTATTCCTTAAATACTTGACTAATGTTTCAATAAACTTGTTCTTATCCCTAATATCTCTGGCAACAAATGCAAAACTTTCTGCTGCAAAATTGTTGATGTATTGTGGTTTATTTTCACTGAGTAGAGGGACAATCCTACTTACAACAGCACTAGTATCTTTCTTTAGATAAGGTTTTAATATTTTAAACAAAAAAGCCAAACAAATAAGTGTCCATTCTAGTTTCTCAGCATCTTTAGTATTAAGTAATTTAATGAGAATATCAAGGAACTTTGGAAAATGTGGATAGAAATCATTTCTTAAATCTTTTGCAACTGACACTAAAATTCTGGAATAAAAATGAAACCCAATTAGTTTAATCATAATAAATCTTCTTATATAGATATTAAGAAATCTTAGATAAAAATGTCCTAACATAAAATGAATTTTATTTTTAAGGAAATTTATAATCCTTAGCAATTCATAATATCTAAGCAATTTTTCTATAATTATCAATATAATAATAACCACAGTTAAACCATAAAATCCTTACTCTAACAATGGCTGCAGGCACAATGGGTCTTCTAAATTTAAATATTTCTCCAGAACATCCAAAACATCATCTTTTCTGTGAATTAATTGTGGTACTGTGATAATACCAAAAACTTCCTTTTTAAACTTTTTAAAATTTTCTGTCAAGTTAAGTGCATGCCACTTCTGTATGGCCAAATGGAAATGTGTATCATTCTCCCCAGGTTGTTGTGAATTGCTGTGTTCAATGTGATACAGAGCTGCATGTCTGATATCAATTGAATTTATTCGTTCCGCAAACGGTACAAACTGAAAATTTTAAATTATTGCATTGTATTATAATAATAATAAAATACAAGGTTAAAATGAATAAAAATACGTTTATTTCATTGATCATTAAATTTATTGATAACATACAAGAATATATTAAGATTTCATTTCATTTATAATTAAACATGATGCAAAAATTATATACAAAAATTATACTATATTTCTCTGCATTATACAAAATTAAGCAACCTCAAACATATTTCATTGTTATACTTACACGGAATGTGTTTGTAGTTTTATGTTTCACCGGCTTGCTCTTCATTGTGTGTTTTAATATTTAATTGTGGAAAGTAATCGTTTAAAACATTTTAAATAAAAAATATCAGATAATAAACAGCGCAGCTTGCACTTGTTTTAACATACATCGAAGACCGAAGTTCGGAGTAACATGTCAACTCCACGACCCACGTGCTTTTGACATGTAGACTTTTTTAATTACCATGTTGTCATTTCGAGAAGTACTGTCAAATTTTGCCTACAGACAATAGCGTAACTCGGCGAAACCCCATTCTTATTAGTATGAAGGTAAAAGGCGTCATCTCTCGACTCATATTATAGGCTATTCATCTAGATTCTAGATTCTAAAAACACATTATCTATTAGTGAATATGGAGATTTTTTATTTTTAAATTTGATGGTATGACTTACGTTAGTTTTTACGTAATAATTTTCTTTTTCAACATAAAGATATTATATATTTCGATCAAAAACAGTTTCCACTTTCTAACGGTATTAAACTCTGGGATTGAATTAAAATTAGTCAGACAAAGACCTATTTTACATATTTTATACTATTGTTACTTTAATACAAACCACATTAGTTTTCAAATATTATAATATGGTATGATTAAGGTTGTAACAGTCTGTAAAATAAATTAATAAAAAAAACTGAATGTAAATTAAATGATTAAATAAAAAAAGTATGTTATTACTTAATAAATGTATTAAAATATATCGACAAAACATTACATTGTAATCTATGTAGCTTTACGAAATAAAGGCTTAAACATCTATGTTTATGAATCGTATGCCTGAAATCTCACGACAAAATCTATAGCTATTAGCGATCGTCCTCATCTGTGTTAGTCACTAACAAATCTGAATATATCTGTGAATTTTCCGGACAGAATAAATACAGATCTTAGAAGTTTTATAAAATTTTAATCATTAAACTATCATTTATTTATTTTTTATCAAAGAGAAAATCTTTATTATCTTGTGTAGATTCTATGTTAAACTTTATAGGTAGTTTGATTTTAAAATTATAATTTATATTTTAATTGAGCAATATCTTATTTTTGATAACTTTTTTCTTGTTCAATGCTTGCTAGGTTCGTAAATTCATTGCCGCACGGCCTTTCACAGCGACTAACTAGACTTTATTTTCAGGGTAAGTACTTGCAACTTTGTTTTATATCTATGTAAATAATTTATTAATGACCACCTATTACAATATAAGGTTTATGTAAAAATAAATGTAAGCAAATTTACTTTCAGCTTTAGTCTGGAATCAACGCACAAGTCACAGCAGTCAAGAACATCACCAATACAAAACTATGGATGTTAAAATTTTGCCTGCACTAAAAGATAACTACATGTATTTGATTGTCGATAAGACAACTCAAGAAGCGGCTATAGTTGACCCTGTTGAACCTAATACTGTTATAAAGGCGGTTCAAGATCAAGGTGTAAAACTAACTAAAATTTTGACAACACATCATCATTGGTATGCCTTATTTGCAATTAATATTTATTAAAAAAAATTAGGTTTATCATTCACAAAAGCTTCATTTAATAGGGGTGCTCAATATCTGAATATTTGTAATTTATATTCTTAACTAACATAATAATGCTTGGATAGTTTATGTAGTCTGATACCTTTCAACAGGGACCATGCAGGAGGAAATGAAGACTTGGTGAAAATGCTTCCTGATTTACAAGTTTATGGTGGTGATGATCGTATTGGAGCATTAACTCACAAAATTGAACATAATTCTAAATTCAACATTGGCAACTTGAATGTACTCTGCTTATTTACACCATGCCATACAGCGGGTCATATTTGTTATTTTGTGACGAGTCCAGAAGAATCTAGTGATTCTGCTGTCTTTACAGGTATATATTCAATAGTTTGTTCGTATGAAATTACATTTGCATATCAATATAAATATAATAAATCCTTTTGTTGTCATAGGTGACACTTTATTCCTGGGTGGCTGTGGAAGGTTTTTTGAAGGCACTGCTGAACAAATGCACAAAGCTTTAATTGATATTCTTGGGAATCTTCCAGAACAAACTAAAGTATTTTGTGGCCATGAATACACTCTGCCAAATCTGAAATTTGCAGCATATGTGGAACCCAAAAATGAGCATATTAAGAATAAAATAGAATGGTCTCACCAGCAAAGACAGGATGGCAAGCCTACTGTATGTCATTTTGTATTGTTAAATTTAGTGTGGTTTTGGCACATTTATTTGCAATAGGGATATGCATAAGTTCTACCACCTCAATACTTATACAACTGCTTTTAAAATATTTATACAATAATTGCTCAAATAGTACAATTATAATATTTATTTTACATTTAAATGGGAATTTAAATAGGAATAAAATATACTAAATCAAGTTAAAAGTAATAAATTTATTTACTACTTATAACTAAAGAAGTTATTACAATATTTAAAAATTTACAGGTTCCATCAACAATTCTTGAAGAGAAACAATATAACCCCTTTATGAGAGTAACTGAAGAATCAGTAATGGAGCATGCCAAGAGATCAGATCCCATTGAAACTATGAGGACAATTCGTCTTGAAAAGGACAATTTTAAAGTCTGAATTACATTTATGATTTAATGAATTATATTCCATTTTAGAGAAAATGTTGGCTTGTAATTAAAATATTTGTTTAATAGTTCTTTTTATTTCTTCTGAGACCAAACAGTGGCTCTTTTACCAAATTGTTCAAATTTATTTAAAATTATATAAACCATAAAGGTATTTTTCACCTACCAGAAATATATTAGAAGCTATTAAATAAATCATATCTTAGAATCACAACACTAATAATGGGAACAAATTATTCATTGTTCCTTTTTTATATATGCTGACATTTGCTCTGCATATTTTTCTTTTGATCTTTCAAACATTGCAACATATATCTGTAAAAATATAAATAATATTTAGTAAGAATTTTCAAAACAATTGATAAGGTCAAAAGGAGATAATTTTAGTTAAAACAGGGGAATATTAAATAATCTTACTCGTTTCTCATCATTTGACAGTGCTCTCCATCGTGAAGCCAATTGCCTTGTTACTTCTTGTTTTGAAGGTTCTGAGCCCATTTCATTTGTAGTTTCAGCTAAAACTACCGGCCTTTGCTCTTGACAAAATTGAAAAAAGGCATTGCAGGGTTTTTTTGGAGCATTAGGATCTCTTTCTGGCTGTAATAAATTAGTAATTTGTTCAGTTTAATAATCACACTAACAAACACACATTGTAATTTTTTTACCTTATCTCCTTTACTTTTTCTCTTTGGTGCTGGTTTTTTACCACCCATACCACTTGGTTTTTCTATTTGTCGTGCACCTTGTGATTGGGGTTTGCTAGTTTTAACAGTAGAATGAATGTTTGTGGGCTTAATATCACTTTCCACAACTGCTGTTCTAAATGAATCGCCATGTTTATCCAAACGTTCTACTAACAACTTTATATCCTTTTTATACCGCTTTGATATTTTCTTTACTTCATGAAGTCTAAAAAAGATAAATAGTAATATAATATTTGTATTGCACTGTTTGCAGTTCGTGTAAAAGAACACAATTAGCTTAATAGTAGTAGTTAAAATAATGAAATGCAAACCTATTGACTATTCGTTCATTATCCTGTTGCAACACTTCACATCGTTCAAGCAACAATTGATATTTTCTCCTATAAATCTCTTCATCGGATGGTAAACTAACCATATCATCTGAGTGGTCAGAAATACTCGAGTTTAGTTTCTGTACTGTCATAATAAATTATTTCTCGGCTTCGAGTTTATACCAAACAAAATGTTTTCTTGTTGTATGTCGAACTTTAATGTCAAGCTGTCATTGTTGACTGTCAATTGTCAGTAAGAGCATTAATAGTTATGATTCGTAAATATTTCAATAAATTTAGAATAATCCTTTTGTAGAGAGTGAACTTAGATGAAAAAACTAATATAAGTACATACTATAAAATAGAAATGATTTTCATATAAATTAAGTTTTATCACTTCTATAAATATTTTTTGTATTTACTTATCTTATACATAGGATAATCAATATAATATGCAAAAAACATGTCGATGAATTATTAATAAACTATATTTCCATTATTAATGGCATTTTTTCTACGTATTAATTAATTCTTGTCGCCTTATTTGCATGATTCATATAAAAAGTAATTTTAGTACCCGTAGGTATATTTACTTCACGACTGCGCAGTAAAAAACGCTAAACGTTTCGCATTGCAGGGTGCGAGCAATGGTTTAGTAACGAAAATATATTTGCAGAAGTATGTGCCGTATTAGGTTTAGTATAGAAAAATGTTTATTAAAGTTTTTGAGACTAAATAATTTTAAATAAATTCTGTATTTGTGCTACAAATGCCTCCGAAAAATAGCAATGCGATGGATTACCGTTTCTTACAAACGAACTTCATTTATGTATTTCATATTATTATTTCTATTATATTTATTATATGTGTTGAATACATCCTTAGTTGATAAACATGCGGTATGTATTTTTAGTCTTATGCTCAAAGTATATTTAGATAACTTATTTAATACAAATTTAAATATTTTTAGAGACCAGTTAATATTGCTGGACCCATATCTCATTACAAGAGTGCATTTTTTCAATTGGCTGCTTTATTAGGTTTAAATTTGGAACAAGGTTACGAGTACCGAAGATTTCAAAAAAATGTTACGCCAATTAAAAAAATGCCGGATGCCCTTATTATAGGAGTAAAGAAATGTGGCACAAGAGCTCTACTAGAATTTTTGCGGTGAGAACTTTATTAATTATTATGAATTATTTTCAGTGTCGACAGTGTTTGTCGACAGTGTGTATAATATGTTTAACTCACAATTTTAAATTAATTTGTAAGCGAGCTTAATGACGAGGTTTTTTTGCCATCCGAGGCAAATCTAATTTATGAGACAAGAAGTAGATGTAAAAGCCAGTCCATATAAAATTATGGGACAATTTTCTTAATTACATTTCTACCTGTAAGGCGAGACATCAGACATGATGAATGCTTGATCTTATTACAGCATAATCTCTTAGTTGTATAATTTTTAAGGCTTCATCCAGACGTGAGAGCTGCCGGTTCAGAAGTTCATTTTTTCGATAAATATTATCATATGGGGTTCGAGTGGTACAGGTACGTGACATTACCCATATAATTAAAATTAAATGGAGAAAATATGTATACATTTCAAAGAAGGTCAAATCGCGAGTAACAACTTTGTTAGGGGTTATATGTACCTACCTATACTATATGTCATGTAGTTTTTTTTTAATTAAATAAAAAAAATATTACGCATATTTTAAACTTTTAATTTTTACATCAATGTAAATAGTTTACTTATATTTATATTTGCACTTTTCGGCCAAATAAATCTTAAATTTTACGCTGAAACATGTTTAATAAAATTTTTAATAAAAGTTTACTTATTATATAGTTATATTAAAGACGTGTATTTAAATAATATAAGGCTTAAGTTTATATTTTAGAGAAAAAATGCCACCGACTTTAGAAGGGCAGATCACTATGGAAAAGACTCCATCCTATTGGGTGACCAAGTCAGCGCCGAAACGCGTGTATGCTATGAATCCTGCGGTAAAGCTTATTGCTGTGGTCAGGGATCCTGTTACAAGAGCGATTAGTGACTATACACAATCTGCCAGGTAAAATCAAATATAGTAATTTAAATAAAAAAATTTCAAACTGGGTCCCACCCATGATATTTCCATGCATTTGTGTTTAATATTTGCGTGTAAGCCGAATTTTGTATTATGTTTTGACATATATGTAGGTGATTCGAAGTCACCACCAGTTCACCGGGTATATATATAATTATATATGTTGAATTTTCTAACGATTCGTCGTCGGCGAAAAGTCAACGATAAAACTCCGTACAGTATTTATAATTACTAAATAAATAATACAGAGACTAAGCTCTCTCGTTTCTGAATCTTACCCTCAGTGATCATTTATGATTACCGAGAATGCGCACAGTACAGTGTTTTCAGCAAACGACCAGGTCTACCCCCATTCGAAGAGTTTGCCTTACTAAATAGTTCTATTCAATGGGGTGGAACATATTCCGTTGATGCATCATGGCCGCCAGTGAGATTGGGCATATACGGGCGGCCATATCGTCGGTGGCTCAGGCGCTTTCCCAAGTCTCGGCTTCTACTTGTTAATGGGGAGAGACTGGTTGCTGACCCGGCTGCTGAAATGATGAGGGTTCAGGTAATTGTGATGCTTTCTCAATTGTCAATTAATTGACAGGTAATTCTGATGGTAGTTGAAGTGTAGGTTCCTATACTGGTAATAAATCTTGTCTTTGAAAATCTCTGTGATTGGAGAGTTTATTAATTTAATTGCGTAGATCGAAGTGGACAAACGGTGGAAAACGGCATTGCTTTACTTATACTATGGTGGGATAACACATTTATTGATTGACATTTCGTTACACAGTACAATTAAAATAGTGAGGGTAATCGGTGGCCTCATTGCTTTGCAAGCAATGTATTTCAGGCACCCACTGTAAGGAAAAAGTAACTAAATAAAAGGAGCGGAAGAAGAGCAAAACTACAGATACTATTAATTACTTAGACATAAAAAGTGACAAAGCAATTATTACATAACATATAAAAAAGTCCATTTCAGTTCAGTTACTAAGAAAGGAAAATGATTTGGAAAGGAAATGCTTGTACAGTAGAGATATAAAGGAAGATAGAGATAGAGTAGGTTTAAACTACGTTGGTTATTAGGATCCTTTTGAATATTTGAAAACAACGTTTGGAAATACTTGTACTTAATTATCAGCATTCTATTAATATTAATTAATCACTCTTTTTACAGGATTTTCTCGGGCTCAAACGTATAATAACAGAGAAACATTTTTATTTTAATTCGACGAAGGGCTTTCCTTGTCTTCTAAAATCTGAAACGAAGCCGATTCCACACTGTTTGGGCAAAAGTAAGGGAAGAAACCATCCACGAATCAACCAGTCGGTCATCAACCGACTCAAAGAGTTCTACAAACCACATAATGAAAAGTTTTATCAACTTTCTGGTGTAAATTTTAGTTGGTCTTAAACAAAAATGATAACAATAGATCCGCAACTTAACAAAAAAAATTAAACGTTATTCCTTGTGATATTCCTTCATCGTCATTAATGATTATACGTGATTTTTTTCCAGTAGGAAAGGTTTATGATTAACGCACTGTGGGTTAGAATCAGAATGAGAAAGGAACTTAGCGCGAATAACGAAATTCTTTTTTTTTTTTTTTTTATATAATAGGGGGCAAACGGGCAGGAGGCTCACCTGATGTTAAGTGATACCGCCGCCCATGGACACTCTCGATGCTAGAGGGCTCGCGAGTGCGTTGCCGGCCTTTTAAGAATTTAAACATTCAACACATTGTTGACGTACCTACGGGGATTCAGATACATATTCAGTGTTAATTGAGACTCCCGTTTTCATTTCTTTCGAGCAGTCTCAACTCTGAATTTTATCCTATAATATTGTTGTGTTGTTAATGTTCCTTTACTACCCGTAAAGGAACAGTATTAGTTACTTAGTTTCAGTGTAGATTGTTTTAATTTAGATATCGAACACTCGTGCGTACTAAGTTTAACGTAATTAGGTAGAACAAATATAAAGCACGTAGACGTCCATAACTTGTTGTGACTGTGATTCACCTTGTATAAGGTGGCTATAAATTTAGTATAAACTTCAACAATAAGTATCAATTTACTAGGTTTTTATACGATAAATAATTAAAGTGCTTGAATTTATCATGGCAAACACTTTACAAAAGTAACGGCAAACGAATTTGTGTGAGAATGATATTGGCTCACGCAAATCTGATGTTTGATCACTCCTATCGTAAAGTATTTTTATTGTGCCCTTAGGTACAGGTATTAGTTTATTTCACAAATTTTGAATATCATTCGCTTAGTACTTGCAACTCCATGTAACCTATAAAACGTGGAAGATTGAAATTAACTAGTTTAACATATAATAACTAAGAAAAGCAATGTTTATATGAAATATAGAAACAAAATAAAATACATTAATTGATGAATGCAAGTTCGACAATAGCTACTATGTTCAGACTTTAAAACTTGATTAACAAGTGCTCAAATAAAAGGTTTCAATCAAATAAAGTTAAGGGCAAATATAACATTTTATTATGTTATGTGCATCCCAGTATGAAATTTTGTTATGATACTACAATCAACGAAACCCACGTTACTATGAAAATTGCGCTCTTTTTTGGAGTACCAATGCTAAGGAATTGTGTAGAACGTATGTTCCTACACAATTCCTTTTGACCCTAAGTTCCTAAACAGTCCCATATGTATAATGCACAATATATATTAGATGTAAATGAACAAATGGTTGTGTAAAATAACGAATACCTTAGCAATTATTTAGTTTTATGGATCGTGATAAAAGTTAGTACTAATAAACTATTAATCTTAACAATGCTTTTATTTAATACACCCAAATACTTTAACGATTAAGTCTTCTGGCTGAAGGGTGTTAGATTCCTGCGTATGTTTCATCTTATCATTTTAATATTAATTTGCAATAGATAGACGTTTGCCAACCGAAATTTTTCACTAGTATGGCTCAAAACTGATACTTAAACATTATAAACAAGAAAATATTAAGTTATATATAATATATTAAACTAAACAATCACACTTTACTTGGAGAAAATTTGGACACGTGAAAACTCTAATTGTTAGATAAATGAATTGCCTGAAACCTATTATAGGTTTATCTGATTTATTAACACTTCGTTACATTACAATACTTGCCGCTTTATCGCTTTCGAGCGATCTCTTCCAGGCAACCACTGTGAGTAAAGAAATAAAAATGTATTAAATTACATAAAGGTAGGCAAGAAGTGCAAAAATACATATTACATATACTTAAGAAGAAACTAAACGAGGTAACGGTCTGTTGGGTTATTGTTTAAACGAAACACCACACCATTCAATTTCACAGACATTGTATCAGGTATGTTACATATCTATTGCACTCAATTGCCCAGCATAACCAATACCTGTACCCCTCTGACGCAACTCTGTTTTAAAAGAAAATGGACAACAGATACCAGCAGCTTTGATCGGATACTTCACATCGAACGGGTGCATTCTCAATTAGTCTATAATATAGATATTAGAACGTGCATTTCATATCGGGCCGATTCAATTTCGATATTTAGTTACGTATTAATTATTTTAGTAATTTAAATACATTTTGTTTTTTTGTGATTCACCGCTGGCCCATACTTAATTTGGAAGTAAATAAAAAAATACGCCAACCAAAATAGCTTTATTTAAGAATAAACAATAATTGAATACTTAGCATATATCTATTACGATTACTAACAGTTCTAATTTAACATTTAAATAAAGAAACCTGACAAAGCTAAGCTTGTTTAAAAATACCTGTTTTCGTTCAAAGATTAATAAACTCTCGCATAAAAACCAATTCGTAAACTTAAATGCTAATTCATCTCACGGACCAAATTTGAGTGTAGTTGCGGAAAATGAGTCCATCTACAATACCATACCATACATGCTAATTCATCTCTATAGCTAAGACAAACAAAAAAAAGACTTTCAAGTAATAAGTAGTTTAGTTAAAACCATAGAATACATATACATAGTTTGTAAGGTATTTATATGCTGTATGTGCACTTTATTTAAAAATGTTAAGGTTGCATATTTCTCTTTACACTTATCTGTGACCGACTTTTATTATAAAGATAAAATTTAAAATACGCAAAATATATCTAAATCCATATGAAATCAATAAAATATATATTTTATTTATTTATTTACACTTCGTTGCAATGAAACACAAATAACAGAATACATAAAAATTACAAGGGATGCAATTGGCGGCCTTATCGCTAACAAGCGATCTCTTCCATGCAACCCTAGTAAGAAAAGAATTTAATCATTGTGAAAAGTATTGTTTATTTTTTGTAAATAGAAGAGCACAATCGCAACTTTTTCAATTTCATATTTTATTTTAATAATGACGTCAGCCATGAAGCTAAAACTGGTAGACGTTAAATGTTAATAAATGTAATAAAATTCTTAATTTGGTAACAAACTACAATACTTATGTAAACTAAAGCACTCGAATAACAAGTTTTCTTATCTTCATACAAATTTTCATTAAATTATACATAACATAAATATATATATATATACACGCTAGTTTAGGCCTTTGACCAAATCTTCTAATCAAAAAGAATTAATTAATTAATTAATTAATTAATTAGATACTGGACATGTATATTATATAGTATATTTCGGTATTTTGAAAACAACTTTGAATATAGAAACAATTTTTTCTAAATATTATTTAGAATATAAGTATGGTAGTTTGTTATAATAATATATTTTTATAAATAGGAACATTAAAAGATGACAGACACATACTCCACGGACATTAGCTAAATAATAGAAACTCACTCAGAAATCACTTTTCCCAGTGATTGTCACTGTAATTTCTTGTCTTTATTACTAATGACTGGACTAATAAAGAAAAAAATTTTTAGTTACCTAATAATCATGTTGTATATATAAAGACACAACAAACATCACTTAAATACACTTTAAAATAACATTGAAACAGTCATTTATTAACTTATCTTTCTAGTCTAGTGATTGCATTAAATAGAGTTCTTCGTAAAGAAATAAAGTTCCAAAAGTTACCCTTGTAAGTATAGACCATAGTCAGACCAGCTGATTACAGAAATCAGAATGCACTTACTTATCACTAGAGGGCTCATATATTGGTATCTCAGTTGATTTTACTTGTAAGTAAGAGATGGAGCTGCTACTGACTAAAGCGAAGACTATAGGTATGTTGTCTTCATATCGTAATTGGAGCGCTTCAACCTCTGATGCTGATGGTATTTCAAGAGATTCACTGTGAAAATAATGCATGACATGAAATACTAATTACACAGAATGGCTTATTTTAAACATATTAAACTACTAGCTGCCCCCGCGAACTTCGTTACAAAATACATTTAATTTATACTTTAGCCTCAATAACGCGTGGTAATCAGTATATTGAATTGTACCTTATATGACACGTTTGTCGGTTTACCACAGCAGTGCCATCTAGTGATTACTTACTCAATCCAGTTGAAAAGTATCGACATCTGTTAGAATCTTTTGGAGTTAAAAGATAATTGTAACTGTCAATTAATTATAGACAAATAATATGCAATAAAATAAAATTGCGACTTTAATTAAAAATATAAGCTATCCTATATCTTAAGTTGGACCAGACTGCTCATGGTGTGCCAATTTAATTTAAAATCGGTTAAGTAGTTTAGGAGTCCATCGCGGACAAACATCCTGACAGGAGATTTATATATATTAAGATAATATGCATCTTTAAGATAATATAGCACCTGATCACTTTTAATGTTTTGTAGATAATGTTTAAAAAAAAAGACTTACTCAAGGCAAATTACTCTAAAATGTGGTTTTGGAGGATTCTTTTTTTTATAATTCTCAACATTTCTATTGTAAACATCAAAATCTATGTGTAGCGGGCATTCAGAACTAGCTTCTTTATTTGTTTTGATGATTCTTAATTTATCCATTACAGCTTTGACATTCCCGCAATCAGGTGAAAGTAGACAATCTTCATCATTTTGAAGATTTGATGTTTGGCTAAACTCTGCAATTGTTTCCAAAAGACTTTCTAGAAATGCTATCTTTGCTTGACCCCAGTTTAAAAAGTTGGGTTTAAATTTTATAAATTCATAGAGCATTTGCGTTTTTCTTGAATCAAACAAGGGATCACCAATTTTACTAGGTATCTCCATTCGTTCAAAATTATTATCATTAGGAATCCAGCTTTCGATTTCGCTTCTATTTTTAAACTCAGTGTTTTTCATAAGTCTTGAAAGAGAAGTGCTTTTTGACGAACCTGCACCTTGATTTTTAGATAACCTCTTAAGAATATTGTAGGGATTCCTGAATTTCTTGCTTTTCTTGGGTTTTTCTGATTTATTTACATTTTCTTCTTCGCTATCTATTACATAATTAGTAACAGGAGAAACATCTGCTCGATTTAAAACTTCATATCCTGGTGTCAAATAATATTCAACATTGTAACTATCATTAAATGTTTTTATAAGTTTTGAAATGCTTCTTCGATGACTAGCGGTTGCTTTTCCATTAATCTCTAAATCTTTAAGTTCTAAAGCCATTTCTGTAATAGCATGGAGATTTTCTTCAAAGGAGTTATTTGTTTTCTGCCTTTTATTTTGTGGTTCATCATCATCTTGGTCTAAATCAATTTGTGCAACAACACTTGCTTCAGTTAATATTTCAAAATCACAGCTAAGTCTCAGTTTTGTTTTGTATCTGGAATTATAAGTTTTTAGAAGATTCTTCAGGGCACGAATAGTATCTTTATTACAATTTCCTCTCGATACAAGAATTTTCAGTCTACCGGCAAGATCTTTAATCCTTTGCAGGTGGTTTCCTCTGCTTCTTTGTATAGTTGAATTTTGGATTCTGTTTCCATATATCCTGGAGTTGTAAAAACTTAAACTTGGCCCAGGGCATACCTGAGGTCCATAGCTGTGATATGGAAAATATACATGATTTAAGGTATTGTCAAAAATCATGTTGAAGTTAATATAGTTTAAATTTTGGGGCCTTGAATAGAAAACAGGCATATATTGTGGATGTTCATAAATTCTATCTTCATCATAATTATTATGAATACTATTTGAACTTTGAGGCCTACTTTCCGTTTCAGTACTATTCTGGCTTTGTGAACTAGTTTGTGTATAAACACTACTTTGTGCTTGAGTAGTACTTATGTTATCTTTGGGATTATTAGAATCCGATTGTAACCTTCCTACATGACTATTGTTAACTTCATCACCAAGGCTGTAGGTTCGATTACTCCTTCTTATATATTTTTTGTTGAGGTTTTGTAAGTTAATAGTATATGTTTCTTTTAATTTCATATTATCTGGTAAAAATTTTGCGTCTGGTACCTTAAGGGTAACAACTTGTTTTCCCAATAATTCTGGTACGTCAATAAAGAATTTATTTAGATGTTCATTTCTGGTAGGTTTTGTGATTCTGTTTTTTAATTTATCAATTTTATTATGATAGGTTTCAATAACATTGTTGTATGTTTCAGATGTTTTACTATCCAATTTGTCATCATGTGTGTGCATAGAACAGTTACTATCTATAGAGTTTTTATTTGTTTCTGAATCTATTATTTTTAAAGTTCCATCACAATCTGTCTTTAAATCGTCACTTATTGGATAAGTTTCCTTAGATTTTTCATTATTATATTCAGACATTACTGTAACTGTATTTTTTTTTGCTTCAGTTACCTTATGGAGTTGGGTCAAACTTTCTGAAGATGATTTGTGTCTAAGCACTTTGTATCCCACTCTGCTAAGTGATGCATACACTTTATATTTTAGTAAATTTGGTTCTTCACGAAGAAGCAGAGAGTAAGCCTGTTGCAATGAAACCTTAACACCACCATAATTTAATTGTAGACAATTCTGAAATTATTCAATTAATAAATATTAATGGTTATTGCCAATGCATAATTATTACTTATATCAATTTTATTATACATTGCTACATTTTACATTGTTTATAATTAAATTATATATAATACATAACAAATAATTTGAATCATTGTAGAATTGAAAGGAACCAATATTAGAAGAGTGTAAAGGAAATAAATTTAAACTTACAATTTCCATTAAAAACAGAGCTTCTTCAGGCTTAAGATATAGAGTTGGTCCTACATTATGTCCAAGATATTGCCAGTAACCTCCAACTTTCTGGGTCACTTCAGCTAGACGTAGATTGTCCTGCCAATCAGCTTGACTTAAGGACCCTCTGTAAACAATATATTTTTACTACAAGATTGTATTTTACATAATTATTACGCTTTAAATAAAACCTTGTTTTAAATTTAAAACTTGAAATAAAATTTAACAAATGAAAGAAAATACAGTGTAAAAACCATGTAACATCCCTCAATGTAACAACAAACCCCCTGACATGTAAGTTATTGGAAAAGTATTTTATTTATCATGAAGATGCCTCAATATCACAAGACATGAATATTATGAGTTAAAAAGATACAACATAATTACTCATGCAGCAAATGACATCAGTTGAAAATAATGGACAAATGCATTTGTGTTCAAACAAGAATTGTTTTTATGTAATTAGTAACACTAGTCTGAAACAAACTTTTTATTTTACTAATACAGAATTTTCTTCTTTCCATTTAACAACAACTCTTTGTAACATCAAAATATGCACAGCTCCTAGAGTGTCGTTAAGTATATAGAGTGTACACTGTTTGTAAGTTAATTTTAGATTATTTATGAGGGCTAAAATATACCTTAATTAAAATTAATTTGATGCAAGGCTACGAGCATAATACCTTTTTTCAATCCTTTCCACTTCAATTAAATGTTTTTTCTCTTCCAAAGCAGCTTGAATCTGTCTACTCTCTAACCAAGAGCCATTTGAAACAACTACTTTTAAACCAAGCTCAGGTAAATTTGCCTCTAACCTAGTTACTCCTTTTTTTACTAGGTCTTCACCACTAAAAAGAACTTAATACTTTTATTACAATCTCTATTGTGTATAGATTTTGGATTATACACAATAAGCCAAAATATATATAAGCTCGGTATTATGGGGTTAGCTTTTAAGTGATTTAAGATGAAATAGGATTAATATTTAGAAACTTACGTCAATATATTATTAACAGCCATTTTAATAGGTTTAAAACTCAGATTTATAGAAAAATTCTAAGTTAAACCACGGTTTTAAAATTCTGTATATTTTCACCTTTATAGGATTTTTGTAACTTTTATTAATTCACACTATCATTTTATTTCTTGGGTAATAGGAAAAGAGGAGACATATTCATATCTCACTCCAAAGGATCTAAAAAAAAATATAAAATTTAGATTTACACTCATCATTTAGCACATTAAAAAATGTTTTATCAATTATTATAAAATGTTGCACAGTTAAATTTAGCGATACAAAACAAGTTTAAAATTAAATTGACAGTGACAGTAAAGTCAATGAAAATAAACAACAAAGCTGTCATTCTTGTAAACCGCATCTGACATTTAAATTTCACTTTCTCTTCAAGTACAAATGAAATCGTTTTATATAGATTTAAAACTTAAATTCGTCCAATATGAATTATATTTGTTAACTGTCGTAGCTGAAGGTAGGTAGTTTATAAGACCATATTAAAAAACAAATAACTTACGATAGATGGCAATAGCAGACACGATAGGTATAGCATCAAGTTTCTTTACATTTAAATGTACAATTTACCTTATTCTCTTTTTACAACTAACGAATTTTTTTTAATGTTTAAAAACACTATTGTGAATTTACTTTAACATTAATAAATGAAAGTTCTTATTAACCAAATAGTGTATTTTATACTTTGAGTTTTTAATTAATTTATTAAACTTTTATACCTATGCTTGAGTTCAAAATAAATTGTGTTATAATCCCAATCTTAAATAAAAGAAACAAGATACAATTACATATAAGTGCAATTTATACATCTTTTAAATTCTTATATTATTTTTAATTATTTTACGCACTATCTTACACGTGTTATTAGTTAATAGATAGTGAACGACAAATAGTAAAAGACCACAACCAATGGCAAAAAATGTAGTAACAGGTGTAAGTTACGTTTGTACTATCGTAGTAGCTAGATATAACGTAGCGTAGCAAGTTTGTAGCATTCCTAACTATCGATTAGTCGCACGGCTACGACGAGAGGGGACACGAATATACACGACTATGACCGACTTATGCCGACCCTCCTACACACATAGTGAAAATAAAGAAATTTACATATAGATAACAAAACGTGTATTTTATTCGTTTTGCCCCCGTTAAATTTCTAAGCACTATTAAAGTTATGCATTAAATCGCTTATTATCGTATATTCTATAATCTTGATTGTTCGAAAAAATTACGTCTAGCTACGTATATCAAAGTGATTAAAATAAAACTCATGTAACTGATGTAGTGCCTATAAGATTAAGTATTCGCGTTTCGGCTGCAGTCTGAGAGGGTTGGAGACGATTTAGCGTATTGTAATACGGGTTTATAAGAGGTGCCGCCCCCACAACTTTATGCTGGCGACGACCATAGCTCAAAGAATACGATAGTCGCTCGTTAACGCACGCTAAAGCCGGCCGGCATCGATTTAATAGTCGCATGCTTTTGGAATTTAAAATTTCGATTCAAAGTTACATTTGTTGCAAACGTGGATCGTAAAGGGGTTGGGGGTGATGCTCTCAGTTGTACGGTTTTATTTATGGTATATTTTGACGTGCAGTTTCGTTGCTAACTTCACTGCGTGTAGATAATGGTGTGATTCTGTTATGGGTCGTTTTCAGTAAAGTATATTAGGATATTCTTAAGATTGTAAAAAGTAACATAAGTACATATTAAGAAACTAATTATAACCATATCATTAAAATTTATAGTGCGGATCTAGAGTGCGCCAAAACAACCGGCTCTAAGGGTAAATACAATACTTTCGTCTTTATGAAGAAAACCTTAAAGCAAACGATGGTGAAGTGATATTAGAAAGTGTTTTTCTTTAATTTTAAGTGTGCATGTTTTGGAGGATCTAAATTAAGGTAAGAATGTAAGGTGTCCTATTATAAATTATAAAGTATTACTAAAATAAATATATCATGTATGCTTTATTTTTAAATTGTCTTATACACAATAATTTTAGCCTATATTTTATAATAATTATAAGTATGTAAACAAAAGCGCTTCTTGCGATCAACGCCATCTAGTGTCGTTACTGGATATAATCGTAACTGGAGCTTCGAGTTTTGGTGCAAATGCTACGCAGTCGCTACACATTATAATCTGCAGCGCTAGCCGTTTGGTATCAGCCGGCGAGGCGAGTGCTGAGTGGTGAGTGGCGACACGCTTGCAGGCTGCAGTCACGCGGCATTGTCGTGAGTTGTAACATGCTTGCGTGGGTGATAATATAAACGTGTTAAACATTCATGTGTTTTTATGATTTAAATAATGTTTTTAACTTGGAAACGATCCTTATGAATATATAATTGCTTTTCTTATAGAATTATCAGTTAAAACATCGTGATAAGTGCATAAGTGAGCCTGTGTGTGTTTTGTTGTTGACGCGACCCTTCCAGGACAGGATTTGGACGCTGCAGTAGAGGTCTACTGCCGGCATGAGAAAAATAAACGGTAAACATAATATATTGAAATATTCATTTGAGATATTTGCCTTCAAAATTTGTTTAAGCAGTTTACATTATGATAAGAACTTGTGTGAAAACTGACCGGGTCGGCAACTCCGATAAGAATTTAATGCTTAAAAATTATGACTTATAATTTATTTATTAAGTATTATGTAGTATATAGATTTTGTTATATCCGTACCTAGGTAGCGTACGTGGTGCATAACCTCCAAGGTTTTTTGTTGGATTCCCTAAAATTGCTGTCAAACAACCTTAGCCTTTAAATAAAAAAAAAACAATTTACCGAAGTATATGGGTATGATGACCCATAGGCGTGTTTTCACCCCATGCCCCAATGGCTGTATGCCGTATGGGACTTCAAAGGTTGAAATGTAATATTGTAGTATGAAATAATGTAAGTAATTGTGTATTAAATACATAAACGAGTTATTAAACTTATTGCATTTTCTTATATTATATTTTTTGCGAAATATTTTGTTTTCGTATATATAATTATAGCAATATACCTTTCAAAAGCTATTGTAGTGTGTTCTAACGAATAAAAAACCATATAATTATTTACATTTAGTTTATAGTATGTATGTCGTTCCATGAAATTGTAATAACACATCAGTCGTTAAAGTCGTCTTGCTAACTTAAAGTCAATTACAGAAAAGTCCAACAGGGCGTTGTGATTAGGAATTTTTCTGCCATTAACATACATAATAGCGATGGGCCAATAAAAAGTTATTATCTACGCCTCGGAATAGAGTTGCCTAAGCGAGAAGACCGAAATCATTAACCGTAGCAGATCCCATACAAATGGTCTATAAACGTAATCCGACAATGTTCGATGGGACGAGCTGAAATGTTTTGTTACGAAATCAGATTCTAGGCCGATGAATGAACCCGACACTATGTTTCTTGTTGATTAATCTTAACCATCAAGTAGTATCTAAGAAACACTATTATTCACGCTTTTCTGTCGATAAAATACCTATACGTCTACGCGTTCATGTTTTGGAAGGAATAAAATAAAAGATA
Organism: Pieris mannii; assembly: GCA_028984075.1. Classification (NCBI taxonomy): domain Eukaryota; kingdom Metazoa; phylum Arthropoda; class Insecta; order Lepidoptera; family Pieridae; genus Pieris; species Pieris mannii. The sequence continues at coordinate 6,129,305 of CM054783.1, forward strand.
CATTAATTTGTGTCTTTTTATTTTTTCTCATTCCGAGTCGTTTATTAAGATTTAAATGTGTTAATTGTAGATTCAATTGGAATTTTAAATCTTTCACTATAATGATTTATTTACAATAAATGGACGTCACTAAGTTTATCTGTAACTTTTTAAACATTTTTTACCGTATCGTAAATAGTTTGTTTTATTATTGTGATTAATTGTATGTCAAAACAACCAGAATATCTATAGTTAAATAGTGTTGCTGTATATTGTATCGTGGCTTTATCTTAGCGATATGTTCATTATTCAGGGTCAACATGCATTCTCGATAAGTGAATATACATTTATGCATGGAAATGAGCCCAAAATGGTTGCTAATAAAATGCGATGCTTATTAAAATGTCTAGAAATAATAATGTTATGTTTTAAAGTAATTTTTTATGCACGAAATTTATAGCATTGCTTTTTAGGTTTCGTATCTTCGACTTCTCTCATTTATATTAATAAATAGCTCGGTAAACTGACGCATCTATTGTAATGTAATAAGAACATAGTAGCTTCATATAATGTGTAATCAAAATTGGATAAATAAAATTATGTATTACCTCAATGTACTGATTTTTTTGTTCATAGGTTGTTTGCGCGCCAATATTTCTTTGTCGGTCCGTCAATTTTTTGACCTATTCCCCAATATCACACTACGAGAGAATTAAAGCATAGTAAGTTAATAAAATAGCTGTAGTTCTGGTAACATTATAGGTTTGTTACTCGGATAAATCAAGGCTTCAAAGCCCAATTGAAGTTAGCAACACAATCAGTCTGGGACGTAGGAAATCAAATAAACAGACGCTTTCATCTCCGGTTTATCGGCGATGCAACTTCGTATCCTTGCACTTTACCGCCTTGAAAAGATGTGCCGAAATTGAGGCGTTTTTGAGAGGTTCCCGTATTATGAGAACCTTGGGATAGCTTTCACGTTGTACTGGTTTTTAGTGGTTGTAGAGTATTTGAATTCTTTTAACGTCTATTTCGTAAACATAAGCCTTAACTTATTAAATAATGCTGTGCTATGTTTATTTTCCAGATGGTAGGTTCTAGATAATAAGAAAACAAAATAAAACATTGAATTACGTTTCTTTTACTAAATTAATATTATAAAGAGGAAAGAGTTCATTGTTGGTTTCTTTGCAATACCCTACGCTATCGGTAATGAACATAGGCTGTAGAATATTAAAAAAAAGTCGATTGTGTAACCCCATGATTTAAAAAGACGAATGAAACGCAATGAAAGTTATGTACTACAGTTTTAAAGACGACATCAATATCTACATAAATTCCACGATATCGTATGTGTTACAACAAAATATAGATTTAAACTCTATTTATCGAAAAAAGCTTTAGTCCAAATGATTTAAGGTCATATTATGTCTTTTATTATGCTGTCCAGTGTAGCTTAGATTGATATGGATGTTTGATGGAACATTATTAAGAGCTTCTAACTTTTAGGTTAGAATTCTAATTGTATTTCCTTCCTTTACTGTTTATCTATCAGAAATCGGAATGTCTGTGTATAATAAATAAACATGTATGTTTTATACATGAAACTCTTGGTATTTGTGGTAGAAACTCGATCCCGATAAAAATATCAATGCAAACCCGTTCGACATGTTAATTATCTCTACTTCGAAATAAATTAAATTATGGCGATTAAACAATTTATGTGAATCCTTTGATAATTGATTTTGGTCATTATCTGGTGATTTTGGGAGATTTAAATCACTTTTCCCAATGAATATTCGAATTAAGAATTTAAGTGTTTAAATAAGGTTTTCAATTGATATTAAATTATGTTTTGATAGCGATTTAAAAACAAATATTTTTGTCTTTCATTTAAAATGTGATAAACTGGACTTTGATGTAATTTGTAAATCAATTATTTCATAAAATTGTTGTATTATTATTGTTCGGATATGCAGCAGTATAATTAAACTTAAAACTTAAATAGTGCTAGTCACTTTTAGCATTGCGTAGAAATGTGGATCCCTCTGCATATACCGCATGTACACTGGAAAGAGATTAGAGGAGTTGTTCGGATACCTACAGCTGAGTTTCATCATTGGATGTCAAGGCAGAAAACGAAATTTCACGAAATCTTACTCAACGCCCATCGTTCCATGCTCAGTTGTGGATTTATTTAGGGCAGGTTTTGCCGCGCGCTACCCCTATGTCGAACGAGCTTCAAGAAAAGAGCGCACCAATTCCGAGAACGCAGTCGCGAGCCTTTTGGAGCATGGCGAGTGTCCATAGGCGGCGGTATCACTTAACATCAGTCGAACCTTCTTATATATATGCGTTTTTTTACTCTATTTAAATATATATTCTCTAAGAAAAGACACATTTCTGGTTACACTTGATTGATTTTTCGGCACCACTATCTGTAAATACCAATTTGAAACAATTTTATCAGCGAAATACAACACAACACACATAGCACAACGACGGTCATAATTACATTATAGCTTTACTTCAAATGTTTCTCGGATATTCCCCATAACCGATAATGTATTTGGATTTACCAGTGGTTCAGTTTACTCCAATATTGACAATGAGCGGTAGTTTAGATGGTGCTACGTGCCAGGGGAATAGATGAGGGAAATACGTGACTTCAGTTCATTGCTCTAGTTTTTTTGCATCTTAACCTTTGAGCTCGCGGCGCTTGATAGAGCTCTGGGTGAGTTACTAATGGATATTTTACAGTGATTTAATGCCTTGCTGTACGTGAATTCTATGCGAGTTTCAATGTGTTGGTTTAATAAAGGGTTTTTTGTTGATGGGAAGAATTTTAATTGGTTCATTTTGAAAATCATTTATTATAGTGTCTATTCTCTCTCTACCTTATAATAAAGGAATTCATCGTCCACTTTTTAACTTGTGTCCAAATGTAAAATTGTTCTAAAAGTATAATAATAATGGGCTTGTTATCAACACTATATTGTTTATCAGCCGTGAAGCTAATTACACTTTAATAAAAAAGGATGTTATTCTTAACATAATAATAATAGCCTGTTTACGGACATGACATGTATTTTTTTTATTTTTTGTATATTGTTCTTTTAAGTCCATGGATATTTTTTGAGATTAGACACTTTTGTGAACTAGATACCTAGTTAATAATCTTAGTCTAAATCGTTTATGCCGGTAGGTACTCTTGTACTTATATACGAGTATGTACAGCGTTAGTTGATTGTTAGTCAAAAGAGTTTGAATTCGATTTCAATAAGGAACATACAGACGCGTAAGATGCGAATTGGATAGAGACATGTCAGATGCTCCCGAGTTCCGTGAGAAATCAATGAGTGTAACAATGCGCGTAAGGTGCCGACGATGTTCTGAATGTTGATATTCAATACATTATCTGTATGTGGCGCCGAGCGTGATTGCCATGTTGATTTGGGTGGCGTCTGCTACAATTTGTTGCTCTAAATTGCACGTGACATCAATGTTCTATATGCGTGAAAGATTTCTTCATTAAAAAATATGCGCATCTAAAAATATTTTAACGTGCTTTAGTGACAGTATGAAAGTAATGAATGCGATAGTGCAATAAAAATCATATTGAGTTTAAGATTCGTAGATGAGACTTTACTATAATATATCTAGAGTCACATTTTGCGACTTTGAATCTTGTATATGCTGTTGCGTTCCTGTATGCTCAATAAAAAAAATCGTGTCAGAGCTATGACGCTACTGTCAACTGTCATTGCCACATAGGTCATAAATTAACAACGTCAAAGTGAAATGTAAAACCTTTAATTCTTCTGGTTTAAGTAATTAAGGACTATTTAATAGTGATTCTATAGTCATTATTGTTATTAAAAGAATTTTATAATGTCGAAACAATAGCAGTTGATAGTAACGCCATTGGTCCGATACATAGAATGTTATATATATGTAAGATATGATGCTATATATATATATATATATATATATAGAACTATCAGCACATATATCGCTTATCTTAAACAATAGCAATTATATCTTATAATGGGCGTTTTGATTTAAAAGCGATTTTACTACTTACTTGTTTATCAATATCATTTTCGGTCTTAATGACCTTTATTCTCGGCTACTTTAGGGTTTAATTAAGATAAAGTCATTTCAACTCTGCAGGTAAGCAAATCCACAGAGTTATTCGCTCGTTTGCCTCCTAAGGGTGGTGTGATATATTCAGGGCCCATTTAAATATTCCCAGGGGTGACGAGGGGGATGCGTGCTGGTTAATCAAGTAACGTGATCCATTTATCTGAAGCGCACTTGATATTGAGCTTGAGAATATTGTGTGCTCGTTTGGGGTACAGATTGGAAACGACAAAGGATTAGCCGTCTTCATTAGGCTTATCAATCTATCCGATACTCACTTTTTTCGTATCGGGTGTAATCTGTTGCTCAGTACGCGATCGTTATTTGTTTTTGGGTTTAGCCATTGAATGATATTCACAACCTTTGGTTTTTAATTTATGTATGTATTTGTAGTATCTGTATAGTGATTAGCCTGTGCCAGGCACATTCTTTAAAGATTTAGATATGTTTTCCTATGTACGAGCGCTTGCTCTTACAACAGAAACTTCATAAATTCCATAGATATAATTATCCTTTAGTACACAGCTGGGATCTTAACTTCGTTAAGGCAAGACTGTGCCTATTGCCAGTTAACAACTTGAATTGCCAGATATCTTGTGCTAGTCTAAAAAGTTCTACAGCGGATGTGATGCCGTACGTTCCGCAACCACGACTTCTTCCTGCTACCCGTCCCTTGCCCATCATTAAATGTTGCGGTCGTGTCGAGGATGCAAAACGTGTCCGAGATATGCGACTTTCTGTAGTTTTACAGTTTCGCATCGTTCCGATTCGTTCATTCATCATTTTCTGGATCCAACTGATGCGAAGCATGGCAGGGTAACACCACACCTCAAAAGCTTCGAGGCTTCAGACACAAAGTCTTCTTTAATAGTACATATTTTTTTTTCAAAATCATTGTTTAACATAGAAATATGTAACGCACAATAAATGGCAGTCTCCAATGTATATTGTGTTAATATTTTTATAGTACCTATTCACACGGGAAATTTGTTTCCCTGCGTTCCTATTGGATTCCAATATATCGCGAAATTCCTGCATATGTAATCTCCGTTCATGCGGCGGCATTGTATTACTACAAATAGTTAAATAAAATACCACATGAATTTTTCTTTTGTCCACTCATATAAGTCTTAAAAACTTCTATTGACTTTACTATTTAAAATACTGCAAATACATTTTATATGAAATTCCTTTTAGATATATGCGTATTCATGCAAAAATGTCGTAGCGTGAACTACGTAACACCTGGGGTTAATTTTTTATATCTTTCGATTGAAAGGAATTTGACAATATTCTTTATAAAATTGTAGTTATTATTTATAAATCTACGACTCGATTCAAAATTCAAAATTCAAAATTTATTTATTCATGTAGGTAACAATGTACACTTATGAACGTCAAAAAAAAAGAAATATTAAATGAATTTAATTTTACATTTACTGCCAGTTCTCAAATCAAGGGCGTAGAACGGAAGAGAAGAACTGGCAATAAACTCTCAATCGAATCAATACGTTTAGTATTTAATCGTCACAAAAAAATGTTTTAACAGGCCTAATGTTTGATGTTAAGTAACAATAAGTATGAACTCAAATTCATAATAATCTAATCTAGTATTTGATAGTTTAAAATTAGGTAACATGTGTCATTACATTATATCAATAAACTATTAACATTAATATTATTAACTAGAGTACATGTTTAATAATCATTACCATACGAGCACTTTTCTATATTTATTTCCGTTTACAGTTTATTATTATTATTATGAACATTCAGTGACTATGACGGAGTTGATAAGGTATGTTTTTTTTAAAATTCGATTTCCGATGTTTGTGTCATTATTATAACAATAGCTCTAACTTGGCAAGGGGAATGAAATCGATCGGGCCGCAGTAAAATTGTAGCCAAGTGGTGCATACTGCATTCGATCTATTTACGTGTTTATGAAGACCGATAAACACTGGAATGCTGGAGTGTTATGGTTTGGGAGGGTAATTATAATGGGCCCTGGACTTAGCGTAGGATGCCGTTAACTATTAGTTCTTATATAGCTTTTGATATGCTGTGTTTTTTTCTTTATTTTATGGCCTGGTAACTATTATGTATGTATTCAAAAATAGTGATAGGTTTACTAGAAAAAAACATACGCACAATGTTTATACTCGGAACAAACTCAGACTGCAATTTCACCATACAAGACTATCTAAAGTCAGTAATTCTTTTTTGGGAAAAGGGATACTTTTCTGTAATAAAAACCCAGAGGCTCTGTTCTTCTCTACCTTTTAATAAATTTAAGATGTAGCTAATAAAAAGACCTGGGACTAGTACTAGGCACTAGGCAGGCTACTTCTAATTAATATGCGATATTTTTTTTGAAATAAGTGTTGTTTGAAGATGATTTGCTATTTTAAAAGAGTATCGAGAGTTTTTAACACCGGCCGAGAGTAATGATTCCAATTTAAGGACGTGGAATATATACCAGAATAATAGACATATTTCATTTGTATCTTAATGAGACCTTTACGCCGAGTCTTATTTTCGGCCATTTATTTTCACTTATTTTTATTAATGTAATTTCACATGTTATTCTTACGTTACTCCACTTGTTTTCTTAAATCATCCTCAGAGTATTTTAATGTATAATTATACAATGCACTATAACAATTTTTGTTTTTGAGCATCACACAACAGGCGGCAGGAGGGATTATTAACTTGTCGACGACATTTTTTTAAACTTCTATCGTTTTGAATTGGTGAAGAATATGTAATTACATATAATATAATTGTTGCCAGGTCAGGAGTTCATTTATTTTAATTTCTTCTTTGGAAAATCGACATCTTTCCTTTATGTAGCAAAAAAATGTAGAAAAAATAACAGCAGACTTTAAAATCTAAATTGTACTTCAGCGGTAGATGAAATCATCAGGGTTCTTTTATTGGGAGCGCAAATGCCATTGTTAACTAATTTCTGATTAATAATTAGGAACCATACTATTTTCAGAGACAATTGCGGTTAATTGTTTTACCACGAAATAACACTCATGTCTGCACACTCAAAGCAGCAAAAACAAAAACTCTTTCACGTTAATCTAAATTCCATTATTCAGGTGATAAACGAAGTATTAGGTACAGTTTGCTTTTCTATTTAACGTCTTGTATTCCTCAGAACGTCGTGTATCAGGAAGTGACGTCATCTTTGGCCTAGCACGTTTCCTACCTGTCTTGTCGACCTTCACCTAAAAGACTGTATTGTCAGGTTAAATTACTATATTTTTAAATCATAAGAAAGTTTTCTTGATGTCTGATGATGACTCCATGTCGAGAGTTAACCAATAAATATATTTTCGACGACTTTAAAATATCAAGTTATCTCATGTTATTGGTATCACAAGGCACAGACATGGCGAAACGTTGCAGTGGTGATCATTTTTATTACACAGATCACATTTATTTAAAAAAAGAACAACCACATTTGTCTATATTTTATTTTTATTTTTGTTTATTTTGTGGTCGTTTCTTTAGTTTATTCATTTGATGTATTGCTTAAGTTCTAAAGTAATTGAATTAAGTGTGTTAAATTTGTGATGTCATATTTTCTTGTATTTTTTAGGCATACACATTGTTTTAAAATGTATATACAAATAAATAAATAAATATAGAACTATACCTAGATTGGGAATGGGGATTGGGAAATATATTTGCTCTAACGAAAATAAATGTCAATGTCGCAGTTATTTGAACAAATAATTTATGTTAGGAAACAGTTCTTCGTTAAACTTATTCCAAATAGTTAGTAAGTAAAGTTAAAGTATCCAACTTAAATTTTAAATATTTATGATAAATTTAACAATGGACTATATAATATAATGCATCTGGGAACTAAGATATAAGATGTATTTTGACTAATTTTGACATAAGACTTGACGGAACCTTATTAATTAACAATAGTGAAAGTAAGTGTTGGTTAAGATTCATAGTTTGTATATTGCAACATAGGTCAGGCTGAACAAATAAATAGGCGTTTGCGACGGCTGATTAAACTGAGTTCGTGAGTCACGAGGTTGTCCGAGTCTTCGGCCATCTCGCTACTGTGTAACAATACAATGTTTTGTCTGGTCACCATTAACAATGTGTGTTTGAAAGCTTAGCCGTTGAATATTTTGAGATAGCACAATGTGGACGGGCATTATATTCCATGTTTCTGTATATATTAAACTTTGCTGACTGGCCGTGACTATGACAATTGACTATGAAAAACGCCAAACTTAGAGCCTGTTTCACAATGTATGCATAAAGTACCAAATGTTACTATTTGGTAATATAAGTTAACATAAGTTATTCGAAAGATAAAAGTTCCGAATAAAATACCTCGCGTTTCATGACGAATAGCGCTATTTGACAGTCGTGATACGCAAAAATACTGTTTATCCTACCAATAAGTAATAAATAGCTTATTTGGAACTTATCCGGACATTGTGAAACAGACCCCTTAGTCAAAAAAATTATCTTAAAAACCTGAAAATTCTGGTTCTGGTTTACTATTTAATAGACTAACGATTCATAAAGAAAGCAATGAATTTGGGAGTCTTCTGGCTGGACTCTCACGCGGCGACATCGTCTCCCGCCCCAGATTCCACGTTTTTATTACAAAAAGTTATGGATTGCGACAGTTATATAGTTTCTCAGTGTCGTAAAACTTTATAACATTATGTCCATATTATATAATTTAAATTGAGATAGTTATTGTAATAACTATTGCTAATTGCTGTCATGACGCCGTTTCCGATTTGCTGCTTAAGTTTGTTACAAAATAATGAAATATTATGTTTTATTTGTAATCAAATTACTTATGTGCTTTGTTATATCTTCTTTCTTTTAATACATATATTACAGATTACGTTTCAAATATTAAATATCTTGTTTAACGTATTCATTATATATACATTACGTATATATAGTAAACAAATTAATTGCTAATCTTGACACAATTTTTTATGTTTCTCGATCGACGGTGTACATATGTTATATGTTATTCGTTACGTCATCTCATGTATATATGTTTAATGTTGACATACTACGTACTATGCCGCCTCTTTCTTGTATGAGGCTTGGTCATTGGCTTACTTATTCTGTAATACTTACTTCAATAAAGATGAATGAAATGGATTACTTAGCTTGCGATAAAATATATCGTGTATATTTCAAAATCGGGTTCTATATAAATTTTCGTCATAAAATGAATTCTAAGTGTCAAAAAATGGCATTTTGTATCGATCTTTCAAAATGGATCCATAATCTACTCAACTACACCATGTATTTTTTTCATTTACCCTACATTAAGAAACGATGACAAACAATGTACTGTTTTTTGATTTTGGCGACCGGATAGGTCCATAAGAAAAAGGTCCAGTAGACAAGTATTAAAATTAACACCCAATTGCCAATACTGTATAATTTAAAGTTATTTAATAAATTTCATTCATTTTATCTTATAAAAAACTTTCATAGAGTTTGGTGTCGCTTTTTTATAAATCGTAATGTATTAAGATCATGTATAAAATATATATATATATATTTACTGTTAAAGTAAATATTTATATTGCGGGGTAAATCATTGACTAAGTTCACTATTCAGTAAACAATGGGCTGCCCTCGGTTCAAGATCATGACCGAACACCCAGCTTTGTCAGGGGCTTTGTATACTTTTAGTGCCTACATTGTTTTTGAATGGAAATAATTACCAAGGCCATGTCCGTAGTCATTGTTAAGTGTTGACAAACTTCCTAAATTGTTTTCTTTCTTCATATAATAGACCTACTTTTTGTATCCTATATTTTGTTTGAGTAGACAATAACAGTCCATCTGTATTCCCGTGTGTATTTTTAGCCTTAATGATGCGGGTATTACGCTGATTCTTAAAACCATAAAATCATTCGTATATCCTATTGGGTATTCTACGAGTATTTTATATTAATTTTCTTATAACACAAGTCATATCTACGTTATTATGTTAATAACATCTTAATTCTAGCAATTCACCTTTCATTCTTCACCTTTATATTTTGTATTGTAAGGCTGGAGATGAAAATAAACATAAAAACTGCCACTTACAATATTGATGAGCACAATACGCATGGAAATAAGTAGGTATACGGAAGCAGCCAAAAGGAAAATAAGGGATACGCAAAAATATCAGACAATGGGTACCCGTACAATAATGATAACGTAGCATTTGTCTTAATAAAATAAAAACAACGAAATGTCTGCCCTGCCATTACGGCCACGCTACAAGTTTATGGTGATGAGGTGGCGTGCGTTTTCAAAGTTGCCAACAATAAAAATTCATATCTACTATATTAAAATAAACTGCATATTTTGTCATATAATTTGTTGTCATGAAGTGGTTTTTTAAAGTTACATCAGCGCATTCCTTAATTAATTTGAGGTGCAAGATGCAAAGTTTCTGAGAAATGTGGCAGTGTCGTGTTCGATTTGCGAACAAGACCCTCCACACACTTGTTTTTCGCGTATTAAATAACATTAGCTTAATATTTAAACACAATTTAGTATTAAATAAGAAGAGATAAGATGAATGACCAATGTAGAGGACATCATAAAGAAAATAAGGCAATGGAAATGGCGCTGGCATATGACGAGAGATAACAGGATTAAATGGACAAAAATCATGACAAGCACGAGATGGAAAAAGAAAAAGAGGAATCCGGACCATGTGGTGGGCAGACGATATAAAGAGAATAGGAGACATAACTTGGACAAGAAGATTTACCATCAGAATATATGAAAGCAGCTGGAAGATGCCTGCGTGTCACAGAACACACTGATTACCAAAAACGTGTCATATGATGTATTAGATGAAATTAGGTTATGAATCTTAAATAAGTGTTTATTTATTATACTGGGTGTCAGCAGTAAAGGTTTTCTAATAATAAATTAATATATAAAATAGGCTGCTTAATATCTACCCGCTCACCGCCCACAACCTAAAACCCTAATAAAAGACTGGCTTATGAACACGCCCTATGCAGTGTTAGAGCTCCTTTTGAGACCCACGATGTAAATACACTTTACTCACTCACTCACTCATTCACTCACTTACATATTTACACCCACACACTTATGCACTCAGGCTTGATGATAACGGGTCAAAAAATAAAAATAAAAAGGAAACGGTCCAATAAATAGGTTAAATAATGTCATTATTTTAAGTAATTAAGTTTGTTTAAAGAAGAGCTGGGAACCCTAACACAGGTATTTTTTACTTAAAAGGGTTTTCAAATCTTACACTTAGAAAAGAAAATTTACTTAAAATTAATAAAGACTTTTTATTATTTATTATTATTAAAGATCATTCGTATTGGGTTTACAAGTACATACACGGAATCAGTTTCCTGCTGCATAGATATTAATAAAATTTGTGAAATTTTTCCAATAAACCACAATCTAAGTAGCCGAAATGCTTATAACGACTTATCAAACTTTCTTAATCAGCACTTTTGAGGTGCGAAAAATAAGAGGTTTGCGTAAATAATTTCGATCTAAATTCTATGACTGTATAATAAGATTCTTTGCTGCTCTATAAAGCATCTAATGGTTTTAGCAATAAGAGTCGGTGTCCCCTAAGGAGACAGGACCTCGGGAGTACTTAATGTTTTCAATTCTCTATAATCGGTTTAGAATTTCCGGAGTTCCGTGTTGGTAATTGGATTGGGAGGCCCAGCTTTCGGGGTGAATTTTTTTAACGCTTAAGGATTGAAGTTTTTGTTTTAATCAACGTTCTTTACCCTTTTGTTAGTAAATCGTTTGCTTGATGGGCTCAATTTACTGACGAAATAAAAGCGTGTTTATTTGCTAATCGGGTACGTAATTGTTTTTTTATATAGAACATCTTACGTGACCTTTTTAGCAAGAACTGTATACGCAGCGTTTTTCGACAACTCTCAACCTTATTTAAAACATAATTTTAGTGGTTTCTATAAAATTAATTTTAGCTGTCATGTTTCATATTATGTCTTAGAAAAAAGCTTTAGCTTAGTAAAAAGCTAGTGTTTCGCAATTCATTATTATTATTAGCTATAAGAGTTTGACTTAAACTTGTGTCGGTAAATAGTTTAAGAGTACCATTTTGGGTAAGCGGACCAGCTAGCGGTAACCAGACAACATTATACTTATAGGTATGATTTTAGTGCAGTCACATTCTGCTGGCGACGTCAAGAACTTCCATGCCTTCGCCGCGGTCTGCCGACGTATATTTTTCTTCATCTGTGGCCCGTGCCAGCGCGCGTGTCTTTTCTTGTTCGAGTCTGCCCTCTTCCATTTTTTTAAGCCTTTATTAGTGTATCAGTCTGTTTTATCTATTTTATAATTTTTAGAAGGCTTATATGGCTTTTAGCTTTACCTTAATCCTGTCTCTAACTTTGTTGGTACACGTTTGATATCAGTATAAGAGAAACGCTAAAAGCGTGCTTTTAACAACAAATTTCTTTAAAGTTAAGTTTTTTTCTAAAGGTAAGTATATAAGTATTAAATATTTCTTACCTCTAAAATTAATTAAAACAGACGTTCTGTGTCACGGTAAATTATGATTGTATAATAATAACTATTCCATTTCACGAGCAAGTGGTCTGCTTCGATTTTCTAAGTAATTTATTTACATTTCCGAAGAGCTTACACGTGGTTAATGAACTCACTCTATTAATTAGTTTTGAGCTTTAATAGTTGAATTTAAATCGCACATTTATGGTAAATAGGTTTCTTTGCGGTGCTTTCAGCGCTAGACTTGTGTTAGAGTTTGTGTAGTTTACATCCCGTAATATATGTAACAGAATTTTATTCATACTATATTCTTAATAAGACCAAAATCCATTTATAAACATAGTCGTGTATAGATAAATATTGGGCGGTAACTCATCTTTCTAATAAATGTAAAGTTAAAAGGATATAAAGATTAGGATCAGCTTTTCTATTTGAAGTTGTCAGGTACTGACTGTATTCATTGAAATTCGATGTTTCATTATTATTATTTACATATGGTTAGGCTTCCGACCAAATTTCCTAAGTATATGTATGTTTAACGTTTTCCAAGCGTTATGTTGAGATTATTCTTTCGTGTACGTCATTCCACTTCAAGGAGGAGGGCAAGGTTCATGAAAATGTAGTTTTAATATTGATATATGTATGAACGCATTTCTAATGGACAAACATGAAATGTAAAGATGACTGTCTTTTATTAACATAGCTTTTACACATTTAAAGAAAACAATTTTTTAACCGGATCGAAGCTGATGATGATGAAGATGTAGTTTACAATAATACATAGCTTCAATCCGGTAAAAAGTGTTTTCCTTAAATAAAGATGACTTTTATTTGTTTTGAATACAAAAATCAATTTAAGTTACGATTTGAATGGATTAATTTTTTGTTTCACTTTAGAATTCTTATGATCAACTATGCATTTAGAGGCCATTTAAGTATTACGTAAGCAGATTTACTGTAATTTATCTCCCTTCCCCTGCTATTGTCAGCAAAAGTAAGAAAAGTTCTCAAAAATAATAGTACATAAGCGTCAACAAAAATAAACATTTTTGTTGGAATCTTCGAAAATGCATTTCGATTTCAAGCATAGACAATGTGTGTGTAATTTGTGTAAAAAAAGTAATAACTGTTGACGTAATAACTAAATGAGAAAATCAAAGACCCTCTCTTGCCCTTATAGAGCTTACGTAATACTGGAACGGCACCTTATTCACAACTAAAATACATGCTCTATATATTGGTATTATCTTATTTCATATACACATACATCTTGATTTACTTTTTTATTACTCGTACATGAAATAAAACGTCATAAATAATCATCCTTTTTGCTGCTTTATTTAATTATGACATCGTGACGTTAGAACATATTCAAAGTAGTAGTCGTTGAATACCAAAGAGAACTAGGCTATGTTATCTGTGGCTGTTTGGTGCGCAAGCTTCGTCGTTTGTTTTGGCATATCTTACGTGTAATGAAACATTAACACCGATGGCGTTCGTTAAGCTGAGTAAACAATGTTGATTAATGTATGTTGACGATACTCTCTTTGTTTAAAATAATATTGAATGATTGGTTCAATTTGATCATAGAGGCGTACAGAGTTCTCAAACATTCATTCATGGTAAGACTTATTGTAAAAAGAGCTGCGTTTTTATTTTTGGTAATCAAGCAAGCAGCGTTTGCCTAGTATTTTAGCGTTCTCAGCCCAGAGATAGGTTCGATCACCGCTCTGTATCAATGGTCTATGTGCATATTTAACACTCGCTCCTACAGTGTAGGTAAACATCGGGAAGAAACAATTATGTCTTAGACATATTGATGAAGTGAAACTTCTTTATCGACGTATGGGAGAAATTTTGTAAGAAAACGTCACGTTTTTTGGTTACGCGCCATGTTGCTTTTTTTATGGAAGTTTAGTATAGCGACGTAAAGAATATAATGTAATATATGATAATAATAACAACAATATTTTAGTTTAAAGTTTGGTTTGAAATAAGAATAACAATATATTAATTTGAAAGTGATAAAATAAAAAGACTTGTTCAAATTTTAGTGAATTAACAAGAAAAGTGAGAGTGATTATACATTTCGTTTTATAAATTCAACACGTATGAGCATGATTGTAAGTATCAGTGAATGTATTTAAATCTGTTAAAATTAGTAAGTATTAATAAATATGACTGAAAACATTGTTTTTCTTAAGGCTTTTCTATTCCACTTTCGTGAAGTTGCAAATAGTAGAAAAATGATATGTCGTAAAGAAGTTTCACTTCTTACCTGTGTACTCTGGTACACACACATATTTAAAAAAAAAGTCGACGGCGTGTGGCATAGAAACTGATCACTTACTTGCCTATTAGAGAAAATAAATGATCATGAATCATAAAGATTATGAAATCTGATGGTTAGACCTAAAAGCTTATCGCGCCATTGGTTATTTAGACGCAATCTAGGTTTTGATTTCCGACCAAATAAATATTAAAGATTAATGAGAGATTGTATCAATCCTCTCCATTTTGAGTTACGGAATTTTGTGTTAACATAGTTCCAATATTGACTTGTTCTCATATTGTTTTATTTCACCCTTAGAGCATACAGCACAGTACAAGGAAAGTAGTGGTGCACAGCAAGGGATCGAAGCTACAACCTCAGGGATGAGAGTTGCCAAACCAATACGCCTAGGCTTTTGACATGCTTTAAAAATATAAACCAGTCATATTTTTAAGGCTTAATTGACGTTTAACAATTTCACTGCTACTACGCTACTTTTGATTGATTAATACCAGATTTATGGATATTAAGGTAGCAGTGGTCAAGCAGATGTTACTTGGCAAGAGGAACAAAAAAGCAACAAAGTATTAAACTGGTGCCGAAGTTACAATATACGCAAAAGATGAAGACAATTTAGAAGGTGGATATACCTGATTAAGAAAACAGCAGGTGCGGAGTGCGGTGCGGAGTTTGCAGAGCGGCAAAGTCCAGACAGCAATGGCGAAATTTTACGAAGGTCTTTGCTGAAATAGGGCACTAGGAATGAATGACAAGATATACGTATGGTACATGGCAGAGAATGGCATAGACCACACATCAATGGCGAAATATTTAGAAAGTCTTTGCTAAAATAGGGCACTAGGCATGAATGACATGATATAGGTACGTATTTAAATATAAGTGTAAAGTGTCTTATAACGCATAGTGAATTCATACTAACGTGATATTAGCGTAAATAAAAGGGATCCATTTTATCACCAATTGATAAAAATGAGAAAATATTGGTTATACGACGCCGTAATCGGGTGTGAAGTCAGGTTGAAGTTTATCGCATTGAAATATCTCGGCGGCTGTTAGTTGTCACAGTTCCCCGTTCAATCTTGCGCACAGCCGGAAAATTCTATCGGGAAATGTGATTTTATGTTTGACCGTTTTGGTTATTGATGGTAACATTTAAATTACATTTCATAGGTCCCAACGTATTTATGTCTTAAGTGGTAATTTTCTGCTACGGTTCAGCATATGAACGTCCACACAGCTCTGATCTTCATTTTTTTTAATACTGGTATTGAACATTTTTGGAGTTCTAAAATAATAAATCGCTTGCTGAAACGGGTCTTACGTATGCACTTATAAATTTTTTTTGGAATTATAACTTTGACTATCAAGTTTTTGTCTTATAGAATAAAATGGTAGTAAATGTAAATTTAAAACTTCCTTTTTTAATATTTACATTCATAAATGTTATGATGATTAAATATTTTTTATGAACTAAGGTCGCATATAGTTTTAATAGCAAATAATTAAAAAGTAATATATCTGCAGTGTCTTGGCAGTGTTATAGACGGACCCAAACGTTTGAATTATTCAGGATATTTATGAAGTAACTCAACATAATTAGGGTTGCCACTTTATTCCGGGAGATGGTCGTCATGTTAAGTCAAGCTCGGGCAAAGTGAATGAGAGGCATAATAGGCGAGGGCAGGCAATAACCTCCCTCCTTGACCGGAATTGCCGACGCCATGCCGTCTAGAACGCACCCGTTTATCGATTTTTGAAATTCCCCTAATTTATGATTATTTTCATGCGGCACGTGCGTATTATTTATTGCCAAAGTTACATTTGTACAAATTATATCTGACAGGCAGGTATGGCTATGCTTAATTATATTATTTCCTTTCACGTGATATATGCAAACTTCGAAAGTTTTGAGTTAGATTTCATTTTTCAAGCTTTAGACAAGATCACTTTGAAAAAAATAAGTAGTAAACTTAAAGTATCTTAAATTGGGCATCTTTATAGTTTCTGGTATAAACAGCTCTCATAGTATTGAAAATTAACTTTATGCCCGTAAATTACAAATTGATACATTACTCACATAAACAAAAAGCAAAAGTAAACAAACGATGGCCCAGCAAATCGTGTTTGAGTTCGTGTCGAATGGGTAAAGAAATGTAACCGTTTACAACTCTTGTTTATTTTAACGTTAAACATAAGGTTATTTATGATCTTGTATCTCTGCTTTGTCTAATCTCACATACGGCTAAATAATCATAAACTTCGACACACAAATCAAATCAAATCAAAAATATCTTTATTCACATAGGTAGGTTAACATGTACACTTATGAACGTCAAGAAAAACTAATTAAATTAATTGTAAATTTACATTTACAACTAGTTCGCAAGGCAAAGGCGTAGAGCGGGTAAGAACTGGCAAGAAACTTTCCGCCACTCTTTTAACACAACAGCAATTAAAAACCAAACTAGAAGCATGTCTGAAAGCTATTGAAACTATAGACCACTAAAAAAACAAAAGTTATAGATGTCTTATATTATGCCCTAAAACAGAAGTGGCATAGCAAGATGCACAGATAAGGGTTCCAAGCCAAACTGGAAAAGTATGAATTTATAAACAAATGCAGGATTAAAAAAAATGATTTTTGAAATATCGCAATTCTGTCTGCGTATCCCACGTATAAAGAGGAAAAGGCAAGCACGGCATACAGATTGACAGCTGCCGCTGATCTATAAAAACAAATAATGTCTTCCTACTGTGTGTTTCAAGGAATTGCTAACCTAAAATGGTGAGTCTAGTACAAGACTTAGCGACTAGCGGTAACCAATAAATTCCGTGTCATTCTGAAGTTTTTCTGACTTGATCGTTTAATGGATTTCTTGATATAAATATTACGATAAAGAGATAGCCATAGTTCACTAAATCCGCAGACGGTTGCATACGGTTTTGAGTAGCTACTATTTCTTGAAATATAATTCCGACTAAAATTTTTAGATATATAAAGGTCGTAATAATTATGTGGAAATTATTTTTGGAATCACTAGAAAGTGAAATGGGTAGTAACGCTTTGGTACCCGACACTATCAAAGTGAAAATTCGTTTATTTAAAGCACTAACATCACTAATAAACATCGTTACAGCTAGCCTAAAATAGTTTGCTTCCAGATAGTTTTTGTATGGTTTCTTTTCAAATACATAATAAACACTAGCTGCCCCCGCGAACTTCGTTTCTCCTTGATGTGATTTAATCAGCCTACATTTTTAGTACATACCAACATGGAACATTTTGTTATGCAGAGATTGTTCGGTTTTCCTGTGATTTTCTCTACATAAACCTCAGAGTTCAAGTCATAAGTTTTTAATTAACAAATAAAAATTAATTTAGGGTTGTATGTATTTATTAACGCTGTATCATAAAAAAAATATTTATGTAAAATTGAAAAAAAAAAAATTAGGGGTGGATGACCCTTAACATTTAGGGGGATGAAAAATAAATGTTGTCCGTTTATCAGACCTACCCAATATACACACAAAATTTCATGAGAATCGGGAAAGCCGTTTCGGAGGAGTTTAACCACAAACACCGCGAAACGATAATTTTATATATAAGATATATGTATATCTTACGGACTGTTCAAAATACTTGAAACGTGGCCTAGAATAATTCTGTGACCTGACAGATACTTTTCAAGTGTTTAATTATATAAAAATAAAAGCCCGTTAGTTAACTGTCTGCCTTTGTGTTACTTGACACTATTTTAATTGCTATGTAGAGCACTATTCTCTCACGGAAATTAACGCAGCAATATATTGCTTTCTTTGATTTTAAATTACCTTGAATTTATTTATGTATGAGGCCAAAATGAAAGGCAAGACGCTGTACATTTATTATTTTTAACATGGAATTGATTTCAATATGATGCAACAGGCGATAATTGCGACATACCTGATAATATAAGCTATTTATCATGGGACTCCCGTATGCCATAATGGACTTTTAAATTGGGTCCGAGAGTCTAACGTCCGAACCCAATTTTGTATCCACAATCTCATAGAGAAAACAATCTGAGATTGTAGATTGTCAGACCGTGACAGTCTGCATCCCAATAACCAAACCCTACGAAAACAATCAATTTTTGGCGACGGATAGAATGCCATCTCTTTCCTCTCGTTCCATTTAACCGAGATTACTCTCATATTTGTTACTCAATGTAAACCAAATGAAGCAAATAAAACCCATGCACATTGTTTCACCCGTCAAACAAACTGTAAAAAATTTAAGATAAGATATTGGCGCAGTTGAACTGTCATTTTCATGCAAAGGTGAAAGGTCTATCCCACCTACCATGGCTTGTATCGACAGATGGCTATTACAATCCGTCGATTGGTTATTGACACACTTTTTACAACATTTGGATTAAGATGTCTATCTCAGATTTGGGCGTTAGTTTCGCGCTAAAAATCGTTTCTAAATCTTACCCTTTGAAAAGATAAGCGGTGACAGCAGGATGATTTTTAAGTAATTTCCATGTGTTTTTAACGTTGTTAACATAAATAAGGATATAATAAGATCCGATAAATATTTCGTAGTTTAGGCACTTAAAATCTTTAATACTAAAACTAACATGAATTGGTTTTAAAACTTAAAGTTGTATAGTCATATCTGTACTATCGTATGGCTTCTAATATCTTTAATGTAAGAGCAGTTCAAAGCGTCTTCTAAGAAGCGGCCCAGCACTAATTAATTAAATTTCTCCGTCTCTTCAAGTTTGCTAAATGTAAATTATTCATTTATATCTTCAGGTGTTTGGATGTCTTGTAATAAAAGCTTCAGACACGCTGTACGTTAATATTTATAGGATAAGTATGAACAATGAACTTATAGCAGTTTTTGTGATGAGATTTTGTTAATAGATCAATGTTTTGTCGAATGCTTTTTCTTTAAATTAAGAAGATATATTTAATGTAAATAAAGTATGTTTAAAAAATATTATATCAAATAAAAATATTTAAGTAAGTAAGTGAATCGTATAGATTATGAGGATACGATGCGAAATATTTTAATATTTAATGTAATATAGTATTTAATCACTACATAGTATAAAACTAAGTCGCTTTCTCTGTCCCTATGTCCCTTTGTATGCTTAAATCTTTGAAACTACGCAACAGATTTTGAGTTTTTTTTAATAGATAGAGTGATTCAAGAGGAAGGTTTATATGTATAATAATATCCATTAAATAGTGGAGAAGTACTGTTATTTTTGAGGTTTCTTATGTGATGTCGTAAATAATTACATTTTATCTATTTCTATTCAATACTAAGTAACCTACAATAACTTTTTTTTGTCATTTACTTTCTACGACGAATAATGGCCAATTTTCGAAGCGATTTTAACCAATACAGAATTAATCCTTAACCAATTAAATACCTTGAATACATTTTTCATTGAATATAGATCTACTAATAAAAACCTACTTTTCATCACCCGTGCGAAGCTGGGGCGGATCACTAGTTATTTTTTAATATTTAATAGTTTGTATTTATATGTGTAGAATGAATAACTTTTATTAGAAATTTACTTACACTGAATTTTGACCTTTAAAACTAAGATTATAATAAGAGGGTTATTTTAATAATATACATAGTATCTCAAATGTTTTATTTACACTTCATAGCTCTATAAATTTTTAAATGAAGTTTTATATCATTTCTTAAACCGTTATCGGGTAAAACAGAAGAAAAACTTTTCAAATTCAACTCTTGTATCGTGTTTAGGGGACAAATAATTCAAATCGTGCGTGTGGCGTAAACAACGTTTTATGATAACTCATGTGAATTTTTGCCATGTTTCACCGCGATGTGAGCTTATGTTTATGTTATTTTGTCAACACGATTTCTCAAATATTTAAGAAATTTTGAAATCGAAATGGGACAATACACAACCAATGACGGGAGTGAAGAACTGAATGGTGTGGCAACCTTTTAGCTTTTTAAGGCAACTAATTATCATGATGTGTTTATTAGGTGATAATGGAAATTTGAACGCAGCGCTGAGAGCTGAGCGGACAGAGTTCCGGAAGTGATTTTTATCTATAGACTAATATTAGCTTCCTCTTAGATCTATGGTGAAAACTGCATTAGTAATTCGATTATTCTAAATATCGAAGGGTACAGATGTTTTTTAGTAATACAAAGTATTACTCTAGAAGTTGTAACGTCTATCGTATAAAACTTTATAAAGTAGACTAAATATTTATGACTAAATGTTTCATTAGCAGTTAAAAATATTCAGTTAATCGTTTTGTATAAATAAGCAATGTTAATGAACCCCAAACAGCTGTGTGTCGGTAAACTGTTTTATAGAATTTAAATGTTCAAAGCAATCTCGTTTTCTACAAATAAACTGTTTATTTTTAAGGAATTAATTGTTTGTATATAATATGTGCTATTAAAATTTTGTAAAGTTGAGTTTTTTCATTTGTTTTATACAAGTGAAAAAACTCAACTTCATTTCACTTGTTTTAAAAGGCCGGCAACGCACTGGAGCCCTCTGGCATTGAGAGTGTCCATGGGCGGCGGTATCACTTACCATCAGGTGAACCTCCTGTCCGTTTGCCCCCTGTTCTATAAAAAAAATGACAAGAGTCAATTCGACCGTTTTTGTTGAAAAAAGGAAATGCATGCAAGATCTGGCTGACTCCTTAAACAAACATCTACCTACGTGGATAAATGTGTCAATTAAATTCTTCGTCGAATTGAATTATTTTCGTTTATATACAAAATGTCTCGTGCGCTTAATTGATTTAATACTTCATTTCCTTTATGCTGACGTTTTAAAAAATTGAGGCTACACTTATTTGTTGAGGATGTTGACAATTTCATGCTACATAACGGTTATTCGAGAGTGCAACGCGTTTCCTAATTACACGTAAAAAGTACGTTCAAGTATTTTTACAATGCGATGAAATGCTAATAGCTGTTGTTTTTGTGGGGCGTAGTTCCCACACCTTATTAACTAGTGTGTTGAAGCGTTATGTTTAATTCAAGACGCGATGTAAGTGCCGAGAGCGCTGGTAGGCTGAATTGTAACTAATGCTGGGGTGGCGCTGCTTCATAAAAGCTGATGTTTCTTGTCTTAAAACAAAAATGTGCGCAGCGTGTTACAATGAAGTTACATTAAAATAATTTACGTGTATACAAGAACAGCCGAACTTCATTTAGGGCCTGTTTCACAATGTATGGATAAAGTACCAAATAGCTATGCAACAGATAAATTATTATTTATCTGTTGCATAGCTATTTTAGCAAAAATACTGTTTATGCTACCAATAATTTAAAAATAGCTTATTTGTAACTTATCCGGACATTGTGAAACAGATCCTTAGTCGGATGGTTTCATGTACTGTAAAAACGACAGTTAAATATAAATAATAATATTGACTCAATACGTTTATAGTAGTATCAAGTCAAGATCACTCAGGGTCGAAGTGTAGGACTTTATCAAAAATATTGATTAATTCTTCTTGTTATTTTCGACTATAAAAAACACCGGAACAGGTTATCAGTTTAAAGCGAATTTTGTATGGAAAATTCTTGTCTTATTGATGCGACTAGATCGAGCCAATTGATTTCCTACGCAAGGACAGGCATACCAAAGTTCATCTGATAAGTATTGCAGGACTGCCGACTTCACTACAAACATGGCATTTGTCGTATAGTGGTTTAAGTTCCGTGTTTCTTTCTCTCTTTTTAGACGTTTTAGTAAACGTATAGCTGGATTGTTTATATTAAAAATTATGATAACAAGCTTGATGTTATGACCTGGATCTACAAGCGAAAATTTTCCACTGAACTTATGTACGAGTAAGTCCTTATACAAACGAAATCATCACTACATATATCGTTTTAAGCATAGTACTTTTTTGCCTCTATCTATCAAATTATGTTTACGCTGTGATGAAAAGGGATATCCGTCTCAATTAAATTTTAGAATAAATAATTATAATGTTGGCATACTACACAGGTGCACTGTTATTGTAATAAAAAAATCGCATCCCTATAAAATTTAAATTTCTAAGTACTATATTTTATATTAAATTAAATTGATATATTAATGAACACTGATATTATTTTGAAATACATATAATTAATTACGTCATTTTAGCTTTCGTTTACGTGTGTAACGTATCGGTGTTACGTGACTGTATGATACTATTACGATATTGACATTCAAATTGATCGACTAATGATAGTGCTTCATCTGTGTCCAATCAGAGGCAATTCATCCTATTTCCTACAATAGCACAATTTAAGCGATAAAATGAATCGTTTAGGCGTCATCGTAGCAATTAGTAACAAACTTCTTTGGGCATAAGTCAGACATCTGTGGCTGTGTACGTTTTCTATACATTTAAACTTGGAAATAACACCGAAGGATTTAAGATAATTATTGTATACATATACTAAAAACTACTAATAACAACTGCGATAGTAAAAAAAACATAAAAACCCGCGTAATTAAAAACTTAAAACCAAAGAGTAAACTGTAATACTCTCATAACAAACGTTTATTGTCTATGTCAGCCATGGCACATTTCCACAGCCCGCATTCACCAATTAGCGGGCAATAAAATGATTGCTGATCGATGAGCACCAAACATAATCAGCATTAGATAACCTTGTTAACCGATTTCGCAGAATCGTAAAATATATTGTTATGATTTATCTTGCCTGCTCGAATTTCAATTAAATTATATTATAAATTGACGTCATAACATTTCCTTAGTTAGTTTATAGCAATTTTTGGCGCTGTTAAAAGAAAAAGTTGGTTCTTAACCGTAGAAGCTACTGATCAATGTGCACATAGAAATTCCAATGGTGCACAGCCGGTTCGAACCAATCTTGGAGTCATGTTCAAGATTGGACCCACATGAGTCGCACGCTGAAACTACTAGACCACATTGCAAGAGCAGTGTTGGTACATACAGAGACGATAATTCGTTATGTAGAGTAACGCTCTATTATTTTTTATCTGTATGTATAAAATCCAAAAAGAATGTAAACCAAGTAACAGCGTAGACTATGTATTTATTTTTCCAACTTTGCACTATTGAGTTATTTGACAAACAAGTACCTACAAAAGCAAATGGCTCAAACAGTTGAGTCTATTTCAAAGCACGTAATAATGTTTACGTCGAAACGCTAAAGTACGTTTAAGTACTATTATTTATTCTGCGGTAAAAGCTTGGTGCCTCAAAGTTAGTGTGGAAGTTGAAACAACGACACGGTGTCGGTGCCATTTTTTCATTTAGTTTAAACGTGACTGAATCACATTCAAGTTTTGACGTATAAATTCGAAACGATAAAATTCAATTTCACTGAAAATCTACGAGTTTTTAAAATCTTTTGAATAAATATTATACATAAAATGCCCCAATAATTATATTTTTTATGTTGATTTTTTGAATTGAAGATGGTTCAATGCTATTTATCTCGTTTTATATATCAACTCTTATAGTTCAAGAAAACACTTTTTAACGGATTGAAGTTATGTATTATTGTAAACTTATAATTATTTAAACATAATTTTAAATTTATCCGAAGTTTCGCGTGCTTTACAGCGTGCGTGGTCACGGTCACAAGAGTTGTCATTCTTATATTGCCATCTCCTTTCGGAGGTTGGCGATCATCGTGACTACTTTAATTTTGGGTGTCGCGCTTCTGAACAAAGACTTGGTGCTTTGACCATACCATTGTGTAAGATTCTTCAACAAAGACGTGCCTGCTGCCAAGTCTACCTGCCACTATGTCTTGTATGATTAGTTCAAGAACCTCGTATTTTCTGGTGTTACAGATAACGTGTCCGAAATATTCCAGTTTCTTTTTTAAACCATAGTCATTTTAGTATTACCTGTTATTAACATAACTTTTACACATTTTCTTTACATAGTCATTTTGTTTTTGTGCATTCTGTCCAGCACGGTTGTATTTCGTATGAGGGGTCTGTCCAATACATTTTAACCACACATAGATAAACCGAGACATATTCATTTGGAATATGTTTTCTACTAATTAATAATAAAGAAACGTTGGTTTATTTTGTTCTGATCTTAATTTAGGTAAAGGGGAAATTCTGACAGTGAAATACTAAAAATATTTACTTTATCTAATCTTTGAATTTAATATGCGTTTAATCTTGGAAGACTAAGAAAAAGACACTTAACTAGATTATGATGAAGAGCAAGAAAATATAATTTCTGGTCGCGACTGGCGGGAAAGTAGATTTGTTGAAAGAAAAAGTTCGTTTAATAAGACGCAAACTAAGAATATCAAAAAGTTATAACATCAGCGAGATAATTTCGTTTTGAAACTTTGACAATGTACTTGAAATCAAAGTCTAATTTAAAAATATTATATTTTTCTCACAATCGAATCCATATTAACATTTGTACCTTACTACTGTTTGTTGATCGGAATAGTTTGATTTTTACAACTGCAATTTAGAATTAATAAATTCCAAATTATATGTAAATGAATATCCTTTATCTTTAAACGAGCAATTCTTGTATATATATATATATATATATATATAGTAATTGGAATCTCGGAATTGGCTCCAACGATTTTCATGAAATTTAGTACAACGGGGGTTTCGCGGGCCATAAATCGATCTAGCTAGGAATCATTTGTAGACAATGTAATTTTATTCGTGTTTTATTAACTTAGGCATAGAATTGCTCGTTTTAAGATGTCAGTCAAATAAAAACTTAAATATGAATATAATTATCTTTATTCGATAATTATATTCATATTTCATCATTTTATTAGTATGTAATTCGTACTGAAATATAATTTCCAAAAAACACAGTTTCTATAAATAAATAAATACCGAGCAAATCTCGGGCATCCAGGTACTACATATATACTTAAATAACAATCTGAAGGTGTTAAACCGTAATTTTTTAAGTCTGTAAATAACTTAAAGGTGTGTGTAATTATCTCCTATTTGATAGTGTAAATTACTTCGACCTTTACGCGGTCTGGCTACGCGTCGTTGTAATGCGACAGCAACTGACTTGCGGACAGACGGCCGTAACAATGTTTACGAGTGCTTGGAAGGTGTTTTCAAAGATAAATGCTACACAACACTGAATGGCAATTAACTATGGATGATAAATACTACATATTATAGTAGTAGATTATTTTTTATATACAAAGTCAAAAATAGAAAATTTACAATTAATATAATTTGTTTTTCTTACGTTCATAAGTGTACATGTTTATCTATATGAATAAAGATATTTTTGATTTGATTTGATTTGATTCAAAACCGTTTACGACGACATTGTTTAGAACAATACATCGGTTATATTGACCAAATTCAAAGGTCCCGGCTGAATTCTATTAGACTAGTAGTCATCGGCTGTTACAATTATCGGCTTTTAAGACCGAATATGAGCAGTCCTTTCGACGTCGTTATAATAATTTGTGTTCTTTCACATGACCTTATCTTAGAAGTATACAAGTATTCTATTAATTTTTAGTAGAAAATATAAAATATAATAATAGGACACCTCCTAATTAGGGACAGACAGTTTTCTATATCTGTTTGAGGAACCTGAAATATTGTTACGGTGTAATAAAAATCACCTCCATCCAGGTTTAAGCAGTTCAGTTATATAGGAGAAGATATAATAACATAGTTGTAGTATGTTTTTTTATGTTTAGTATTGCTATTTGTGTGTGTATGAGGAAGAGTAAAACTATTTTAAACATAAAAGCACACCCCGGTGAATGGAAAGTAGGTATATAAGCGGTGTGGCAAGGTATCAAATTACCCATGCGGTTTTGTATTTTATTAATAATAGTTTTAATTAAACCAGATGATCGTAATGTAATATGCAGCAGACGAGTTGGTGTTTATTTTTACATATTTTAAATGGGACATCAATTACTTATTTAAATTATAGGTTCAAATAGATAAATACGGCATGAATCCAGATAAACAAAAAAAAATAAGATCAGACGAAATATCATACGTATATATGCAATGAAATTATTTGGCTTTAGATTATGATAGTGGCAAATTACCTTTGCAGTATCATAATTTTAATCATTTTTACTCGTATTAATCACTTCACAGGTTTTTGTAATAGTAGGTAATGTAGCTTGTACGAACAATTTACTTAATATTTTATCAATTTACGTAAAATATTGCATCAACTTTAACATCGCAATATTTTAAGAATTGCTTTCTAAACTTTTTTCTTTTTTTCAGGTAAGCACCACTCATCATTTAAGCAAATAAAACACTCGCTGTTCCATGTTTCAAAATACGTTGATTAGATATATTTCTTGCGACGGAAATTAGTAAAAATAACCCTCACAATATACACATATGACAGTCATGCCATCACTTTTTCATGACCCATTATCGAACTTCAAACACAACAGACAATTAATTATATAGCGTGATATACTTAGATATCATATATGTATACAAACTAAATGCTAAATTCTGTATTTTAAGTCATCTTTTATTTCAAGTTAAAACTAATTTAAATAGCTCAAAATTAGTTCTAGTGTCAATGACAAAGTTTTGAGTTTCATTCGATTAGCACAGACATAAAAAAGGCAGAATCCGCCTCAAGCTTTGTTAAGTTTTTTGCTATTTTCACAACGTTTACAGATTGCTAGTCTAGCTCTAAATAGGTTTCTTAACCTATTGTCTGGTTCACAAAAAATCCATTTCGATAAAATTGCAATTGCAGTTTTTATTGACGTCTTTTGTTAAGTAGCCATGGCACTTATATTTTTAAGAAATATTTGAAAATTACGCTTAAAAAAGCAGAAATGCGCGTTGTGCGTTCCCTAGTATAAATTCTATATTTTTATCATTCGTCGGGCATTGAACACACAATCTTTAGGTTGTAGTTACTGTAATGTTAAGATACAGGCTAGGCCTAGTTTAAACACTAGTGCTCATAGATGTATATTATGTATAAGGTTAACCACAGTGAATATTGTATATAGAATGTAATGTTTGTTTTCAGTCAAGTAAATAAATTTTGTATTCTTTATTACTATGTTTTACGTAATCCCTTAGAGGACCGGAGGTTACTGGGTATAACTTTTCTTAGATGATTATCTTTATTTTTTTTATCATTTTCTAGACGCTTAGATTACGATATGTTTTTATAGTACTCTAACAATACGTGACGCATGGCCATGACAGCAAAGTGACAAATGTGTCAATTGTCGCGATCGGGTTCGGACAAATCGAGTGTGTCAACCCTGTCCGTTTGGGATCGTGACGTCACTTTGGGAGAATTTATCGTCGATTCGAATTGCTTTCAACGCATTCGAGAAATCGAAAAGATGATTTATTTCTTAGGGATGTTTGGGGCTTGGTTAAAATTCCGGGTGGAGCTTATGGAATGGTATAGATTTTATCGACATGACACTTTTTATATACAAATAGAGGATAATAAATATCGCTTACAGATGTACTATGTAGACTAGCCGGGGATTAATTAGATCTTAAGAATTCAGATATTATTCAAGACTGCCTTTGGAAAGAGCAGATGTGACGTAAAGCAGCGAGGGGTATATGAGTTGTCAGTGTCAAGTATGACTACGAACTAGCATTCCTGTTTCATTTTCAAATAATAATTTATTTATTTCAGTAGACACTAAGTCTATATAGTTATTATTGTGTTTATTAGTTTAATGATAGCCTTTCCTATTTAATGATAACGTGCTGTTATGGCACCCCCGCGTGCGCTCTCTACAAAGAAGATGAAGAGAAATTGATTTTTTAATTATATATAAATGCTGATACGTTTCTAGTATTCTGATATCAAAACTTTGTTTATAAGCCACTGAAGGCTGAATAATCGTACCTCTATTTCATGTGAATAAAGAACGTAGAATACATGAAATAGTTTAGAAATCAACACATACAGGCTTCCTTGGACGTTGGAATGACAACTCGGTAACCTAATACTCGTTCTCCCATTTCAAAGCGTCCATGCATTCAATGCAGTACTTAATGAGCGATGCATTACGATCTATTGAACATACATATATGCTATTGATACCTTTATTATGTAATTTAAATTGAAACCACAATATAACATTATTTAATTTATAACAGGCTTAACCATCAACCTGACATCTTTTTCACTGACGGTTGTAATCAGAATCATAAAATTAAATATGTAGTTACAAGTAATATATCGACGCTGCCCAAGATCTTCAATTCTAGGTCAGAATCACGCTAGGTGATTAAAAAAACCTATGATTCGGTAAGGAGCTATGACGCTACATATACACAGGCATGTCAAATTTATCTTCTGTTAAAAAGTGTCTTTACTATTTTTTTTTATAAAACAAATCACAAACAAACGGACAGGCTCATCTGATCTGATTTTAAGTGATACCGCCGGCCGTGGACACTCTCAATGCCAGAGGGCTCGCGACTGCGTTGCCGGCCTTTTAAATATTGGTACGCTCTTTGCTTGAAGGACCCTAAGTCAAATTGGTTCGGAAATACCGCAGTGGGTAGCTGGTTCCACAGCTACCCACAGCTGGTGCATTGCAAAAAAAAAAAATAACAATTCGTTATAATTATTGGGAACCGAGTATTATTTGTGAACTCGTTTAAGTAAAATATACCTGTGTCAGGGTTCTTATTTTTCCATAACAAAATTAATAGTAAATTCTACAACACTATTTTTTTTCATTTTTTTTCTAACTGTGGACAACACGCGTGAGTGAGTGATTGATTGAGTGAGTGAGTGAGTAAGCGAATGTCCAACTACACGTTAGGTCTCAGAAGCATCTCTTACTTTGCGCAAGATGTGTTCATAAGCCAGCCCATTAACCGTTTTCTTAGATTCTGGACGGTGGGCGGGTAGATATTAAGCAGCCTATTTAATTTATTATAGATATAGTCGGCCTGAATATTGCGTCTGGCAAAGTCAATCGTTACTGTCTGACCGACGACAACATCCCTATTTTACATATAAATAACGGGAATTGATTTACGATGTATGTTCAATATGTTACTAATTATAGTGTAGCTTAACAATTATGTTTGTGCAATATAGCAACCGTAAAACGTTGACTTGCTTTTGTCACATCTATTAACGACTAACGGTTCGTTTTATCAATAAAATAAGCACTTTGTATTGAAAGTCGAACAATAACAGACCATAAAATGATGATGTGCAGAGGCCGGTTTATTGTATACAGAGAGTGGCTAATAAATAAATATAGTTTATATAATTTAAAGAAAACACTTTTTACCGGATTGATGCTATGTATTATTGTAAACTTATAATTATTTAACATAATTTTAGATTTATCCGACGTTGCGCATGCTTTACAGCGTGCGTAGTCACCCTGACCTCAAATAATTATAAGTTTACAATAATACATAGGTTCAATCCGTTACAAATGTGTATTTTAAATGTGTAAAAGCCATGTTAATAAAAGAAAATACTAGTTTATATAATGTTTAAACTTAATATAAAGGAGCAAATAAAATTGAACGTAGTATTACAATTTTATCGACATTAGATAATCTTGAACATTATAAAATGTTGAAAACTAAATTAATTGTTATTTGGTTTATATGAGATTTGAAAGCAGTGAGTGAAAACTAGGTTTTTGAAACTTAAAAATGAAACAGCATTATTCTTAATTAAGTCTAAATATCAGTAGCTCTGTTGAAGTAATATTGAATTAGTAAGCTTAAAGTAGATCATTTGTTTCATATATCATTCTTATCAGATTCGATCATGCATGATATACAATGCTCGTTAAACGTACAAGTAGTCGGCTTCCATGTGGGAGTCGAGCAATGAACATATTTCTATTTTAAAATGTATATTCCATACGGCGTACGTGCTTTGATTGCATAGGTTATAATTCCTTATACAGGTTTATAGCCTTTGATAAAGCCTTTGATGGTGAAGCTGTGATTCCTGAAAAATATAACGATTGCAACAATTTAGCCCGTTTTAACATTTATCATGATGTCGTGTGCGACTCATTTGCCTGTACATAATAAAGAAATATTTTCACTTTTGTTTGCATTCAATAGGCTCCGAAACGGGTTGAATGCTGTCTCTATTAGAATTCTACATTTTTTATTAATTACTCAATATTTTCTAAAAGTCAATGCTCAGTGAAAATGAAATCCAATGTATAAAAAAAATACAATAAAAATACTTAATAATTGAATTGAATTTTATCAAAGGCACTATTAGAAATATTTTTGAGTTATGAATTAGCACTACAAACAAATGAATCCTTTGGACGCTACTTATGTGTGTAGTTGTATACACGTATAATAATCATAAACAGTTATACAACTTAAAGTGAAAATGTTTTCTCGCCAACACTATGACGATTACAGTCCTTTTAATACGTTACGTTAGTTACGTAATGTGTAATATTACATCTTAAGAATACCATTGAAATCTTGTTACTGCCAGTACTGGCTCAATTGATCTGGAAAACTAAGGATAATTTGCAATTTGCATCGCATAACACGTCATATTACTTTCACTGGGTTCTTGCGTTTCGTCTTGGAAATCGTATTACCGTTGATGGAATTGTAATCTTGAACTTTCAGCTAGTACTTCGACGCTTAAGAACTTAAAACAAACTCGATTACTTACCCTAGCATTGATAACCTTTGTGCAGTTACACTACGAATAACTCAGAAGACTTTAGTGCAATGATTAGAGTGGGCACATATTCTCACTGTATTTTTGATAAAACGTAGTTTGAATGATACAAAAACAATGTGTAACTACATACCATCATATGAAGCATTTTGCTAAGTCCAAAGAGACTTCAATTTTTCGGAGTTAGTTGTGTATGTAATAGATTAACAACTAATACATACTTTCAAAATTTAAATTTTATTCATACACTGCAAACAAAACCCTGCCTAAGAGTATAAAATAAATAAAAAGAAACTTGCTGGACTTGTTCAGCCGTGCCCACAGTAGCACTTAGGAAATTATTTGGCGATTCATTTTTTTATATTGAACCGATTTTTAAAAAAAGGGAGTTTTTAGTAGTATACCGAAAACAGAAACTATAAACTTTTGTCCACTAGGAAGTCTAATTTAAAACTTATTCACACATTTTATACAGATAACACGCAACCCAACAAAATTAAGTGGCCACTACAGAGGCACCAAGGCATTGAAAATAAGCTTTCTTAATTCAAATTATAGTATCACAATATATCGACTATATATTTATCAAAGTGAGCTTTTCTAGCTTGCCAACGTAGACATACAAGCCATACATTAGACGGTAAAACAAATTAAACGCGGTTTGCAATGAAATCGTCAATCTTCATTGCAGTATTCGTGTTCTTACGGAGAAATTATGATGTCAAACAACCACGATAAGTGGTTATTATGTCGTGGTCTGACAGGCAACTGAACATCGTCTCCTGTATGTGAGAATTACAAAAAAGCCTTAGGTGCGATGGTAATTGTGGTGTAAACTTTAGGTATATTTACAGCGGTTAGACATGCAAATGCTCTTTGCGAATAAAACAAATAAGAATAAAAATATTGGTAAACTAAAAGAATGGTGTCCTCAATGCGTTCGTTTCACTGTAAATAAATCTGCGACACAGAATCTAATAATTGTATTAGAAACTATTTTAATAAGTGTAATTATTGTTTTCGAAAGATTTTAGCGTAAGGCCTGGGTTTGGTTTTCTAAAAGAATATTATAATATATAGGAAACCTAGATTTCTTAAAAAATATTAATAAAACTCAAACTGAATCGCGTCTGCCCCATGCTTCATTGGAGTTTATGGGACTTCACAATCAAGTTATTATGAAAAGTGTCAACATATTAGGTACACGTTTTCCAAGTTTAATTATACCTACCATGGAAATACCATAGTTGCCATGGTTACAAACACCTCATCTTTTATATACTCTTACTATATATAACCCCCGTTTAAAGTCCGTGTACGTTAAATACCGTTTCTATATCTTAGGTAACGAATAAATATGAGTAGATCGTGCTGTGAAAGGCATAGAAATTAGTTAGGGCCACAGGGCGGGTGTTTAGATAAGTCATAATAAAAGTGTTTACAAACATTTATGAGTGAACTCGGGGTCAGTTGATGCATGTTAGTAATTAACATTCGACCGCAACAAGTACCTACTACAATTTTGATACAGCCGATTAGCGTTTCTGTACATATTTTTAACGAACATTATACATGTCTTTGCATTTATTTTATTTATTATTTATTTAAGATTTCTGTATGTATATAGGATGTCTCATATTTTATATGTTTAAATTTTTAACGTCTGGCTTGTCTGGAAGAAACTGTTAGCGGTCTTACGCCCATTTACATCCATTGCTTCATTTAATATTTTTTTTAATAGAACAGGGGGCAAACGGGCAGGAGGCTCACCTGATGTTAAGTGATACCGCCGCACATTTCTCCTGTTTCGTGTAATTGTGATGTAAATAAAATGTTATTATTATTATACATCGTATTTAGAATAACTGTTGACGAAAAAAAAGAGTTGTTTTTATTTGTAACATTCATTTCTTGAAGACTTTTCTTTAATCTAAGATTCAAAGTCTTGACTTGATTCTGAATATTTATGTTCAAAGATTTCGCATTGTGTTATCATTTCTTATTTATTCTTTTCTTTGTTATAGTTGCTTGGAATTGATGACTTGTAAGGCTAAGACTCCGCGCATTACTCCTTATTATGTATTAAAAAGTGGTTACGTATTATTAACTACGTTAGAATTACTTACTGATGTTTACGAATTTAATGAGATCAAACAAATAAAGAAAAATGTGTTTCTTTATAAAACGTGACTCTTAATGTTATGTCGCTCTAACATTTTTGTATCAATTAAAAAAATTTTTTTTATTTATATTAAGTAATACTATTTTTATTTATTTATATGATTTATAATTGAAACACCACCATAAATATAATTAATGTGTTGAAAAATGATTTAACATGTTCCGTAAAAACACGTGAAACAAATTATATTCAAATTATCATGAAATAGTATATTAAAATACAGGCAAAAATCACACTAAAAACTATTAAAATATTTTACCACATGATAACATTCATCCGTGGATTCAATTTATTTTAACAAGGATTTCAAAGAGCAGTGTTACCACACTTATGTTCTCGACCCACATAATTATAATTCAAAAATTTTAGCTGGTGGTTAACCGTAGAACTATGTTAACTAGCTTCACTTGTGGTCGAACCCGCTTTGAAAGTTTTTCAGAAAGAGTATTATAGTTTAAATTCGCATCTATTTAAAATAAGCGCGAAGACCTTCGCGTAGAAACATTAGGTACCTCTATAAACTCAAAAATATCTTTATTCATATAGGTCAACAAGTACACTTATGAACGTCAAAAAAAACAAATTAAATTAATTGTAAATTTACATTTACTACCAGTTCGCAAGTCAAGTATAGAACGTTACATTAAAAAAACAGGTTCTTTTTGCACTTCAAATAAATACAGTTCCATAAACACAACATTGTACATAATTTTTTTATGGACTACTATTTACCTACTTTGGGTTACACTTAGGTAAATATGTATAATGGCAATCATTTCTTCTAGGTAATTAACTAAACTAAAAGTACCTTTAAATTAGGTATTCATTTCAATGAGTTTTATTAAATTATCAGTATGGATAGAACAATGCGGTTATCGTGGCGTTATCTATGGGTGTGGTTTAGATCTAGATTTGTCATTCAACATTGTATAAGCAACAGATATAGTATGATACACATGCTGTGTCTCACGTAGACCATTACAAACATAGGTATTTTATTTATTTATATCACCTTTTACCCGAAGGGCTTAGGTAGATTACACGTGTCTCCACTTGCTACGGACCTCATACATCCCTCGCTTCGTCCACTTTCATGACATTCACTATGCTGGTTATGGAGACTTTTAACTTCTGTAAGTTTAAATCGGGCAAATTTCTAGTAGCAAATCCAGGAGGGATTTACTCCAGGTATGTACTAAAAGGCCTGCTCAACCACTTCACCATCCACAGTTGCCATATTACACGTTTTGAACCTATAAGAAAATAGTATTTTTTTCGTAACTGGCTGTAAACATTTAATTAACAAAACGTCGTGACAAACGCGTTGCGTTGAAAATTGCGATGTTTCACGTAACAAAAAAGGACGAAAACTGGATCTAAGATAAAAATTGTTTGGACGTGTTACAATGATTCAAAGCTAGCAAATGAAACTCTGTTGTATTTAAATGTACTATAAACTTTTGAATAGTACAATTAACTGTTATTTGTCAATATTAACATCGAACAAGGGCCCAAATGCCACGTCCATTCCAAATACGTCGTGATAGAGTACATTACGTCAATATCGATAATATGGCCAATTTATCGGCTCGTTGCAATATAATCATTGTCGGTTAGTGAACCAGAATACCAATTACCTAATACAGTAAATGATCATGTCCTCATATTATGGCCTCAAAAATATTACCGATTACTTACACTGTTTATATGAGAATAAAACAAAGGTTTTAAGTACCTCTGTTTTTGCACGATTTATGAACTTTCATTTAACTCAAAAGATTCAGCTCTTCGGTAGTTACGCAGGAAGCTAATAATTCATATATTTTACGCAGACATCTGCTATTAGTCTAAGTAAAATAAGATCCTATTGGCTATGGCTACGTTTTGCTATTATTAAATAAAATAAATAAAACTATTTAACGTAACTATAGACTTGTAAATAGCCTGCAATTTATTCCAATTAAAGTACATTTATATCTCAAGGTTCTTATAAATGCATTGCAATAAATGAAGATATAAAATGTTTCTTTAGCAATAGCTGAATATCTGATTAGTTCCATCCCTAAAATAGGTAAGTGAATGGAGACGATTAATTAATTTAAGTACTACTGTGAAGTCCAGATCAAAGCTGCCGCGGCTAAGTAACTGAGTTTAAGGAAATTAGAATTATTCCGTCATTAACAGTAATAACTAACTAAAATATTTAAATACTGGCACTATACGGGTATCTTATGAAACAATTTATCACTGTAATTCATATTTGTAAGACTTTTATTTTGATAAACGGGCAAGGCAAAGGCCATCCCTTGTAGTTGCAATTAAGAATTTACTTTTATATGCTTAAGTATTTTTCTTACTTTTAGTATTTTCCAGAGCTTTATAAATTGGACGTTGTGGATTTAATGTATTACCTCCTTTGGATAATTACAACGTATTAAGCGTTAATAAGGCAGCTTCAAATAATAGTACGAAAATATTTAGTTTACGGGACGCTGTATCGTTAGTATATAATTACAATACTGTTAAATAATTTTTATTTATTATTTTAGTACTTATTAACATTATATTTTTATCTTAGAATTCTTTACAGTCTATTCCAAAACGATAAAGTTTTACATCATACCCAAACTTAAAGGCAATGTTAAAGTGATTGATGACAAATTGTAATGAAAATTAGATTAATAAATTGTTTCGAGAATCCTGTATAAGCCTAACAATTACGTAAGAATTAGATATTCATTATATTATTACTCAGCTTTTATTCTAAACCCTTACATATTGCAGATATGTTTTTTTTTAGAAAGATTAGGTCAGCGACTTCTAATAAACCACACTGGCCACGAAAAACGACAACTATTGCTGGGGGTCTAGTCAAGACGGCTTAACAGTAGTGTATGTAGAAAGTCGAAAACTAAATTTGTATAAAAATGACAGCTAGTGTCGACAGTTGGTCATTTTCATACAAATTTAGATTTCGACTTTCTACATACACTACTGTTAAGCTGTCTTGACTAGACCCCCTGGATGCGGCCGCGCACTAACTTGCTCACAGATGCACCATTTACGCGCGTCCTCACTTGTTTATTTTCTTTTCTAAATAGTAAATAGCAGAAAATAGGGTTAAAGTAAATAAATTATAAATGCGAAATCTATTCAGATTTTCATATATTCTTTGTGCCGTACGTGTTTTCTAAACTTTCCGACAATTTCCCTAACTGCCTGAACGCAATGTGAACAAAAGGAAATCAGATCGAAACACCTTTGGGAAGCTTCAAATACCAAGCAAAGGGCCGGTCCCCTGAGAGTTCGGGTGTAAGAGATCAAAGCGATGCGAGATATATAGCCATATAGACTATAAAGGAAACGCCCGGAACTGACCGCCGTGAATCACGAAATTTTATGTGTTTAATAGGTGGAAGTGTGGTAATGTTTAAGAATCCGAGAAATATGAAACGGTGGCTGTGATTTATGTTTAACTGAAATTTAATTGC
Organism: Pieris mannii; assembly: GCA_028984075.1. Taxonomy (NCBI): domain Eukaryota; kingdom Metazoa; phylum Arthropoda; class Insecta; order Lepidoptera; family Pieridae; genus Pieris; species Pieris mannii. The sequence continues at coordinate 6,166,641 of CM054783.1, forward strand.
TGTATACTCGTTTTCTTTTAAAAAGAGAAACTATTTTAAGAGTTATTTAACAAATCTTATAAAATTACGTTGAGTTAGCAAACTCCTTAGTGTAGTTATTTTAATTTTTTTTATAGAGAGATAGGGCAAACGGGCAGAAGACTCTGATGTTAAGTTTTATCGCCCATGACGCAGCCATTAGGCTAACCATTTCTTTGTCGGTCTGAATTTGTACACAAATCTGCAATACAAATATATTTTTATTCGGAACTTGGGCACATTTTACGCGGTAGGGAAAAGTTTGCACATACTTTTAGTAAGAGAAACATACAAACAACTTCACTCATCGAAGAAGAGTATACAAGTATTATTAGTTATCTGTCAGTGCGTTACTTAATTTACTTAATTTACTTCGTCAGCCACCGGTTTTATGCTCGATTTTTCTACTCAAACACAGAGAAATAAATTTATTTTAAGATTTGTGTTCTGTGTCAGGCTCCTCCATCGTTTTGGCAAATCGTCATCATTTCGCGGCAACTTGTTACACTAAAATACCAAAGAAGTGCTTAAAATCTAACATATGCATGTAAATTTAATACCAATTGAGTATTTTAGTATAGCGATTCACCGCCATATTTCATGAGCCAAATGATAAACTGGACATATTACGGTTAAAGTCTAGCAAGATCCGTTAGTTTCAGTGAGTTTATCGCTACGATAATTAAGATAACGTATCACAAGTGTCTGCTACGGTTTGGAAAGTAAACGATCCTGAGGGCAACTGACAGCTCTGATATCAAATGGACAGGTTTGGGGTCTAACTGTAATGGCTTCAAAATCAATTGCATATATTGTAAATGAGCATTTTTGTATCTTTGCTATATGGATTTCATTTGTGATATTTCTTATAAATTGTATCTGCGAATTAGTCTGTTATACATAGCTTTAACACATTTAAAGAAAACACTTTTTACCGAATTGAAGCTATGTATTATTAAAAACTTATAATTGTTTAACATAATTTTAAAATTTTCCGACGTTTCGCGTGCTTTACAGCGTGCGTGGTCACGGTGAAGACAAAGGGGTGTTGAATGTCAAAATGTATTACAGCTGTAGATTAAGTGATATCTGTATTTTATTACTACTTTCTCACAAATTTGAAAAATTTAATATTATGTTAAATTATTATATGTTTATAATAATACATAGCTTCAATCCGGAAAAAAGTATTTCCTTTAAAACGATCTAGCTATTTTAAGACTAACCTTATTTACTAAATAGGATATTTAACATTAGAAAGTGTTCATTTAATTACAGTTTTTATTAAGGGAAATGCACTCTGTTCTGGTGTACTATTTTTTCCACTTACTACTCTTAAGATCTTAAGACTAATTTGCACGCAAACTAATTCACTTATTCGAATGTTTTTGTCTATTACTTCTCACTAGGCCCGTGGTGTCAAGAAGTTGATAGCCCCGACATTCACGCGTGGAGCCTTTGTGAATGGGCTCCAGTCTACAATAAGGTCGTGATGGAGATCGTCATTGCGAATGTATTAGGAGCCATTTGTTATATAACATTCCTCGATAGATGGACTATCCTATATTATTCTAAATCCAACCCGTTACTATGCAAGCGTATTTAACTGAACGTAAACTTTACACAAATTAAATAAGATATTGCATAAATTCTATAAATATCAGAATGTTAGCAGACGCATTTTATCTTTCTGTAAATATTTTAGATAGATTGATAGATATGATAGAATGTTTAAAAATCGTAGTTATTAACAATATACAGTCAAAAACGTTATATGACGACATTGTTTAAAACACTATACTGGTTATATTGACCAAAATTCTACTGTATCGGCTGTTACTATTGGTTTTTACGACCAAATATGAGTAGTCCCTTCGATGGTCGTTAAAACAGATTTTGACTGTATATACCTACAACTGAGCAGTGTTGTGGCTTCGTGCGACGATTTCCTTTGGAAGGTTTGATCCCGGCTGAGCACCGCTGACATTCTGTCTATGTGGTTTATGATGTGTGGGGTATTAATTTATTTCGTAATCCTACAGCTAACATTAATTATATATAATTACAAACAAATACACTGAAAATATATCCAAAGATGGAATACATTATACTACAAAAAGATTTACAAAAGGGAACAAACAAACAAAAAGTATTTAATAAATTTAACTAATTGTTATTTAATTTATTTAACTAAGCCTAATTTGGTTGTGTTGTGTGAAATATGGTGAAAGAAATTTTTTTATGTTTTTATTAACACCTACAGATGTAAATAGTATATAAGTATTTGTCAAGCATAGCTTATGTAAAGATTCTGTTATAATTAGGTCACTCCACTAAAAGCAAGCATCTCAATTTTTCTAAGTTTACTTAAGTAACCTAAAAATAAATACTTTTACAGTCAGTACCAGTAGTCGGGTCGTCGTTAAATGGCTTAAATTATCACCGGTCATCGCTTCCTCATTAATTTTCTTAGAGTACAATTGCTTTTATCATTCACATATATCAACTGAAATTAACAGCTTCACCAGGTTTCTTAACGTATTAAATTAATATCCCTTTAAAGTAAATCAAGTATGATTAAGTAAAAGTAAGTAAACTTGTTCCAAATAAGCTGAGAAAACTAACTTTCCGAACGCACTCAATCACCGATTGAAGTAAAAAGGTGTTTGATATAATCAATATCCATTCCACTTTCCTTGACCTTCCTGTAAAACTTTACAAAGAGTTTATAAAGAAATTTATGGGCTCCTTAAAGAACATACAGGTCATGTTATACTGGACAGTACGCGGTTGTAATCCGGTCAATGATGTAGTTTTTGAACATTTCGTTTTGAGGATGTCGATGCGTCAACTGGCCTTAATACTCTTGACATAAAATGCTATTTAGAGTAATATTTTACTTTCATAATTTTGTAAGCGGATTGAGGTTTATTAATTTAATTTTGAATAATGACATGCTACCTAGGTGACACGTACGTTTTTGTCGCCAGTGGGAGATTATATTTTCCTAGAACACACTCGGAAAATAAAGTGTTTATAAAATTAAAAAATCTATTGTTTTGTGTCAAGTGTTATACTTTTTTTTGTTTTGTTCCTAGCCCGATTATTTTCTGTTTTTATGCGAATTAATATTTTTATACAACATCTGCTCACGTATACGCAATACACGTCCGAGTGTTAGAAAGTTCTAACGGACTAAACGATAAGAAAACTTTATGAATTGATTCTTAACGTGGTGCATGGTGATTCTTTTTTCTCTTGTGACAAAAGAGTTTTTAACTCCATTAGCGGACTGATACTGGCCACTCACAAAAAGAAAAATAAGTGAAATCGTTCCGTTCTTATTTAATTTATTTATTAATTGTATTTTTACCGTGATTTTCCTCGTAGATTTAGTATAAAGTATTAACCTCAGTTATATGAATTGGATTCGTTGGAATCACTCACAATTTTACTTATATGTACAGTGAAAGTTTACTATATGTAAAGTGGAAAGATTTTGCTGAAAACGTTATTATGTTACGTGGGTTGTTAAGGAACGATAAGACCAAAACATAGCTGCGAAAATGGTCTTACGAAAAGCGTTTTGTTTCCGTACTGCACCTGAAGTTTTGACTTACCTTTGAGAACTTCTCAGACTTCGTTGACGAATTTCCAAACTTCTTGCTTGTTCTCAAGTGTTTTGTTACCTTAAGTTGTTACGCCAAGAAAGTACAACAGTTTCAGCTCCTTTATTGGATGCACATTAAGTAAATTGCTTAAAAATAAAATAAAAGTTCACAGTTCATATCTGAGCAAGTTGCCTTTAAAGGAGTGTCAGCATTTTTCTTACGGGGGAAAGTTTTTGTATGCAAGATGAAGTCTCGGACATCCCGAGGCTTTTAAATATTTGCATTTCTGCAAAGAACGTGCGCTTTCTTTGAATTCTATGTCGGTGACATGAACGAAGTATTCGCTCTTATTAATTTTCAGCTATGAGGAAACTTTGAACAATACTCGTTTTGGTAATGCGCCAGAAAAACTTAATAAATTATGCATTGCAAGTTTTACAAAGCGTAGCGAAGTTTGCTTATAACGAGCTGCCTTCTTACGAGAACAACGGCCTATTTCAACGCTGATAGAACTGCTTTTGACAAGCGATTCAATGGTGTATTGGTGTCGCTAATTTTGAGCTTGTGTATATTTAGAATCTATTTTACGGTATTATCACAAGAGTGACCCATATCATGTGGGTTACCTGACGTCGACGTGATTAAAACTCATCCAATTAATGTACCCTACTTAATTCTATTGTGAACTATATGTACAGGTCGTCAACCATAATTAGTTAATTTAAGAACCTTTGTCCGAAAATATTATTTGGTCACAATAAATTTCTTGTTTGGTACATATTGTCCTTCAAAGAATCTTTGTGTTTGGATTAACGTCCACCCCCACTATCTATCAGAAAGGTTTCTGTCCGCGTCATTAATGATTATATAGGGTAAGCCTAGTAGGGTTGCCTGGAAGAGATCGCTTGTTAGCGACAAGGCCGCCTGTGCATCCCTTGTAATTTTTATGTTTTATTGGTGTTCTTGCTAGCGACGAAGTGTGAATATATAAATAAATAAAATTTAGCAAAATCAAATTAAATGCTATATCGAGAGTAATTTAGTTAGTAAGTATAAAAGTAATTTCTTTTATGATGCGCACCATAAGGTGGTATTTAATTAACTGATTTAAAGTTACATTTAGGGTCTGTTTCACAATGTCCGGATAAGATCCAAATTAGCTATTTATTACTTATTGGTAGGATAAACAGTATTTTTGCGTTTCACGACTGTCAGATAGCGCTATTTGTCATTTGAAAAATTTTGAACTTTTATCTTTCGAATAATTTATGTGCATAGCTATTTGGTACTTTATCCATACATTGTGAAACAGGCCCTTAATAATTAAATATAATCTATAAATACGAAATATTTTTAGAAAGAAAGAGAAAAAATTTTATACACATATGTACATATTTATAAAACATTAAAGTCTAATTAAACAAATAATCAAGGATTTGTTTTAGATATTCCAACTTTTAGTTTAGTAAAGATTGTATTAAAAAATAAGTGTAAATAAAATTATTAATTGATACGGCAATAAACTATGATTAAATGTATAAACTGATTTTAAAGCCAAGCTGCTGGCATCTCGTTTTATTACGCGTAAAAAGTGATACAACCATATCTCATAGACACAGTTTACGAGATAAATGCAGCCTTAACTACCGCATTGACCTTTGCACAGATAATATTTCGCAGAACCACAGACTAATGAACATGTAGATTGTTCAATATCGTCTTAATTTACAACTGCTGAATGTGTTAAAAAGTTTATTACATGCGAACACTTTACTATTTTAAAAATAACACGTATTCTAAAGCAATTTAGGGTGCTTTACAGTTTATTCGCCACATACGCTAATGGTGCACATTTTTCAGTGCCACTAAATGTAAAACTTATGTTAGCGCCATCTGATGCTTTAAATGATAAGTGATTTTTAACTGTAAATATAGTATAATTTATCCTACAATTACAATATGAAATAAATTCACATATTCTTGTATGACAAGAACATGAAGTGAGAACTGATCATCCCTGGTAGAATTCGTTAGTGTCCCCAGGCGGTTTGTAAACATTTTGGGGGTATGAAGCCATGAAAGTATTTTGGGTATTGCCATCCAGTTTATCTGATTAACGTTGCTAAAGTTAAGTTTAAGGGATCCCCGTTCTCGTAGAGTTACGGATAATTGTTAAATAGCAATATCTCAGTGATGTAGTAAAGAAAAATTTCTTCCTCAGTCGCGCATGTCCAGGTCTGGATGAATGTAAGAGCTATAAGGGTCTCTTGATTGGTACAGCGACTAGGGGTTGGGTTTCGAGGCCTAGTGCTCGTCACTCAGCCATTCACAATTAGTTTAAATGAATCGGGACAATTACAAAGATAGTTTTTAAAGAAACTCTTCCGTAACCGCCTTGCTTCGTATCGTACAAGATAAATCAGCCCTATCAATCGATTTACAGCACGTAACAATGTGTTGATGATAATTGATATCATTGGTGGCTAATCGTGTCAATTGGATTACTAATAACATCGTTCATCATACACTAATGAAATTAAACCTCAATAATGATATGAATGTCGTAATTTGGTAAAACATTCCGTATTTTTCCCTGGCTGTTCATTGCAGACAATCTATATAAATATTTACTTACTATAGTGTAAAAATAATTGCCATGTTTACTTACAAATTTAAAACAGATATAGTTATTTTTTTTAAACAGAATTTATTTATAATACATATATACTTACTGGAAACAATAAAATCGTTTAAAAACATAATATAATAACTAAAATATATTATTAAAAGGATCCCTTTAGGCAAGGTTACGAAGATACTGGCAGCGTTCCGCCTTTGAATAGCTAGACCAATTCTTTGCCCGAGGTAAATTTGCCGAGGTAGCTGCCAGCTCTTCGATCTTCGATGTCGGCTAATCTTTTAGATATTTCCTCAAAACGCCTTCTAGCGCTAGCAGCCCACGGAAAGGGATAATTAATGCATCAAAGAAAGTATTGAAATGAGTGTCTATGGGCACTTAACATCAGGTTTGCCTGCTGCCTGTCTGCCTCCTAGTACATTAAAAAATTAAAAACATACAATACACGATAAGACTTTTGTACATATATTTTAAAGAGGTACGATTTGTATATTTGTAACCAATAAGCTAAAAAACTTGAACAATTAATTTCATTTCCAATATATTTAATTTATATGTTTTCTTTATTATATAAATTTCCAGTCGAGAGTTATGTAACCTAACTTTAGTTAAGTTACATGTTTATATTTTAGTTAATAATTAATAGAAACAAAATGTTAACAATCATCGCACACTTAAATCAATTAGTTTTTAACACAGTCATAAATTGTTATTTAACGTTCTCACTTCGTCACTTAACGTTCGTCACTTAGATTCACGAATTCTTAGAGTCAGTATTTTTAATCCAGCGTCGCAAACCCACCTAATTTTATCTCAGTTATAAAGTAATTTTTAAACAATTAAAAGTTTGAAACAGTGTTTTATTTTAACATACATACAACAACCGCCACCGAACTTAAATCGTGCAAATCTGTCAAAATGCATAAAAAAATAACCGCCTAGTAAAGTCGTCAATAAAAACTTAACTATGTATGGTTAATAGAATTCCGAATGGTAGGAAAAGTGCATTGACACATCGTCCAAATGACTATACAGAAAAAACGATTGTCCTACTAATATTGATATCAAAGTCATGGTAACATTCGAAAATCACAATCCGGACACATTAATAATGTAAGAAAGTTTATATTTTGTTTCTAATATATTTTACGATGCATTCAGTCTGTACATTAAATGAACTTTAATGTACACACATTTAGTATGTTCGTAAGTTCAATATTCGCGTGAGATCTGATGTCGTTGAATTAATTAGCATGTGAACTAATTAGGTTGCAATGCCACTATCTCGTTGACATTTGACAGTATTTGACGTTTGACAACATTATTTTCTTGACTTGAAATGATACGATAATTTAAACTATGGTTACATGTTTCCATATGAGCAAAGCCTTGAGGTTACGTAAACATTTAATTTAACCTAAAGAGCCACGTGACAGATCTCTGAGATTTACACAGATATACACACTACTAATAGATATAATTAAGAGTAGGTTCTGTATCTGCCCTCTTGAAAAAAAACATCGTTGTGAAGATGTACATTTGCATCAGTTGTTATATGCTTAATTTGGTATGTATTTTTATAGGCGACCTATGAAAATGATGGACATAATTAACAAGAGAATTTGTAATAATAACAAGATCAGATTTACCTCCTTACCTAATCTTTTTTATAAGAGTGTTTCATTAATAAACTGGTTTCGTATCTTTGAGACGAGGCAAACAAAAAATAATTCTAAAAAGATCAGCAGGGCGTATAAATTCAAAAGGCAAGTAGCGAACAAGTAGCAATATTATACACATTGCGACATAATTTAAGCGGCTACCGAGTAAAGTTCATCGTTCGGGCCAAAGTCAAGTTTGCACGCCATAACCACATAGCTGAGTGTCATCCCAGTCAGTAATTACTGTACCAGTTTTAGAAATTATTTCTATATAACTATTATAAATGCAAAAGTATTCTCTTGTCGTACGGTGCAGGTCAGATTGTCGAATGTTTTAATTATTTGATAGTTATAGTCGAAAAGTGATTTTCGCTATACTTTTAATCAACACAACCAGGTCCATTGTTAATCCGTTAATCTATGGATATATGTTTGTTTCTTATATATTAGTACGCGCTCTTCTCTATGTTAAATTTCAAATTATGTTTTTATATTCTGTTAAATTTTATCTGGGGACCTAACAATGTAGTTGTATCAATATAGTTATTTCGCCTATGTATTTAAATGTTGCTCCCACGAGAAAGTAAGTGAGTGCTCCTATTTCACCATGCCTAGAGGACAAATCTTTGTTTTTAATTTATTTTATCATTATTAATTAACTATTAATTACTTAAGATGTCATGTGTAACATGGTGTAATTTTTGCCGCTCATTACAAACACTGTGTAACACAAAAACTTGGGGATTAAACAGAGTGGCGCAGAGTTTGTCAGTTCTTTTATTCCATTCTACGCCCTTGATTTAAGTAAATGCATAATTTGAATAGCTTTATGAATAAATTTTTTATCATGTCGCTAAGCCCTAAGATTGACTAGTTACATTTCTTTGTTATTTCACGAATTCATTAAGATTCTATTATATGTGACTTCCACACACAAACATTAAAATATAATCCACGACCGCCTGATTAAAATTAACTTTTTCATGAGCTTGACGCATAGTTGGCCATAGGCCAGAGAGGTTTCTTTTACGTTTTACGCATTTTTCGTATGTAGGTACTTCTGTGTCAAATGTTTTAGTATTGAAAGTGTACATTACTTCATATACCGTTTGTTGCACATTGCACAGACCTAGACATTTTTTTTTATACAACAGGGGGCAAACGGGCAGGAGGCTCACCTGATGTTATGTGATACCGCCGCCCATGGACACTCTCAATGCCGGAGGGCGCGCGAGTGCGCTGCCGGCCTTTTAAGAATTGGTACGCACTTTACATTCATGTCGCTTTAATAGTACCTAAAGCTTTCATTCGCAAGAAATGAACTCAATAACTTAAAAATTTCTATAATTATCGCCTATTATAATTTAAATATGAATTATCCCATTTATTAGTAATAAGTGTAGTTCTATGAAAAATAAAAATTACTTAAGCAGCTTTCATACGTATGGTCTACGTATGGTTCAAAAGCGACTGCCCCTTTTTCGAATTATGAGTCCCGGTGTCCCCGAAATGAACTGTGAGACGCAAAATTGTCCGGTTTTCAGAAACTCATTCTTATTGAAATCGTCACCATCAGTAAAAGATTCGTTTTTATTATTAACTAAATATTTTGGATACCCATATTTTGTGATTTGAAACTTTCAAGTCAACTAACTTTTTCTAAATTTTTTTTTTCATTGTCTATTTATTATTTGACCAAAATTAAAACAATGTCCTCTTTGAGTCTAAAACTGAATGGTCACTTTAGGTATACACTGCACTATCTACCACCGATTTTTCGTCGCAGCATTACGGGAAATACTTAAGTCATAAAACTTGAGTAATAATAATACAGCGCCGCCAATTGAAGCTGTATATATCCTTCAGAACTCCTTTGTGGCAAGTGAAGCGGCTAGCGTCAAACTGGCATCGATTTTCTTCTGGCTTCAGTCCAATTCCTTTGCTTAATTTATTACTGAATAATGTCTAGAACTATGTTTTGCGAGAGAAAAATAACAGTTTACGTCAATTCCACGTCCTTCAATACCAGCCGAATGGAGATTTCTTTTATTCGCGAAGAAATATTGTGAGAGCACTTTTGAAAATTATGTTTTATTTGTTACATTTTCTATTCGAATTTCTTACGACACGATAAAAATGGTTTTCAAGCTTTCCATTTTTTATGTTCGATTATAGATGTACGGTATTATGTTACACAGTGGAGGATCTAATGATTGTTATTATATAATACACACATGCAGGCACCCAATAAATACATTATAACCATATAAGTTACAGAAGAACTGCGATATAAGTAATTTGTTAATAATTCTAGCTACTACGAGGTATTAAAAATGATTGTGAATTTTTGAATTGATATTTCCAACTTATTTTTAAAATTTGCTAGTCTCTTACCACACTTTAAAAGATGCTTATTTAAAGTATACATATGACAGATGATGACGTCATTACTCTGTAAATTCCAAACGCGACATGATGCTGGTTTAAGTATGCAAGTTCGATGTGGTTCTCTCAATATCCGTAGCTCTGATGACGCAACCGCGTGGAATTAAAACTTATTATTCTGATCGGGAGTGCTGCCGGTATCGCCATTGGAAGATACAGAGTAAGGACATTAATAATAAGGGCCTGTTCCTTGGTTGATTTTATTGATTCATTTTGTTTGTAGACATATATGCTCTAATATTTGCTAAATATTTAGCGCAGATGTCTGGAATTCATGTTTGGCACTTATTATGCATGTCTACGCCCACATATTGATGATATGATATTCATTCATGGAATATATTAAGCGATGACACACGAACATATTTCATACAAAGAAATGCGGAAGAGTTCACAATGGTTTGAAATGTGCCGAAATAACTAGCACCTTAAAATTCCGTATAAGTCGGCCTCTGATTGTAAAAGATAATGTTAAGCCATACAACCGCGCTTCTGTCTGTTTCACAGTGTGCTGTCGAGAGATTAATGCGGGACCCTCGTCTTAAGACGACGGTACGGAGTAGGGTCGCCACTTACCAAAAAATATTTAATAAGTTTCCGCCCGTTAAGACCTGTAAGTTTAATGGTAATGGCGACTCGGAGTACGGCTTTAACGACTCAGAGACGTAATGCTAAGTGTAACTCCGACATGTCAAAACAAATTGGATTTTGACATAAGGCTGTCATATGATGTAGTTCGTCCCAAGTCTCCCTTTATCCTAAGTAAATGAAGACAGTGTTTTTTTAGTAATACGAGTGGAATCTCACCATTGTAATTTTATAACACACACGAACACACTCACACACACATATGAAGGCACACAATAAATACGTTATTACCATATAATTACGGAAGAGTAATTTTTATTTGCTTAAAAAAAGTCAATTTATCACATTGTAAATAATTCTAGTTGCTATATGGTATTAATTAAATGAATTTAAATGTATGAACTGGCATTTGTAGCTCATTTTTAACTTTATTTCCGGTATATACAAAACGTCTTGGTACAGCCCTACAGTCGTATATTCAGTAATTATTGGAGCGTCCAATTAAGTACGACGCCTTATAACCGGTTATACAATTCTGCATTCCTGAAACTTGGATTGAAATATGGAAAACGGTACATATCTTTGACGACATCACGTAAATGTTTTGCCCATAAGTGACGAAGATATCATCATGTCCCATGTGAACTTGGTAATTACAAACGATTTATATTTTTGTTTATTAAAACCTTAAATAAACGTGCCACAAATTGTCATATTAGAGTACATATTTTACTTCTAAGATTAGCGATAGCATGACCGCTTTTAGTCTGTTGTTAAAAATTCGAGGGTACTCCTCCCAGAAAGGCTGGCAACCACCCGCTAAAATTGGGTAACAATAAAACTACTTATAATGTTGAGTTATTAAATCTATATATGTAAATAAAAATTAATTGGTGCTCGCTCGTCTCGCTGAAACAGGCGAAAGTTTGTACCAAGGTGGCTTATTATGATTCTTATAAATTTGTGGAAAACGGTTAAAACAGGAATTAAATTCTCCAAGTATTTCATGTATTTTGTCTATTTTTGTCATGTATTATAGCCGTAGCCCCCTTAGAAATCTATTAACTGTAGTATGAGGTACATTTCATTGGTCTCTTTATATCTATATCTATGTATTATCTCTTTAAAAATCATTTATGTTTAGACAGAAATATATGTAGGAGATACGGAGGTCACCTGTCATCTATTAGTGTAATATATTTTATTATATATTTAAATATGTATTATTTCCGGTAAACAAATATATTACCGAATAAAAAGGGTCTTTAGTACGTTTAAACATTATTTAATTCAGTCGCTAAGGTACCGTAATTCTTAAATGCATGTTCAATGCAAATATGCTGTTATCAGGTGAGTCCCGTTCCAAAATAACGTACAGAATTTATTAGAGTCTCATCAAATTTTGAAGTGGATATTCACTCTCAGTTATTTTTAGAGGACCCTCGCGTTTTGAGTGGCTGTTGATTTTTAATTCTGTCGCATTTTATGTTGACATAAAATGGAGAATGTTTTCTGGCGTCTTAGAATGTTTCTTAGGGTTTGTTTGATTATGCTTGAGCTGTCATTTACGTTTTATCACGTCGTTAGTTCCTCGTTAAGTCTAAAATTAATTGATTTGTACACCAAGTTTCTTAAGTTAACATCCGATAAACCTCTTGCCACCTGTATATATAAAAAAAGAAAGGAGTGTTCTAGGTATGAAATTGAATTGATAGTGTAAAACTATAAGAAATAAAAGACATGACATAAGTTTAGAAATGCTGTTACTTCTCGTAAAATATTGAAATGGAAATGGATATGACACGTTTTGAGAGAAGATAAAGATAAATAGTGGTTGCCTGGAAGAGATCGCTAGAAAGCGATAAGGCCGCCAGTTGCTCTCCTTGTCATTTAACTATGTTCAATTTTTATATTGTAATGTAACGAAGTGTTAATAAATAAATGGACGAAAAAGTGATGGAATGGCTTCCTCGCTATGACAAAAGAAAACGAGGAAGACAAATAAAAAGATGAGAAGATGACGTGCAAAGAGTAGCTGGCCCAATTAATAATTTATTAGTACTTCACATTTATATTTAGTAGGTAGTATAAGTAATTACAAAAATTAAAATAAAAGGCAAATTCATTCTAATGAGGCTAATATTATTATTATGAAAAAATAGAATAAAGCAATGATATAACTATTTATTAATCAATTCAACTACGAATTACTAGAATACTATAAGTGTTATTTTTGTTTCAGGTAAGCCAAATCAAATTTTGCGGTCCTGACCAACCGTTCACAGGTAACTAAGATTATATCTTTGTTATCTTATCTATCTCAACTTAATCTTGATTCTGTATCAGAAAAGAGATCGTCTATTTAGGAAATGTGTAAACTAATAACTCTACCTACTTAAGGTTAGGATATAGATTCTTTGTTAAGCGGATAAGGCTCTGCTGTTATCACATCCCACATAAGGCGATTGTTGGTGGCGCCTGGCCTGGCGATAACCCTTTCGCACCAAGCAGTCGCGCCGCGGAAGGGTATGCGCAATGCATTTCCCCAAGTAAAGAGAATAGATTCTTTGTTCTATTTAATGTATGATTATTGGAAAGTACAGATCTGCCTTGCAATTTTACTGAACACTGTACAGTACTCCCTCCTATAAGATGGTAGATTGGTTTTGCGTTTAAGGATACTCAGAAAATACTATGTTATATACGAAATAAGTGCGTAAAAACCCAGTATTGATTTCACACTACAGAAATACAACGTGTCCAACACACGTGTTATACGAGGGACTGAAATAGCGTACTATGCGTTATAAGAAAACCGTGTTATAAGGGGGTTTCTGTACCTATAAACTGAAATGGTTAGACACCTATATAGGATAAAGTTATCGTATGCTATGCGACGGCCGAACATTGTGTCCTATGTATGTACTTAAATAGTATTGAAGTTCTTAATTAGAAATGTACTTATATGCTTTAGTTCCATCTTCATTCCCAGTCATTGCGTTTATTAAATGACGTGTCGCGTACGTTTTTAAATGAGAATTCTTAGAATTTAATCATAAGCAAAGAAGATAGAAAGTATTGAATTGGGATCCAAATCTATCGGTGCCTCGTAAAAGCGGTATAAAAGATTCCGAAATAGAATTTCCTTTGACAAAAGATTACAATTTAATTGAGTGATAACGTTCAGTTGGTAATGGAATGTGTCGATATCTTTATAGCGATGGAAAAGGTAAATCCATGAGAATACCTTCTTTCATAAATGGCTAAAATTATCCATACCGATTTATAGATTATACAGATTATGTTCTAAGAATTTTAAATGATTTTAAATTGCTAATAAATTGAAATTTTTTTTTTTTTTTAATAGCCTTTATTCAGATACATTTTACATTATATATTTTATATACATTTAAACAAATTTCCATTTTAATCCAATTCTGGTGCATCTGTGTGCCCTTTTTTGGCAAAGGCCTCCTCCAAATCCCGCCATTCCTCTCTGCACTGTGCCACTCTCTGCCATGTACCACCTGCCGTTTCTTTAATGTGGTCAATCCACCTTCTCAGTTGTCTCCCTCTTTTGCGTTTGCTGTACCATGGGCACCAGTTAAGCAGTTTTTTGCTCCACTTTTCTGTACCTCTTGCGATGTGTCCCACCCATTTCTACTTTATCTTCTTGATCGTTATTGTAACATCTGTTACCTTAATTATACTCGAGCTTTGTCCTCGAGATTAGCATAGAACATATGTAGTAACACATATCGTGTTGCCATTCCGCACTGTGGTTGAGGGTAGATAAGACAACTATTTTAACATTTTCGCTCATTTTTTAAAATGAAGGTAATGTTGAAATGTTCCTGTTCTTTGCCTGCCCTACGTCATTCACATTTTAGTGCTCCGCCACTTCGCACATTTATTTCGTTGTGCAGCGCAGCGCATTTTTTCCTAATAAAATTTCAAGATGAGTAAGCGTAAACTCAAGTATAACGATTTTGACAAATTATGGAAAAAATTGAAAGATTTTGAAAATGAAATTACGCGTGCACAAGCACAACGTACTCGACATCTACAAGATCGAGGTGATTCAAGATTGGAAGACACGCCGCTGATGCCACGAAGTAGATCACCCTCAGAGTCGCACAGCTCGTCACGTTCCAGCTCCGTCGCGTCGTCTTCGTCCTCGTCTTCGTCCTCCCGCTCGAGCCGCTCACAACGTGGCGGCGAGACACCATCAACGCGCTCGAGGTCGGCCGGCCTGCAGCCGCCCCATATACCGTCGCAGGAGCCGTCAAGATACGAAGGTTGGTTTGGTTATGTACCTACTTACATCGACCGACGTTTCCTTTTCATGTTCGTTATAAATCAATTCTGCGGGTAACCTCTGGGGTTATCACTTAATTGAAGAACATGTTACTAACCTACAATCTGTTGGTACTTTTCACGTAAATATTTAGTCCTGCGGGTCGTCTTTGGGATTACCACTTCACTAATTACGTGATTTTAGGTATGGTAGATGTGTTGCGGGCCGTCTCTGGGATTGCCACTCACAATAAATTAGTAATGCGGATCGCTTTTGGGGTTATCACTTTACTAATACCTACCTACCTACCTATGTACTACCGGTACTGACGTGCGCAAACTGCCACAATAAATTGGTAATGCGGATCGCTTTTGGGGTTATCACTTTACCAATGCGTACCTATTATCTAGTACCACTATTGGCACTATATTATATTACATCTACACAAGTAGATGTGTGCAAATTGCTACACAGTAAATGTAGTAATGGGGGTCGCCTCTCGGGTTATACTTTACCCTATAATTTACCTGTGTAGACCTGTACACATGGGTGTATACAGTTGTAATGTATCATTTACCTTGCTATTCCAGATGTGCCCTCAAACGACGGTGAACATAACCAAGACCGTAACGTAACGGGTAACGCTGCGCCGCCCGCGCCGCTGGAATCAGAGCCACAACAACCACTTGTCGTTAAATTAGATGACGAACTGCTGCAGGTACTGGGAGAGGATCCATCAAAGTCTAATACTCCAGGTAAAGACATACAGTCCGATCTTGCAGTACGCCTTCAACACATAGCTACATCTGGATTGTCTAAAGAAACAAGAAAAGAACTTTTATCTAAATACCTACTGCCAGGGAATTGCACTCTAATCAATGCACCTGATTTGAATGCAGAGGTAAAGGCCGCTATCTCAGACACGGTTTATAAAAGAGACCAAGGTATCAAAACTAGACAGAAACAAACTGCTACAGCTGCTTCTTGTTTAGCTGAGGCACTGACCGTTCTCTTGTCTGCGGAAACAAAAAATATGACCCTTATAAAATTACTTATGGATGCGAACAAGTTGTTATGTGACACCCAATACCAAGACTCAGTCACACGACGAAACTTTATTCTATATAACCTTAAAAAAGATCTAAAAGAACAACTTCAAGCAACAAGGGTGGACAAGTACCTATTCAGTCAGGGATTAGCTGACACTTTGAAAGCGGCGAAAGCCATATCAAAATCTGGCGCAGATTTAAAACAATCTACCACTACACGACCTACTCAAAAAACGACAAATAAGGGAAAAAAGAATTTAAACTGGCGAGCGCCTCTCCCGAATCACAGGCAGAAAGGGTCATCGAGGATGAAGGAGCCTGCTCGCAGCGCAGCACGCGGCCCGAGAACTACTACAGGCAGTCGTCGCGTCCAGCGCTGCCACCACCCCCGCCGCCGCCTGCCACGCCGGCTGCTCAGCGCGCGCCACCTCGCGCTCACCGCTAACACCCACACCGGTACAGTCCGCTGGTAGATTATCTAATTTTTATAAACAATGGTCACTTATTACTCGTGATACAACTCTATTATCGTGGATAAAAGGTTATAAAATACCATTTTCTTGCCCAGTGGTCCAACGTGACCTTCCTAGATGCACAATATATTCAGAGGCTGAACAAACCCAGTTCGAACAATCAATAAATGAACTTCTTTCTATTGGCGCCATCTCAGAATGCCAGCCTTGCAGAGGACAGTTTATATCACCAGTTTTTTTGATTCCGAAACCAAATGGCAAGAATAGATTTATATTAAATCTTAAAGTTTTAAATAAATTTATAAATACAAAGCATTTTAAATTAGAGGATTTAAGAACGGCTTTAAAACTTGTATCTAAAGATTGCTTCATGAGTACTTTAGACCTCAAAGATGCCTATTTTTTAATTCGCATTCATGAGGATCACAGAAAATATCTGCGTTTTAGTTTCTTGGAAAAACTATATCAATTTAACGTCTTGCCGTTTGGTCTCAAAAATCAAAAATTATGAAACCTGTGGACAGTTTACTCAGATCTTGTGGCTATATATCTACTAGATATTTGGATGATATTTTGTTAATGTCCTCCAGCTATAATGAATGTTTACAAAATATTCAGGACACGAGAACACTTCTCGAAGCTTTAGGATTTATTGTGAATACTGAAAAAAGTAATCTTATCCCATCAAATTCTTGTAAATTCTTGGGGTTTATAATCAACTCTACTTCTTTAGAAGTCAGTCTACCTCAGAAAAAAATTGAAAAACTTAAATCTGAATTAAACAGCTTTTTTAAAATCTCACGTTGTAAGATAAGAGATTTCGCACGATTAGTTGGCTTACTTACCTCTGCCTGTCCAGCAGTAAAATATGGCTGGCTTTACACAAAGGATCTAGAGAGATGTAAATATTTAAATCTTTTACATGGCGATAATTACAACAATTACATGAACATACCATCGACAGTTTTAACGGAATTACAATGGTGGTATCGTGCGTTAGAGCAACCTAAAAATAAAATTAAACAAAATGACTTTTGTTTGGAAATTTATAGTGATTCTTCAACTACGGGGTGGGGCGTAGCATGTGGGAAGGAACGAGCGAGTGGAATATGGTCTCATTCAGAACGCTCATGTCACATTAATTATCTAGAAATGCTTGCTGCATTTTTGGGTTGAAAACTTTTGCTAAATCATATCAAAATTGCCAAATACTCCTGCGAATTGATAATACCACAGCAGTTTCCTATATTAATCGGATGGGTGGTGTTAAGTTTCCCCATCTTACTAAAATTGCTAAAGAACTTTGGCAATGGTGCGAAACCCGCAATATTGTGGTTTTTGCATCATATATTAGGTCGGCTGACAACTGTGTAGCAGACGCTGAGTCACGACGCGTGCACCCAGATATCGAATGGAAATTGTCAGACTATGCATTTCAAAAGATTGTACATCACTTTGGTTACCCACAGATCGACATTTTTGCCAGTAGATTAAATCGAAAATGTGAAAGATATATATCTTGGCACAGGGACCCAGATGCTTATGCGATTGACGCTTTCACGGTATCCTGGTCGAATTTCTTCTTTTATGGCTTTCCACCGTTTGCTGTCATATTAAAAACATTAAGAAAGATTATTAATGATAATGCGTCTGGTATTGTCGTTGTTCCCCTCTGGACTACGCAACCGTGGTATCCACTTTTCAGAAGCCTAGTAGTTTCGGAACCCATAATTTTCAAACCTAATAAACATCTCATTATCTCTAATTCTAGCAACCGAGATGTACATCAACGGATTACCCTGGTTGCCGGATTATTATCGAAACGTCCCTCCTAAGAAGATATGTGCCTCCGTCATCAGTCCCCATCATGTTGGCTTCGCTATCAGATAATTCTATAAAACAATACGACACTTGTTTTAAAAAATGGTTTAACTTCTGTAAGCACAATAACATTGACTTTTATGAAGCATCGACTCGGAATATTATATACTTTCTTACAAAACTATATGAAGCTGGTGCCCAGTATGGGACTTTAAACAGCTGTAGGTCAGCTCTCTCTTTAATTATAAGGCAAAATCTAGGTACTGATGACAGAATTAAACGGTTCTTTAAAGACATATTTAGGTTGCGACCTCCTATGCCCAAATACAATTCCACTTGGGATACGACTAAGGTCCTCAATGTTATAGCTACCTGGTATCCAAATGATTCGTTAAATCTAGAAATAATATCTAAGAAGTTAGTAACACTACTTGCCTTAACCACTGCACACAGAGTACAGACCTTGTCAAAAATCAACATTAAAGATATAGAAACTTGGATAATTTAGTAAACATTAAGATTACATCCTTAATCAAAACATCTAGGGCTGGTGCAACGCAACCAGAACTTATATTACCCTGTTTTCATGACCGTCCAGAGTTGTGCCCGGTGTGTACATTACGTTGTTACATAAATATGACACAATGTCTACATATCAATAATGATTCTTTATTTATAGGGTTTAGAAAGCCTCATAAACCAGTAACCTCCCAGACTTTGAGTAGATGGATTAAGTCCACCTTGGATAGCTGTGGAATTAATATAAGTATTTTTAAAGCCCACAGTACCAGGCACGCTGCCACCTCTAAGGCATATAAATTAGGCGTTAATATAGATCTCATTCGGAAAACGGCTGGGTGGAGCGGAAGCTCAAATACATTTGGAAAATTTTACCATAGAGTAATAAATCAGCAAAATAACTCTGATGTGTTATTTGCAACAAGTATTATTAGTGATTCGATTCAATAAATATGAACTAGGTCCAGTTACCATATTATAATTAATTACTGTCCTGTGACAGGAAATAAATATGATAGCTAGAAGTGGCTAGCTAATAGTATAGTGATTTATTTATATTTAAGTTTGTGTTTTTTACCATTTCATTTGTTGTCATCTTTAAAAATCACAATATATCCTTCTTTAAATCGAAAATGTATTTAATTTATCGTATACTCAGATAATTATTATATACGTCTTAGTCCTGAGAAATAGGTACCTACATGCAAAGTATCTAGCTCTCAACATCTACATATGTTCTATGCTAATCTCGAGGACAAAGCTCGAGTATAATTAATGATTAAACGAACTTACCTGTAAGTGAAGTTCTATCATAATTATACGAAGAGCTTTGTCCGAAGAGATTAGCATCCCACCCACCCTTTCCCATACCAGACATCTACAAGTAACTACCCTCACCAATAAAAAACAAATGTTTTTATTGTTGTGTTTATATTGTATGTGTATTATATGTAAAGAAATATGTTCTACGCTCTGAACTTAATGACGTAGGGCAGGCAAAGAACAGGAACATTTCAACATTACCTTCATTTTAAAAAATGAGCGAAAATGTTAAAATAGTTGTCTTATCTACCCTCAACCACAGTGCGGAATGGCAACACGATATGTGTTACTACATATGTTCTATGCTAATCTCTTCGGACAAAGCTCTTCGTATAATTATGATAGAACTTCACTTACAGGTAAGTTCGTTTAATCATTAATTATTTTCCTTAATGCTGTATTCTTTATTTTGTCTCTTCTTGTTTTCCCTATCATACATCGTTCCATCGCTCTTTGACACACCTGTAGCTTTGTATAAATAAATTGAAATACATAATAATAAATAGTAGTCTAAAACTGATAAGTACATACTTAAAAAAAGTGTTCTTCAAATCTAAATTCGACATTAGATAAACAAAAGACGGTACGTGTCATAGACAAGTTATAAACACGTGACACGAGCCGCCTCTTTTTAATCACAATGAAACGAAATTAACTATCGCCGTCTTTTGTTTTCATTTCCTTAGTTGCGCTACAATATCAAATTAAAACTTGTTAAAATTGAGTTCTTTCGTCACAAAACATCCACTATATCCACCACTTGGCAATTTCTAGAAAATCGGTTTCTTTTTTTTAATTCTACGAGTATATAGGATATATGATTAAGACTCGTGTTATAGGGCGTAAAGCGCTTGTCAACTATCAGACGACACTTACACTTAAGTAGCAATAAATAATATTGGAAATGATCTGCACATCAATTTTGATGGAAACGATTCTGTTTGATCTTTGGCCATAACTCCTAAGGTCATGACCTGCCGCGCTCGTCGGGTTTCTTCAATAGCACCTATTAATATTGAAATTTGTTAAGCATAAAATTTCCTCGTATTAGATTCTTTTATATGAAAATCGAATTCCAAAACTCAATTTGTAAGTAAATTGAGCGCATAATTAACGTATTAAATTCATTTAGATACGAACTAATAATACGTTATTAATCAGAGATATTCATACTTAGTTAAAATATCTGAATTTCAAAGAATATGCCTACATATAATAATTTATATTAGCTTCTTAAATTCATCTAAAATAACCTCTTGATTTTTCCTTTTTGCCTTATGTATACATAAATCGTCCTTTTTAATTAAAATATTAAAAAAAATGAATTTTTATGTCCCCCGCCAATAGGTCGCCGCCAATTTTCGTAATTTAACTATCCCAAATATATGGTTATATACTTCTTCTTATTGAATTCTGTTTTATTTTTGCAATTTGGTACAGATCTTTATTTAAAACTTCCGGAGCTCAGTTGGCAGGTACTCAGTTCGATTCCTAATGAAAACACAAAAAACCATTTATGAACAAATGCAGTTATGTGTCTGACGAGATTTTAAGATTTATCTTGATTACATTCTATGTAATAATAAAAAACTGGCTTTTAATAATATAACGTTAATCTGCGTAAACACAATAAATGTCAAAGAAAGTTAACGAAAAGCCATGAAAATGAGGCAGAGATTACAGTGTAACACGACATTCACTCGCTTTTAAACTCTTTAGTTATGTAAGATGGTAATCAACATCGAAACAAGTGAGGCACAGTTAATGCCCTTTTTACATCGCGGTTGTGTGCCCGGTTGTCGGATTACTTTTTTTACAATAATTTACATAACACATTGACAAATTACATGACGAAAACAATCTGCGGTTTTCACGTTATAAGCTTATATATTAATTTTTATTGATTAAGTAACTACTGTATCAATTGTGTATTATTTTTGTATAGTTTCTGACCAAAATGGGCCAGGAAAGGCTTTTAGGTTCCTAAAAGCTTGACGAAATTTGTTTAGCACAAAAACAATGCTTCTCGTCTCTGCCACTCTAAGGGCTATACATCTGCCCCAGTCGCGGACATCCACAGCCACAGCCTCTGCCTGAACTGGCTGATGTATTAAATAACAAATATGTAATATTTGCTTGTGTTTATCCCCTCCCCTCAGGGGAGCGGATAAACACAAGCAAATATTGCTAGCACACAACTGGACAAGTTTCGTACCGAAGTGGGCGTCTTGTAATTTTTACCACACTTAAGTCGTTAACATTAAATGATTATATTAGAATGGGATATCTTGATTTATTATTAATAATAAAATTAATTATTAACAAATAATTATATAAAATATAAATGAAAAGGGTTTTTCAAGTTCTGTTTAGGCTAACAATGTTTCAGACTTAGTTGAGTTATATTTATAGATTACTTAGATATAATTGAATAAATTAAATGGATTAGTTGTATTATACAGTTAAATATATAAGGTAATGTTTGTTCACACATAAAGCACGAAGGTAATAATAAAAATGTAGACTTTATAACATACTCTTTGAAACTCAGATAATATGAACTTAACTAAATAATAATATCTGATGCATAACATGATAGTATTACTTCGGATCTAAATTTATTTAATACAAATTCAGTTTTAGATTCACTTATGTCAGATAACAGTTTTGTATTCGCCTATGAACCGTTTCGCTCATATTTTCTTTCTTATAATTAAAGACATATTCCTTGCTCTATAAGTTTTTGTCTTAACGTTATTAAGACCTTTACATTACACCCTATAATGACTTACGTGATTTCAATGTAGCAAAACTCTATTTCTAGTTTACTAATCGATATTACGGAACACTCTAAGTATTAATAAAATATTCCAGAGTCTATCTTATAATCTGCCGCATAATTCTATTATCGCCGGTATACGCAGCCATAAAGTATGGTGAAGTGCGTAATCCCTTAAATGGTAAGCCTTCCGCATTCGTTCCTGTCAAAAGCTGTGCCAAGATCTGTACCCAGGACTTCCACTAAGTCGTCGCTTGTTCGATCGAGGACGTTACCACAATAGTTTCGTTAGTATTCAAGTTCGTGGAAAATTTTAATTTACGAATTCTGTGAATATTCATAAAAAATCATTAGCGTGATTGCATTATTTAAAACATGCCTCTTTTTTTATCACAGCATAAACATAATTTGACAGAAAGAGACGAAAGATAAGTGCAATCAGATTAATTTATTTTTGATATAAAATTGCCTTAACAGTCGAAAGGCGTATTAAGACATTGGATGTTTTAATTGCCGCTCTAGTTAATCCAGTTGCAGAGTTGTCTGTTGATCGCAATTGAACGGAGAATTGATGGTGTAAAAGTTATTAATGACTAAGTAATAAAGTAGTAATGAATATTGGAATCAAAGTTAGGGTTGCTATATTTGACAAATTAATGCATAGAGTATTAAAAGGCCATCAAGGTACTGCAGATCGACTCAGTCACAAACGAAATTAAGGAAATTCTTTACAAAACAGTCAACATTTTTCATGTTTTGTGAAATTGCTTCTTTTGAACAGTTGCAACTACAGACGCTAGGGTGTTATAGATATATATCTCGTACGTATTCTTATATATAATATATATAGGTAATAAGAATAGTCAAGTGCTAAGCGTGCGATTCTCAACCCTGAAGTGGTGTGTTCCAGCTCCGATACTAATGGGTTTTCCTATGAGCTACTTCAAGTTTTTCGTAGGTATATTCAATCGAAAAATCAGCGCTTGCGCATAAAGGAAAAGCTTTGTTATATCGGAGTTGTTGTGGGCAGCCCTACTAAAGAAATGTTGATTATACGATAAACTCTGTCGTATGCGGATGAATAAATCCAAAGAATAAGCAAAGATATATAAAATAACAGCGTAACACGTTACTGTTAGCGACAGTAAAGTTTCCTGAAAATAAAGGGTGTCCCAAT
The DNA here is from genome assembly GCA_028984075.1 of Pieris mannii. Classification (NCBI taxonomy): domain Eukaryota; kingdom Metazoa; phylum Arthropoda; class Insecta; order Lepidoptera; family Pieridae; genus Pieris; species Pieris mannii. The sequence goes on from CM054783.1 coordinate 6,190,539, forward strand.
TTATTCCCTAGAAAATACTATTGATAATTCGAGTTATAAAAAACGGTAAATAAAGTAATCATTAAATAATCTGTTGCGTTGTTAACCGATAAAATTAAAAAAAAAATATCAATCGTAAATGATACTAAACGTTTACTTTTTTATAGGAAAATAGAAGATTTTACAGAAGCTTTTGAATATAATTTTAATGAAATTTAAATTCCTACATTGCAGGTATATTTTTATAGAGATAGACAGGTTTTAATTCTGTAACCAGTGTTAATAGGACTGGTATTACGAAAATAGAACACTAATAAAAATATGTTCAATGATATGCACTGTACCAACAGCCTGTACTCGATGCAATCAGGACTTACAGAGCAAACTATAAACTGTAGAAAGCCAAGCTAATAAATGAAGTCGTCTCGTTAAAGTCGTTTGCATACAATAAAGAAATGCAAAATGGATTAGCTGAGAACACCATAACTCTACTTCATTGCTCTAGAACTTTGTAACATGAATTGATTCAGTTAAGTGATAAGCTAATTTGCTTAACACAATGTTGTTAAGTTTGTAAAACAATGTTACTTATTAAATTGTTTTAACGTATTTATACTAGATTATTGATGTTAACTATTAGTAGTTTATGTTCAAACTAGCTGTTGCCTGCGATCACCTGCGATCAAGATCTATGCATATCCGTAATGAACATTACTGTCAACTCTCAGTTTTCATTTTCTTGAATAGGGGACCGAACACGCCCTTACGGGACGCCTAAAAAGTCCAGCCATTGCGGCCCAGTGACACCCATTTCAGTGAGTGCATTGCCGACCCTTAAAAAAGAAGAAAACAATTGAAAGTCGTATTTGACTCATTGACCGGGAAGACTATCTCCGATTGGAGTCGATTCCACACTTCGCTAGTTCGCAACATAACAAACCAAATCAAAAATCATTTATTCATATAGGTACTTAACATAATGTACACTTATGAACTTCAAAAAAAGATAAATATACAATAAATGAATCTAATTTTACATTAACTGCCAGTTCTCAAATAAAGGGCGTAGAACGGAAGAGAAGAACTGGCAATAAACTCTCCGCCACTTTTAATCGCCAAGTTTCTTTTTTTACACAATGTTTGTATGGAGCAGCAACCATTACACTATGTTCCATGTGACATCTTGAGTAATAAAGAAAAATAAAATAAATTAAAAACAGAGATTTTACCTCTATCAGCAGGAGGCATGGTGAAATAGGAGCACGCACTTACACACTCGTGAGAACAACACGCAAATACGTAGTATAAACAACTAATATCACCGCATACACGAATTCAAGTATGACCAGTCACCACAAGTAGCACCCGTTCACGAGTATGACGCATGGCCAGCCATCGGCCCCTCGCCATATTTTAGGGAGAATGACTACCCGACGCATGGACGCCGACATGGACATTTAAGTGAGCATGACGATTCTTGAAATGTGGACTTGGCTACACAAGAAAATAGTATTAATACTAATTATACTGAAATAATTTGATACCACATGTAATCACGGTTTTTCATGGTACTCGTATTTTAAAATTTCTTGGTGTGTATGTAACAATTAAATAAATGTTTAGCCGGTTGCATCATATTTAAAAACTATGACTGTATTAATATTCCGTGTGTTTCTTCGCATATATTATTCTGGTATTTATTATTCTGTATGTGTACATAATGTTGTAATTACATTGAATTTATATACAATATTATTCTATGGTTCGCATTTATTCAATACATATTGTAATAGATTCTGATACTAATATTATTTGAGTCACTCACTGGCTATAACCGTAACTATCGAATCGTAAATCTTCTTCTCTTAAATTAAATTAATTTAATTTATTTTACTTTAGAACGACAATTTTTTATATTACTAAGTCGTATTACAGATTAACTTCTATAACCCATCAATTACCAATTAAAACTCGCGTTTGCATTTGGCGCTTAGTTATGTAAATTTGACAGCTGTCAGATAAACTAACATTGGTGCCAAACTCATGGCAACAATGCGATGCTTCAAGTTAATTATTTATCTAATTAGTAATTACGTAACGACCAATGAGTTGACAATATCCAATCGTAATCGAATGTATTTTAAATTTGAACGTATTTTTTAATAGTTACATATATTCTAAATTATAAATATATACTAACGTTTACCATACTGTATACGGGTAATCTGATTATACAATCAGATTGTTCTTAAACTTAAAACTCTTTTCTTATTTATTATGTCTCTCTAATCTTTGATAACAGTTTTTGCTATTTATAGCCTGTTGTGAATTATCGTCCGTGTGTTCATCATAAAGTTGATAACGAGTGGTTAGACGAGCACTGTTTGCCGATGTGTCGGCGCATTATGATAAAAGTTCAGTGATCTTAGTACAAGAATGCTTTGTCAGAATACTCTTCTGATAAATTCAATACATTTAACCACCCTGTGTTAAATCCCAAAAATAAAATATAAAGGACAGTTATGTTAAATAAGGCGAAACAAGTTTTTTTTATATAAAACGTTAATAGCAAAAAAGTTTTTGGTCTTTTGTCAATGCAATTATGCTGTTCTCTGGCCATTTAATTGTGGATAAATTTTCGATGAATTTATCAAACCGATATGGAAAAAGGTTTTTTAATTTAATTTATAAATCATGACTGTTTAAATCTATATTCTATTAGTAAGAAAAAACATTACGATAAATTATACAAAACAAAACAACAGTAACTTTTTTTTTTACTTTAAAACATTGCTAAACACAAGTTACACAACGGTCAGTAGTCTGTGGTTTTAACCACTAAATACTATCACGAACATTCCGTGAAAACATCGTATTGCGTGACAAAACCGCAATTTCATTCGTCAGCAGTAGTATGTACGCTAAGAACCTTTCTCTGGTCGTCGCACTGCGCTGAGATCTTGACAATTACCCTTGACTAGTCTATGCATAGTTCCGGTTGACGTCGGAAAAATTGGCTCTATAATGCAACCTTTTTAACAGAACTGCTTTCAAATGAAATTTTCCGCTTTTGTCAGTCGTGATAATGACATGATTTCGACACGGTTTCATGAATAGTACTTGAGAATGAAGGTTTTTTTTCATAATATAAATACTTCAGATAAGTTATATAGCGTAAGATATCATCACGATACAAAGCTCTCAGCTATGAGACCAGTCCATCTGAATGATTAATGAGTCCCCCAACAAAGAAGCATTAATTGGTTCAAAACTTAAACACTCTGAGCAACTCGGGAAGTTCATACTCGATTCAATTTCGGTGAGATGCAGGCTTGAGTGCACGAACTTGCGTCAAATTAGCATATTTTATGAAGAGCACTGGTTCTGCACTTGAGACGCTGTTGTTTCAAGTGTGATATTTATTATGGTAATGAGAATCTGACTGCTCAGGCGAGAGAGATTGTTAGATTTATGCGACCCAACTCCCTTGCAATGTGATTTATAATGCCAATAAAGTGAGACTGATATTTACGACAGTTTTAAAACTGTTATTGAGATGTATTCACTTTTGTAGTGTTGTTTGTTATTACTTTGTCCACTGTGAGCAAAATGTTTTCGCAATTTATGTACAAATACTATTAAATATTTATTAAACAGTGATGCGATTTTGTGAGTTCATTTTTGTATAACATGTTGTAAAATTGCGTCTGTAGGTATACTCTTAACTAAAGTGTGCTCCCTATTTTTGTGATGACAAAAAAATTGAGCCGCTCAAGACATACTTCAAAGGCGTCGCATTACTTTTCTCCCCAGTGCGCGACACAATATGATGGAGCCACTCTATTCGAATTTGTCGGGAAAGAAAAATTGTAGGCACCTGCAACTAAATGCATTCGAGGGTGGAATGTTAGGGTGTTTTTACACTGTACAAATAAACATCTTGTTCGAAATCCTATCGTGACAACAAAATTTTATCTACTAAATAACACTTTCATTACATTTAATTTAAGCTTCTATTAACAATTTTAACTAATATTATCCCCATAACAAATTATTAGATTTGATAATCAAATCTAGTCGTTATAGATTAATATATATTTCAGAATTTAAAAAATAGTAAGAAAAAAAATTCTAATACAATTCTAGGAGAGGTGTATGTACCTTTAGGCTAGTTCGTTTGAAGTGCGCTATTCCGCCCACGCCACGTTGACATGTATCATTACGTACATGTGTCGGGGGCGGGCGGGAAATTTGGAGGACTGCGCACCGTTAGTCCTTAATGATGCTGAGACGAAATGTTTTCCTATACATTAAAATGTTTATCTTGAGTTACATCTGTGTTAATGCAATATCTTCTTCCTTAAGTGGGAGACTTTGTGTTTTAGATACTTCAAAATTTACGAGGGTCTATCTGAAGAGCGAAACAAAAATAAGACAAGATAATAAATGATAGATTATAATAGATGTATTAATTATTGATATAATGTTTTTTGAATTTTATGTTATTAAAGAAAGTATTACTTATACGCCGTGCTACAAACTAACCGGTATTTATAACACTGGAGTTGAACTGGTGGGAATCATGAGTTATAAAAAAAATTGAGTTCGACTCCAGATTACCGTAAATTGGAAAACTAATTAACGCTTGCTTGGGCTTTTTATTTTTAGTTTTTTTTAATTAATCAAAATGGCACGGAATATATATATACCATCCCATTTTGATTTGACAAGGATATCCTTCTGACTCCTGTAAGTTTTTAAGTGATAACAGTGACAACATCAGGTTCTTAACAATTTTTCTGGAGACATACCCAAACTAGAAGGCGATTGTACAGGGTTGTAAACCTCTTGTTGTATTATGAGGGTACTTTGAGGGTTGTCACACCCTAAAGTGTACGATTGTTATTGTCATTTTACCCGCAAGTTTTCGTTACATATATACTGTTGTTACTCACGAACTTCTGTCATATCCGATACATAAAAATATCCATAAAAACACGTCGTTTTGGAGCTAATTACTTTGATTTGTTGTAGCATCTTTAAGTGTCCAATTTATATGTAATTTGTAAAGTAATTTTTGCAGCCTCAGATTCTTATCTTTATGTTTTTTATTAACAGGAAATGAGTTTAAGAATTGCTTAATAAAGCATATAACACTTTTGAAATCGCTTACTTTCACGGTTGGTACTTCGTTTCATTTTAACACTAATTTATTAAAATATTTTTAATGCTAATTCCCAGTAATTTAATTAGCTTTATAGAACAATAGTTGAGCAGCGCTGGCTTTGGCTTCACGGTGCGACTTTTATCCATGAAGTCTTCCGATCGTTCCCTCACCTACAGGTGGACACCAACTGATCACCTACTTGCCTTGAAAAAAACAAATGGTCAAGAAACACATAGTTTTTTTTATAGATAGTGACGTGTTTTGCCACAGAGTTGTTGAGGAGTCTAATAAGTTCATAGATTATGCGTAAATTTACTGGAGAGTATTTAAACTTGGTGTGGCGTGTTTCAGACCACTTTCACTTGATCTAATTTGAATTACTGGCTAATATTCAATGCACTTTATGATATAGAACTCCAGTTTATTGGGTATGTAAATGAAAGTACTGTTCTCGAGGGCCGTAATAAACTACTCGTTATTTTAATAAACTAGCGACTTAATATGGCTTTGCATATGCCTATAGTTGTATTGAATTGTACAATTTATTTAATAAAAAAAACCACATAAATTTCATGAAAATATATTTTTTGTCTTGGTAGACAACACGATGATTTCTTTAGAACACGTTTTTAACAATGCTAATATAACATAATAAAAAAATGATCTGCAAATGATCATGAAACAGGTACCGGAATCTGAGGCCTAGATGTAAAAAGATTGTAGTGCCACTGATTTTTTTTTATATAAAATAATGTGTTAACATACATATATAAATATACAACATGATAAATCAATATCAAAAAAATTGTGATGAAATATAATTAAAATACATATTATGTGTGTGTATATATATAAATAATTTATCATAAGATTAAAAAAAAAACAACGATTAAAAATGTAATCATAAAAATATGAAAATGGTATATAATTAATGTATGATATTGATAATATTAATTAGATATGTAATGAGCTTATCGTTTCATCGAAGCGGTTTAATTTACATAAAATTCAAATAGGTGTTGGAACTGTAGTAATTTCACGGCGAATTCCTCTCGGATCGAATGATAAAACGAAAGTTAAAACCATTATATGAAATAGTTAAGACGAAATTGTATGAGAGTTTTTTTATCGACAAAATTATTGCAGATTCAATATAAATAAAAATGAGTAGCACGGCTGTACCAATTCGAATATATCTATTGATTGAAAGGGAAAGGTTTTTAAGTAGAGAACAATTGGAAATATTAATTAAAATACATTTTATTTTATTCAGTACTTAGGTTTTTAGTCTATGGAATAGCGTAGCAAAATGTTCCCAATGTGTGTACCTACTAAAAAGGTGGGGTTAATACAGAAATCATACTAAAGCTAACCGAAGTTCGCGCGGAAGCTTGTATATATATCGGATTTTCTTTTCATATATTTATTGCATGTTTAATACATATACAATACAATGAATAAGATGAGAATCTGGCGCGGGCTTACCGGTAACAATATTGTCTATCCTTCTCTCTTTCTCTCACTTATCGTTAATATATTATATACATATTATTTATTTTCGTTATTAATAAATTAAAGTAGTAGAACTGACTTTTTTATAATTTTATTTTATCATGTAAATAAAGTCATATTATTATTTAAGTGTTATACTTATGAGGTACTTTATTTATTTAAGCCGCAGAGTCTCATACTGATAAGCACTAATTGTAATAATACATTATAGTTTACGGCAAATAAATCTGTAAAGGCTCTGATATATTCTACTTCTTAATTCAATGTATTCATATATTTACATATCATAGTATATTTATGAAATTCGATTGAGACATTGAATAGTGCAATATGTCAACACATCCCACATACCTTGCGTGTCACCACAACATTAGTTTCTAATAACATAACTAATTATACTAGGTATGTATAACTTAGGTACGATTTGGCTATATTGACATCTGAAAATGTATTGCTGTTCGTTTGTCTCGATACTGTAACCCAGTTCAGGGAAAGTTTTAAAAACAGCATACATCATTTAGGTTTTCAATACAACTCCTTTCTGATGATGAATGAGATGTTTTTTATCTTTTGCGTTATTGTACCTAATTGTAACTCGTCCTAAATGCCTAGAACGATTTTGTTAAAAATGTTTGTTAATTGTGTATGTAAATCTTCAAGATTCCAGATTGGTTTATATTGACATTGGATTTTATTTTAGTTACTTAATATGTTTTTTTTGTGTATAAGATGTGTGTATAGGACAACGCCTGTTGGGTCTGCTAGTATATGAAAAGTACTTTATATAATTATTGTCAAGTGAAGTAGGCAACAATATCGTTAATAAAACTTAGTGACTAAAATTAGTGGAGAGCTTCGCTCTGCGCCTTTTATTTGGGAACTGGCAGTAAATGTAAATTTAGACCTTCTATTTTTAATATTGACGTCCAGAATTTCTTTTTTTTCTATTGAGAGATGAGGCACTACTAGAGATTATTAAGTACGTAAGTCGTACAGTAGGACTCTTTCCACAGTTTCTAAACAAGTTGTTTAAAACTATATCGAAAAAGTTTTATCATCATCCTTCTTTAGTAACCACGTACTTAATCAAAGTTTTAAATTCAATTATTTTGATAAGTTAGTTTTGTGAATTATACTAGTTTATTAAGCTATTTATTTATTGCACATCCGATTTGAACAAAAAAAAATATTTAAAAATTAAAAACGTTCTAACATCGGAAAAGGTATGACTTATATATATATAGTAGTTATATCGCCGTCAAACGCGTCCGAATTCATGGTTTGATGGTTGACTTAACCCGAGATCATACTTCTTCTGTATCTCACAAATACTACACAAAATACCGATTATGTCTAAAAATAAACAGATTTCTCGCAATAACACTGGATTCCGGGTTCGTTTAAACTAACGTTTATTAGTAGCGTTAACTTTGCATTTCCATCCGAATCGACCCCAATTAGTTTTTGAACAGCTGTATCGCTATTTTCACTAACAACAAGGGAATGTTGTTCTATTGCCGTTTTACTGGAACTTTTCACGGATGTTTCCCATTTGGCGAGATCAATTTTATCATCAGTACACGATTTTAACACCGCTGGGGGACTCGAAACTCGTCCCAAAGTTTTAACTTCGCTTTAGCGGCTTGCAGACAATGTTTTGTTCTTATGAATTTTTAACCAGTTGGTAAAATGTGTATTTACCTAGAAAGTAATATTACGTAAATAACTTCAAAAGCCTCATCAATTAAATATTCACTAATAATAGGGATTTGAATGCAAATTTAAATATCATTTCATTCAATATTATCGTATTGTCAAAGGAAATAATCAGATTTGACTACATAAAAACAACACACACACCTTACCTTTTCTCACACACACCTCAAGAAGCAAATTGTTAGTACATTGTATTTGTAAGTACTTCGTCGTACATGTAGTATAATCCGTTTTGGCCATATTTTAAATTTATATAATATGATTTATTTAATAAAATCTACAAACCATCTTTAAAATTTTAATGTAGGTACAAGAATAAGGGTAATTATTAATTACGCATATTCATTACTATTTATTATACGTATTGATTATTATAAAATTGTATTAAAAAATGTTTCAGAGACACTTGTTCAATCATTACACAAAAATAATCTACTCTATCAAAAATACATGGATTTTCCATTATCCTGAATATGACAGGTCACATATCGGTAAATGAAAAACGTTTTTGTTTAATCAAATTACGGAAGTCAACAGAGAGACCATTATTACATCCGGTCAGCCCCACGGGACCTTATTGTTTAATAGACCAAATTTGATCGTGCCAATTACGTGTCCAACAAACGTTCTTTCCTTTATTTAGTAATGGTTAAGGTATTTTTAAATAGTACATCTTGCGACATACCTGTTACTTTGTTAAAACCGTAAACACTTTAATGTAAATATTTATTTAAGGTTAGTACATAAACGAATATTTACTTAAATATGTTAATTATAAATTACAGCTAAACACAAGAATTTAACAATTGAATATCAGTAGCTTTTACTTAAAATCAAATAAGTTTAATTTTATTTATTTATATTAAAATCAAAACAAATGTGTCTTTGACCAAGGACAGAGCAGACATATTACTTCTTTCTCTATAATATTTTTTTTGTATACGCACGTAGCCTCTGTGCCCGGCACTCTTATTTGATTTTGAGTCAAAAACCGGTTTCATCTCGTTATTTTCATCACTATGTAGGCAAGTAGATATTGGGGCTGTCCAAAATGAAAAGTCAAAATGCACTTGCCAAAGGTCAATGACCTTTTCCGTTTTACGTAAAATATAAAAACTCCTTTAAAGAAAAACCCTTTTTGACGGATTACAGTTATGTATTATTGTATTTAAACTTGTAATTATTTAGACACAATTTTAAATTAAACCGACGTTTCGCGTGCTTTACTTTAAGTTTAAATACAATAATACATAACTATAATCCGTAAAAAAGTGTTTTTCTTTAAATGTGTAAAAGTTATGTTAATAAAAGACAATACTATAAAAACTCCTTCCTACCCGAAAATTCGAATTATTCCTTATGATATATTGTTACCACAAATATAAAAATTCATTATTGCAAACCTTAAATCCTTCAGTCATCAATTTCACGACAAAGGCAAGGTTCGAAAGGGTAGTGCTGAGCGTATGTTGATAGAAAAATGTGATTCAGTAATAACTCTTTTATGTTGGAGCTCATTCGATTTATGTAGCGAGCGGACGGTCGGGCCGGCGATAGTCGCTACGTAAATCATTTTCACGTGGTAACGCTGAGTCTGCAATTTGGCCATTCTATTGGTTTCTGTACAGAATTTCTTGTACTGACGTAAAGAAGTTCGTGACCTACGTGTAGAAAAATAAAAATTATTGAAGCCATTAAATAAGTTTACTACATAAAGGGTACCGTTTCTTTCGGCACCGAAAAGCCCTCGCTTCTGGCAGTGAGAATGTCCATGAGCGGCATCATTCCTTAACAAGTCTCATGCTGCTTTATAAAAAGACAAGATGTGGAACCAGCTGCCCACTGAAGTATTTCCGAACCAAGCGTAACAATTCTTAAAAGGCCGGCAGCGCGCTTGCGAGCCTTCTGGCAGTGCGAGCGTCCATGAGCGGCGGTGTCACTTAACATCAGTTGAGCCTCCTGCCCGTCTGCCTCCTGTAACATAAAAAAAAACTTCTAAAATGAGCTACAAGTTTTATTGTCATCTTTGGCACTACTTTCAAGTTCTTGTGATCTTAATCAGAATTTAAAAACACGAAGTATACATAGATGATGTAGGACTCATAAACTAAAAGCATCTTATACCTAGAGCAAGTAATAATTTAAAATTCGAAAGTATCTCAAATCCAACAAACTTAAGCCATTTGTCTAAACATTTTCGCTGAAACGAACGAACACTTCAGACAATGTTTGCCTAGAGTGTGTCTAGAGAAATTCAAGCGATTTGTATTCGTATAAATCTACACCAATCTGTATATATTATTCAATATTTTGATCATTATAAACTTAGCTTATTTCAATTTAATTTATATTATTATTATAAATTATTTATTGTTATGAATGTCGACGCTTCCGTGGATGGCAAAATTGTGACCAATGTATAGTAATTTATTAATTTAAATTTAAGTCATAGTTAATATTTTTAATATATACCCAATTTAGTTAATTATGTAACGCGGTGCATCTTAGAAACTAAACAGTTTTTTAACTCCTCTATCATTAACTAAAAGTAAGTAAATCATTAAATCAGCCAAAGTTATTTAAGAGTTGGCGAAAAGAAAATAAGGAAACATAAATTACTCTTAATTAACCAACGTCGATCACATCTGGCACAGACAGATCAAACTTCTAATTAAATTTTAATTAATATTTCCCAATCTACTGCATTCGTTGCCTGATCCATTGTTTCGATTCAATTTTGGAACAGTCTAAGTATTAAGCTTAACTCTGTTGTTTTTGCATTTGCGTGAAAACAATAAGAAACTGACATTGAGTTGATACTGACAATTGACGCTACGAATTCAATATAGCGTCATTGTCGTATCTATTTGAAGGGATTATATTATAAGAGTTTAAGTATTTTTTTTATAAATCGAAGACAATTAAGATTTTCTGTGTACTGAATGAAAATTGTACTAATATTATCATGCTTTATATGTCGAGTAGAATTTCCAAACATAGAATTAAGTGGTCTAGACATGCGAACACACTAAGTGCATGTAAAATGAGCTTTACACCACAATATTAAAACTTTATAGGCAACGGCCATTATTTCAGAGTTGCGGTCTTTGAAATAAGTGAGCTATTAATATAGCGGCATAAGTTACGAGTATGTTATTAGTAAAAATTCTTTAAAACACAAACAATTTTAAAGAATAATTTATTTAGAATTGTCCTTCAAGGAAAGAGCGTAACTATTCTTAATAGGCCGGCAACGCACTCGTGAGACCCCAGAGGGTTCGCGAGTTTGATTGAGTGTCCATGTAAGTCTCCTGCCATTTACCCTCTGTTACATAAAAAAACTAAAATGATTCTGTGAATTCCTAACTGACACTGTCTAAAACAAAGATTTTCTCCCAATGAACTTTACCGTCCAAGGTATTTTTAATATTTTGCATAGCTGGATTTTTCTCTTGAAACTCCTATTTTTGAAAATTACCGGTAAAGATGTTCTTAAACGATTGCGTATTTTAATTGTCGGTACACTATCATATTAAATTATTGTGAAGATTCTATGTAAGGACCACTTTTTGGGTGGCAGAGTCAACGCAGTGAGTCGTCTATGTTAGGGAATATGTTACTTTTACATGACACATCTCAATTAAAAGACGACAATGTAAATATGTCTTAAATAAAGTACAAGTTACATAGTGTGTTTCTAGATAATTATACTCAATGTAACCTTTTAAACCAAAGACGTTAATGAATAACTGAAAATGATTACTCTCATTATTAAAATATTTATCGAACTTGGATTAATTATACGCTGTTATAACATGAAGATAAATAATGAATATTAATGTGATAAATAATTTAACCTATTATTAATTTCATTAAATTCTTTCGTAAGCCGATGAACTGCCCTCTCAAAATATGATTTGTTTTATGTATTGAAATGAGTCATTATAACCATGTTCGTCAGCGAAAGTCGTGTACTTATTGTGTTCGCATCGTAATTTCGCCATAACTTGACGATTAAAGATTATCGCCTTATCTTTCATTATAAGAAATAAATTTCATTTCAATCAATCAACTCATTTAAACTTCAACAATAAGGGAGCAAATAATTATCAAAAAATGGGCGTGCTTTTCCACGAAATCATATCAATTAATTTTGATATGATTTCGTGAAATGGACGATAAATTATTACGTTATATCTAATATTAAACAATTTAATTAGTTAATTATGGGACAAAATATTACTGGTCAAATAGTCTACTTCAAAAAACGATAGGCATCAATATCTTTCCTCTTCCATTACGTAGTCTTAATTATTAAAGGCTGTCTTCCACACTGCAGCTCTACTATCCGCTTATTTCTGGGCATTAGAAATTTTGACCGCCAGCCCTTATTTTGTCAGACCAATGGGCATTAAAGTAAAATCACACTTAGAAGAAATTTCATGCAACTTTCTATAAAGCATACAAAACTTGAGATGTACATATTTTTTCAAATTTGAAATGATGTACGCCGGCTTTTTCTCTCGGCCTACACCCTGTGCACGTCTTCTTTGCCGATGAGTAGGGATGCCTACAGGTTTGAATTTAGTGACGTGTAATAAGTGATACCTTGATGTTCCAAAATAGACGTATTTTTTTATGTATAACATGAAAGCGATTTCACAATTGACATAGAACTGCTCATTAATGTAGATTTGTAAGTGTTGTATTCATAACAATGTTATTAGTTGAGGCTACAGCTTAAGCGTCAAATTCATTTTGCGTAAAGTGGACCAGTTTCTATTTAAAGCTTGGATATTAAATCATGTTGCTCTCCATGTACAAGGGAGAATTATTAAACGGGAAATCTCAACTTTCCCCGCCGTTTCCTCGCATTGCAAACGTGTTTTTTGTATTAAAAGGCATTGCACGTTTTACTATATATCTTTTTAACGCTTTTGATCATTGATACAGTAACACAATATACAATTATGAACATCAATAAAGAAAACAAACGGCAAATGCTTCTAATTTTACATTTACTGCCAGTTCTCAAGTCAGGGGCGTAGAACGGACGAGAAGAACTTGCAATAAACTCTCTGCCAATTATTCATTAATAATCATTAATTAATAAAAAATGAAGGTTTGTACTCAGTAGTAGTAGTAGTATCATCAGTAGGCATCTTAACTTATAAGTCAAAATTATACATTTTGACTTGCTGCCTTCCGTGAAATTCCGATAAAAAAACAACTAGTTTTGGGAAGCGGTAAGTTACAAAAAAAAACACTTATTTTCATAAAAATCTTTTCGCAACAAAATCTTATAGAAAAAACAAGTGTTTCTTGCATTATAACGCAAAATCATTTAACAATCCAAATCCCTAACAGTACTACGAGCCAGATATTTTGTAAAACATAAAGATGTTATATTGAACATTATATAAAGTCGGTCGAAAGCCTACTGAAGTCGCTTGAAAAACGTTAGTGCGGCTTTTTCATAGGTAAGCTCTTGACCGTAAACCCTCTTGATGGAAAGTGGCGCGGGCGCGAAGCTTAGAAAACCTATTCTTATAGCTGCGTGTAAAAGTGGAATTATATAGATAAGTATATAGTATACTTAGCTTACTTAAGTTCCGTACTGTAACCATTATATAACGAACTAAATGCTGTTGTTTATTTAACAGGAGAAAATAAACTATAACTATGACTAAAGACAATGAGCAAAAATAAAAATAAAAGATATGAATCAAAGACCGCTGGCGACATAATGAATCTATTAATATGACAAGTGACTATTAAAAAACTTATTAACAGCTTTTCTTATGTCACTGTTATATTTATGTTAGATTTCGCACAGTGATGGTAAACTTATAAATTGTAGAATTTTCGATTATATTATTAAATTAAGTATTATTTTTAGAATAAAGAAGAAAAAATTTTTTTATTTGCTATATTAAAAGAGCTACTAATACAATTATTTCAAAAATAGGCTCAAATACGTTTTAAGTTGCTGTAATCAGCATTGATGTAGACCTTCTAATCTGTGATCTTAAAGTGACAGCTGACACTAAACAATATTAACAGTTCATGTTTGTAGGTTTCTATTAGGGACCTTATTTATTCACCAACGAATAAATACTTCTTTAAAAGTATATTCAATAACAATAACATCAATTCCTTCCCTAAGTGTAGCTAAGACCCAGGTGCATTCATATTACGTATAGTGTGCGCACAATTCTCTCGTTTTTTTCTACTGCGGACTGAATAAACAGGCGACTGGGTACGACGAGTGGCCCTTTGATTTATTTATACTCGCAGAGAGGGGAACAGCTTCCTGATTCAATTATTGTAATTGTGCTCTTCGGTTGTGAGATGTGGGCTGATGACGGATGCTCTATGATTTTTAAGATTTTGGTCACCGTAGATATATCACTTTGAAAATTCTCATTGCTGTCTTATGACTGTTATAAATTAATTATAGTGAAAGAAAAAAATATGTGTATATGGTACAACCCTAATAAAAGTATACTATAATGATTATATTTAAACGAGATAAAAAGATAGATACAAAACGAGATCCTCCTAAAGAGAGTTCTCTGTTCTCTTAATTTCAACCGACATAGCCATTAAGGTTCTGCCTTGCAACGTCTTCTTACGTAATATCCTATCTTTGTACTGACGTTAATGTTCTTAATGGCCATTTTCTTTAAAATACCACGTGTGCGGAGATCTTTGCGTGCGTGTGTGATCGAAGCGAGATTTATTTATGGTACGAGGTACATATTAGTCTATTTTGCTTCGTTACGCGTAAGCATGATACTGTATTTTTTTTTAATTGTCTGCATCTCATTGATACGGTCAGGCAACTGTGTTAATTAGACATTATTGTAGGTGGGAACAATTTGGGCTTAGTTCTACATTTCAGTTACTACCTTTTTTATCTGATTAAATTATAAGTTTTAATTGAAACTCATTTATAGGTAGGGAAAGGTATATGAAATGCTTCTAGTTTTCCATTTCCTGCCAGTTCGGGCGTAAAACGGAAGATAAGAACTGGCAATAAACTCTATGCCACTCTTTTTTATCGCCAAGATTTTGTTTAACACAACGCTTGTAATACTATGTAATATATTACAGGATTTCGACATGTTATATATTTAATAAAAACTTTTTCCTTGCCTTTGTGCCACAATTTATTACTTTAAATATAAAACAATAGTAACATAGAATAAATAAAATATTTATAATAATTGAAGTAATTTTTTTGTCAAGTCAGTTGTAAGAAATTATATGACAAGATCGATTACGAAACATGAAAGTCAATAGAGAACGAATTGAATAGTGACAATCGCATTGCCAAGGTTGATGCACTTCGTAAAAAATTCTCCAGACTTAACTTTACAATGTTGCTAGCTACTATTTCTCCAGAACCTGTGGTTAATTTTAATATGTGAAATTCAAAATATATTACTTGTTTTGTTGTTTAAAAATAAAAAAACGTTATTAGGGACTCAAATTCATTATTGTGACTGTTATGTAAATCAGGTATTATTTAATGATAATTAAGACTGCTTCCGATGCACTGTTAATAGTCACTGCGAAAAAGTTATAGTTTTAGTTATAAAACTATAGAGTTTACTAGCTGGCCTGGCAAATGTCGTTTTGCCATTTAAATCATTTACAATAAAATATAGGGGTTGATCGTAGAGGGAAAATTGAAAATTTAGGGTTGTATGTATTTTTTAATGTTGTTGATACAGTTGATAAAAAAATTAAAATTATCTAAAAATAAAAATAAAATATTTAGAGGTTGACTACCCTTAACATTTAGGGGGATGAAATATAGATGTTGTCCGATTCTCAGACATAACCAATATGCACACCAAATTTCATGAGAATCGGTCAAGCCGTTTCGGAGGAGTTTAACCTGCTGCTGCTGTTAACACTGCGACACGAGAATTTTACATAGAGTATACATTAGAGACTTGACAAACTTTATTTAATTTCAACTTTCATTGTTTGTTTGTATAACAGGTTCAAATGATAAACGCATGTTGAAAATACATAACTGGCAACACAAAGAGTGAACTTGTCATGCGATTTGTTCACAATGAGCGGTCAATTTAGTTGGTTAAAGAGCGAGCGACAACTGAATGACATTAAACGAAAATAGCTTCGATGGTTGTTAAGGGTTTTTTTCCTAATAAGTGTGTTAGTCTGTGGAAATTGGGAATGTGAATAAAAATAATTTTCAAAGATTTCTAATATCAGTGAGTCGATATGATAATAGAACATCTATTCCGACTGTTATTTGTATATAAATAAAACTTTGTTCATATTGTTGTTACTAAAAGTGTTCTTTACGATCAAATATTTTCACCGCTTTTACGTCACAGATAAACATAGCCCAATATACATAGCCATATATAGCCCATATTCTACATATACATTAACACACATATATATTTGGCAAACTATGTATATTTTTCAACGTTTTTACCCTCGTCTCTTAACACGAACGCAACGCGAATCTTAAAGAATCAACTTCTTACTGAACTTGGAAGAATGCAACAAATTAATAGCTTTTTTTAATTTTATGAATCAATTTTGTATATTGATCGACTTTAATCAGTTTTTAATGCAGTACAGATTTACACAGATTTTTCTGTTAGGATTTTAATATTTTTGTGATAATTAATTCACATCCGCCAATCAACGTATTATCGGCCACTCGTATCTATGAGTTTTAATTCTAGTTTACATGCTGAAGAGCTTGCCACCCCGATATTTACATTACAAAGACGGCGGAAAATTAACTATGTAGGGATGCCAGGTTTTACCATATTTTTGGGAAGTTGACTAATAAAGTTGTTCGAAATTTAAATTTTCATCACATGTCAGGTGATTTTACGTAACAGTTTGGTAAACTTGTATCACAAATATTTAGTTCTTAGTCAATAGAAGTGGACACAACGTACAATAACGGAAACATAATAAGGCAAATCTACGAGAGAAATTGTTCTTATTATTTCATTATTTCAATTAGGCGTCAAAGTTGAATATTTTTCAAAGATATGAGTGCATTTTAGGGCATAGAATCGTTCACCGCGATATAAAAACTTTAATCTTTGGCATAGTTGAACTAATCCTTATGAAACTTCCGCCGCAGTTCGCTTTAAATGTTTCCGCTTGGTTTATTTTAATTTAAACTTAGTCTTGCATCTAGATTGAGTGCACGATTATAACCGTAAGAGGAGAGGTTAATCATCGAAAGATTAGTCGCTACTTCATATTTTGCCCGTTTTTTAATTAAATTTCACATAACGCTTTACACGTTTCGGCGTTTAAAATGTCTTATAAACGGAAACAGTCTTGCAAATACTAGTACTGTCAAAACGAGCCCGTAGAGAAAATATTTCTGCATTTGTTTCATTGTAGTTTTTCCTTATAGGGAGCTGCCTATTTATAGCTATATATCATAAGCCTTCTGTGTTTGACACATGTCAATCAAGGATCTAAAAGGTATTATGACATGTGGTAACTATGCATATATTAATAAATGATTATAGATTGATGGCCGGAACTCGAACTTATGATCAGGGCATACGGCGCAGGGTGCATATGCACATGCAACTTATAGGCATATGGTCCAGACTAAGTCCGCCATACGTTATATAAAATCGGATATTTTCAAAGCATGTCCGGTCTAGACCGGATTTACCCGGATATATGGTGACCCTAAAGATAAATGCTTACGGGCGTAGTGGCGCAAACAGTAACGACCCCTCTCACCTTGGACTTAATCACCTTTTATATTTTACCTGGATTATATGAAATCTGCATTTTGAGTGGTCTCTATCTAGTGCAAGTTACTTTGCTAGATTATACAGGCTTTTGTTGAGTCTTGTATACAATGTTTGGAAGAAGTCATTATTTTGACGGATGGCCATAATAAGAAGAGAGATATAGATATAGATATATATACATAATATATTTATTGTTTATATATATTGTATACATAATCTTAAAGAGAAAATAAGTTAATGTGGTGGAAACACAAACTGGACACGTCAAATCGTAATAATATCTTATTACTTTACCATTAAACAATTTATCATAATTTGAGGATTATCTTTTAATGAAAATAGGGCATGACTATTAATTTGCACATAATTTGTACAAAGCCAAATTAATTATAAGTAAAATTTTTTTACATTTTGGTATAGAAACAGAAAACAGATAAATACATACAGTTGTTACACACGAAACAATATTTGAAAACCTGAAGTCCAATTACATGTGTAGTTCTGTACACAGCATTATAGTGGCATCTTCAGTGCTGGTTTATTAAATATTAACCATTACAAACAGTAGTTATACAATATACATATATTGAACTTAATGACAAAAATATAAGTTATTCAATTTCAAGACTTCGACAAGATATTTTTTTTTAATACATCAATACTATTTTGAAATATCAACATGAGAACTAAGTAAGTATATGTAATTACAAAATCTAAAAACATAAATGAATTCGCTTTTAATATAAATAATGTTTTAAATTGAATTAAAAAGTATTCGGACGTTTTGCTGTACACTTCAGCTGTGGGTCACTGGTGGTGGTAATGCGGTAAAAGTGGAAGTTAATGTGTCCAGCGCCATCTGTTATCAAACTATTTAATTTATATTTACGATACTTATGGCCGTATGTAACTATTGTGGTATGGTTCTGTTGTTTTCTTTTATAAGCACTTTTATTGTCTAAGTGTATATGATTACTTCATTGGATGTTTATTAAGTGGGAAATTAGATGTGAACTCAATATTTAACCGAATTTTTGCGTCTTTTTCCGAAAAGCACTCAGGTTGCATAATTCTCTTTGATCATCGTTGTGGTTGAATTTTGTAGGTCTTAAATAAATTGCATAACCACAAAACAAAATCCTACTATTAATGAACGAATGATGTTTCCTTATTGGAGGATTATTTTTATTTTTTGCGATTCAAAACCAAAACACTTTTTGTTCTATAGAAATAATTTCTTTTAGATACATAATTTGTATGTATTATAAGTCCATAATTCGCGTGTTTCCATACTGGCTTAAAGCCAAGGTCAATGAACCCGCCATACACCACCCCATCTATTCGGCACAAATGAATTTAGAACCAAGTACACTGTAATTAGAACATGATTTCGCGTACTTATTACACTCCGAAGGGCTGTATCCTAAGCAAATATACGACATGTCATTCGGAAGCTGCATTTTACGCTACTCTTGGATGATCCTCGTCCGTGTTGTATTTATTCGACGATCTACTACAATCACATAGTAGATTTTAAGTACAATGGGTCTACATATGTCGGTGGGTAAATAAGGGATTACGTTTTTAAACATGGTTTTTAATTTAGTCCGTGTTTATCAATTGTACGTAATACTGTAATTTAGGAAATTCTATTCTATTTTCAAATTTAAATGAGCATTCCAGTCGTTGACTATGTTGTTCTATAAACCATAACTTACCTTCGTACAGATTATACAGTCTGTGGTGTATTGCCTTTATTTCGTTGGAAGTCGTCATAGATTATACAAAGGTTAGAAAGCGGGAGTACAGATCCAGTCTTGCAAATGGTTTTCCGTATAAGGGAGGTTTATTATTGACATTTGTGTAAATGACCATCTGTTAAAACAGCTAGTTTAATACATCTATGTCGTTATGACTATGTAACTAAGAAGCTTGATAACATTAGTATTTATGCGAACATTTTGTGCGATTTAAGATCGCTGTCAGATAAAGCAATGTTCTAACAATAAGAAGATTTACGTGTATATTAATTTAAATTAATGTCTGTAATATAAAAAGCATGACAGTTGAGTAAGTACATGATTTAATAATTAAATAAAATCCATGCTATCTTTACAATATATACAAAAATATGTCTAAGGCGTCTACAAACTCCGAAAATCCATTACAAGAGGAACATCAAAACACGTTGTAAAAATGATTTATTATAACTTGATTCTTTATCTCTAGTGGGCATGGATGGTGTTAAGATAACGACATACCAATATTTCAATCCAAAGGTTCTAAAAATGTAGTATAGTCTTTGTTATGATATTGGTTGTGGTCTTATTTCTTTTTACTCTTACCTGGCTGGTGAGAATGTAAAAAGAAAGACGCAGGACGAAGCGTTTCGATTGTGTGTGAAAAAATCATACGTAAATCATCAAAAACCGCCACTAGATTACATATCATCTCACTAATTGTTACTTTCAAAAAGGTTAATATATACTCATATAAAGTTAATCCTGTCACAACTGTATGGTAATGTAGAAATGTCTCTTCCGAATAAGGAAAGAAATCCAGAGGTGAGAATGTTAAACAAAAGATGAATCTATTGACGTTCGATTCTGATTGCTTTACAGTATCTCTAGTGCGATACGTCTTGACACGCGACTTGATGCGTCACCATTTCGACTTAGGGTCCTTCAAGAAAAGAGCGTACCAAGTCTTTAAAAGGTCGGCTACGTACTTGCGAGCCTTTTGGCAATGTAAGTGGGTACCACTTAACATCAGGTAAGCAGCCTGCCCGTTTGCCTTTGTTCTATAAAGAAGTTATAAACAAACAGCGGATATTTTATTATCTATTTAACAATAAATGTCCTACCTTGCAAGCTCGGACAGTCTAGTATTAAATAAAAAATCTGATATATGCAAGTCATGCTTATTCCCAGCTATATCCTAACTCTTAAGGGGATTCATTGTGTATTTTTCTGATAAAAATTTGTATTCCTCAGGTATCTAGCTATCATAGATAAACGAAAGTTTAGACAATCAAGACATTATTTACCTTTATGCAAAATACGTAAATAATCAGAATCCACCATATAACAGAACGTGATTCGAATAAATAGCAGTCGCAGTTTAGTTTTCTATTTCGTGTCTAGATTCAGATATGAGGTTCTTTCTTATTAGTAGCTTATCTTGTATTTTTTATTTTATTTTAACCGTATTTGCACTGAAGATATGTGAACTTTATATAATTTCTCATTTAGTTTTTTCGTTTATTTTATATTCGATCATTTAAACTGTATATTTCCTGTTATTGTTCCCAGTAAGTTACTAAATAGCACTATCAGATAGTGTTATAAAACATTATTGAAAATTACTAAACGCACCTATATATTTTAGTTTCTTAAAAACCTTGGGAAGACTGAGGGATGAATGTATGTAATATGTTTTTATTGTATGATAGTAATATAATTAGTTAGTAGTGTAAGGTTATAGTTACTTCCAATATCATATGGTCTCTAAATTTATTCAAATTCAAGTTCAAAATGGAACATTTCAAATTCTTACATAACAATTATGTAATATTCGTAAAAGTTTCGCAATTATACATTTGTGTTATTATATTGATAACGCAGAAATATTTTGCTTACAAAACATAAAAGTGTGTGAAGACGTAAAACTAACAAAACAAGGGTCGTCAAGTGGGTCACCTAGGACCGCACGCATCAGTGAAATGTATTTGCTTATCTGTCGATAACCAATAGATTTGTTACAGTAATCTCATCTATAGAGACTCATTGTTTTTAAGGACAGCGAGCATAAGATGGCAAATTTACGAAACATATATTACACGTTCAAAACATTTAGTATGTTACTTTATTTAGATAAACCAATCTGTTCTTCTGGATTCTGAGTTCTGTTTGGATTCCGGATCCCATTTGGCAGCCTTCAGTAAATTTTAAATATTTTGTTCTCTCCATCCTTAAAGTCAAGTCTTCGAACAGTGCGTACTACCAGTGATGTCTTACAGCTCTGAGACTTGGTCTCTTACATCAAACCTGGTACAGAAGCGCCTCGGCGATCAACGAGCTATGGAGAGGGTTATGCTCGGTGTTTCTCTACACGATCAGATTAGAAATTCGATAATATCCGTAGAAGAACCAAAGTCACTGAAGCAAGAAGGTGGTATAAGCTTAAATGGTAATGTTTCTCCCATTGCCCGTAGACCGATGGGGAAAAAATACTGGAGGCCGAGGACTAGTCGGCGAAGGGTTGAAATTTAGGGCAGAGGCCTTTATCCAGCATTGGACGTTAACAGGCTGAAACGAATAAACGAAAGAGTTTAGCGTCAGGATAGGAGCACTGTTGGCCTAGTAGCTTCACGGTGTGACTCTCATAATCATCATATACTCTAGATAAGATCTCTCCTCTGCTTACTCTACTACGTATAAGATTATAATAATTTTTATTATTATTATTTTTATTTTTTTTAAATGTAAAATTTTCTTTTAATGCGCTTTACTTGTTTTCTGCTTTTTATACACAATTTGTTAATCTATGTAATCTGTTTTGGCTTTTTGTATTATATTAGTATTTTGTATAATAATATGTATTAATTAGTAAGCTGTTAGATTACTTTAAATAAATAAATAAATAATTTTGTACCAATTACAAGAGAGAATTGCTGCATTGATTGTTAACATACAACAGTAAAGACAAATCGTTATTGTGAAAAAAATCCCATTAAATATTATTACTTTGCATTTAGGAATTAAACTGAATATTGAGATTCAGTTTCCTCATAGATAGTTTGGTGTGCGGTAAGCGCGTGTGTATCGTATGAAACTTCGTCAGGTCGAACCCAAACGGTGGTGATTAATGATGTCGACCTCTCCATAGACATATCGTCTATCTTGGCTCGCCCTGATTACCGTACTGTTTTTGCCCATGCTGATTGTGTGATGTTCGGGGTATTCGTAAATCACATAGTGATGTCTGTGGGTGACGTGCTTAGAAAGCAGACGGAGGGTGATGTGAATGAAAATAATTCTGTTGGATATTGCTTTTATTTGTACTTTGACAATGACGATATTTGCGATTTTCTCGGATACATCAGTGTAATATCAAAGATTTTGATATGAATATAACTTTATGTTTGTGGTTTATATCATTGGATTTTTATATAATACATTTAAAAATATATTTTATCAAAAACACACTTTTCTCCGCTTCTTAAAAAACTATTGTATATAGGCAATCTCGCTCTAACAACTATATTACAAACAGTAATGGAAATATAAATATATTTCATAACAGTCTTTCTTCTTAATCTTGCTTATGGTCTTACTGAAGTTTTTAGGTTTAAGTTTAGTTTGTATGTTGCGTTTATTGCTCTTGTCTATGTGTTTCCTTGGTTTTAAGTGTCTTTCACGAAATTTAAATGTCTTTTCAGTGTTTTAGTATGTTAAAATTTAACATCCTTGCAGTTAAGCATGCGTATCATTTTAGGACTAATATCTCATTCTTAATAATGGTCAGAGTGTAATATGAAGACTTCCTTAATAGAAAGTCAATTCAGCATAAAAACAAAATCAATTTGAACTCATAATTCCTGATATCGATCTCATGATAGCGCGTTCAACCAAACAATTGAAAGAAGCTCTCAAAAGGAAATAATTTTTCCCGTTTTGGAACAATTTTCATTGATACTTCGCTTCTATTGACTGTAGGGTGAGGTTTTATATGTTATAATTCTCGCTGATAATATAGCTTAATAATGGTGAAAGTGTTTTTTAAATGGTTGCTGTAGTTTTGCTATAGAACGGTAAGGGGCTAGAGGATCTCAGAATGTTAAGTGATGACGCCGATATACACTCAATGCCAGATGGATCACAAGTGCATTGCCGGGCTTTAAGAATGGGTACAATCTTTTCTTGAGGCACAATTTAATTGGTTTGGAAATACTCCTGTGGACTGCTGGTTCCACAGACATGGCATAAGCTACACCCTCTGTCTTCTTTGCCGACGAGTTCAAATTTAATGACGTGGAATTAGTGATACCTGTCTATTTTATGCTGTATAATAAACGTTTTTTTTATTTTTATTTTAGCTGCCTTAAATAACGTTCAGATGTGAAACGAGAGACAATAATAGATTTTATCCATATCAAACAACAAATCAAATCTTTTCTCGTCATATAAGCTATTTAATCTCTATTAACGCATAGTCACAGTCTATAGGAAACGTATTAATGATTGCATTTAATTCAATGTTTCTTGAAACTAGCAATTTCCTGACGCTGTGTTTACAATAATTACAATCTATTGCTCTAAAGTACTGTAAAGTGACATTTATACGAAAACACCTTTTAGTTATACAGACGCATTTATAGCAGCAATTTACTTGTAATCTGTTCCTGACTGAAATTGGTTCCATCATAGTTTATACTAAACACTCATAAGGAAGTGAAACTTTTACTCCTACGTTCTAAAACAAAAAACTTTTGTAGATTCTACCTTTGGCAGGGCAGCCGTGCCGTACAACATTGTAATTTCCAAATGACAGTTGGCTTAACATAAGGATTTAACTTTTATCCCGTTGACCATCTGTCCTATAATGTGTAGCAGTCAACTGGCTAAGATTACAAAAAATAAACATTTTAATATGAGTTTATGACGCCCTAGATTTTTTGATTTCACGTGAGAAAGTTTTAGGTAAAATGGAATCCAATGAAATGTGTACCAAGATATTATTGAAATCCATTATTGTGAAACTAAACTTGGCGATTGAAAAGAGTGGCGGAGAGTTTATTGCCAGTTCTTTCTTCCGATCTACGCACATGATTTGAGAACTGGCAGTAAATGTAAAATTAGAAGCATTTAATGTATTTTTATTTTTTCTGACATTCATAAGTACATTATGTTACCTACATTAATGAATGATTTTGAATTGAATTGAATTAGTAAAAGTGTATCTCAACGATTCGTTGCCTGTATACAAATATATTTACAACCTTTAGATGGAAGTACAAAATGTATTTTTTTGCGTCAAATAAAGTGATTTTTATTATTTGATTTGGTGGAAGATTATATTAAAATAAAAGTATCAATTCTGCATACAGAACTACATATTATGTGCAAGTCTTAACACTTAACATGCGACAATTCAGAGGGAATTGTCGCATGTTTTACTACTTGGTAACTTCGCTGCATGAAGTCAAGAAATATATGCTATAAATAGATAGTCTTCCAGAGGCCATGGACATGCTCTTTGTAAACTTAGGTCTTCTCGTACGACATCGCTTACTAACAAGCCAATGTCTAGGTCAACCATACCTTCAAAACTGCCAATTCAAAATTATTATGAAGAAACCATAATACATGCATAGAAATATAGACCCTATACCAATGAACACAAGACGTATTGTGGTATATGACGCCTGTTAGAAAGGTAGTGCAACCTATTGACATTATTCAGGGTCATGAACTCGCGACAATCGATCACGATTAACCGGCTGCCGTATTTTAAGCGGCGCAGCGCTGACAAAATAACTATTGTTTAGTCATGTACAGTGATGGATCGCTGTTTCGCTGAATTTACAAAGGTTACATGTAATCCGTGTAAAGCTGGAAGCGTTTAGTGTAGCTTCTCTTGGGGTATCTACTTTAGATCAGCGCGAATTCGCTATGTCAATGTATATTTCTCCATAATAGCGTGGGAGTTGATTATAGAAAATGTAATTTTCGGAATGGAGCTCATGGACTGTCCTCCGCGACTGAGAGACGAAAGTTTATATTTTTTAAGAAGTAATAAAATAAGTTAGTTTACATACTAATGTTTGTTAGCATATATGAGTCGGAGGGGGAATATTAAGGGATAAAGGAATGACGATGACAGTAAAGTCGGAAACTTACTCCAGGTAGGAAAACCAGGCACAATAACGAGTAAGTAAAACCTTAATAATTGTAACTGAAAGGACTGGCCGATAAAGATATTAAATTAGTTTGTCAATACAGACATGACAAGTATTGTTTGGCATCTATGCTGTAAATAATTTGATGATTGATTGTCT
Source organism: Pieris mannii (assembly GCA_028984075.1). Classification (NCBI taxonomy): domain Eukaryota; kingdom Metazoa; phylum Arthropoda; class Insecta; order Lepidoptera; family Pieridae; genus Pieris; species Pieris mannii. Next base: position 6,216,757 of record CM054783.1, read on the forward strand.
GATTAATAAATTTGATATAAGTATTTAAGAGTAGTCCCTTATATTTAAAAATCGCAAATGTAATTTATGAGGGAGCCCGAAAAAAGCTGTAATTACCTCGAAGGGTTTTAAGCACACACGTGGCAGGGCGTGGAGTCTCCCATTAGGGGCCGCTCCTAAATCCGTGCATTATTTTAATCACTACGCTGTCCAGCTCGTGTCTCGCTATATTTTCTAATCCTTATTACAATGTAATAGGGCACAAAGTATAATCAATGAAAAACAGTTTTTTTTTACGTTTGATATTTTTTGTACATTGAATTTTCTTTTGTTACTGCGTTTATTTTCTCCCTTTCACTATCTGTCCTGATATTATATTAATCCACAAATATCCATCAATGTTTACAGGTTATTTTATATATTACATATGATGTATTTGCTGTGATGTCCATTAACAAATAAGTAGTAGGTACTTGAAAAAAAATAGACATATATCAATCTAAAATACAATACATATTTTCATTTAAATACAGAGTCTAGAGACCTTGTACGGTACCTTTATCAATTTGATCAAAGTCATCTTATAAAAATTGAAAAAAATTGTTTCTCAAATTTTACTGTATATTTTTGTATAGTGTGCAGATTACTTATACACTATTAATTGAATAAATTATATACACGTGTGGCAATTGGGGAATTAAAGTTGAACAGACTATGTGTAAATTAAGTAACTGATATTTTTACCAATATTTAAAAAATGTATATTTGAATTTAGAATCATCACAACCTTTACTATAAATAAAACAACTTGAATTTGAATTTAGACACACCCTTAACTAATAAAATCCTCTAACGATTTCAAAGTAACAAAACATTCCACGCAGGACAAAAATTGGTTAAAACAGCAGGGTAAATGTTTGTGGGTCATTTGTTTTGGCCATAAAGAAATGCCGTTACCACCCGCTGTGCGGATTTCGACTAGCAAATGGTTACCACTCTTCAGGATGTTGCATATTCATAGATTTTTTGCTATAACGACACCCTTTTACGATTAGGACAACTTGCAATTTTTGTCAAACGTATAGATATAGCCTTAGCCTTTTATTCTGTTTTTATTGTTAGAATTATTTTTTATGAAACTTACCAATGTTTTACTGGACTTACCAGTGTAGCTAAATGATCACATAAACTTAACTACAATATATGAATAACAAGGATTTATTTATAGTATATAATATTTAATAACATTTTAAATGACTACTGCATTTTATAACAATTTTAAGGACTGAATTTTACTATTATTATTTAAAAATATAATTAAACTTGCTAGCTGATACATCCGTAGTAATCGGTTTTCTTAGAGACATTCGTTGATTTTTTCATTCCTGGTTAGTGGTGGTTATTCCTTTAGTGAAATAAGTTTGATGAGATTGCATGTTTATAGTGTCGTAAATCTGCTTACAAACGAGATTTATCGTTATAGGACGCGAGGGCCACAAATTATGTTCGACACAACTGCCTTTGTCTGATCGGCCGATTTTCGGTTTAATCTCGTGGATTTTCGGATGAATAGATACGGGAATGTTTTGTGAAACAATAAGATGCGTATCTTACACTTTTGTTGGAGCTGAAAGAAATGTGACAGATACACTATAACTGATTGATTTACGCTATAACATACATATTCTAAGTCACAGTATTGCGTGGAGCGCTGTCTCACTACAGACAGAAAAAGGTTTTGACAGCTCTTGAAATAAGATTTAAGATCTTTTTATATCAAAAGTAGCTGCCCTCGCGAACTTCGTTTCTCCTTAATGCCTAGACTACCTTTTTAGTACCAACACGGACCATTTTGCTATGCTAGCCCACAGACTGTTCGGTTTTTCGGATTGAAAGTTTTTTTAGGTTGTTCTGTGATTTTTTCCCTATATGAACCTCAGAGTTAATGTCATAAGCTTTTAATTAATAAAATAAAAATGGGGTGAAAATTATGGGTTGTATGCATTTTCATATGCCGTATCATAAAAAAATAAAAACAAAAAAACAAAAAAAATAAAAAATAAAATATTGGATTGGACACCCCTTATCGGTTAGGGGTTCGAAAGATAGTAGCCGATTCCCAGACCTACAGTTTAAGGTTTTAGTCTAATTATAATTTTCGAACTATATTGGACTTATGGTCTCTTTCTGTCAAAATTTGTTTATGCGGTGATAATAAGTGACAAAAGTATTTTTCGTGAAAACGGTGCAGTATTTATTGTTTATTTTTAAAGTTTTTTTTTTACTTTCAAAGCCGCCGTTTAAATATGTTATGTTGTAGTGTTATTAACGAAAGGGTTACCTGTGGGTGGTTTGATAATGTCGTCGCTTTCACAGGAGTTATCGAGTATCGAGTGGGCACACGGTACAACGCTAGTGGGAAGATCTGTAATTGACGTGATTCATTCCGCGAGAGTGCTTCATTACTCATTGGGCGCTTAGAAAAGTGCACAGGCATGTAGGCTGTTTAAAATATGCAATGTGCAGTGTTTTGTTATCCCATTTCGAATTTCGAAGCCTTTTACCGCTGCGTGGGTGTCAACAAATATTGTTTTGATAGTTAATACGTTTTTAAATTATTTTGCTCTTTTCTTCTTTAAATATGATATTACTTTTTTTGGTTTTTTACTTCTGAAAATATTAATCTTCATGTAAGGAGTATAAGTATAGTTAAATGCCAGTGTTGCATCGTCCCTAGGTCTTCAAGTTTAAAGATCTGTTTTCTTCATAATTGTGGCTTGTGAGCACGTATTAAAACAGACGAGTTTGGGGTCTAAGTTGCGCCAGTATTTTACGATGTGTCCACCGAATAAGCTACTATAATAATACAATATAGATTGCATAATTAACAGCAGAAAAATGTAACGGCGTTAGCCAGGCACGGAAGGTAACTAGTAGTATAAAGGAAAAAATGACTGATACAGAATTTACAGGCCTAAATCTGTACCGCCATTTGTTTAAAAAGTGCAGAAATTCGTGAACACTTCTCATTTCATTATTTTATATTCTATATTCACTCGAGAAGTTCTACTTGTCGTTTTAATACTATTTTTAAAATCTTAAGAATTTTCCCAAGGGTACGTTGCTATCAAGCATAAAGTCATAATGATTCTCGACGCTCGATCAGGGTCATTACACAGGTCGGTGAAAATGAGGCGATTCTTAAAATTGGTACCCTACAAAATCATAATGCAAAATATTTTTCCCTTGTTCCAAATTTGAAAATTTCAAAAATTCTTTTTTTGGGTCTAGCTGTATTTCCTTTAACGTATAAACTCAAAGTTATATAGCTGTTTAGGAGTACAGCGGTTTACGGGTTTTGTTGCTATTTGAAGCCAAAACTATATTAATTAAAGGAATTTAGTATATATTTGTGACAATTAAAAATAACAGATTTATATATTACACCTTAAATAATTGTTCAAAGAAAATTTCAGGTGTTATACAATATTGAATCATATATTTTTAGCTAGAATGATGTCTTATTAAGAATTTCGCTTAATCTCTTATAGGCAGCGTGGCCGAGTGGTCTAAGGCGCTGGTTTTAGGCACCAGTCCGAAAGGGCGTGGGTTCGAATCCCACCGCTGTCAGATATTTTTATATATTTTCAATATTCCAGTATTAGCTAATGTTTAATTATCATTTCAGGTAATATGCAGCTTAACCACACTGAGGTTAAAAATATTCTCTCTTAAAGGGACTAAGGTATTTAAATTTAGAATAATATGTAATAATAATTCAAATATAAATCTAGACTTTATATGTATAATAAAGAGATAGCTTCACAATCAATAAATGCAGTTTAAATGTACTTTGTATTACTTTTAAATAAGACAATATAGTTACGGTACATACATACATATATCCAATAATAGAACGTTGTATATCTGTAAGTCACGTACGTAGTATTAATACATGCCACCGAGAGATCGCGTTAACAATTAACATACAATGAAACAAAATACATAGTTTGTAATTTACTACTCATGGATTAACTTACATCCTACAAACGGCCAATATTAATGAATGGTATAACTTAAAACTATACCAATATTTAATTAAACTCATCCCCTAGGATCGCCTAGGCTTTCTACCAGAGGTGTATAACAATTTACAATTGCGCATTTAGCTAGATCAACAACGATATGTGACGTGCTATCTGTGCAATCGAAATCAAATCGCTCCTACATTATCGTATTAACATATACATTAAACTATGGTAAAGTATTATACGGGTGTTATAAAACTTATTTTATTTGATGATTTGTTTTATATTCGAAATTTAAATTACTACTTTGAAAAATTATTTTCATTTTAGAAAAAATTATATTGAATTTGAAATTGGATAAAATTTGAAGAAAAAAAGTCTTCATAGTAATACCACATTCTCTATACTTAAATTCGTACGCGCGTATTGATCGTGTGAACGGCAATCAGTGTCGCATTCAAAAGGCTAAACAGATGCGTCAATAGCGACCTTCGGCACATGTGTTAATATTACGATTACACTGTCAGACATGCTTGTTGTTTGTATCTGTCGAAAATACTACGCCAATTTACTGGTCCCATGAAAATTTAAATGCGCGTTCGTGTATCGGCTCTTAGAGTTTATTAGTATTGTATCACTTCTTGTGGTAATTTGTCTCTTTCTGCCAAATTTTGTTTAAGCTGTGATGAAAAGAGACAGGTCTACAAGTTAATTAAACTTATTTACTTCTAATGCCACGGGTCTCATAGGATTTCTTCTAAAGGGTGTCTCATAGCGCGTGGGCTTCATGTCTATTATAGTGGTATGGTTATTATAATGGATTCGAGTTTGATTACTCAATAAATTACGAATTTGAAATTAGAATCTCACTCTCTCATCTCACAGAGTAAGCTTTATAAATGAATATACATTCAAATTGTCATGTCTAAACAACCTATTAAAGAAATATCTTATTGGGTTGCAGTTACACGTGCCATATCCGAAATAGTTTTATGACCGGATTTAGCACTCGACTCGAAGATGGGTCAGTGTTGAAGGAATTCGAAATTTTACCTAGAATAAGCTTTCCTAGAAGAGATTAGTAATAGTAATATAATATTAGAATATATCTTGATCTGCCAATGTAGACGCCTACATATTTTTATAATTATATATCTATTAACATTTTATATAAGCGGTGTTAGTCTAGTGGCTTCAGCTTTTCCTTCAACAAAAAAGCGTTCCAATTCAAAAAAGGCCGGTAACGCACTAGCGATTTCTCTGACAATATGAGTGATTAGCGACGGTATCACTAAACAGTAGGCTTCTGCCCGTTTTTCGTTATTATTATGTAAAAAATACTCCTATCAGTAAGGTTCTCGGTTCAAGACCCGGGTATGCACTGGATTTTCTGTCCATGTGCGCATCTAACACTTGCACGTACCTAGAAGTAAAACACCAAGAGGCCGAATGATCTCAATTATAATACAAGTGTCAGACAGAAAGCTGATCATCAACTTGTCTATGAAATAAAAATAGCCAAAGGGTTGCCACTGGATTATAATTATTAATACTTAGTGTATTTTAATAATAGAAATATATATTTGGATTACACATATAATTCGAGAACGCTATCGGAAATGAATTAAAATTTGATGGGATATTAATTTGGCAAGTATATGAAGAGTCCCATCATGTGCTTTAAGTTACAAAGAGTACCGCACCGAATATATTGTGGTCCATAAGGTTACTACGGCAAGCCATTACACAAATTAGCCCCTATCAATTGAGCGTTAAAATATGTAAATAAAATTATCGAAAATAACCAAGCGATCGCGGTATGCCGTGCGCTGTTGTGACCATGTCTTAATCAGCTGTTAGGAGATTTAAGTAATCGTAAAAATACCTGACTGAAAAATACTGACTCTTGACAGAAATGCTCCATTTTAATACTTTAGAATCGCCATAGCGTCTTTATTCTACACTAGCACAAAACTTCATCAAATCGAGTCAAGAAACTCACATAGGTACTTCTAATGTCCTAAGCCTTGTATCTTTCTTCTTTATTATAGCTACTCCTTTGTTTGTCGTTCTCCTAATTTATAAAATTTGTGCTGTCATGTTTTGTTTTCCTTTGTATTATAATTTTTATCAGTGAAGTTTTTGTGTATATGTGCAATGTATTTCTTTTATGTTTTACTTCATTGTTTGACTGTATAGAGGTGTATCTGTTTAGTTTCCTTAATTAATAAATAAACGTCTAATTTGTTCCTATTTAAATATTTTATCCTATGTTCATCCTTCAGTTGTTGGAATATTGTATTGCTGTGGTTCGTGATAGTGTAAATTATATAATTTAAACACTTTTTAATGATATTATTTACCCATACACATAAAGCAAAGGCAGAATATAAGTATTAAAAAAATCACATGTATGATACTACGTAAAACGTATTGTAAAAACTATTGTGTGAAGGAAATTGAATAAGAAAATCCACTGTTGATACTACCTATGAAACTCTAAGCAATATATCAAAAGCATGGATGATGCAGCGATATTTTCCACATCACTTAGATCGCTTAGAAGATGACAGGTTACGATTTGCACGCGTATTCCGACTGTCACTCTAGTTCACAGCATTAATGGTAAATGGGCGATGTGTGCGGGCTTACGTTTATTTGCAACACACTGTAAGGAAATTAAGAATTGAAAATTGGAATTTAAAAATAAAGTAAGTTTTAATGTCAATTGTCATTTTATGATTGATTCTGTAAAGTGTATGATGACATTTATCGTCAAATAAATGGAGACAAAACCGTTTATGACAAAACCATTTAAAACAGCATACCGGTTATATTGACCAAAATCAGTGGTCCCGACTTAATTGTATTATATTAGATTCTTCATAACAACGACATCGGCTATTACGTCTATCTGTTTTCACGACTGAATATAAGTAGTCCCTTTCGTCGCGTTATAACATATTTGAACTGTAATTAACACTATTATCACGCACACAACTGAATCTTATATTGAACGAAGATTAAACGATGACACCTAGAAATAAATACCTATAAATTATGTTGGTTTTTCTTTTATTTACACAAACACAATAAAAACAAATATGATTTTGGTTTACAATTTTTGGAATATAAAATAAAATTGATGTCATTTGCGTGCTTTAAAAGTTGTCGTTGTTTAAATTTCTATTCTATGAAGAAATGTAGTCTTTGAAGCAAATTGAAGAGAGGTAGAAAATTCCTTTACATTTTAGAAAGATTCTTTTGCGAGACGAGACGGAACCGTATAGGATCGAAAGTGTTGTCACCACTTAGTAACCCTACCAGGGGAAGCGATGGCCAATTAGTTATTAGCGCCGGGAAATATCGTATTACAGTTTTTGTATGAGACGGTTTAGTTTAAACCGTGAGTTTTAACTGGGATGTTACAAATGTGGCTAAACAATAAGTTTCCGGGCTCACAAAATTACACGATGCTTGACTGTGATGGATGTGTTCTAATGAATTTTACCGTTTTATATTTCAAGGAAGTTTATTATTTACCTAATTATTTTTTATGGAATGACTTTTTGGAAGCAAATGAAAATAGACATAATTAAATGATACCAATCCTGTAATCTATTGTCATCTGTATCTGACAATTTTATTTTAAAGGCAAAAAGATCAGCCTATCGGCGTGACATATGTTGTTTATTTTGAGTCTGAATTAATTTCATTACGAAGTTTGTGACCGTACGGACAAGTGCGTATATGGAAACAAAAATCCATTTTCATTTCCAGCTGGGATACAAATGCCGGACCTTTGGGTTGACAATTATTAACATTTAAAGAACAGACAATACAGTTATTACCATGTTAACTTAGAACCAAATTAATTCGTTAGGATGAGAAGAACTGGCAATAAACTCTTGTCACTCTTAAATGTTGTTTATAAAGAGAGAGAAATACATACCTCTCCCTCAAAGGCCGGTAACGCTGGGTGCGTTGGGTTCAAATGGATGTCCATGGACTGCGATGACTACTCCTTTTGGGCAGTTTTTTCAGGCTCGTTTGCCCCCTATCCTATAAAAAAAATCGGTATTTATTTCTTAACCATATGCTTTATCACATAACATTGCTTATATATATCTCATATAGTATCGTTTATACTAGTACCTATAATAAAAGGCCTGAGAAACTTTTTACATAATCAATGCAAAAGTTTAGGGGTAAAGCAAAAAGATTTCTCTCCCGTGTCTAGACTGCGAACAATTTCAATAAAACGTTTCAAATTCACAGACCAGTGGATGCACGAATAAACCGATATGAAATACACTTTGTTCCTATATTGTTGGAAGAGTCCAGCCTTTTACACACTACGTTTTCATACTTTAATTAACACTCGATCGATATTGTGTTTAAGAAATACTTTTATATGCTTCATCGGACTGCATGTATGTAGATTTAAATTTAGAACAGATATTTTTTTATATAATATAATAGGACAGACATTATACAGATAACGGAATTAATAGTAATTGTTCATCCATTATCCGAATTTTTTATTACTAAAATTTTACACCATTAACGGATGATTTTTTGATACAAAAATATCTTTGCAGTATGTGGCTAGTGGCTTGTCTTACCCTTATGACGTTGTAGGTTCAATCTCCGGCTATGTGTCTATCTATGTGTATGAAATGCGGCATACATTAGTCAGAAAGTCAAGTGTGTGTCAAGCACAGAAGTCGGTTCACCTACTATAAAAATAAATCACGAAACAAATACGGATCTGAAGCCCAGACTGAAAAGGTTGCTGTGCCACTGATTTATAATCTCTTTGTATAATATGGTTTTGATCGTAAGTCAAAAATGCTTCAAAGGTTTCCTAATTATATCTGATAGAGATGTATCGACAAGGGGTGTGATCTAAGATAGCCACAATCGTCAATTCAAAAAAACCGCTAACTGACCCTTACAGTATTATTATGGACTAAATTAAGACCAGTAGTGCGAATTAAAGTACAGTACCTACAAAAGATCTTAATGATTTTTTTTTATAGAACAGGGGACAAACGGGCAGGAGGCTCACCTGATGTTAAGTGATACCGCCGCCCATGGACACTCTCAATGCCAGAGGGCTCGCGAGTGCGTTGCCGGCCTTTTAAGAATTGATAAAACCTATTGTCCTTTGTTGTACAAATATTATAGGTCTTGTTAATTACTATTGAATTAAATAATTATATTGGGTAATATCGGCGTTGGTACATTGCTTTAATGGAGTTTGCATACCGATATCCTAACTTTACAATGCAGCTGCGTCCTTTGAACTTAGCACGAAAATAGTTTGATTATTTCGTGCTATCTGCTAAAGACCACAGCCGACTTAGCTGCTGACCGCGTGACTTCACGTAGAAAGAGAAATATTAATCACCAACAAATGTTGTGTACGATAGAAATGATCTAGCTTTTAATTGTGACCGTATTAATTAATTGGGTGCAGTACAAACTATTCAGTCCATCGCTAGATTCTTGTTTCATCACATTTTTTAAAATAAGCCTTACATTTATTTCAACACACTTTTCTTTACTATGTAGTTCGATGCAGACATGAATTTTATAGTACGTATTATGTTATGCCTTCTTCTTCCTACTGACGTATTTACTTGAAATATATAAGCTAGATAAGGCAGAGGGTGTCCACGGTGACTCTCCATCGTGTTCAGTCTTGAGCTTCGTATTTCACCGCGCTCCAAGTCTTTTATGCTCTTTGTTTCTGTATTTCTAATTACCTAAAGGAAAATATTCAGAACTATTTTACACCATAGAGGAACAGTGGCAGACATATCTAATATATGCTTTGTTTTTTAACCACAGATGTCAAATGTGTTAAACCACAATACTTCGATGCTTCAAAATTGGAACGCAACCGATCAAACTTTTATCGTTATCATATCACAGATAAGGTTGTATTATGACTTATATCGAAAACAAAAAGGCTCGCAGACACTGTGGCGACGAAGTTATCGATTGTTTTGTATTCCACGTGCAATTTATTGCATTTGCACTTCGAGAATGCAGATAATACAAATGATTTATTTATCTGTCACCTCGTAAACTTCATTTGTTTATAACGGTTGTTGTGTATTAATGTGATATATCGAGTGCGATAATTGATTTAAATTATTTTATTTAAGAAAGTAGTTTTAGGGTACTTTTTATTTCATTTAATTTACCAATTTAAAAAAAACGCGTATGTGTGGGACCCGTAACCATGTATTTACATGTGTATGTATTAGAGTTTTTTGTATGACTGCAATCTCAAAACAGTACTCATCTACATGTTATTGAATAAAAAAAGGACCCTTATATTTTAAATCTTTCGGGTGAAATAAACTTTCAAGCCATTCGCTAGTTTTTATCATTAATTAATAAAGTACATATTATAGTATCTAATATAATATGTAGAATATTTACAATATTCTTGAGTTGCATAGCAATTAAAGGGCCAAGCACACGGCCTAAGATGGCAGCCCCGTCAAGTGTCTAGACTGCGATGGGCTAATCACTTATCCAGTCAAAAACCAACCGATTATGAAATAAAAAAATGTATAAACATTGATGATGATGATGATGATTATGATGAAATTAAAAAAATATTGGCCTCTATGCCATTGTAGGTACTTATAGTGAGTTGTGTTTTATTTCAAATAGTTTTATTACTCACTTATACATGTGTAATTTATTACTGGGGTACGTATCAAAAGAATAAAATATTTAAGTAACGTCACATTAAATGTCATACTGTATAGATATAATATTTAAATAAGACACTCAGTTTGACATTTTGCAATACAAGTACGTATTAAAGTAAAGATCTCGATAAGCAACAGTAACACGAGACAAAACAAAGACTTTTAAACATGACGCGATATTTTAAGGTGCCATTAGTACCGTATCAGCTCGAATCGGTCCTTTAGGTAAAGTGCTGGTATCTTGAAGATAAACAAGTGCTAACAACATATTGGCCTCGTAATGAGACGTGTCATAATGTATAGCGATCTAGTGTTGTGGACAAATTAATTTTACTTATGGAAGTATTTATTATATACTCGTATAGTATTGTAGAGCTCAATTAATGAATAGAAACGAGGATCATTGCTAGAAAGCATTCGAAACCTCGAGTTATCAAATTGTTAAAGAAATTATATTTAAATAAGTTATATACTTCAAAGAAATTATAACGTATTTATTAATTCCATAGTTTTTCTGGATTATCAGTTCATGACACGTGGTTATAATGAATGTAAGAAATTAAATTGAATCATTCATTTACTAACTCTTCGTTACATAAAATTTCTGATTGCTCTTCAATGTATTACATAAATTGTTAGAGTTGCAATACAAAATATCGCTAACAAGCGATCTCTTCCAGGGAGTCCTGTTAAGAAAAAGATAAAAATGCAAGTAACAATGGAAACTATTAAATAAAAAGCTACAAGAATCATGAATCACAATTAATGATAGATTTCAAAATACAAACAAAAACATTATAAGAAAGTACATCACAAAGGTCACGATTGAGTAGTCTTGCAATCTTTTTAATTATCGATCGAATTACCGAAAAGTATTAATATAATATACAATCTGCATTACTATCCTTGTATAGTCTGTGTAAATTAATATATTTACAGTTGTTTTATACAGCCTTCATAAGAAAGCCATACGCGAATACAATATGACGCAAATGACAGATGTAAGGAAGTGCTAACCGAGTGTGTAGGCCGACATGTGTGTAGGCGCAAAACCGCTCAACCGTGAAGAGATAGAATGCGAGGTACATTATCAAAGTAATGGTGGCGTTAGGTGAAATATTCTTACATACTATAGTATAGGTAGTATTTTATAAAATTAATATCAGTCTGAGTTAGGTGACATGCTTTCTAATAAAAGTAGAATTTATTTCGCTGGCTCGTTGGCTAGAAATTATTATAAGGAAACCGATATGACAAACGTCCGGATCGACGTCTTAGGAACAGAAGACTGATAACCTAATGCCTAGAAACAGAAGAAATATGCGGCATGATCTTCACATAGATTACGGGATTTACAAACAAACATAAGCAGCTTGCGGGAATCTATCGGTGCAAATAACTCGTGTATAATTTGCGTTTAATTTTGTTAAATAAGTCTTGTTTAGATGGCATGATAATATAATAACCTCAAATATTTATTCCACCAGCATTTTTTTTCTATAAATGAAATGGATTTGCAATAATTTTAAAGATTCTTCACTCTTTGAGTTTATGAGTGCATTGGACTCAATTGGTTACAATTAACTAATTTTACGAACGCAGTTTAATTATTTCGAACCGAGCTATAGGGATATTTAGCAGTTTTATTTACCGACTTTTTAATTTATCACTCATGTTATAAGCGCATGTAGCGATACCATATACATACTTAGGTAAAGAACCCAGCTGATAAAAATGTCAGTACTAATGATAAAATAGTTTACAAGTAGTCAACTGTATTGAATTGTGTGTTTTATTGACGTCATTCGTCTATACTGTTTGCCAATATTATTGGATCATATTTGCTTAAAGGATTATTTTGTATGCTACATATTTCCATTTTTCATATACCTTACTAATTTAGAGGAATGTTCCCTCGGGTGTCAAAATATTAATAAGGATTCATTGAAGAATTTGACCGGATTTTTATCAATAGAATTTATCTAAATCCCATCTCTTAAGGTGACCTTGCTTCTTTAGACCCGACCTTCTAAGAAACAACAAAAAATATGACCAAATCGAAATGGACGGGAACTTCGGCTGGTTTGACAATTAATCATGATGGGTTTTGTTTTTTTAATCAATAAGGGAGTTATTTAAGCGTGTTAAGATTTTTAGGTTGCTTTATACAAGTATACATTTCATTTTAAATAATTTATGACCTATCCTAATGAAAAACAGTATGTTTAGAGAAACCATAAATACGTTAATTATAAAATTAACAAACTTAATAACACCCTTGTCGTGATTGATTGATTACATTTGTAAGGCACTCGAAACGTGATTTATTATGAACTTTAGCCAAAGTTTACTTTTCTTTAATTAATCATCTCTAAAATAAATGTACTGTACACGACTGAAACGTCTGCCTACCTTAACATCATTGTAATCTATTGTATTTCATAAATCGTTCGACGCTAGAGCCGCACACAGTGTCGCATGACGTAAATATGTATTACAATCTGGAATTATTATCGAATATAAAAATCAAATTGTTTGCAATCCGAATCTTGATTTGTTTTCAACGAAAAGAAAATTCTACAAAATGCGTCTAAAATCTATCGTCGAGTCACAATTGTATAGACTATAGAGTAGTCGCGGTCGCCCGATCTGTCAGGTACCAAGCGGGTGGGAGGGGAAGGGTCGCTACCGCGTCTCCGTGCGACGCGCCGCGCCATGGCTCTCGACTAGCCGCCAGACGCCGCCGCCGGCTCAGTGTGTTGTCGTCGGTCAAATAGATTGCATGTGCGTTTTTCGTTAGTACGGTTTTATTCGAACTTGTGAAAATACTCAGTGTAAATACAATTAAGGATCGTGTTTGCAGTGTTGTGACATTTTAACTCATGTGGATTGTTTGTGATCGTACATCCGGATACAAGCTCTGATGGTTCTCTTTAATAATAATATGAAAATACATGGTAAAGATTTTTGCATGTATTCAAAATTTAAATCGTTTTAGTACCTATATTTGATGATTTTGGCTTGCACGTTGCACGAAAGACTTATGATAAATCTATCCCTGTGTATATAAAATATAAGAATATCAACAAGGGCTCCTTTGAATATTCAAATTATTATCGTATTGTTTCACCCAGACCACCGAAATGGTCAAAACAATAGGGACCTTGCGTCTTGGGTGACATTGACTCTCGAAATGTAAATTTGAGTAAGCGTGAACAATTGAACACGTTAGGTTTAGAAGAGTTAAGGCTGTGTGTGACCCTGTTGCGCCTACGGGACAAGCCGCAGTGGGTGGACGGCATAGTTCCGAACCGCCTAGAAAACGACAGTGGGTGTTTGAATGGAGCCAGTTAATAATAATGGTGAGATTTAATCACCGCCATAGAGGTTACACAATAAAGCTACACAGCATGCTCGCGGTTCAAATTGTAGAAACTACTTAAAATAACCAATTTCAATGACTAACAGATAACAGCTTCAATGCAGAGTATTTTAGACAAGTAGATACTAACTAATATTATTAACATAAAAAATTTGGCGAGCGACATCCTGTCGCCCGAAAACGTGGAGAATCCTTACAAGCTCGCTTGTCCTGCTAGGCAAATATTTCGCGCAATATGTCACAAGCAGACATCAGATGTCGCATAACAAAAAAGCGGACACTTAAGCGACACATGTTGCGGATCAAATTCAGGCCAATTCTATCTGACATCTCTTAGGTCTCTGGCCGGTCAAGATCTACTCGACCGCAATAAAAATAGAGCGGACGCTAACCAAATGTTTATTCAAGTAAATAAAAATATAATAAACGTGCCAGGTATTAAATTAAAGCTAATTAGAAAATGTTCAGCCTATCTGTTCAGACACATCTGGTAAAGATGATGAATGCGTTTGTCAGGAAAATAAAAAAGATTTATAAGTTAAACCTGCGGTCGCGGGCGGCACGTGGGACGGCAGATGTGCAAGCGCACACTGCATCACAAAAGACGAGCTTTTATCTTGCAATCTCCTCAGCTTGCGGCAGAATTTAACATTTCTTTATATGGTTTCTTGAATATTTAAAGTTTATGACAGTGTATGCATATGAAATATGTACAACTTGTATGACCATAATTCTATAAATCTTACTACATTCAAGAGTTCCAATGTTAAAGAATTTTTAGAGATTGTAGTATTCATTCTTCGGGGTCAAGTCCGGCATGAAAGGGTTTTTCTACAGATTTTATCGCTAGAACCTGCAGATACCTTTTATGGCAACCTGCGCCTGTTCTGATACGGTATTGACAACTGTGAGATATTTTACATCAATGATGGCCTCTTTGCGATAGCCATCTACCTCTTCACAATTGTATTCATAGTCAATCGCATTCTTAATCAACACTTCCTATATATCAAGATTTTTTAGGCAGGTTTACAAATAAGTTGATGTATTACTACGACGTTATGAATATACATACAAGCGTGATTAAAAATAATCGTTTTGTTTAAAATGAAAGTTGTTTTAATACGGTCATTACTAGTACACCCCATGATTATTTATAAGACTAAAAAATATCCCAATCACAAACTAAGGCACGTTCCCGCCACCTGCCTGACAGCTGCGGGGATTTATATCTGACAGATACAAAATTTCCCCTTAAGGATACCACAATGAGCAGCTGAGCTCTTGTTGTATGTATAGGAAATGAAGGAGTCGATGATTGTAAATATAAAAGGCTACTCAATCCAGTTTATTTAGATTTGACTTATTACAAAAAATGTTTCGTTTTTATCGCTAAACAGATTTTCCTTTTATTACATTTAATAATTGTTTTACATAAAATATAGGATTCACCATTAAATACGAATGATTCATGTGGCCATTTGAAATCACGGTGATAAAACATACTTTCTGAGCTTCGTAACCATAACATTTAATTTATAGTTATTCCCAACAAGTGTGATTTAACAGTCCCGACAGTGTCTCGTAGGAAATATGGCTGAAAATATATCGCCCTTACCCTAAACTTGTACTAAAATAGTAAAGCTACGCCTTCCATTTCTCTAGGACCGTTACGACATCCTGTATTCAATGTTCGTTTTGTGTCCATTGTATTTATTCGTATAATGTAATTATTATATCTTTATAATTATATATAAACAGCTATTTTATGATTTTTTTGTTCAAGTGGATTCGAGAAAGGTTTAGATTGACAATTGTAGACGTTTTTTTTTTATTTTAAGACTTGTCGGATCCGCTAGTATAATAAAGTTATTCACATGTACGTAAGTATTTGTCTCATGTAATCGTACATTGTTGTTGAACTTGTAACAAGCGATTGCTATGAAAGAAGGAAATTAAGTAGTCTACTAGTCCGAATTACTAAACTATCGAGAACGGTGCAACTCCACCGCTAAACGCTTGATATAAGAACGCGTACAGCGGTAAAATATATGATTATATATCAACCATACTTTTGACTGTGATATACGATGACGACTTCGTGGGGAAATCGTTAATTACATCAGAAAGTAATTTGGTTAGCACCGAATACAATATCGCTATTATATCGCATGACTCGCATTGTCGTTCGATTGGGGGCGCTCCGGGTGACATGGCATCGTTAATCAAGCTTTTCTTCCAAAACTTGATTTTCAATTCTAGCGCCAGAAATGATTTCAAAATCTGATTCTATGGACAGCCATAATAATAAATGAACGGGTTACTTTGACGTGTCAAATATCAGTGGAAACAATTCTGTTCTACCTGATATATCTCTCACATCCTGAGAGGACGTGAAATGGTAAAATTTTGAACTTTCTCTTACATTGCTGTTTTTGTTGCTATTTGTTTGGAGTTAATTAGTTTTTGACGGGATGCGCGGCAGATGTTGTATTTTTTTTATTTCCTTTAGAGTTTTTATCGAGTACTGATCAGATACCCTAAAAATGTTCATCAGAATTATCTCATTTTTGACAAGTTTAATCTTATCAATTTTATCAATCTTATAAGTAAATAAAATGGGTTGACAAAAATCCGTTACTTTAACAAATACAAAGATTTTTTAACTGAAACTCGTAGTTCACTTTGCTTATACGTTTATAATTTTAATTCTGATCAGTTAATATTTTAACCCTTAGTAATGTTCAAGAATTTAGGAAATCTAGTTAAAACTTCAAGATTGACTTCGGTAAATATATTGTATGTTAAAAGTAAGTTAGCGGAATTTAACACGTTGAATGATCACAGTTACACAAAAATTACACATTTTAAAATTAACAGTTTGAATTATGTATGTACCTAAATAAATAATATAGGTTATTCTACACCTATGACATACTAGATAGTGTAGGATAACGTTGGACCTGAGCCAAGTTTATATTGCAACATCTTAAACTCACAAAAATACATAACTTCTCACAGATCACTCATAGATACAATTTCAACACTACACTTTCTCTCGGAATGAGATATCGGATATGATTTATTTTTTTGAATGTTTAATACTATATAATGAGCTTGCTTAATAGTTTCAAACAAGTAGATGAGATTTTATACCCTTACCAGTTCGAGAGATTCAAGAAAAGAGCGTATGTAATAGGCCGGCAACGCACGCGCAAGCCCTCTGTCATTTAGAGTATCCACGAGCGACTGTATCACGTAAAATCGTATGAGTCTCCTGCCTAATTGTTATAAAAAAAAGGGTTCTGGGCTTAACCTACCCAAAATAATTATGTTTCGGCGAAATCAAAATTTTGAGTTTACACCAAGTGCGATAAAACACGACTAATTGTACGATAATGAAATCTACTAATCTCTTTAAAAAAATACATACAAATAAATACATTAATTATTTTTTGTATCATAAGTATTGAAAGTTGAATGTTAAGTAAAAAGTTATATCTTCTTAAATTAAATCTTTAATTAAATCTTACATAAAGATTGGTACGCTTTTAATATTATTGACTTTTGATAACGATCGACATGTCATAATATACGTCACTGAAACTGTCACTTATATCTTTCATGATATTATTGACGGATGACATGTAGGAAAGTATTGTATTTATTTTAGTAGTTTTAAAGTGGTTTTAATACATCAGATTCCTCATTACTTCATCGTAAGGTTATGTCTAGTAGTTATTTATCATTTCTTGATTGAAATAAATACTACTTAAGTATAAAATCAAACATGTAAATATTGTTAAGAAGTTAAAAATTTTGGATAGTTTTATTTTCTATTTATTTTACACAGTTCTTATCACGATCGCAACTTCGTCAGATTTTTTGGAATTCGAGATAAAATTGATATTTTTTACTGTTGCTTTTCAATTTAAATTAATTAACTCTGCGTCTATAGTTTAAGGTTAAGAATAAATATTTCGTATAGCACACCAGGGCAAGTAAAAACAATAATAATTACATATGATATCTTAAATCATTTGTAATAGCAATTGAACAACAATATATACTTAGAGACAGTGATTATCACCAAGTCCTTGTGCCAAAAATTACAAAACGTATAAATATACAAAGAAGGTTTTATATATTATAAAAATTGAACACATTAAGAACAGTTTAAACAAGCATTCGACCTATATATTTACATTAGTCAAGGTTCCCTTTTCTGTACTAACGTTACCATATACGTATACCATGATTAACTGTCATACATTTCGTGTTGACTGTTTAATTGTACGTCTTCTTTTGTTAGATGCGTCGTTAAATGCTTGACGTATTGGGAACTTGAGAATTTTAGCTAACAAAGACCAGATATTTGTTATGGGCCTGATGGTATGTTGTAATTATTAATGGTTTTGACTCTGTAATTCAAACTGTATTTGAATTGAATAGTATTTATTTGTAGTTAGAATAAACTATTGAATTTTAAAGTATGGTTATTATTAGCTTCAAAAGTACTTAAGTAAAATTTTGTTATACATAAGGCAACGAGGTACACAAATTCTCCTGTTTATCTCTTTATAGAATCCATTCGTCAACGTTAAGCTCAATGTATCAAGTAATCAATCGTCCATATTAAAATATTAATAAGCATATTTCACTAACCCCTTACACCAGGTGAAGCAAAATCTTTAGCAATTTGTCAGTAATAACAATAAGGCAACAAGGGCTAAATTTAAATGAGGAAAGTTTATCTGTTAGCGTACAGAAGTAACGATTTTTGTCAGTTGTTAATGCTAAATTAATATGTCATCATTAAATATTTTATGTTATTACATACATGACATAATTTAAGGCATTTTCAGCCGCTCCACCACCTCTTTGTGGAACGAGCTGCCAAATCTAGTATTTCCGATACGACTCAGAGCTATTCAGGAAAAGTACGGTACGTACGTTTCGTACCATTCCCTGAAACTTGTAAATATACCCGCTAGCCCCCATGCTGTCCATGGATGGCTGTAATCACTTTTTTTTTAAAAGCTTGCCTTTGTTTAATTATCTTGTTTTATAAATAAATATAGCCCTGTTACGCAGGGATAATGGCGGGTGTTTAATGTTAAAAAAACAAAACTACTGGTCTGCGTTTTTGACTCGTTCAAACATAAAACAAAAGTTACCTTTCTATTGCAGTTTTTATAATTTATACACTCACATTTTCCAAGGCATTATTTCTACCTTCATATTCTGCTTACATTTTTTATTTAGTTCCTAATGATTAAATGAGGATAACATCATGTATACTTAATGCAATTTTATATAATGATAGTCTCGCTATCTAAGTAACATGATAACATCGAAACTATCTATCATCTATGCACGAGTGCACATGTATGCCTGGATGTACATATGCTTAATTAAGATATTGTATGCATGAATCAATGAATTGATGTATGGATAACTAATTGAATAACAATACAACCTTTATTTTAGCTTTACATTGCTCCACTATTTATGCTAATTATTGCATATTAATAAAGTTATAATATTATTATTGGTCAATTTCTTGTCAAGAAATTGATTAAAATATAATTTTAAATGTGGATTTCGTGTTCGTATATTGTTGGTTTTTAAAAATAATAATTTTTTTTTCAACACACAAATATACAGTATTTACAATATTCTTAACCAACATAGTAATAATAATAATAGAAAATATAAATAGTAAAAGAAAACAAATTTAAAAAGTATGGTCCCTGTGGCAGATTGACCTGTAACGCTGGCAGTAGTTCCTCACTCTATTGGGATACCATTGATGGGATGGGATATCATTAAGCGAGGAAAGGACCATCCACTCCGAATATGGTTAGTCCCATTCGGTATCGAGACCCTTGGTCCGTGGGGTCCTAGGGCTAGAAGGCTTTTTAGAGAAGTATTAAAAAGGTTAGTCGACATCACAGGAGACCGAAGAGCTGGCAGCTACCTCGTACAAAGAATTTGTCTAGCTATTCAAAGGGGGAACGCTGCCAGTATCTTCGGAACCTTGCCTAAAGGGACACCTTTTAATAATAAATTTTAATTATTTCATGTTAAGGTTATTCTATTTTGTTTAATATTTGAGCCGTATATTGTTTTACACATATAATGTGACGTAATTTTGGGATTATATAAACACAGCAGTAATGTAAATCGCAAAGCTAAATGAAAGGACAATAAAGGTTATAAATGTTTCACATTAACATTATATTTTATTATAAGACATTGTTAGTGTAATAAACTACCTTTCATACTAGAAAGTTAAACTTAATAGTATCACGTACTACCTAATAAAGACGATAAAATTCATCGTCGATTTATTAATTCGAGTACGCCATTTTATATCCATAATTAGATACCGGCATATAATTTGTTTAAGAGAGAAAACAGCGTAATCGCCGGTTTACAATATAAGATCGTTAAGAATAATCGTGAAATCAAACAAGAAATTAATTTAGACATGCCTATTACTCAAATTAATAATATGATTTATAT
Organism: Pieris mannii; assembly: GCA_028984075.1. Classification (NCBI taxonomy): domain Eukaryota; kingdom Metazoa; phylum Arthropoda; class Insecta; order Lepidoptera; family Pieridae; genus Pieris; species Pieris mannii. The sequence goes on from CM054783.1 coordinate 6,237,408, forward strand.
GTTAATACAATAGCAACGCTTCAAGCAGACTCATACGATAGATACTGTTAAGTAACCGCCCAATCAAGGTTTTTGTTTAATGTCAACGTCCGCTTGATAATCAACCAAATCAGCTGATTGAACACTCGCCTCGTAGGCGAACAATCAAAGCAAATAAAAATCATATTAATGACAGCGTTGTATCGAATCTGTTAGCGAAAGTTTTTGCCCGTCTGATCTTTTAGCATGATACGCAATTACATCTAACGACTCTTATACGGGTTCAATACAATTTGTACCTGACATAACTATATTGAACATGGTCCGGATGTTAACGGTACAATTGCTTAGCTTTCTAAATCGATTCACTGTCGCATTTTTAGAGAATACACACACGATCTTACTTATCTGATTGGCGAAACAATAATTACATTGAGCTGAAATTTGTGAAAGTCGCAAATCATTTCTTTCAATTCCCACAAGCTTTCATACACATACAATAAAATTGCAGTCGTGTTACAATCAAATCAATTTATTTGAAACAGTTCTAGTACTAAAATCAACGCGTGTGTTGAGATTATCTCTTCATTAGCAAAAGTGTGTCGTCTTTGAGTTTTAAAAACGTTTTCGGGCCTTTGAAAAATCTTGTCAAGTACGTGGCGTTCAATAAGACAAAGGAAACTTCACCAAAGAACAAGAGAATGTTTAAACAACTGTCAAAGCTATCATCCTTTTGTCAGTGAGAAATCTCGTTAAAAATTGCGATGAATGCACAAAAAAAAATAACTGGCATTCATTTAAAAACTGTCCGTAAGATAAAATAAAGGAAGTTTGGACTCGAAATGCAAACGAGTCGGTTGAGATTGGCAAAATTCTGACAAACTGTGTCGCTCAGTGCCCGATGAGTTGTTTCAGAATTAAATCGAAAATGTTTTACGTATTGATTTCGGTCGCGGTTTCCAAACCTGTGTGAACGGTTTTTATTGCTACATTACATTTTGAAACAAGGAAGAAAATGTAAATACGACGATAAGCTTTTATGGTGGATTGTAGAAATCAATGTTCTGTAGAACGCATAATAAAATTTATGTTTTCTAATTACATTAACAAATATATTTAATGTACGTAATTGGATTTGCAAACTAATTATATTTCTGACAGATGCTAACAATTAAAACGACCAAGGCTACACAAATGAAATATGATACGATTTCATAAATATTTTGTAATGTGAGCAACAATCCAACTTCGCTCATAAGAACTATCAGTAACTCACGCTTTCCCTTCTGATGAATGACCTAAGTTTTCATCCTTCGTGACATGACATCGACCTACACAAATCTTTTCCCTTTCATCGCTCTCTCTGTCTTTATTTACATGAAATTTCATATAAAACCCTCTCGTTAAAGTGTCAGTGTAATGGTTGGTGATCACGACGTGTCTGAATTTACGGCTTATGACGGTAACTTGTTAAAATGGATGCCCATGAATTGTAAAATATTAAGATTTTTTAATTATACCTTTGTTGTATAGGCTATCTGGCTGGAACTTTAATATAGTTATTATATTGTTTTATTAACAAGGATTTTTATGATTACAATTAAAGAAATTGTATATATAATAATCTTTAGGGAAACAGGAATTATTCATGTTGTTTGTTGTTTGTTCATTGTTTCAAGTATGCCAGAGAAAGTGCATACTTACGATTATCCTTAAGGATAAAGAGGACTGCACTAATAAATATAAACATGACCCCACTGAGTTATAACACGATACGTGTTTCGTATTAGGAGATAAAATCAATTAACATATTTCACTTTCGCTAAGATTATAGTATGGATATATATCTTGGTTGGCATTGATCAAAATCTTTGTTAAGTTAGCTGTGTCGGCGACAGATTTCTCAGTTGATATATGGCCTTTGATAGCGCTTGTCTCATTAGTATTTTCCGATATCAACTTTTTGCAAACATAATTACTTGAACAAAACGTTACCATACTCTTTAAATAACTTGGGCCTTCGATCTTATCAAAGTAAATGTTATTACTTTAAAAGAGGCGTTCTACCCGTATTTGTGATCATTCACAGTATATATTTTTTTTATTTAAATTCAAAAATAATTTATTCATGTTGGTAATTTATGCAATATAATGAACACTTATGAACGACAAAAAAGAAATATACATTGAATGTTGCTAATTAGACATATACTGCCAGTTCTCAAATCAAGGGCGTATAACTGAAGAGAAGAACTGGCAATAAACTCTCCGCCACTCTTTTTAATCGCCAAGTTTTGTTTAACACGTTTGTAAGGAGCTGCAACCATTACACCATGTTCCATATAACATCTTGAGTAATAAAGAATAATAAAATAAATTAAAAACAAAGACTTGTCCTCTATCAGCAGTAAGCATTGTAGGAGCAGGCACTTACATTCTCGTGGGATCAACACGCATAACTATAACGTTATACCTAGTATTAACAACTAATATCACCTTATACACGAATTCAAGTACGGCCAATCACCACAAGTAGCACCCGTTCACGAGTATGACGCATGGCCAGCCATCGGCCCCCTCGCCTTATTTTATGGAGAGACAACCCGACGCATGGACGCTGCCACAAGCAATGACATTTAAGCGAGCATTAATAAAACAGTTATGAATGTTCTGCAGTTCTGTAGTGTCATCTTTTAAGTTATTCAAATTGTTTAGTTTCAAAATAAAATTGTATGTCTGTATTTTTGTATTGGCTAAGTATGTTCGACCTTGATAAAACGGCAGACTGAATATTGTAGTGCAAGAAAATAAAATAAACAATTTTGTGAGGCACGTTGTATTCCTTCTCACAAGTACTAGTACTTCTGTTATTTCATTCGTAAGCAAACTTTTAATTGGCTTTTAGCTACTCCAGCGAGGCACGGTAATTAGTTGAATGCATGAACTGTGACTTTTTTGCTACTTAATTTTTTAGCCTTTTGGCTCAACATAATACACTTTGTATGACGCAACAACGTTGTTCGAAAATGCTAATTTTGGGAATGTATGATTTAATTATTTTTTCATTTTCAAATTAATTGTTTCGTATGTATAATTATAATCACTTAAATGAAGATGAGGCGTATTTTTTATTTTATCATGTGAAAACATTAATATCGGTAGAATATATTTATGTATTTATGTTTTAGTTTCAAAATTTACGTATAACAAAAATCATTAAATTTGCGTATGTACTTTCAAGTCACTTGCCATATATGGATTGCTGTTCATCGCAACACATTTCTTCATCTTGACCATTACAGCGGCCAACTTTATAAAATTCACATTTATCTTAATCACTTAAAGATCTTTTGAGGTTTCAACCCAAATAAATAAACTCTGAAGTAAATCAGTGTGGAACCAGAAGATATTTTTTTAGAGCATGAAATACAAGCAACCGCCCTGGCTTCGCACGATCAACCTTCACACATATTCGTGAAAAGTGCAATTAATTTAATCTAGTATTAATTGTGCATAATACTGCATGCATAGCAATGCATAGTACTTATTTTGTATAATCTATGTTTAAGGAACTTTTCTCATTACAAAAAATATATTATAGAAACTTAATATTATATACGAACGAGATAAATGTCGCCATCTGTTGCTAATCTACTAGGTGTAATCTGATATGTATCTTAAATGCCCTATTTGAATTGGTTTATTACGAATTTGGGACGGTAATCGATTAAATAATTGCACACCTTTACACTAAATAGACTTCTTCAAATAATTGGTAATATAAAGGTATTTTCCGTGGGTGCGTTACGCACACAGCACGGTTGCCTGGTCGTGAAAGGTTATGTGGGGCTCGCTACTGTGTATACCCACTAAAACCCCACGGCGCCACCAACAATCGCCCGAGGCAGGACACGGTACCAGCTTAGCCTTGTCCGCAGGTATGAAAAAAGTCGTTAAGGCAACCGATTTTGAAAATTCTCAAAATCGGTTCAGTAGATCAAGAGATCTTGAAAGAGGCTCACAAACTTCACCTCTTTATAATATAAAGTATAGGTTACGTTTTTTTTTTTTTTTGATGATATGATTCTTTTTACAACGAAAAATTGTTAGAGGAGGCCTTTGCCAAGAGGCACACTGAACTAAGAGACATTTTATAAATAAACAGACACCACTATACAAAGAAAGCAGTTCAGGATAAGAGGCTTATTATTATTATTATTATTATTATTATATATTATATAGGTTACGTATATATCACAAATTATTTTCAAACTACAAAATTTATAAAAGTAACCCGTGTGAAAACAGTAGGAATAGTTTATCCATCGAATTCTGTTTAATAACTTCTATTTGTTTAACTATTTTGTGGGCACTGACGCGTACTATTTGTGCTTTCATTTGACGTATGTGTTTACTAGGGCTGTCAGCCCTCTGCTTTTGACCAACGCTAAACTGTTCAAACAATACATAAACTTTATGATTTATTGATCATTCTGCAATTTAATTCTTTCGGGACAATTTAACTGTCGTTTTAGCGACCGTTTCACTCTTTTCACTTTGTTTTACTCAATTCTTTTTCGTGTTCTCCAGCCCTTTGTTTACTCTCGCTAACACATTTTGTGTGGCATGTAAACATTCATAAAGATTTCCAGTGCTTTATCATTGGTAAATCCAAATGCTTCCTGTTTCTTTAATTCTTACTCAAACACGTCCTTCAATTTGGAGTTGTTTAGTCTCAGTTCAAGAGTCACTAATTTTAGCTAATGTGTGTTTGTAAATGAATTTGAAAGGTTTTTGTGATGAAAGTTGAAAAATCAACAACGATAAAAATATTTTTTTAAGACTTAAATTCAATTATAATTTATACTATTAGGAAGCAATTCAATGATGTATTTGTATAGTTGGACATGATGTGATTTTATGGAAGCATAGACGGCCTGATTGATAGGAACATTTCCTGGTCCATTCTTGTATTGTTTTCGTAACAGTAATGATGTGTATTTGCTCATGCAATGCCTTGTGCTATCATTATGTCAACGACGCAAATTGTGTGCAACTGCCTTTTTTACGATGACTGGTATAATGGGGTCTTACTTTAAACGAACTTCTAGATCTTACACAAAATATGGACTTCAACTCTAACCTGTGAGAAAGAAAGGAGTTAGTGTGATTTTATGAATTATAGAAGCTTTACATAAGAAGTAAAAATCTTAAACTTAGTTTAAGCCGTAACCTTACTAACAAGATATTAATTTCTAACCCTATTACAAGGTACTTCACTGTAAGTCGAGAAGGCTTTTATAGAAAATTAGCCCACTGAGCGAACAGGTGATTAGGGTCATGCACTCCCATTACTTGAAGACCGTGTAGACCTTACGAGAAAACTTTTACATATTTACACCTCTTAAATTAAATAATACCTCACATATGAAATTAAAAATAATTTTTAATCTAAGGTATTTTCATACAAAATCTTTGTAGCGAAAATCAGTGATGCGTAACGATCTATCATAATACCTATCAAAATACATGTGAATGATATTTCAAAATGGTTTACGTAATAAATTCCATTTTAGGTTTGGTATTTGAGTTATTTAGCTTTGGTTTTCGAGAAATTTATCACCATGAAATCTAAAGGTAATAAATTATCATTAAGTAGAGATAAGTAAATCATAATGGCACTAAACAGTGATGTCAAATTTATCATAAATTTGCTTTTGGAAAAGGGAATTTAGGTATTTAAAGGTTACGTTTCAATTAAATAATAACTGCTTGTAGTAAATCTTAAATTTATTCCTATAATTACAACAGCTGGGTACCTATAGAAAAACAGTATAGAAAAGAATAGTATGGCTTCTTGTATTCAAAAAGAAAGTATTGGTTAATGTAAATATGTACTGTTCGTCAGCGTTTAATTTTGTTAAATTATTGTAAACGCGTGTACCGAAAATTATTCACAATCGTAAAAACTGTGTCGACAGGTTCTTTTCTCTCGCCGCGTGCACTTTGCACGTCCTCTACCCTTTTCACAAAATCCAAGGTGACATTTCTCTACACTTTATCTGATAAACGAAACGTGGGGTCCGTGGAAAGTGGCGGAACAATCATTGTAATTCCAACAATGTCCCTATCATCGAATGCCTGTGTTATACGGTTTTGATAATTTTGTACACTATTTAATCGTTTCGTAATGTGCGATAGTCGTTTGTCTTTAAATATATAGACCTAGATGTGAGCTGCGATAGATACTGTTACGTATCTATGGCATTCATTCGATATATTTATTTTTTACTTCGTTATTGATTAATATAAGCGTGGTAAATATTGGCGGTAACAGTGAAATTAATTTAAAAATCAAAACGCGACGTAGTATTAGAATTAGAGTAAATATCAGTTTTGATCATCCAAAGCATTGTTAATACTAGCAGATGGCCGGAAATTAAATTCTAAAAACCAGATGTGAGGGTTTCTATGCTCTAGTCAGTGCACAACTTAATTACTTATATGTAATCAAGAAACGTGTAATATATACATTTCAATATTTTTATAAGAAACTTATATACAATAACGGTGATAAATTTCTAGAAATTGTTATTGATTTTCTAAGGCGTTGATCTATAAGCTAACAAAACCAACATGTTCTTAACACAGTTCAAGAGTTCCTCAAGAGAAGGCAAACTACTAAATCCACTTTTACCACTCAAATCATTGTTATCTTGTTATTACAATCCCTTTGACTATCTTTGATAAACAATTATATTGGCAAATTCTAAACTATGACAAGTCACGATATTGTTGTTTAACGAGAGTGTTGCACGCAAATATTACAATAAATTACTATTATAACTACTGTACCTTTCAAGGATACTGACTGATCTACTTTAAATCAATAGGAATGTTACTACGAGCAAGCCAGGATCATCTAAAAATAAAATCTGAAATATATTTAACCTGTCGTTAATTTTTTAATAGGTCGTCCCTTAGTTCAAAATTAAGATGACAATCGATAGAGCTAGTAAGCCTCCTGCGCCAAGAAGAAGCTCTACCTACAAAAGCTACGATGAACTTGGTCACATCGATAGAGGCAAACCACTTAGACATCGTCACGGTGGTGTCGCAGATCTTAGCGAATTGGAATCCAAACCACAAAGATCATACGATACCCATGATTTAGACAATATAACTCTCCTTAGCTCTGAAGAAATACAACGACCGAAAAGAAAAACAATTGAAGGTCTTGCAAGCGGTTTTAGAAGAACTTTCTCTGTTAGAAGTAAAAGGGACGAATCGGATGCAATACCGTTGGATACATTTAATGTAACCGATGAAAACTTCGCTACCGTAAGAGGAGCGCCGTTTGGAAGACGTAGATCTCTTTCTAGAGACCGTGAATCTTCACTCCTGGGTAGAAGCTCGTCTGAAGGAGATGTGAGAATGCCGCCTCCTCGAGCTCCACCAGCCAATCCCACTCCACGTCTGCATCGATGTCTTCGCGTTCTTGGGGGAAGCTGGAAGAATCTTCTACTATGTGAGTCTTCGGGACTTATCACTAGCTTGCCTAATCAGAAAACTCCTTATTAATTGCTAGGAGATTGTAGTGCGCTAATTAACACTCTCATCACTAGAACAATGCGTTAACATAACACTTAACATTTAGAAATCTAAACTCATCTCATTATTCTCCAATTGAAACGGCTGTTAACCATTTACCGCGGTGGCCCCGTCTGTGGTAATTATTAGTACGACGGGTACAAATGACCAAAAGAGGTTGGTGGCTTTAATACCATGGCTTATCGTCAAGCTTGACTGCACTAAACGCTTTCTTCTTTTTAAATTACATAATTGTTTATATTTAAAATGTTGATTAATTAGTTGTGGATATTTGATTTATTATCGCGTTATATTTTCTCATCGACATAATGATCGAATAATGATGGCGCTATTCATTAATTTTCCTGTAATTTATTTTAAATTAGATGACGGAGTTTGGTTGTTTCAATGAAAACCAATTCATCCAGTAAGAAAGATCTGTTCGTTATGAAGGTCATGCCCACGTCCAATAAAACAGAGTCACCTGTAATATTATACGTTAATAACGTTTAGAAACATTAGCCTTAAAATAAAAATAGACTTAATGTGTAGGACGAAGATTGTAATCTGCATTGATACCTGGGCATAAGTTTCAATTTCACTTATCGGACTCGTAATGGACACAGTTTGTAAAGTGTTTTTAAAGCAAATATTTCCGAAGAAAAACAGTAAGTAAAAGGAGAGCATAAGGGGTGTAATGCAAGCTTATCTCTCGTGTCGAGCTGTACGAAGTAGTCTCACTTAGAAAATTGCCTTTTTAATTTTCCGTTACACTGATTTCAGCCTCCAAGCACATAAAGATTCGAGTTTGTGTTCTTATTTCCCGCGTCTAGTCAAAATGTTTTAGAAAATATTAAAAGAGTAGTTTTACGAAGTATTTTCATTTACGTATAGCAGTGTTGGCCTAGTAGCTTCAGCGTGTGACTCTCATCCTTGACGTTAGACCTATGGCTGTGCAATCAATGGACTTTCTTTCTATGAACGCATTTAACATTCACTCGAGTAAACCAGCCGTCTGTTTTAAAGCAAAAAAAAAAACGCGACGGTTTCTGTCAGGCACAAAAGGTTGCAGCGCCACTTATTTTCACTTAATTTAATTAACTGTATGTTCTTTAATAATACTGCATTTTTATAAATGTTTAATGCTATTACAGTCAATACTATTGTGTTATATATGTATATACTTATACAAATATAAATCGAAGGGACTATTCATATTTGGTCGTAAAACCCGGTAGTCGTGACAGCCGATGACATTGTTATTCGGTAAGTACCTGCCGAGACCTTAGATTTTGATCAATATAACCGGTATGTATAAACGATGTCCTCGTATACGGTTTTGACTGTACTTATTTAGAGATGTATCCACGAATTATTTCTGCTTGGTCTAATTCAATTTGTGTAGCTGACATAACACGTCTAATGTTCGAGGGTCGATGCGGTCTGTCAGCATTTATTCAACATTCGCATGTAGCGGGATGACAACCTCTCCCTTAGCTAAATTGCTTTTGTTATTTAGATAAATTAATAGAATCGAATTTTAAGTTGGTTTCCCATTATAATACTAGTTAAAGATTATAAATGCCAAATAATTATATATAATAATTTTAAAAGTTTATTAAAATGAGTAAATTAAAGTGAAATTCTTAAAGGACTATTCAATTATTTTACAGCACGAAGCTCTCTATACGTAATAACTAGAAATGTACTTTTGGGTTCCTGTTTTTTTATCTATGTGGTGTCTATATGTCTTGTTCCAAATGCATAACTATCATAAGATTCACCTTGTGGAATGAAAAAAGTTTATTACCTTGTGCTTGCACGATGTGGTGAATAGCTGCCGCACATAGATATCATTATCTCCTAATAACAAGTACAGTTATAATTCTTATCAATTTTTGCACGACGGAGGTCATTTTCGCCACCTCACGTAGTCATGGGTTATCTGCACAGTGCACGTATCCCCATGAACGGGAAATATCTTTATGTTCGTCGTTTTAGACAAATACGATATCCTGCTTGCGTCTTATATTTATTTATAGTAGTTTGTGAAGTAGCGTCTGCAGTTTCGTAATGTTTCCATACTTCATCAAGGTAAAAAAGCCCAAACCAAATTGTTACAAAAATGTGTGCTGTATATAGTATATTTCAATAATTTTGTAGCCAAGCCTTTCGACTAATATGTGGTTCAATACAATTAATATGTAACTATTATGTATTAATACTATAACAATCAAAGTGAATTAATATAGTTAACAAATTTTCGCAAATCTGACAGAGATAGAGTCAGTTAAGCCTTACCGTCGCCTAAATTAATTCTCCACAGTAACAATTAAGGTGAACAATAGAGAACCATCTCCGAAGATCTTTGTAAGACCTCTAATTCAACCTAAGCCGAGGGATGATTGTATTGTCTGTATGTTTTGATATTGTTCTATTAAATTACTACAGGAGTAACATCTATTGTGCCTTCACGTAATCATGATTTAATTAATCATACATACGGTTTTTCCGCTATTATTGACATGAACACTTTTTGTTATAAGTTTTTCTTTATTAATCTGCTGTTGATAATGTTATACTGCTTGATGTCACGTTATTTTTTAACGAATTGCCTACAATATATCTGTGTAGGTTATCACTCTTGTACGCAATTTACCGTCTGTGTTAAGAAAAGTCCAATCATTAATAACAAATCAAAATATCATTAATTTCCAACAAAAGAATTGCTGTATTCAAGAAAATTTCTAATATTTCTCGTATTATATTTGTAAAATGGACTGCTACTAAACCGGCTTCTTTTAACAAAATACCCGTCCGTAAGTGGCCATTGTTTCCGAAGATATTTATCGTAATCCAAATGGCACAACTGCACTCTCAAAATTTATACCTTACCAGGTTGTTATAAGGTTAAAAATCTATTGACTAATTAATTTAAAAGCGGTATTGTCCATGTTATGTATAATTTTAAGCTAATTGACACATACATGAAAGTTACTATAATGATCTGTAATAGGCAGGAAAAGTGCTATAACATTCATTGGCAGTCAATAATTCGCTGCCTGCTTCTGGTATCATTGGAAGAGGTAGTTATTTATTACTTAATTATTAATCTATGTTTACTTTATATTTCTAAATCAGTCTTATATAATTTATTATACCTATTAATATCATTATAATATTTTATAGTTCCAGACACTTGCGCGTTATTTTTGTTTTCGTTATTATATTATAAGTTATTTCTTGACCTCTATTTTCAGTAAATTGCCAGGAATACCATTTTATTCACCCGTGAGCGAAAAGAAAATAATTTTCTTTTGTTCTGCTGGAAATGCGTCCATCGTCTTTGTTTCGTGAAGATTACACACTTCTCCAGCAAAGTCTCATTTGCGAACACCTTAATTTCAGTGGCAACGTCTGTAAAATCCCTGTCGTCATTCATCAAAACAACAATGGCGTTATAAAATGTTGACAGGGTTTTAATAAACCGGGATAAAGTCTTTGTGACTCAAGAAACGGTTTCTTTTTATTTGGTCAATGCCTTTGTAAACACAATTAAGTTAAGATTTCCTTACTATTGCCTCCTTATTTTTGAAAATTAGAATCTTATTAAATTTACACAATTGGTCATAACGTTGTAATTATGTGTGACGTGTGTTAAACATTAGTTGACATAAAATGATTTAATCCAACATTAGTAATAAAATTACAACTGTCCTAAAAATTGCTCATATATAGCTATCAAATCATAATGTTCTCGTCTAGCGTATTGAGTACATACTGAGTTGTACAAATCAATTATAGTACCAACATCGAAAGGTGTAATGCGTAGTTCCCAGCAAAATTCAAGACTGTAAATAGCGTAAAAAGAGTCCCCCTCGAATTCTTAAGGCCCGTCAGGTTGGATCCTATTGACTATTATTCGAAAGCACCATGTGCCCTTTGTGAAATTTTCAATACCCTACATTGTTCGGCCCGCGCCTCTTTATTTCGATTTTACCCTTCTGAGGGCACACATTTCTATCCTGATCTCGAAACGCTCATTTTTGTACCGTGTTATTATATGATTCACACATACACAAGTCTCTGTTATCATAGTTTTATCGTTGCCAGCCAGTATTTTATTTTTCCCGGTAAAACTGATATATAAAACAGCTTAACAAATAAATTGGTCACACTGTTCTGCATCATTCTATTATATGACCCTATCGATGCGTTCGGATTACAATGGATCACGGTGTGCGTCGTCGCTGGTAATTTGATCAATTCATGCTCTTTGTTTGTCTCGAATCCGATTTGTTCCCCTTCGATCAGTATTAGCTTATTTTTAAAAGCACTCGCATGTCATATTTAATGTATCATTGGGAATCTTTATCTGTACCGTTAAGTTGTCGAAAGCTTTCGAAACATCTTTTGTTTTTGTTGTATTTGCTATCTTAAACCATATCTATTTTTTTGTTTTTATGTATTCGATCTAGTAAGCAAAAACATATTCAGTATGTACTGCAACCTTCCTACTCATTACAATAATTTATACCTAGTATAAATGATTAGTTTCTTGTTCTGGTTCTATTTAAGCTGCTCTTTTGAGGTTATTTTCTTTCGTTATCGTTTGTCTAATTTCTGGTCGTCCCCTATAAAATAGGTTTTTAAAGTTATTTAAATTGGATTTTTATACGCAATTATTAAGTTAATTTAAAACTATCACACGCATATCGTTACTCGGCAATTACCAGTTTTTGGCTGTACTGCGCCTACTATAGTCACGATTCACTATTAACACGAATTGTTGCCCAATCTATATGTATCAATAACTAATGTAAGGGAAATGTTGAACCATATTTAAGTCTGACCACGTTTAGAATTGACAAGCCGTTTCTTAGGCTAAATTGTACAGTAGACTAGTCTTAAGGACCTAAATTTCGTAACGTAAATATCCAGGACAATATGTGTTTCTGAATTTCTTTCTCTTGTTTAAGTTGTTTCGCCACTTTATTTTATTTTTTTGTTCCAGGTAAGTACGA